>OW679198.1:44202212-44613058 GCA_940337035.1 Agriotes lineatus
TGATGTTAGATAAGGCGCTCCCAGCTGGATTCTTATTCAGTCATTTTAGGGTAAGCCTTTTATACCACTGTGTATGTAATATTGGGTGAGCTGATTGTTTCGGCCCTATTGTAACTGTCGGCCAGGGTTTTGGCCTAATAGATTGATTTATTACATTGGTCGTATAATTATCCCTGGTACGTGTGCATGTTTATTTACAGGGTGATCCCGTCTCTGTGTCAAGATTGATGTAAGGTGAGGCTTGGGGAGCGGTTATTGAGTGTTGCAGGTAGGTCAACACGCTGTTGCTCCCAGAGTATTTGAGTATTTCGGCTTTCAAGATTCGGTTAAGCGTGGGTTTTCCCTAATGGATCTTTTGGCGCCCATTTATTTTGTGACATCCTATACATACCGACACGCTTGCCCTGTTGTGTCCCTGAGCGTATTGGAGCCGCGACATTTAGCCTGTTTCATATGATTTCCAGGGTAAGTGTGGACGTTTCCCGGACTTGTTTAAGTATTTGGCACTCACTCATTCGTGAGTGTCGTTAAAACAGTTTGATACTGTAACAAATAGTAGTTTACGTAACAAGTCCAAATAGACCATCTTTACAGGATGCGTTGGCAAGTTTCAGACCGATGCCAAAGGCGAGAAAATTTTTGTAAAAATTCAATTTTGCGATTTTTCCAAACACTATACTTCCTACAAGCAGTCTGTTTAAACAAAAGTTGTATACATTTTCATAACATGATAATGTTCTATAAAATTGGATTTTTATCAAACAAAAAACAAAAAATCTAAAAGTAACACAAGAGTAAAATTATACTTCCCGTTGCCCAATTTTAACCAAAAATCACTCGGAGCCCCGAATTTAATTAAAAAACGAAGATATAAATGTTCACGCCGATCGATTAAACAGTGTGGGCTACAAAAAGAACACAGGTTGACTCACAGACCCACAGGCTCACATAATCACAGACTAACAAATTCACAGACCGACATCACTTTGAAAACGTCCTCACATCAAACGCGTCTCATAAACATCATCTGAGAGTTTATTTTCAAGTTCAAACGTAGCCTTTGAGATAAACTTCTAACAACTGAATGAAGATGAAAGATAGAATACGTACGTAGATGAAGATGTGTAAAAGAGGTCAGGATGTGGAAAATATTATGAATACCAAAAAGCGGGCTTCAATTACTCTGCAATGTATGAGCACTGCAATGGATTGTCATATTACAACTCAGCTATTTTTCTAGAAGAAAATTACATTCCTTTGGGCGAGTAACTGTATTTATTGTAGACTTTAAGCGTATATACTATAAATAATTAAAACTGTATTGTAACTTGTTTTGTACTTTCTAAAACAAGCTACAAGGATAATACAAAATTTATAATTTTAAAATTAAAATACGTACCGTTTTTCCGATTTCCTTAAAATTAAGAAAAATCCGTAAACATTAGCGTAACATATTTTTACGATAAAAAAATATATCGTTAACGCCATTGATTAAAGAGATATAAAGCAGGTTTCTAAAGTCTGCGAATGTGAAGTTCGAATGGGCACTAAAGGGGAACCACATGGGGAGGCGCGGGGATAGTGGGCTAACAAAGTGGCAAAAATTCAGCTTAGCCCTAATTATTCCCTACGTGATCACTTTATTTCCTGTGCTACGTTTTAAAAATCAGTGATCGGCGAGGCGCGAAACCCGTATAACTCGATAAGATGAGCGTCGGGCCTTCAATAACAATGACAAAAAATATGCGGCCCAAGAAGTTTAAAACTGAGAATGATGTTGGCTAAGAAGAAGTTTTACGGCCGCTGCTTTTTATAAAAAATGCTTTAAGACAGATCAATTCATGAAGAAGTGCTGCATACTGCGTACGGTGGTTCGGCCTTCAAGCAGTGAAGGTTGAGATCTGTATTTTTGCAGATCACAGTCTGTGTGCAGAAAGTATCTAAATGTGGAATTGAAATCCGCACAGAAGAAAGTAACTCGGTGATAAAAGCGATAAACGAGAAAATGTAAAACTGAGAAAGGATTTAATCAGGCAAACTGCTAGTAATTTAAGTTGCACTGAAAGTAGTAAGAATATCATCCATGATGTAGTCAATGGAAGAATGGACATAACGAGGAAAGTGTGTTACCGTCAATTTTCGCCTTACTGTATTTTCGAGATTTTAGTTACCAATAATTTCCGATTTATTGTATGTTCGATGCTTTTCGAATTGCGTTTGGGCACTGCACATTCTTGATACGCAGCCTTGGCTCATTGTTGAGCGCTCGCGATGCGAAATTGGGTCATCTTGTTCCGGCATTCTATCGAATAAGGTCGCGGAAGTTTTGGCGCTGGTCGACGTCGCCATTCTGGAGAAGGTGCTTATGGTTGTCTAGGCACTTCTCACCCTTCAGTTAGGGGATTTGTACGCGTCTCGACATTTCTCCGTATGTGAATTTGGAGATTCTGCTAGGTGCAGACCTTTTTTGACGCCAAAATTTCCGAGCGAACCATTTGGGGAAACTTATTGTAAGTAGGACCGTTATCAGCCCCTTTTCGAGTGCCCGCTAACGTTTATTTCTTAATAATGTAGTCCCCACCTCGTGCTGGGCCCCAAGTACGCTCATACATCTCGGACTTGGCCCCAAATAGGCGAATACCACGACTTGAACATCACGTTCTGGACCTCAGTTATATCTCGATTACCTCGTGATGGGTCTCCTTTAAGACTTGGAAATTCCGCCTTGTGGCCGCTGCGTTCTGCGATAACGTATCTCGACGCGCTTACCTGGCGAACTGCTCGTCCCCAGAAGCCCGTTCCTGCAATGCTGTTCGCGCGAAGATAACTTCAAATCAGCCTAAGGTAACCTTACTGCCCTATTAATTTGTGCTTCTGTTGTACGGCTCAATCGACGAAGGACTGCCTAAAGTATTTTGGCTTTTAAAGTAAGATTAGCGCGATAAACTGGCGCGAGATATGTAGATAATGGTCTGGACGCATCACTTGATGGCGTAGTATTTTTAATGTGTAAAGTAAGAGGCTTCCCCTCGCCGCAGTTCTATTTTTGCTGCGGATTGTGATATTTATTTATTTATTATTTGTACAACAGTATAGAAATTCCTGAGGCGGACGCCCGCTGTAATTTTACTATTTTACATTAACGTCACTATCCGGGAGCCGCAGGAATTTCCGTTAATTTTATAATCTGGTGTTTTAATTTGGCCACCCTATTTTTGTGAACAAGGATCCTTGGGGCAGTTACAATGCATATGCAGGCCTGAAACTTTTTACCTATGTGTATCTTTTATGTGTGTGCCCAACCTTATGAGTGAATAAAACGAACTTGTCATATTTAATTACACTTGATTGCAGTGGCGTAACTATGGGGGGTGATATGGGTGTCAGAACACCCCCCAGATGCTTTAGGAATAACTAAAATACATCTTAAACAAAAAATCTAAAATTACATTTTAGTAATGTATAATTGAATATCAATTATTACATTCGGAGTTCGGACTCGACCATTTTTAAAATCCGATCTCAATGAACATCCTCCGGACGTGATTGCCTGATTGCTGAGTTCAAATTATACCGGAAAAGCCAAAATGTACAAAATCTTCCACATAAGTTAGCAATGGATGCGCTAGCTACGTGCAATAATGACATGTTTTCCAACATATTCAAGTTGCTGCAAATCCTTGCAGCGATTCCTGTGTCAACTGCAACAGCTGAAAGATCATTCTTCATCTTCAAAAGAATTTATACTTACCTCCGAAATACAAAATCGCAATTTAGGCTGAATGGATTGGCAATGCTCACCATTCACAGAGAACTTAAAGTGAACGTAGATGAAATCATAAACGAGTTATCAAAAAACGAAGAAAACTTGAATTACTACTATAAGTTGTATTACAATTGTAATTATTTTACTGTTTATAAATAAACAGTATAGTTGCTTTCATTTCTATAAGACTTACCGTAGGCCATGATTTAACTAACGTTTTTACAGTCAAAATGACATTTAACTTTTTCATAGGTTAGAGTTATTGCAAAGACAGGCATATCTTGAAATTTTGTTTTACAAGCGAGCTAAGTTGTTATTTATTTATCAAATAATTATTTCTGACGCCTTTTGGTTAATAAGCAAATGAAATACCACACTAGTTAATTTCACCTATTTAAATAGACGTCTGTCAACATCAGTTAGTAAATTTTTAAATGTAACTAGGTGGTCTACACTACCAAGAAGTTAAATCACGGCGAACTTCAAGTCCTATAGAAATGAAATCAACTATACTTTGTAACACGGCCTCTTGCGTAGCCCTACACTTACTGAATTATTACGTTGCAATGCCCTAGTTTGCTAGCTTATCCATTCGGTGAGCTAGAGGCTGTATTCACATCGTCAGTGCAGCTAAGGGAAACTAATATTGTTGAGGTCAGCTCGCTGACACCTGAAATGTACTTACAAATGCAAACACCAACGGTAATAAAAACCCAACAGTTTACAGGAATAGATATAATCTGTAAACAAACATAGAGACACACAAAGAAAAATATACATAAAAACGAGTACACAAAGCCGTTATGCACTGCACATGAGAAAATGCCTTAACTCGATTCCAAACGTTTAGTAGCGCATGCAAAGTCAAAGCTCACGAGCGCAATGCCTAAAGTAATTCCGCACACACAAATAGTTCGGACGTGAAGTTGTCGATTCTTTTTAGGACGCTTCGTTATTTGCAGCCCTTGGACGCCAAATAAGCAAATGACGTAATGCCAGCCGGTCATTCCCCGTTATCTGGCAGCGACCCACTTGCTCGTAGTTGCGCAATCGTTCATTACAACAATTATTGACAATGTTGTAATTGTTGTTGGATCTCTTAGCGCGATTGCAAACAGAATTAACCTTGTTCCCTTTGGACGCCGTTGGCGTCTACAATGCGTTGCTTCGCTTCTTGGCTGGCGCCTCGCCTAGAGCTGCACGTACCCCGTGGTGGGCCCACGTAACACTTCACTTGGTCAATTTGGGCGCGAACCAATTAATCCGCACTATTCGCCTATTAGGGCGCGAATCAGGCCGACCTTCGCCCTTTGCAGGTTTGACAGCAAATGAGTTCACTTGCAGGCTTAAGCGTCGTTTCAAATCCGCTGCTTCTTGTTCTCCGAATTCACTTGTATTGTTAGCACATTTTCTCACGTAACACTAGCGCGTCCACACTCCGGACTCCATAGTCCGCGGTCACTCACATAGAATTTTCCACTTATGATGCGATGCTACGTAAATAAACATAAAAACACATACTGCTGGGCCTTATTACTAATTGGGTAAATAATAAAAGGTATCAAATAGGTAAATACAGGTGGCACGAATTGGCCCGTTTCAACTTTATGGTACGCTCAATTTTCTTAAATTATTGTAAGGTAGATCACTCTCCCAGAACACCCCCCCAGAGCAAAATCTTAGTTACGCCACTGCTTGATTGTTTGACTCCGGTTTTGCGCATTTCTAGTAATTTCTCAGTGTTCCGATTTAGTTGGAGCGAAATCTAACAATCGCTGAATCAAGGGGTTAAGGCTTCGTTTTTTTGTTATCATAAATCGGTGGCGCCAATCATTCCATCTTTAGAACTCACGCCGTCTTCGACTGCAGTTGGCAGGCGACCCCCCTGATTTGCGATTGATAGTGGCTCGCCTGGGCAGTGCCCGAGTGAGACAATTTGGTGTTTTGATTGCAACTTTGGATCGTAAGCAATTAAAGTAAGTATCATTTCTCCAGCCCTCTTTGTTTGTGCTTAAAGTTGATAACAAAATCTGGCGCTCCAACGTGGCAGCCCTGTGTTTAATTAACTTAATTACGAACGTTTTATTCACTCGTTAGTAAAAACGCTTAAATTTGAATCGAAGCGTTAAAGGTATTTTCAGCAGGTAGAATTGCGCCGGCCGCGTAGATAACGTTTATTTATCTTGACCTCGGGTCAAGCTCGTATTAAATTGTTTCACATTTCATGCTGTAGGATATTTCTTCACGAAAATTGTGTTTTAGATCGATTCTAAAATTTTAAGAGTTTTAAAATACGAAAATATTTTGCATGTTTATTTAGGGACTTATCGATTGAAACCGAACCGATCAATTTTAGATTTATTCACTTAAAGTGAAAAAGGTAACGCAGTTTGATTGCCGAAAGCTGGTTTCGAGACATTGCGGTAATTTCCCTTGCGTTCTTTTATCGTGAAATATCAGCTGATCAGTATTGTTGCATTAAGCGTGATAAATTGGTTACGCTGTGCTCATTTAGTATTATTTACGATTTGCGGCATTTACTTGTTGGTCGGGCTCACCTGCGATTAGGAACCGTTTGGTTTTTTTTTCTAAATTTTAGAATTCGGGAGTAAATTTCAGCTATGTTTTGCTGAGGCAGTCCTGTTGTTGGAACCTGGCGATCGATCGGCTTGCAGTATTGTATTTTATCCCAGTTTGCAGTAGCCCAGTTTTAGTTATCCTCAGATTTTCTAGTTGTGCAGGTTTTTCGCCACTTAGATATTTTCGTTGTGAAGGCTTTTCGCCACTTAGCGATTTGTATGTTTTCGATGCCTGCTACTCTTTCTAGTGTGGGATATGACTGCTGAGGGGATTTTGCTTCGAGATTTGCTCCCGTTGTGACTCGTGTCGTCTAGCAGTGTGCACTTTTAGCAATGTGTCTTTTGTGTTCGTCAAGTTCTTTGGAGCCCTTGTTTGTAATTTTGTTTCGTCGAGGTGATTGAATAATGATTGGAGTGTGATGGCAGTGTGTTTGGGGATATTTGTTTTGGCGAGACTCTTAGGCCTTCCGCTAGTTGGATTTGTGCAGTATTGTTTGGTTGCTTCTTTTCTTTTCTGTTAGATTGTTGATCGGGTTATTGAAGCGATGTTGATGTGTTTGAGAGATCTCGCTTAGGCGGATCTGTTTGGGTCTCTCAGACCTTCTTCATGTGTTGGATTTAGCGCAGTTCTTCTCAGTGTGGTTCTTTTACCTTCCGGTTTGTTGATTGAGATATTGGTTTGTATGGATGTGTTGGGGAGACTTCGCGTAGGCGGATCTGTATAGTCTCTGGAACCATCTCTGAAGTTGGCTTGACGCGTTTATGTGTTGGCTTTCCTTTTCCTTTTTTCTTTCTGCCCTTTTGGATTGTTAGCAAGTATGTTGGTATGAAACGGATGGCTTTGTGAGTCCGTGTGCAGATTTTCCTCGAGCTGCTTCTTAGCACTCTGGTCTCTTGGTTTCCTTTTGTGTTGCCTTTTGTTTCTGGCATGGATCGTGTATGCCTGTTAGGTATGACGTTGGTTTTTTTGTAAACCTAGCGTCCCTTGTGGTTGCCGTTTTGGTTTGGGCCCCTTGCTATTGAGTAGCTGCTGTTGAGGGTTTCTTTGGTGCCGGCAACCATGTCGCTTATTTGGATTTGGTATCCTAATGGCAATTCCCGTTCTGTGTCATTGTCGTAATTTTGATCTTAGTTTTTTTTTTGTTTTCCTCGTGCTTCATTGTGAGTTTCTTGCGAGCTTGATGGATTTTGGGTGGATACCCTTTAGGGATGCTGACGTGACGTTCTCTGCTTTAGGCGGATTTGGCCATCTGATGCCATTTGTCGTGTCCGTCAGTGTCGTTTGGTTTTGTTTGAAGTCCAGTCGTGTAGTTGTTGTTGCCGTTTGCCTTCAGCTAAGCGTACTGTTGGGAGTTTTGTTTGGTATCCTTTCGCTTATGCGGATTTGGTCCTGAAGTAAGCTTGTTCCTTACTTTTTTGTTGTTGTTGCTTGGGTTCCTTGATCTTGGGAGTGAATTTGTTTTTTTGGATGTCGTTGTGTGCTGGCGCCGTTCATGTATCGGTTGGTCCTTCATCCTTCGTCTTCGCTTTCTTTCTTTTGACTTTCCTCGCTCTTTGAGCAACTGTACGTATGTGGACTTCGGTTGCGTGTGTATTCCCGGGAGTGTGAGTTGATGCTTGGTTCTTTACTTTTCTCTTCCCTTTGATCTGGTGTGCATGGGATGATGCCGGTTATGAATGTATCTTCGCGTGAATGAGATAAAGATTGTAGGGAATCTTCTCCAGGCCTCACGAGGTGCTGCAGAGCCCCTCGATCAGTATGTATGTTGCGTCGCGTGTATGTTGGCTCTGTCTTTCCCTTTTCGGATGTCTGTGGCCAGACCGTTTAGGCGTTTTTGGGAGGTTGGTTGGTCACGTCGGTCGGCCACCTTGGGGTCCCGCTGTTTCCCGGCAGTGTTTGTGGCCCCGACCGCAATATCATGGTTTTTTTTTGGGTTTTCTTTGTTCCGACCCTTTTGGGCTTTCGAGCGGGAATGTCTGTGTTCGTTTTGTAGAGGGTGTTGTGCTGGACTTTGTCCTTTTCTTTTGTTTTCCCAACCTCTTCAAAATTGTTTCAGTGGGTAAGCCGTTCCTGGGCTTACACACTTATCCCCGACCAGTGGTGGCTGAGCCTTGGTTTTGCGCGTGCCGGCTGGTGTCCGCCTACATTCTCAGGTTTCCTTCATTGGTGACACTACGGTAGCCTGGGCTGGGTTGGCATCGGCCGACACGATGGCACTATCTCGGTTCATCCCCACTAACGACTGACGTGACAGACGTACATCGGACCGTCCTTCCTATCCCTTCTTCAGTGTTGTCCTCTTTTCTGATTCCCCTCCAACGTTCTTCCGAGTGCTTTGGACTCCTGACTTGGAGGTTTCGGGTGTCGAGCATAGCTGCCCCATCCACCGGCGCAGCCTTTTCATCACGCAGCGAAGGGTGCGGGTGGTGTTCGGCTCACGGGGCTTCCGGCCGGGACCCAAATCACTCCCTTCTTAACGCTTCCTCTTTTGTCCCTGTGTGTATCCTATTTCTTGTACTGTCCGACTACGACTTTATTTTAAGCCTCGTATTTAGCGTATAAGAAAATTTCTTTGAAATTTTCTTCCTCCGGGTAAGAGGGGGGTTTGTTACCGTCAATTTTCGCCTTACTGTATTTTCGAGATTTTGGTTACCAATAATTTCCGATTTATTGTATGTTCGATGCTTTTCGAATTGCGTTTGGGCACTGCACATTCTTGATACGCAGCCTTGGCTCATTGTTGAGCGCTCGCGATGCGAAATTGGATCATCTTGTTCCGGCATTCGATCGAATAAGGTCGCGGAAGTTTTGGCGCTGGTCGACGTCGCCATTCTGGAGAAGGTGCTTATGGTTGTCTAGGCACTTCTCACCCTTCAGTTAGGGGATTTGTACGCGTCTCGACATTTCTCCGTATGTGAATTTGGAGATTCTGCTAGGTGCAGACCTTTTTTGACGCCAAAATTTCCGAGCGAACCATTTGGGGAAACTTATTGTAAGTAGGACCGTTTTCAGCCCCTTTTCGAGTGCCCGCTAACGTTTATTTCTTAATAATGTAGTCCCCACCTCGTGCTGGGCCCCAAGTACGCTCATACATCTCGGACTTGGCCCCAAATAGGCGAATACCACGACTTGAACATCACGTTCTGGACCTCAGTTATATCTCGATTACCTCGTGATGGGTCTCCTTTAAGACTTGGAAATTCCGCCTTGTGGCCGCTGCGTTCTGCGATAACGTATCTCGACGCGCTTACCTGGCGAACTGCTCGTCCCCAGAAGCCCGTTCCTGCAATGCTGTTCGCGCGAAGATAACTTCAAATCAGCCTAAGGTAACCTTACTGCCCTATTAATTTGTGCTTCTGTTGTACGGCTCAATCGACGAAGGACTGCCTAAAGTATTTTGGCTTTTAAAGTAAGATTAGCGCGATAAACTGGCGCGAGATATGTAGATAATGGTCTGGACGCATCACTTGATGGCGTAGTATTTTTAATGTGTAAAGTAAGAGGCTTCCCCTCGCCGCAGTTCTACTTTTGCTGCGGATTGTGATATTTATTTATTTATTATTTGTACAACAGTATAGAAATTTCTGAGGCGGACGCCCGCTGTAATTTTACTATTTTACATTAACGTCACTATCCGGGAGCCGCAGGAATTTCCGTTAATTTTATAATCTGGTGTTTTAATTTGGCCACCCTATTTTTGTGAACAAGGATCCTTGGGGCAGTTACAATGCATATGCAGGTCTGAAACTTTTTACCTATGTGTATCTTTTATGTGTGTGCCCAACCTTATGAGTGAATAAAACGAACTTGTCATATTTAATTACACTTGATTGTTTAACTCCGGTTTTGCGCATTTCTAGTAATTTCTCAGTGGTCCGATTTAGCTGGAGCGAAATCTAACAATCGCTGAATCAAGGGGTTAAGGCTTCGTTTTTTTGTTATCATAAATCGGTGGCGCCAATCTTTCCATCTTTAGAACTCACGCCGTCTTCGACTGCAGTTGGCAGGCGACCCCCCTGATTTGCGATTGATAGTGACTCGCCTGGGCAGTGCCCGAGTGAGACAATTTGGTGTTTTGATTGCAACTTTGGATCGTAAGCAATTAAAGTAAGTATCATTTCTCCAGCCCCCTTTGTTTGTGCTTAAAGTTGATAACAAGTGTTTCTGAACAATAAAGAAATATCGAGAAAAAAAATGGATACTCACGTATAGGCAAAAGAAAATATTTAAAAAGAACACTTAAAAGTTAAAAGAACACAGTTGGGAATGATATCGCAAGAAAACAACTATAATTAGCACATACAGCACAAGTCATAGCAGAACGAAAATTACGATGGTTTGGACAAAACAAACAAGTTAAACGAATATGGAGAGCCAAGGCGTTTCAAGCAACCACAAAATTAAAAACGTGAGATATGAGTGTAGGTGAATTACTCGCAGAAAAAGGAAAGACCTGGAAAGAAGCAAAAGACATGGCTACAAACGGGAAGGAGTGGCCTCAACTCGTGCAGTAAATATACGAGTAGTGCAAAAATTACACTTAAACCTCGACACCATCGAGTAAAATAAGGCAGATGTATGTATGTACAGTAGAACGTCGATATAGTGATCTCTTGATATAATACACGTGCAGAGGCTGTCGACAGGCAAAGTACCATATAGAAGTATTTGATTTGAAGAAATCACTCTGGCTAAGGGGAAAAAGTCGAAGAACCACAAATCTTTTGATAGGGACACCTAACATTGATAGGAATAAAGGAAGATCCCGTTTTCCCGAAATGTGGAAGAGAAAAAAAACATCCTTTCACTACTTCTGGCAGTGTGAGGCGTACCAGTGATTGAGGTTCAAAACTTTTGGTGCAGGTATGCTTCAGAGGGAAGGGCTGAACTCCCTAGCGTGGGTCGACATCCTGAAGTTCATCAGATAGTCGGGAAGATTTATGCAGGGAGAAGAGTTTGATGAGGAATGTAACAGTGGGGGTAGTTAAGGGGATGGCAAGGAGTTGACAAAAAGGGCCTATGAAGGGATAATTGATTGACATTAGTCTCCCCACAACTACTGCTACCGCTACTGTCACGAATTTGAAGTGTCAAAGTCGGTTTGCGGAAAGTTCGTTCCCCACATTTCGTTCCCCACATTTCGTACCCCACATTTCGTTCCCAGGATATTTCGTCTCTCCACATCTCGTACCCGGAAACTTCGTTCCCGAGCGAGCTCAATTTGTCTCCTAGATTACACGGTGTTGAAAAACGAGTACAGCGATCGGAATGCAGTTGGAAAAATGAAAGATATTTTAATTAATTTATTTATTATAATAAACTGATAAGAACTATATACAGTATGTCCCCGGATTGAGTTTACAAGAGGGAACTAAATTTTTTCTTAGTTTTACCAAAGAGCATATGCTCTTTGGTTTTACATAAAAATGTTATAGGAATTATAATTCCTGCTTGGTTTGTATAGAATTTTAAGAAATTGTTCAGTTTTTCAAAAACAAGTCGGTCTTGACAGTTAAGCAAAAATTATTTTCTTTTCAGGTAAACTACCCTTTTTGTTCATGATACGGCAAAATATTACTAAGAAAAGTTGTTCAGAATGAGAAATTATGGCCCTTTTATAAATATCAGGAAGATCAGTACTTAGATTAAACCGTCATTTTTAATAAATACAATTTATTTTGTTCTTATCATAAATAAATTAATTAAAATATCTTTCATTTTCTAACTGTATTCCGATTGCTGCACTCGTTTTGAGCTCGCTCGGGAACGAAGTCTCCGGGTACGAGATGTGGGGAGACGAAATATCCTGGGAACGAAATGTGGGGTACGAAATGTGGGGAACGAAATGTGGGAAACGAACTTTCCGTATCCCGTCAAAGTCAACCGTCGCTACATTTAACAAAAATAATAGAGATAGCAAACTTATATGTGTCTAAAATAAAAAAAAAATACTTGTTACCTTATGCATAATTTTGTGTATATTCTAACACATACAAACATTTTTTTCTCATTTAAACTTAAATGCACTATAAAAAAGTGTTTTTTTAGTTTTGGTTTTTATAATGAACGGTTGCTTAGAACGAACATTTTTAAATTCCT
Source organism: Agriotes lineatus (assembly GCA_940337035.1). Classification (NCBI taxonomy): domain Eukaryota; kingdom Metazoa; phylum Arthropoda; class Insecta; order Coleoptera; family Elateridae; genus Agriotes; species Agriotes lineatus. The sequence continues at coordinate 44,214,658 of OW679198.1, forward strand.
CTTCATGTTCGCTATATCTGAGCTCTACTGTATGTTCTTTAAAAATGGAGCATTTGACTAAACCTAAAAAATGTCCAGCAGCATTTGTTGAAAAACAACTGATAACCGACCACTTGTGCAAAGATAAAATTGACCTAAAATTTGGTTCGTTACCATAATCGTAAAATAAGTCACTGTATGAAATGTGAAATGAATTGGTCAAAGCGTCTTATTATACATTTTCTTAGGAACTATGTATAGTGTAATAGTCCCGCCTAATAAAGTATATATAATAGTTTTTAAATAAAATAATTAATGGCAAGGGATACTACACTTCATCGATTGTATTAGATTCAATTACGAACCTGCCTGTCAAAGTTAGGGCAAATTAAAAGAGTGTAATAATAATTACGACAAATGGTTTAATGCCCTTTTTTATTTTATCTTTCAGCAATAAATTCGGGCTTAGCTCAGTAGAACATGAGACAAACTTGGTTCAGGGTGTAGGTTCATAAAATTAATAAAAACTTTGTATGACAAATAACTCGTACGACAAATATTCTCAAATATTTCGGGCAAGTGCACAATTTCCATCTGACATTTAGATAACTCTAAATTTTGCTAGTGCAAAAACAGCATTAAATTGAATTTTAAAACACCAAAATGGTAAAGAAGCGTTAAGTAAATATTAATACTGTGACTTAGCAACTGCTAAGCTGGTTTTGTTTCTAGTGTGACGTCGAAACCCACGCGCAATCGTTTTTTGTTCTACAATGGGCCAACACTGAAAAATTCTGCTTCATCATGCATTTTCAAAGGACGCTAACTGAATTTCTCGAAGCTGGATACCTGGACAACTAGTAGCTGGTGCTATACATCGTTGACAGTCTCAACTTGAACGCCGCGAATTCTGGGGCTGCAGCAAAGGCTTCCTCTGGAATCCTACCTTAATCGAAGACCCCTCGGACGCTGGATACACTTTTCAATTATGCCACGGGAATTGCGCACTTGGGAATGGCTTATTGGCTGGAATTCCTACACGTACGGGCTTCTGAAGGTCCCCTCTACACGCAGCAGACACTATTTTTGCTGGACGATGCTGCTTGCCTAAGGAAATGGGTCCCCGAAGTTACTTGTACTTAGACGAATCCTACTGTTGGCTAATCTGCTTCACTTGGCACTCTTAACACCTGGCAAACTATACCCACAGATGCCCTCATACTGATGAATAACTTTACACACAATTAGTATAACTAAAGACGTTTTTATTTATAATTTTATGTGATAAATTGAGGAGCTCAACCTGGCCCCAATACAAACTTTAGAGGTTTGTTTGGTTATTGTTAACAAAAGACTGTCGTGTAACTTAGCAACTAGATTTTCAATTTTTATAAAGGAAATTAGAATAGATAACATGTTTAACCTTATGGACTACAGTTTTGATATCATGTCTTTGCTCTGCTTTTAAATCACTTTTGTTGATAATGCACTCATACACTTGGAATTTCTTTAGCATATCACTAATTGTCTTTCGATCGTTTGCCATCCATTTTTCATTTCTCTTTGCAATAATTATTTTGCTAGCACTGTTTCGTTACGTTTCAGCTAATTTGCTGTTTCCTGGCTTACACTTTTAATACATAACGCTCATATTCTTTCTGTACTTAACAAATCATTCTGTATTATTTTATTCACATTATGTCTGATATTAATAAGATTAACTCCCTCAGTTACAAATTACATTGCATTAGTCCTTTCAAACAGTAATCATATCTGAAACTCTGAACTTAACCCTTCTGAAACCTGCTTTATTTCATGCTAACTTTTATCCTTTAAATTATTAGTTACTGCTGCTCACATCAAAAGCACTTATTAATGTAAAGTACTGATTATCTTGCAATATATAAAATATTTAATTCTATGCTTATGTTGACCTTATTCATTTAGTTAATTCGGCAATCAGAATTGCTATGAGCAGTGAATCATTACAATAGATCAGTTTGTTTTGAAACCAAAAATCTGTGGCAGACATCTTATATTGTCCAGTATGGGGATCTCGTTAATAGTAAGAGATACAAATTTGGTTAAACGAGAAGAACATTGCATAATTAAGGGGCTAACAAAATGACTCCTAGAAATCCTTGGTAGGATTTTAATTTTTTTCTGGCGTTAATATTAAAGTTACAGTGAAACTGACGAAACTTCTTTATAGCAACTTTTAATGGACTTAAAGATTACGTTATAATTTTTTATCAGACATTTTATCTTCGAGCAATCATCATCAACTTCATTGTTTTAAATACGGTTCTAATTTTCTACTGTCAAGTTTTAGAAGAGCTTTTTATTTGGAACAACAGTGTACAATATATTATGGTTCAATTACGTTTCGAGCTGTTTTTGATCATCATCAAGAAATTGTTTAGATATCATGAAATTATTGTGATGCTGTTTAAAAAATGTTCCCGTGAATTAAAGTCTCTAGATGTTTTTAATCCTTAACAATCGTGTATGGTCTTGGAATACAAATAGTTTTCAATAGTAAATAACTGATTTACTGATTATTTTTGTTATTTATAAACAATTAAAATTAGAAATAAAACAGATCCAGTGTGGCTCATTACTGTGTTCTTTAAATTACAGGAGCTGAACAACGGTGCTACAAGACACAGGTCCGTATTCAAAAATATCTTTATCTGCGACCACCACTAAAAGTAGGCCTTTTAGCGCTAGCTTGTTTCACTAAAAGTGACGTTTTATAGTTTACCGTGGTTAAAGAAATCAGCTGTTTACTTTTAGTCCATGTGCTAAAAATGAAGTGAGGATATAAAACCACAATTTCGAACGGGAAGTGAAGTTGTAAATTTATTCTAGCTGCTTCTTGCGTTACAGGTAAAGTGTTTTTGAAATAATTAAAGCGTTATGTAATAAATACAGTCAGATGTGGAGTATTAATAATGACATTTCGTAACTGACCTTCACTACTGTCATTCGCAAACATTCACCCGCGCGGCATGGCCTACTGTTTATTATGACATAAATTAGAAGTGTCGTAGATGCAAACCTTTGTTAAATCGATATTTATGGATTAATAACGGTAAAATTAAGGTCGTAGATAAAATATTGTATGCAACTAGGGTGACCACCTCTCAGGGTTTCACCCGGAGTCTCAGGTTTTCTATACCGCGTCTCCGGGCTCCGGGTTTTGTAATAATTTCTCCGGGTTGCACTAATTTTGTAATGATGTCTAAATGTAACTTAACCGTCAATTATATCAATGAAAATAAGATATGTTTCATATAATAGCCGTAAACTTCGCGCACGGCGCGTACGTATCATGTCTCTTGCTATTTGCCTTTTTCTTAAATAATAGTATTATATTTCGAATTCAATGTAATGTAATGTAATGTAATACCTAAAAAGCAAAACTGCTACTTTAGATTCTTTCTAGGTTCAATCGTATTCAGCAACCTATTTCATATAGGTCATTAGGTACAGAATTTTTGAGTATTCGTTTTGTTTTTAATCTAATTTCATTTAATACAGAGGTAATGTATGTACTTATGTATTTTTCGTTCTTTCGTGATTCTTATCTCGAGTCAATAATGGTTCCATTTTTCTTTTCAAACCTCGTTGTTTATCGTGTTCGTATTCAAGTGTTTAAATTGCCATTTCTCACTCTTAAAGTAATTTACAAAAATCATAATTTTTAGATAACATTGAGTCTTTTTTGAATAAAATCGTTATCTCCAAAACCGTTAACTTTAGGACAGCGGTTCTCAAACATATTTATTGATGCATCCCTTAGCATATTAGCTGTTTCTCAAGTACCCCTGAACACTATTGTATGCATAATATTAGCATAAGATTGAGAATTGTATGTATGTATTATCGATAACCTCATTTTACCTGGCGGTGTAGAGGTTGGTGCTTTATACGTTTGCATCTGGCGGTACAATGCTCAACTTGCCCCGGATTTGGGATACAAAGTTGGAGCGCGCTTTTTGTACTTGCGCAGCGACCATTACGTGAGGTGTGTGTCATGGTGATGTGTTGACCTTGTTGCTCTATCTCTTAGCTTTATTATTACAAAATATAAAATCATTAATGGTTGACGAAGTATTTTACAAATATGACAAAGAAATACAAAGAATGCCTATTCTATTGATATTTTTAGTAATTTAAATCACAAAAATACCAAAAATACTCGTATATAAACAAAAAAAAAACACAATAGAAAAATATTTATAAAATAGATAAATTGGTACCTCAAACATAACAATTCATTAAATTAAGAGTATCTATAATTTTTTGGTAAAACAAATTAGAAAATATATAGATAATAGTACAAAATTTAATGACACACTTGTCAGGGAAATATTTTCTACCAATAGAAGACTTACTTAAGATTTTAAAAAAATGTATATGGCTTTATGGTGTTGAAATTGGCAACCCATAATGTATTTGTTTTATAAAAAACTGTTGGTTTTAAGAAAAAAATATGAAGACCTAAAACATTTTCAAAAAAGGTTTTCCAATACATTTTTTAACCAAATTTTTGTCTGTTAAGAATTTTTAATAAAAACATTTATACGAGTTGCTAATTGTAATCTCTTAAAGCCGTACGTAAAAATTAAAAACCTTTCCATAAATAAGCCTTCTGCTGGTAGAAAAGATTTGCCAATTTTCATTTGAATATCCTTTTCCAATTTACAGTGAAATGATATAAACCTCATTTTAACCCCCCCCCCCCCGCGCCATTACTATCTCCGTAAAGGTTGAGAATAGAAACTATGCTTATACGAGTATGATTTTTTTTGCCATTTTGTGACGTACGATATGGGCAAGTATTTGGTTACACCCTGTATTATATTTGCTAACCATTAATAGTAAGGAATAAAAACATTGTTTTTATTTTCTTGCTTTTGTTTTCTATAAACATTCTGTATTTTTCTCATTGAAGAAAACCTTTTTTTTACTCACGAAGGATCTCAGGGTATGTATAAATTTAAAGGTGGTCACCCTATATGCAACGCGTGCTAAAAGTCGTTTCATAATTTTCAGGTCTCGTGCATAAACGTCAACTTTTAGCATTTGTTGCATAAATAGCTATTATGATTAAAAAAGACTCGAAATGTAATTAAACCATAATGTGTGATACATTGTAGAATTCAGAATAAAAAGGGATTCTAAAATTTAACATCAGAAAATTAGAACCGTATTTAAAACAATGAAGTTGATTATGGTTCCTTCAAGACGAAACGTCGGATAATGTAATCTTTAAGTCAATAAAAGTTAATACATAGAAGTTGCCAGTTTCGCTGTAACTTTGATATCAATGCCAGAAAAAAGTCGTATTAAAAACCCGAAAATTCCGTTTAAGACAACACAAAAACATCAAGTATTTCTAGGCGTCATTTTGTTAGTCCTTTAATTACCCAAATGTTTTCCCATTTAACCAGATTTGTATCTAGTATCATTAACAAGAGCCCCATACTGGCCTTATTTATCTTGGACACTGTATATTGTTGAAAATTAGAACCTGATGCCAAACCCAAACCAACTGTAACTATCAATTCGCCACTAGTTTCCGTCTAATTTAAATCAATGATTTACAAGGATAACAGGACAACGTCGTGTTGAAAACTCGTTAATTTTATGAACATATCTTTAACACATATTTGCACAAGCCATATCCTTATTTCGCGTGCCAAATTTCCAGCAATCGAATGTCGTTGGTGCGAATTCTGGGAATCGAGACCTGACGACTGCCGGGGTTCTGAAAACGTGAAGTTGGCCGATGACGCAGCGATCGGGTGACATCATCGTCGTAGATCGTAGGCGGCCATGCTGAAATTCGCGGACATGTGTTGGCTGAATGGCTGCAGAAAAAATCCGCTGCCAAACTCTGCAACTGTGACTCACGTCCATTACTTACATTCGGCCACCGAATGTTAAAAATACCGTTTTCGCGAGAAATTCCGATCGGCGCGCGTTTGACTCAGGAAACTAGTAGGCTTGGTGCGAGCGCTACAGAGCAGGGTTGCCAGACGTTGCAAAAGTTTTTCACCACACACCGCTAACTGAAATTCACCACTTTTCTTGGCCGCTGCAAGAGCTGGTGAAGAGGAGGATACCATTGAAACCAAAGTCTGTTTAAGTGGGTAATTTTTCATCTGATTCACATGTTTCTTGCTTTTCATGTGTTTTAACAATTCTGCTTTTCCACACAGAATTCTTAGCACAAAATTTACAAAAAAAGTGTGTGACCCCCTTTTTACTTGGATATAACTGCAACTTAAATTGATCTGTTGTTCCCACACATACTGATATTTATGAATAAATTGTCTTTTTTAATTTTTCTCTTTTTGTGTTTTATTATGTTCATATTCCAAACGTGACTTAGATCCTGAATCACTCATTTTTACATAGAATTTAAGAGTATCTACACAGACTACAGAAATTCACTGACATCACAAAAACACGAAGCGACCGGTTATGATCTTTAGAAGTGCGTACAGTAAGCAGTGAGTAAGTAGCCTATTTAATTTTAATAATGAGGATATGCTAAAAGCAAATACGACAGCTAGTGTTGTATAAACTACAATTTGGTAGGGTATTCCCTGAATTGATGCATATCAGCAGTAAATAATCTCTCACCATTAACATTTAATTATTCAAACCGTGCCCAAAGAATAAACAAACGTTGAATTGCTTCCCATATAAACATCCTGACATATATTTCAGCAACTATTTTCAAAATAATGCTGCGATCGCATATTTGCAATATTGACCTTACTGTGTCGGAATACGAAAATTAAAAAATGCTGGTATTATCAATGTTCACCACTTTTTCCTATATTTTACTGTAAAATCACCACTTCACCACTGGGTCAACATTTTAAGCTATTTTCACCACAATTGGTGAAATTTCATCACTAATGGCAACCCTGCTACAGAGATGCCAGTACGTGCAATTTCTCCGCGAAATTCCATGATTTGTATTTTCGATTTTATTGTAGGTGCAGGGACGTAGCTAGGATTTTTATTCAGGATGGGCCAAAATATTATTGGGTGTGCCTCTATGGCTGGTATTTTTTATATCACTTTGCAAAAAGAAAGTAGGAAGGAAGTAAGTGAAGGAAAGCAATCTCACCCAATATAGAAAAAATTCTCCTGTTACTGTCTGTGGAGTCAAATGTCCGAATAATTTTTTCAACTTTTTACCAAAACAGTTTTCATGTTCAGAATTGCTAGGTGTTTTAATCGTAACTCCCTTGTTTTACTGCGAATCTACAGGGTGGGCAAATTTCGATGTTTTCATACGCATTCTCGATAACTATAAGAGATATTGAAAAATGACCCCTCCCCCATCCTCGATCCCTTCTTTCGAAAAAAGCTTAATGGTGAAAACCAAAATGGGCGAGCTATCGTCTTTTGTTTTCGAGTTATAAATAAACGTTGGATTTTCGACTTTTCGTTTTGTGGCTCTCGCTTATTTATTAAAAATAGAGAAATGCAATTTCTACATTCTTCACGCAACTTGTTTGATAAGAATGCAGTGGCGTAGTCAGGTTTTCAAAAAAGTTTTTAATTTCCATTATACCATAGAGTTGTATTTTTTATATGGAACTCATAGTTGGCTGTAGCATCATGCGAAGGATTTTTCTTATTGCAGTGATATACAAGGTCCATCATAATTTAGCACTTATGGAAATTTGTTATCCATTTATCAAAGAAAAAATTATTTTGATAAACGTTCTTGCATCTTCTCAAACTAAAAATTCACTTGACTAATTTGAAATATCTCTTTTCGTATACGATAATATGAAAATGGTTCGAACCTCCCCCGCGTACGAAAGGAGATGCTTAAATGTTGGCAAGTGTATTTTAAGTTTGAGAAGATGCAGAGGCTTATTAAGAATAACATTTTCTGATAAACGGATAAAACAATTTGAATGTATGACGGACACTGTAACAATCAAACAATTAATTCTGTTAATTATATGGTCGGTAATTTAACAACGCAATAACATCAGATACTTTTTTAATCAGCTATATTTAAATGGCAGAAGCCTTCGATTAGAAAACAAAGAAATACAAATTAAGAAATACTTTGAAAATTGGCATTTTTGCTATAATGTAATGAAAATGAATAAATTAGCCCTACATGATATACGAGTAAATCACTGGAATGGAAAAAATCCTCTTTCTCATGGTGGCACAGTCTATGAGTTCAATATAAAAAATACAACTTTATTGCATAACCCTAAATTCAAAACCTTTTTTGAAAAAGTCACCATGTCACTGCATTCCCATCAACAAGGTACCTGAAGAACGTAGAAATTATCTAGTTTTCTCTATTTTCACGAATATGCGAGATATGGCCATAAAATGAAAAGTCGAAAATAAAAGACCATAACCAATTTTTGTTTGCGCCATTAAGCTTTTCTCGAAAAAAGAAATCAAGGATGGAGGTCTACTATTCCATATACCCTGTAGCTATCGAGATTCCCTACGAAAACATTGACATCTATACACCCTGTTCGTTTTCAAACGTTGTAAACAAGAAAATGTATACGCTCACAACCCGCACTAGAAGCCGGAATAGTGATAACAATCACTGTCAATTTATAGGTTGGAAAAACTGAATTCTATTAGTGTTAAGTAGCTCGATTATTTGAATTATACAGTGCAACCACCATAATCCGAACACACGATAATCACAACCTCCAGTAATTCGAATCGATAATTAACTCTAGTAATCCGAACAACTTACTAACCGAAAACTCGATAATCCGATCTAAAGTTGAAGGTCGTAGTTATGTACATACAGAACGTAGCTGTATTTATGCACGTTCACAATCAGACGTGACGTAATAGAGTCTATTGTAAAACTAGAACACGTCTTCGGCCGACAGTCTGTATCCGTTGGCCGTAGCGAACGTCGTTTCACATTGTCTAAAAAAATATGTACTATGTATCTGCATTACACCTACATGTACTAGGTTGTATTACATTGTATTACATAGGTGTAGCTACTTAACTAAATATAAACAATGTTTTACCGTGTGTCTCAGTTTTTTTAAAGAAAATTCGTTAATCTGAACAAATACCAAATCTGACCATCCTAATACTCATTAGTTCGGATTATCGAGGTTCCATTGTATTGGTCAGGAATCAGGGACCATAAATTCGATCATAGGGTGTGCACTCGAAGATATAGTTTTAAACAAATGTACACTATCTGGAATGATCTTGCGGATCTAAACGTGGAGGGCTCCATTTAGTTTGCGATTGCAAAATACCAGAAAAAACTATTTTCCGATTTGTTTTATTACTGAAAATTGATTAATTTTATGGGTAAATCGCATTTACAAGCTTATTTTTGAATATTTCTTTATGATTTTTAATCTAGTGGAAAATGTATTCTTTCCAGATTCAGATGATGTCAAATTAATCTCGAAATTACTTTTAGCAAATGCTACAGAAATTTTTTAAACAAAGCGTCCCGGAAAAGCGCGGTATAAAATTCAGCATAAAGGTATTTCGAAAACGGTTGCACATAATTGCATACTTCCAATGAAATGTAGAGAAAAGGATAAAGACATTTTTAGTGAAATAATTACTTGTATTGCTTTATAGTTGTAAAATACACGATTTATTTTCCGCTACCTGTTTGAGTTATATGCGTGTCGCACCTCGCTGATCACTGATTCGCACCACGTAGCCCAGGAAAGGAATGACATCGAGACGAATTAGAGAAAAGCGCAACTTTGGCCAGTTGTTAGACCACTACAAGAGATACAATTTATTAAAACTCCTTCCCCCCTTGCCCATGTGGTCGACCAATGGTCGTAACAATGTAATTTTTTGGCTTTCTTCTAAAAGTATGTGATAGAAAAATATTTTTTTTAGTTCTAATGTTCTCAGTTTCTCTAAATTTTAAACTGAAAAAAGTTTTGCTTTAGCCTTGTAGCTTGTTTAAAAATGACAAAATAAATTACAATACAATATACAGTCAGAATCTACAACGTATACAAGGTCACTCACCAAAAGGAGAGTATTTTTCTTCTAGAACGACATGTGAATGGTAACATGACAATCCATTGTAGTGCTCACACATTACGGAGTAATTCAAGCCTACTTTCTTGCATCCACAATTATTTCCACATCCTAACTTACAGCTGCAGAATACTAGGCGTATTCTTCTTGTGTACATCCTCATTTACGTATTCTATCTTCCATCTTCATTCAGTTGCGAAACATTTATTTTGTGGTAAAAGCGACGTTTGTACTTAAAAATAAATTCTCAAACGATGTTGATGAGATGCGGTCTATAATACCGCTTTGGTTTGATGTGTGAGGAAGTTTCGCCAAGACAACATTTTATCTTAATGCTAACCTTTACTTAGAGTTTTCAAACAAAAGTAGCGACCTTCATCCAAATTTGAGTATTTACTCGTCCCATACAAGAAAGAATAAAATTTTCTTACTAGCAAACGATTATTCTCAAGAAATTCCTGCGTGGATAAAAATGTTCTCTTCTCTTCAGGTGAAAATTTTATCAATTCAATGGCTTTCAGTTTTCTGGGCAGGAAAAACTCAAAGCCAAACTCACTGCTTCAGTTTCACAACCCTAACCCAGGTCAGTATAAAGATAAAATATTTACGAAACTTACATCATACGCGTCTCATCAACATCTTCTGAAAGTTTATATGCAAGTTCAAGCGTCGAAATAGACTTTCAGCAACTGAATAACGATGGAAGATAGAATATGCAAGAAGGAATGAACAAAAGAAGAAAGCATTGAGACATAACAATGCTAGTTCAATGCCTTTTGTTTCGCATGAACTTCTACATCGTATTCTGCAGCTGTAAGTCAGGATGTCAGGAATATTGTGAATCGGGCTTGAATTTCTCCGTAATGTGTGAGCACTGAAATTGATTGTCATGTTACAACTCACCTGTCTTTCTGGAAGAAAATGACACTTCTTTTGGCGAGTGAATGTGTATTTTTTATTGATTTTGACTGTATATGCTGTACATAATTAAAATAAAACTCTATGATATTGTAGGTTATTTTGCCAATTTTGAACAAGCTATAAGAATAACAGAAAACCCATTTTTAAAAATAAAATATTTTTTTTTCGATTTCATTAAAATTAAGAAAAATCTGCAAACATTAGGACAAACTTAAATAGACATATTATTCTAGCACATTGTTTTAGGGTAAAACAAAAAAAGACATGTTACGACCATTTGCTACCGAGAGCAGTTTTCTAATGTCTGCAAATGTGATAAGTTTGAAGGGGGCACTGAAAGGGAACTACAGTGGGGAGGGGCTGGAAGTTCTGGAAAAATGTACTGTTCAAAGTTCAGTTTTTCCCTAATTCTTCCCGACATCATCGTCATCCCTTTATTTCCAGGGCTACGTGGTACAAATCAATAATCAGCGCGGCGAGACAGGTAGCGGATAATAAATGGCACTTTTTACAAAAATAAATCAATATACAGTGCTTTTGTAGTGGATAAATTCGTTAAAAATTCAAGGAATAACTTGAAAAAATGCTGAGACTCGTCGATTTTTATTTTATTTGAGCATTTTTTCAAATAAAATTTATATGTATATAGATTGTAATCTGCGTTGGAGGTATGACGTCATCGACGTTTTTTTAAATAGCAATCCCCTTTTTTTATTACGGAATATGAAAGAACGCATTTTTTTACTTACGCTAAGTTCATTTTTGAGTATAGGTCACATAACCAAAAATTAAGAAAAAAATCTGGTGTGATACACTCACACAACTTCATTTTACAGTGATCTTATAATTAGGCAAAAATTTCATTTTTAACTTTTAAACATTTGTCAAAAATTTTCAAAAATTACAAATTCTATAAAAACGGTACAAAACAAAGCGTTACTTGAAGAGACAAATTTTCTCTAAAATTTTAAGCTGAATTCAAAAATGTAATAATATACCGGGTGTTCTATTTAAAATAAGAGTTAATAAAAGAAATAGAAAAAAAAACAAGAGAAGCCCTCTTTAGAAGTATTCAACTGGAAAATCACCTAGCTCACATTAATACACATTAAAAATTTTATAAAAATGTAAAGTTTGAAAAAACCGTTAGAGCCGTTTTTGAAAAAATCGAAAAAAACTGAAAAATCACAAGAGTAAACACCTACTTCCGGTTATGCGATTTTCTTCAAAAGCTTGCTGTCTCATCTACATAGTACACAAAACTTACATATGAAGTTTCAACGCCATACCTCTTTTCATTTTTGAGATATTCTGTTCACAGACAGACAGACACACAGGCAGGCAGACAGACAGACAGACAGACAGACAGACACACAGACAGACCAATGAAAAAAAATGTTTTTTGGGATCAGGGGACTTGAAAACGTGAAGATCTGTTGAAAACTCAATTTCGAATTTTTGGGGTGAATCCAATACTTCCTTTATCGTAAAAGGAAGTAAAAATTTAAAGATAGCAAACTACTAAATTTGATTTAAGAGAGTATGATTTTACGTTTTTATCAATGACAGCAGTCAATAAAAAACATGTCGGTCGTGTTGGCTACTGTCAGGCAGACAACGGTGCACAGTTTGTACATTTAATTTAGTTGTTTTTGAAATTTAATTGCAATTCAATTTAGTATTTTGCTATTTTAACATTTTTTCTTAATTTTTGGTCATGTGACCTATACTCAAAAATCAACTTTTCATCAACGTTTTTCATATTCAGTAATAAAAAAGGGTGTTGCTATTAAAAAAAACCGTCGATGACGTCACACTTCCTACGCGGGTCACGCTGTATGTATAAATTTTATTTGAAAAAAATGCACAAATAAAAACAAAAATCGACGGGTCCTCCCGTTATTTCCAAAAGTTATTCTTTGAATTTTTAATGAATTTATTCACTACTTTACGAAAGCACTGTAAATAATTATTTCACTGAAAATTCTTTTCTACACATTTCATACCTCTAAGGCAGCGGTCGGCAACCCGCGGCCCGCGGGCCGCATGCGGCCCGCAGCCCTCCGTCTTGCGGCCCGCGACTGTTTTGTAAATGAAAGTCTTATATACCTACCTAAAATTTAAATAATTGCGTCATGCGCGCGCAAAATTCAAGCGAGCGTGCATTTAATAAGTATGTAATATCACAGACACAGAGTGGGTGCGTTCAGCCGGCATAGCGCTGAGGTAGCGATTGCGTTGAACGCTTCCTTGACCGACAGCGCTTCGGTTTCGCTTCGGCAGCCGTCGTTATTTTTGGGAGCGAATTTATTTTCGCTCCATTTCCGCTTGACCACTTAGCAGAAGATGGTGTTTGGGTTTACTTCTAATTATAAGCTAGAAAGGCGTGAATTTTTTAAAAGCATGGATTCTGAAACGACATTGCTGCAGTTTAATGTTAAGAAATTAACATGACCATTTTTTCAAAATCAGTAGTTCCTTGAAATTATTGAAACAAATAGCCACTGAAATGTGATACAAAAGTAGTAATTAAAAAAATTCTCAGTTACAGAAAAAATAAACATGCTTCTCGTCTCACAGATGAGCATTTGAGAGCTATTCTTCGAATTTCAACTACAAACATGAAAGCTAACATACAACAAATAGCCACTAAAATACACCGTCAAAAGTCACACTAAATTTTTTATAAGTACAGTTATTATATGTAGGTAGATATACTTTGTACATAGTTCTCGTATTTTTATTATTTTTCCTAATTTGTTTGTCATTGTTCCTGCGTATTAATAAAATTGAAATACAATGTTTTCGCATTTTTAATATCACTCCGATATACATAGTATACCTATTATCAAAATTATGAATAAGTGCGGCCCGCCTTCACTTCATTTTGCCACTATGTGGCCCTTGCCTGCCAAAAGGTTGCCGACCGCTGCTCTAAGGTATGCATTTATGTGCCAAACGTTTTCAAAATACCTCGATGCTGAAGTTTATACCGCCATTTTGCGGTACGCTTTGTTTAAACAATTTCTGTAGCATTTGTTAAAGATAATTTCGAAATTAATTTGACATCATCTGAATTTGGAAAGAAGCTTTCACTACTTTAAAAATCATTGAGAAATATTCAAAAATAAGCTTGTAGTCCAGTGTACCCATAATATTAACTAATTTTCAGCAATAACAAAAATCGGTTGCAATCGCAATATTACTCGTATTTATTTTTGTACTGAATTATTGTCTTGAAAAATATTTTTAGTTCAGCTATTAATGTTTCACTATCAACCTTGTATCGCTCTGCTTTCAGGTTTCAGACTATTGTAATTTGTTTCTTCTTCTTCTTTTTCTTCTTCTTCATAAACCAGTTTGTATTTTAGGGCGTCTGTTTTTTATAATCTAAAAAATATTTATATCCCGGATGGAGAGCACTGATCGCATATATTCATCCTGTAAAAATTAAAATATTAATAATCACACATAAATAGTGCAAGGCACTATTTGTTTTCAGCTCTTGTACCGCTTTTCATATTCTGTACACGCTATTGCATCTCCCATATCATCTTTATCTTTTCTCTTTGGATTTTACATCATCATATTCTTCTCTCCCTTTTTCTTCGTCACCATACACTTGCTCGAGATATTGTTTTCACCTGCCTACGATGTCTTCTTATTCCAGTAGGATTGTCCCCGTTCGTGCATAACTCCGTTGATATTCTTTTTCGCTTGTTTAATGAAAGTTTACACTGTTTTGCCGTGTCTGTTTCCTGGCTCCGAGTAGTTCGTCTACTTCTACACATATTCCTTCTATGTACTTTTCTTTTATATATTCTCTGTTAATTCTATTTCTCAGTTCTCTATAACGTTGTTGCCCCTTATCGGTTCTTGAATTTCTTCCGTCCTTTTAGCAACTCTGTTGTTTCCCTTTCATCCAAGTTTTTTTTATTTCCTGATTTTTTCTGTTTTCCAAGATTGTTCTACGTTATTCTGTTGTATTTAATTTCCTGCAATGTCTTGGATGATCCTTTATTCTAGATTTTCTCTTGTCATGCCCTCTATTAATTTTTTTAGTTGCCAAGCCTTTGCAAATGATGATCATCCGTAACCATGACTATTAGGTATTTATAAGAGTTCCATGCATACTGAGCTAGCAAGGTAAACAAACAGGGCAAATGAATCTATAAATATACCGAGGCAACGTCTCATTTGAGGTTAAAGCACCGACGAATGGACTAACGAACGTATCATTACAAGATGGCTCATAGGGCCTCACCTTTGTGGATTCAAACAAACCAGTAGCCTAACATAAGAGGACGAAGAAGAAGACAACAGTATGCAGAATTATATCCGTTACAAATAATTTCCAATAACTTAATGGTATTTTGATGTAAAGTGATACTTGTCTGAAGACCAACACAGTTCTGCATAGCAACGGATAGTTCATTTTTATATTCACAATATTTCACAAGATTTTTGATATGTCTATATCAACATTCTTATGCATTTCCTACAGTATGTGAGAAAATAGCATGTGCAACACGTGAAAAAGGTGCTTTTCCGTTGGCTCGGTGAGTTTTTAATTTCCACTTCGCTCAATTAAAAAACTCGCTTGCACGGAACAACTATACTTTCCTCAACTTGCACGAGATACTATTTAATTACAGAATAGTTCCTTGGGCTTCCTGGGTCCCTAAAGAGCAGTCGTCCCTAGACTACACAGAAATATCCTACATAAAAATGAAACAATTCATTGAAAACATATAAGGCTGGTAATTAACTTAACCGTAACATTTCTGCTATGATTATCATAAGAAAGGTCATCGCTCTCAGCGATTATTTTTTTGAGCATTTGTTAATTCCTCATGTAATATTTCTTATAACGTGTACATCGTCATCAGTACCACGTACCATTCTTTCTATTCATATAATCCTTTATTAATTATGCATATTTGCCAATTTTGATTCAAATTTTGCACTGAAAACTAACACTCTGCAACAATTAAAAATCCTTTCGACTAGGATACAATCGTAACTCCCAAAAATACATATTTTGATTTTTAATTTTTAGCCTTAACGAAACTAGAAAGGCACGAACGCGATACTCGAAATCGGTGTAGGGCTAAGCTACGTTTTACGTATCAATATTTTTCCCTTCTTTGCCACCAATTTTTGTTTCGTGTGTGTATTCTCGATTTTGTTTATACAGTTATTTGCCACGACTCGTTTAATAATGAAAGATAAAAGGAGAGGAAATAGTAACAATAGATTACCTGATATTTTTACTGGCATTATAAGAGTCGCAAATGTGCTTATCAAACATTGATGTTGCATCTAGTGGAAGTTCCTGTAAACATAGATTGGCGAACGCTCACTGGCGCAGTCATAACTAATAAAAAATCAAAATTCAAAATTGGACTTGGAAGCTAATCTGAAAAGCCTAGTTTTCTGTAAATTTGAAATTTACATTACAAGCCTACGTATATATAGGGTGTATCTAAAGTAAGGGAACATACTTTGTCGAAGTATTTTACGATCAAAAATAAATAAAAACGTTCTAATAAACCCATGTCCGTAAATGCTTCCTTTCTAAGATATTAAGCTTTAAACTTTTGATGTGGGTTACTTTTAAAGTAATAACAATTCTGAGACTCTGTCAAGAGTCTTTTCCAAATCGACAGCAACCAAATCGTAAAACGTTTGCTGCATAAAATTCATATGAATTGTTTTCTTGAATTACCTACATTAATATCTTAGAAAGGGTTTATTTGCATGCACGGGTTTTTTAATACTTCTTCAAAGTTTGTTCCCTTATTTTATAAACACCCTGCATATGTATTTTTGTTTATAGAAAATCACAATACTATTCCATGCTTTAAAGAAACTTTCAAAAAGACCCAATTAATTTTATACACAATTATGTATGCTCCAGCGTGAACATAGAGGCGCGGAACTTATTAGGTGCTAAGGAAAAAACAAAACTCGAGACTACAGGCAAACGAAATGAAAATCTTGTAGAAGGTGTAACAAAAATAGACAGAATTTGAAATGAAGACATAAGAACACTAGAAATAATCTAAAAAACACAATTGGAGTTATTCGGTCAAAATAGAATGGAAGTATGAGAAGCTAGACGAATAGGAAAGATGAAAAAAGTAGCTCAGCCAAAACAAACAAAGATACAGGGGAAGTGGTATGGGAATTCCATTTTTAGCCACACAAAGAGCCAGAAACCGGTAGGGCCACATGTAGCTTAGTGAGCACAGAATAAGACATTTTCGACAACGTTTTGTATGTTACACAGTGCATCGAAATGTGATGTTAAAAAACTAAACGTAAAAGTGTAGTCACGTTTAAAAGAATTGTAAAATCGGGTCATAACACCAGAAAAATACAATCGCATCGCTAGCAAAGAAGATGGGGCCCTTACTGTACGCTGGACGCTGCTATCGAAGCTGACCTGGGGTCCATTGGGAGCCGAGGTCATTAATAACTCAAAATTGGGGCCACAACTGTAGAATTCGAGGGCCGTAGCTGAGAAGCATGTGTGTGTACATAATTAGGGAACTGCAAGCACAGAAAATTGAATATTGTACACATGAAAGCGATAAATTTACGTACCAGTGAAGTTAGAGTTTTTATGAACAGGTGTGTCACATGAAGGGGTCCGTGTAAGTTGCAGGCACATACTTGGAGGAGGTGTTGTTAGAAATATTGAAGCATTAATCCACTGGCAGTGCTGTTGGACTGTTCGATTTCGTGCAAACTTTCAGAACGCAAGGGTCGTGTTTAGCTAGGTGTGCAGACTTCTATTAATAAAATGTCCCCCTGGAAGATAACATTCATGCACGAGCAGAAGGGCTGTGGAATCATATTTCCGGCAGTACATCTGGATTTTGTGTGGGGAGGAACCCTATACATACTAAAATCGCTTCGACAAAGTAAGGTTTCGGACATATGTGAAAATCGTTACGTTGTACATTTCATTATAATGTTGAGATCTACAATAATAATTAAACTAACGAAAATGGAAGTTTGAAGAGGTCAGTAAATAAAACAAAGATTTCTCTTGTCGATACTCAAGTACATTTATTAATGCTTTGCTTTCATGAATCCACAAACCAAATTGATGTTATGTGTTATATTTTATGAACCCTGAGTTGCGATTTAAGCCTAAAATAAGATCTCTTAAATTGTCTTACTTGTGAAAAATTCGCTACGTGTGTCGAAAATAAATAAATTTTTCTTGCAAGGGCAGCAAGTACGAAGATAAATTGTAAGGCAAATGGCAACTGTTATAGCAAATCAAATAATTAATTTCAATGTTTAATTAGCGAATTTCACGGCAGTATATATTATAATGAAGCTAGACATTTTTATTTTACTAGTATTATTTTTACCATTCGGTTACCCCATTTAAAACCACACATTTTTGCATGAGATTCCTTAAATTTGATTTTTTACTGTCACACAAAGTATGAGCAAGTAAATCTTTGCATCAACCAACATAAATAAAAAACTTCAAGGTTTCTCCCAGCAATTGACAATATAACTTATATCGTATTAATTTGAAATTTAATTAAACGACCTGAACTCTAAAATGTTAATTTACAAAACACATTGTTGTGTCCGAAGATCTGCTAACTTCAGCTCAACGGACCCCAAAATAGCTACCTGTTACCTGTTGTTCGCTCTTTTTTTCTGCAATTCTGTCCTTTTGCAACTCTGCACCTCAGCTGTTTGGTTATGCTTCCACAAAGAATGGTAAGCACAATTTTTTACTTATTCGACGTAGTTTAACTTCTTTTATTTTTTATGTTGGCGCCAGAACATAACCTAAATTACTCTGTACTTTTATTGTAATGTCATCATATGAAAATATTTAATTGGTAACAATAATAGCTGGCGATTATATAACTTGAGCAAAAAGATTGTGCAGCAATCATAGCGACTGCTAGCTAAGAGCTTTGTCTGAATTAATTATCCAAATTAAACTGACAGCCCACATAACGACTGCCACCGCAAAACTTTTTAGCAACTCCCGTCATAAATTAAATTGCACACCTATTTATAGACTAAATAAAAACCATTACCTAGCAATATCAATACAATGCGTAAGTGATTTTAGAAAATAGTTTTTTAAAATTTTTTTAGTAAATTTCGCCCGGACCTGTCACCCAAAAATCTCTCGCGACCCAGGGTTAAGAACTGATGTAAGAAATACAAGGTTAGTCAAATTGGGGTAAAGTTGCTTCTAATACTGAATAATGTTCAAATATAACACTGAACATAGCTGTCGTAGTTTTTGGGTTGTGTCCAAAAAAGAAATATTTTGGTTTTTTGTTAGAAGTTGATTAGTATGTTACTTAGAACAAAGCTAACCTGACATTATTAGGACACTTTAAAGAAAACTTCAAATCTGATTTTGAGTTTTAATTTGTTTCCGTAATTTTCGGATATTGATACAAACTTCCGTATTTTAAATGCAACCAAGAATGGCTGCAAGAATTACCCTAAATACAAAATATATTTTATATAAACGCTGAATTACAGGAAACATACTAAAGCAATTCATATCTGGCTTGTTTTGGCACTTATGGCAAAACCGGAAGTCATTTCGACTTTAATTAATAACAGTGAAATGCTAGGAAGTTATTGAAATTAATATAAAATACCATAACATTATTATAAAATATTAATAATGCTGTAGAATGATTCTGAAATGCAAAGTATTATTGGGATATTGAAAAGCTACATAATTACTAATATTATGATAGAATACAAGAAAATGATTAAAATTATGATGAAGTGTTAAAAATCATAGTAAAATAACACGAAATTTATAAAACACTACAGAATTATTATAAATTACTTATTGAAATATTCATCAAATATTAAGAAGATACTGAAATGTTAAGAAATTATAAAAACACTTTAAAATGACTGAAATGATCATGAAATTATTGTGAAATGTTATTGGACGATTAAGAAATACTTTTAAATTGTAATGAAAGATAAGGGAATTATTAAAATGATGAAATGCCAATAAAGTATGATGATATGCCATAAAATTATGTTATAGAATGATTATGAATTTATGTTAAATTGGTGAAATGATCATTAAAATTATGATGAAATGTTAAGGAATCGTAAAATGACACGAAATTTACAAATACTACAGCATTATTATGAAATACTTAGTGACATGAAATACTACAAAATTATTAAAATTCCAAGAAATTACAAAAATATTTTGAAATTATTGGAATGATTATGCAATTCTAGATTTATTAAAATTATGAAATGACAGCATGAGTATAAAATATTTTGAAATTTCAGAATGATCATGAAATGCAGAGAATTATTAAGATTATGAAATTATAAAATGCCACAAACTGTATTAAACACTACAGAATTATTAAGAAATACTTATTGAAATGATCATAAAGTCTCACAATAGTATTAAAATTCTAAGAAATTAGAAAAGTACTTTCAAATGATTGAAATGATCCTAAAATACGAGGGAAATGTAGATGATTAAACGATAGAAAATTATTTAAATGTGCTACGAAATTACCAAAACTATGATGAAATGTTATGAAATCGTTATGAAATACTAGAAAATTTATAAAACAGTAAAGATTTACTATGATATACTGTTTGAAATGGTCATGAAATATTACGAAAGTATTCTCAGGCTAAGAAATTATTGAAGTGATGATTAAAATTATTAAAATTATGTTCAAATAGTATAAAATTATAATCAAAAATATGAATAATTAAGATATGCTATAATATGCTAGAAATTATTGTGATATACTGGAAAATTATTTTGAAAGTGGCGAAACTAAAATAGTATGAAATTAAAATATAATTAAATTGAAATTTTTAGGATTTTAAGGTGCACTGTGAGGTCTTCAGATGCCATCAAAACAAAAACTTTAATTGCACGGCAATATGCAGCATTCACATAAAAATAAATTGTATTTGCAATTGCAAATCGAAAAACATGAAGGCGAGGTGTTTCCCGGCCATTTCTCTTATTAGCCTTTAAATATTGAAGCTTTTTGACTTATCCAACAAAGGAATGTAATTTCCCAATTTATTTGAACACTTTATAAGCCCTTTGCACTTGTTTGTCTTAGTCTCTTAGTACACACGTTTGTTTGCGAAAACCGTGGAGAAGCAGCCTATTTTGAGGATTTTTGTAAGAGGTATCTATCTACCAATAGTACCAATCAACCGTAATATAATAGGTAAGGTACATTGGCTCTTTACGTAAGATAGGCAGTCATAGTTTGTTTGCCTGCTAGCGCTATACCGCTTGTGAAAACTGTGGAGACTAATGTACCGAATCAACTGTAAAATAAAAGGTAAGTTACATTCGCTTCTGTTATTTATGTAAAACATTAAAACAGTTGTTTAATGATTGCAGATGTCTAATGGAAGAAAGAGCCTTTCTTCACTTAGTGCCGATGCATTGACAGATCCTGCTCTTTGGCCACAGCTTATTTCAGATAATATTAAATTGTCAATAGTTGAAATCGGGCCAGTACAAATCAAGAATTTTATCTACCTACAGATGATTCAAATCGATCTTTTTCTTAGAAAGTTAGGAAATAATGAAACAGTAATCCGAAGCTGGCTCGTTTATTCAAAATCTAGCGATGATGTATTTTGTTGTTACTGTAAGCTATTCAACAGCTCTGTAGATGCCTTTAATTTAATGATAAAATAGGTAACGTCATTTGGCGTCATTTATCTAGAAATGTTGAACGACATGAAAAAAGCGTGATACATTTTCATAGTCTTAGGCAATGTGTAGACTTAAAACAAAATATAGAAAAAGGAACAACCGTAGATTCGACAAATCCGACGCAAATGGATAGTGAAAAAAAAGAAGTGGATGGCGGTTATTGAAAGAATTATATACGGCATTCAGTATTTAGCCAGACAAAATTTAGCTTTTAGAGGGAGTACGGAAAAGTTGTTTCAAAACGATGTTTTTTTTAATTAATAGAAGGTATTTCAAAATTTGATAATGTTATAGTTGGGCACATATATCGCATTGAAAACGCCCAACATCGCAGTATGCCTCATTACCTTGGCCATAACATTAAAAATGAACAAATCACTGTAATAGGAGAAGAAATAAAACAAATTATAGTTAACACCCTAAAACATTCTAAATATTATTCTATTATTTTAAATTGTACACCAGACATCAGTAGTAGTGTAGCTAGGGGCGTTCTGGGACACATTTGACCTTGAACTTTTTTCAAGGTCACGGGCCTAGCCGAGGTCAAGGTCAGTGGGCGTGGCCTAGTCGGGGTCATTGACCTCGGCCACTTCCGAGATTTTTTTCTAGGTCACGGATCTAGCCTAGGTCAAGGTCGGAGTCATTGGCCTAGTCGGGGTCATTGACCTCGGCCACTTCCGGGAATTTTTTATGTTAAAAGTGTAGTTTTTGAAATTTTCCCACGCTCGAGCATCTGGGATGCAGACATGTTCATTCTTGCAGGATGTTATCAGTAAATCAGAAGCTATCAACATTTTCTCAGGCTCGACCGGATGTGAGTCATCGTCTATTCTTGCAGGATGTTATTGAACAATGGCATCCCTTGTTTTAAAATCAGCACGAAATTCGAGAACAATGAAGCTATTGTTGTCTGGAGATTAAAATGTGCAAAGCTGGTAAAAATAGAACAATGACATCCATTGTTTGAGAAATCTGCACGACATTGGACAATGAAGCCATTGTTGTCTGGAGATTAAAATGTGCAAAGCTGGTAAAAATTCAACAATGAAAGCCATTGTTTGAGAAATCTGCATGATAATTGAACAATGAAGTCTTTGTTGTCTGGAGGAATTTTTGCAGACCACCATTATCAGATAAACAAGCTTCAGACATGTCCAGACATGTTTGAGAAATGTGCAAAGCTGTTAAAAATTGAACAAAGGAACCCATTGTTTGAGGAAAATCTGCACAACAGCTAAATTGAATGCTGCCTTTGTTTGAATTTTTGCTGACGCAGGCCTCCATTATCAGCTGCGACGGTGAATAAATAGAGCGGCTCGGCTGTCTGCAATAGTTAGTATTACAACTGCACGCGCGCGAACATGTCTGCAACAGACAGCGTTACCGAATTAAGTTCGAACTCAATAAAAGCTATCAGAGACGCGATAGCGATTGTAAAATATAGTGATGAAGCTGAGACATTGATTAAACATGTAAATAAAACCATTTTAATTGTTAGTAGATTTATACGTAAGCATAGTTTTAAAAATGATAATCCATTCAGGCTAGAGGCAAATTTAAGTTTGTTAAAGGGGCAACGACAATTATTGCGAAATTTAAAAACAAAATTAGCAAAGAAGGGAGCGGGTGTAGGGAGTGGTCAGCAGCAGCAGCAGCAAAAGAACAAGTTGGTATGGGAAGATGTAGAATCTTGTTTTAACAGTAGAATAAGAACAGGTATGATTGTAAATTTAGGTTATAAGGAACCACAAGAATTTCTTGCAAAAGCATACAGAAGTTTCTCAATAAAAGTGAAACAAATTATAAAAGATAAGTTAATGCTTAAAGCTAACGTAATATTTAGTGCATATTTTATAAAACCTAGTAGTGGCGAGATAGATTTAAAAACTTTTGGTACTAAAAATGAAAAAATTGATTCTGGCACCAATTTAAAAGAGTGGTATGCTACTAATGTTGAGAATAAGTTGTTGACGAAATTAGAAGATTTTCAAGAACGCGATTCAGGTTGGAGTTTGCTTGAGATATTACATTTAAAAGTAAATTTAAATCATTACACGCCGTTAACAGTAGGTAAATATATTGAGTTACCTAAAGATATTAAAAATAAAAAGGCCGTCATTAACGTAAAAAATGATGATGAATATTGTTTTTTGTGGTCGGTAGTGTCAGCATTACGTTCTGCAAATGGAAATTCCTCTAGAACATCTTCATATCCACATTTCAGTAAAGTTTTAAAGTACTCGGGACTAGAATTTCCAATGAAATTAAAAGATATATCAAAATTTGAGACAATGAATGATTTACGTATAAATGTATATACGCTAGAAAGAAAAAACAAATTTGGTAAAAATTCAGTATTGCCCATCTATATTAGTAAAAATACTCAAATTAATAAAGATGCTATACATTTACTAATGATATCCAACGATGAGGGGCAGTTCCATTTCTGTTGGATAAGAAACTTATCGAGATTGGTTACAACTCAAATGCATAAGAAACACGCTCAAACTTTAGTATGCGATACATGCTTAAATCATTTCGTAACTAAAGAATCATATTTAAGACATATTACAAATTGTAATGGTGTAAATGAAACCAAAATTAAAATGCCCGAAGAAGGTACAACAATAGAATTTAAAGATTATAAATACCAGGAAAAAGTACCATTTTCAATATACGCGGACGTGGAGTGTGTTTTAGAAAAAGAACAGAACGTTGCAGGGGTTTATCAAAAACATGTTCCATTTAGTGTTGCCTATTATTTAAAATGTTCATATGACGATAGTTTATCTCGATTTAATATATATCGTGGTGCCGACTGTATGGAATGGTTTGTAAAAGAATTACAATCTATAGCATATCAAGTAAATAGTATACTGTCAAATATAGAGCCTATGGATATTAGCCAGCAGGAAAACGATTCATTTCAAAAATCGGTATGCTGTTACATTTGTAAACAACCTTTCACCGATAAAGACGTGCGTGTACGTGATCACAATCATCAGACAGGTGAGTATAGAGGTAGTGCTCATCAACACTGTAATCTTAACTATAAAGATGCACATTATATTCCCGTTCTCTTTCATAATCTCAGCGGTTATGACTCTCATTTTATTATAAAACCATTGACAAAACTGATTATGGGAGATATTAAATTGTTGCCTATAAATAAGGAAAAATTTATATCTTTTACAAAACATGTGGATGGTACAAATATTGATTTCAGATTTTTAGACTCATTTCGGTTTATGGCTAGCAGTTTAGAACAATTGTCATTAAATTTACCGAACAATTTAAAAATCATTACACGTAAATTTTGCAAGAGCCAAGAAGAATTTGAATTACTATTACGTAAGGGTATCTTTCCATACGACTACCTAGACAATTTTGAAAAGTTGAATGATAAAAGTCTTCCTGACAAAACACAATTTTTTAGTCAGCTGCATGGAACAGCCATTTCAGATGAAAATTATGAACATGCACTGCGTGTTTGGAACACATTTAATATGCAAACTCTAGGTCAGTATGCTGATATGTACCTTACAGTTGATGTTCTACTCTTAGCTGACGTGTTTGAGAATTTTAGAGAGAATTGTATGAAAACGTATGGATTAGATGCTCTACATTTTTACACAGCACCAGGATTGGCATTTCAGGCAATGTTAAAAACTACTAAAGTTAAACTTGAGCTGCTGACAGATGTAGATCAACTGTTGTTCATAGAGAGGGGTATTAGAGGAGGGCTAGCACAGTGTTCGAATCGATACGCTAAAGCTAATAATCGATATATGGGTGAAAAATTCGTAGAAGCCGATCTTGAATCGTATATCCTATATTTAGATATTAATAACATGTACGGAGCCGGGATGTCTGAATATCTACCGTATGGAGGGTTTGAATGGGTAAATGATTTAGATATTCCTAAAATTGATCATTTAAATACTCCGGCAGATTCTGAAACAGGCTATATTTATGAAGTCGATTTAGAATATCCTCAAAATTTATTTGAACTTCACAAAGATTTGCCTCTATGCCCTGACCATTATACACCACCAACATCCAAACAATCAAAATTGACAACCACTTTATTTAAAAAAGAAAACTACGTAATACATTACCGCAATCTGCAGCAAGCTGTAAGTTTAGGGCTAAAAATTGTAAAAATTCACAGAATATTAAAATTTAAGCAATCAGCTTGGCTTAAACCATACATAGATTTAAATACAAAATTAAGACAAGCCGCCAAAAATAATTTTGAAAAGGATTTTTATAAACTTATGAATAATGCTGTATTTGGCAAAACTATGGAAAATGTTAGAAAATACAAAACAATAAAGTTAATTTCTAAATGGGAAGGTAGGTACGGAGCCAGTGCATACATATCAAAACCAAATTTTCACAGCTGTACTATTTTAGATAAAGACTTGGTACTTATAGAATTAAATCAGTTGGAAATAGTTTTTAATAAGCCAATATTCGTTGGATTTTCAATCCTAGATATTTCAAAAATTTTAATATACGATTTTCATTACAATTATATTAAACAGAAGATGGGTAATCAAGCAAAACTGCTGTACACAGACACTGATAGTCTCATATATCACTTTACCCTTCCAGATATATACGATTTTATACGGGAAGATATTCACAAATTTGATACAAGCGATTATCCTCCGAACAATCCATATAACCTTCCACAAGTTAATAAAAAAGTAATAGGTCTAATGAAAGACGAAATGAGTGGTAAAATAATTACTGAATTTGTTGGTCTACGTGCAAAATTGTATGCTTTCAAAACATTAGAGGATGCTGAAAATGGAGAATTTAAAATTTCAAAGAAAGCTAAAGGTATTACCAGAGCTGCTTTAAATAGAATTACATTTGAGGATTACAAAGACTGCCTGTTTAATAACGAAACAGTATTTTGCGATCAGAGAACAATTAGATCAAAAACCCACAACGTATTTTCTTTAAAACAAAGAAAAAAAGCTTTAGATCCACATGATGACAAAAGAATAGTAAACTGTATGTATACTGACACTTTGCCTTGGGGTTACTGCCCACCAACCACATTATAAACACCAGCTCTCTCTAAGATATCTCAGTCTGCAAAATGTTACCGTCAAATTCATATATACTGTGGTTGAACAAAGATTTGTATGTTAAAAATAGAGAAATCTATAATTTCCATTTACGTAATGCTATAGGACGTAACGACTTGCAAACTTTGAAGTATATATTGCACAAAATTGGTATTGCTATACCGAGCAAAACTCTTATTTGGGCTACGCACTTTAAAAGTGTTGAAACCGCTATCGTAAATGAAATTTTAAAAACTATGTTAGCTGCCTTTGATGTTATTAGAGAAATTATTAACGAAGTAAGAAGAGGAGAGTTGAAAATTAATACTGAAACAGATCTTAATTTAATCCTTTCAAAATTATCGTTACAGAGCATTACTTCCTACGAGCAGCATTTTCTTATTGAAACAATATCATCTGGCTCTCGAATCGAATTTGCAACTGACGAGCAACAGCAATATCCATATTTTCTTCATGATGCTGTCTTTGAGGCTGCTTATTATGCCCACAGCAAGTTTATAGAAGACGTGTTCGAATATTTAAATACTAACCATATAACTTATATATTTCAGCCTAGCGTTGTACGTCACCACACAGATATTTTTAAATGGCTTCAGGAAAATATCAGAAAAGCTGAAAATGGTGAAGCTGTTGGTTGGAGAAGCGGTCCATGTTCCGGTCCCTGGCCTTCAACAACACCTCAAGATTATATCGATACTTACACATTGTTAAGTTCTGTTTCCCTTATGTATAAATAATATGTATATTAATTGAATAAAGCATATATTTAAGTGTACATTTATTCTCCCTCTCCTTGTCAAGTTTTGCTTTGCATATGAGATAAATACGGTGTATATATTAATGAAATAAAACACATATTAAAAATAAAATGTCTTTTATTTTAATCTTTAATAATTACATGTATAAGTTTATTACCTAACCTAATTTCTATCTTTATGGGATTTAAATCTAGAGGCAGTGTTGGTTCAGGAAGTGTAAAACTATATGTTGCTTGAAACGAAGGAGGTGGTGGTGACGTGGGTTGTGGTGGTGGTGACACCTGTTCCAGTTCAGATTGCTGTAGTGGTGCGCACCCCTCAAAATTTTGTGTTGGGCTTACCCACCCCTGAATGTTGGCGCAATTTATACAGCTGCAGCCCTCCACCTTTGACCAGGAGTGTGGTTGTCCCATTGGAGGAGGTGGAGGAGGAGTATTTTCTTCAGTCTCACTCCAGAGTATAACCTCCTCCTCTTCCTGGCTCCACGACTCGTCAGCCCATGAGTCAAAACCCCAACTATGATTTGAGAAGCAGTCTTCGGTCATTGTTATCGTAAAACTAATATTTCTATGATTAGTATTCTTATATATATAATATTTTCCCCTACCTTACACCGGCTGCAGGAAGTGTTTGCGTAAGTTATAACAGGTCTGGACAAGTCTGAACATGTCTGGACAAGTTTGAACATGTCTGAACAAGTAGACAGCAGACTGCGATTAATGGTTTTGATTATACCACTTGTGCAAAATGTGAACATTTTGTATGGCACATTGAACCCGTGTACCAATATGATGAGAACAAAAATTAATATAATTATACAAGATCTTTAATTGTTTTATATTTGGGCAAGCTGGTAAATCGATAAATTTTACATTATCACTTTGTTCTTCGATCAGCATTTTTTTAAACCATCTTCTTTTATCTAACCCTTTGAGAAATATGGAATCACCGCTTTGTATGATCTCTCCTATGTACAGAGACAATTTTTCGTATGGTATTGTGTCATGCTGATTATTATTGCTCCATTCTAACCCGTGCAAATTAGTTGTAAGCCAAATCACTTGATCTTTTAGAGAATTTGAAAGGTGTTCGTACGGTATCGGTGGTTCTACTATCCGGTGGATTGTAACATTTGTATCACTATCATATACAGCTATTTCTTTGCAAATAAAGTTGCTATTTTTATATTGAAAGCCTTGAATATCTATAAATTTCATCGCTAATGTTGTCGAAAGAACAATCAATCTGCAACTAGTCGAACTAGTATCTAGCTAACTATTTTTATGTCACTGGTAAAAGGATTATATTTCACTTTTCGATCGAATAAAATCAATGCGTAAGCTGAAGTGTTTTTCGGTATATCAGTATTGGTTTCGAATTCCAGTCGAATATCTACAGCACCGCCTTTTAATGACTCATTTTGTCTAGAACAATCTATTACGGCTAGCGGAGCTATACTTTTGAATTGTGCGGGCGTAAGAACAGGCTGATTGTCATGCTCATAGTAAGATGATTGAAAACCTGCAAACATTTCATACAATTGCGCATATCGATTGCTGGCAAATTCCAGATTTAAATTATCATAGGGATATCTTTCGGAATTGAGATAAAGTGTAATATTTCTTAAATCGCAAGAATCAAATTGGGCCATATTTTTAACAGTTTTATTTTTTCGGTCTGTTTGGAAGCCTACGATAATGTGACGCGGAGTTTCTACTTGATTAACATTTTTTATTGCCCAAGTGTGTCGTTTTGTCTGTTGTAATGCTGGATACTCGTGTAATTCCCAACTTCTAAAATTGATTTCCAACTGACTACTTTGCTCAATGTATTTTAGTAATTTTAAACGATTTACATCAGCTACCGAAATGTGCGGTACTCTCCAATAGACTTTTGTTAATTCTACTTTAAGTTTTTCATCGACCGTATTAATAACAGCATTTAAATCTTGATTGCTTCTAATAAGTACTAATTCTTGTCGAACGTTTAGTAAAATTTTTCTAAAGTCTTCAAAAACTCCCATCAACATTTCGCAGGGGACAAATATCTGAAAATTACCTTTTGAATCGACCAATCCGTCAATAGATGTTTTGGTAGGTGTCCAACCTGCATTCTCCAAGCGAATACTTTGGGTCGAATTATATGACACGTAGGCTTTCATAGTTGCAGTTATACCAACATTTCTTACACGATCAACCACTACACCATTAAGTTCATATCTAATTTCATCTAGTAGGTGAGATATGCCTAAATTTGTAAATGATCCCGTTGCAGTAGCTTTACTATCTGCATCCTTTAACAATTTACCTTCGAAACATATAACACTCTTGCACGGTAAAGTGTACACATCTTGATGTAAAATAGGTATTCGTATTTCATCGTTATTATTAAATGTTGTAGAAGAATAGGGCTGATGTGTATGTTTCTCCGCATAGACAATCGAGTTATCTTGAAAAGCTGTTTCAGTAACGTTTAGTATTTCAGAAGTCGTCATTTTTATTTGATGTAAAACAAGCGCTCTTAATATTACAGAATATTAAAATTTTTCGAATATTAACAGTAAAATTTAATTTAATAACAGTCCAGATGTTTTTTCTTTTTGATTTCCCCCTCGCCGTCACTTCTAGTAGCAGTTAGCTTCAAACCTAAAGATTTTAGAAACAGTTTATTGGCAGATGTTAATCTATCGACTGCAGGCAGCCTACTGATGTTCGAAACAAACTGATCATCCCTAATATATGTTTGTTGCGGCTGCTGCTGCTGCTGAGAGTTGTATCTAACCACCATTTTGTTTCTTGAGATGCAACCTTACCGTGATGGCTTCTCCGCAGAAATTGACCAATTTACCGTTTTGATCCAGTATTTGTATGACAATGTTATCAATAATTCTCGTATTGATTGGTAGATATATAACGTTAGAGGGATTTTCTACAATCTTAAATCCTGGCGGATCTGTAGGGAAAAATTGATGAACTCTGTGTACAGCATTGCTGTTGTGATAAGTACCAGTTACGATATTGCAATCAATACATATAGTATTAACTTTAAATATATCTACAGGATTATCGGAAATATATCTACCATAAGCTTTCAATTTCTTAGGTTTGAACCCTAATAACTGTCCAATACTATCTTTAGCAGTAAAATCGATTGCTAAGGACGATTTAATTTCACTCCTGAGCGTGTTATTATTAGGCTTAATATGTAGCACAGGTTCTGCTTGGTGCTGCACAATATTTTTTTCTAGTATATCATTAGCACTACCTGCTTGAGGGGAGGGCGACTTTGTTACACCTATACCCAGTTCATGTCTAATATATTGACTTATATCGGCAACTTCATATGAACCGTAAGGTATTTCAATTACAGCTTGTTTACCATCAATATCAGTATAATGAAATTTATTATTATTCGAATCAATATTAGGTATAGTATTATAAGCTTCAAAACTGATTAATCCTATAACGTATTCAGATTCCGGATCCAGATGTATGGATGGATACTGAGCTGTGAGAACAGATTCATTTCCAGATAAGGTAAACGTCCAGGACATGTTTAATAGTAGACGGCTTAACTAGAACTGAAACAAAACATCTAGAGACCTTTAATTTTAATTACATTCTCCTCCTTCTCTAAGAATCTTACTGGAAATAAAACAACTTTTATTAAACAATAGGTTTTATTTTTCCTTTTACATCCTTATTCAGTATACATTGCAATTGTTTATTTAAGATAGGTTCTAACAATAGAGACATTTTATCTATTCTATTCTTAAACCTCATCCTGTCGAGTGCACACAACTGCCAGTAATTGTATGGAAGTTCATCATCCTCCTCTTCTTCTTCTTTCTGACGAATTTCAACAATCGGGTCAAAGTGAACCTGCTTGTTGATTTTACTTCTGGCGATCTTTGTCGTACAACACCAAGTCATGTTTAAACTGGGTTATTAACAAGTTCAGGTCTGGCTGCCGCTCGCTTAATTTCAAACAAGAAAGTTCCTTTGAAATATCTTTTAATTTACAATATATTTCAATATCTCTGTTCAATTTCTCCAGATTTTTAGTAAAGCGGTTGAACTGCATTCGATATTTATAGTATCGTTGCTGCTGCTTCATAATGCCAATGTGTACAATTCAGAATTCCCACACTATAAGTACATCCTCAGACGATGACGTCATCCCCCCCACATCTGCAAGTCTTGACAAGTCTGGACAGGTCTGGACAGGTTTTTCTCGCAGTAAACTGGTAGGAAGCTAACACATGGAATCGTGCAAAAATTGTAAACATAAATGCCCGCAATTTACAGAATCATAAGTTTGAAATGCCTGGTGATTATATTTAATAGGATGACAGCTGCCATTTTTGCCACTTGTCAAATATTTCACAATTTCTATTGGAGGTTTTAAGTCTCCAAAACTGTCAAAGTAAATTGCATCTTTCCCCCGTTTTATGTAAGCCACCCAATGTGTACCAAAATTGGTTTTATCATCCAAATTTACAATACCGCATTCTATATTTCGAACCTGTTTTGGTAAATCATCTCTCATAAAAATGCCGCGAAAGTTAGGAATTTTTAAACGTTTAGCGTATGATTGTAAATCGATATTTGACAAGGCTCGGTTTGGCAGCTGCATTACAAGTTTTTTGTCGTGAACAATCCGTATCCTTTTTTATAAGGTTTTAGATATAAGCCTTTACCTAAAGCTATTGCCTCCATCGTTTTATTATGTCTTTCAGACTCTGCTAATTGTTTTTTTGCCGACTGAGCATCTTTAACCACCTTTGCAATTCCTGCAGCTCCACCGCTAAGAGCTCCTAACGCGCTAAGTCCTGCAAAGATTGGAATCAAGGGTAACATTCCACCTGTTTTTGGCACACGTATTACTCGAGGAGTTTTAATAATCTTGTTTCTCTTTATTTTATTAATTGTCTTAACAGCAATATTTGTAGCATCGCTTAAGTCTCGCAGCAGTCCTCCTCCTCCTAATTCAGTTCGTGCTTTTTTCACTACCTGATTGAAAGTAAGCGTATCTCCAGGTGTTCTCTTTCTCTTTTTACCAGTTTTATTTTTAGCAAAGATTGGAATCAAGGGTAACATTCCACCTGTTTTTGGCACACGTATTACTCGAGGAGTTTTAATAATCTTGTTTCTCTTTATTTTATTAATTGTCTTGACAGCAATATTTGTAGCATCGCTTAAGTCTCGCAGCAGTCCTCCTCCTCCTAATTCAGTTCGTGCTTTTTTCACTACCTGATTGAAAGTAAGCGTATCTCCAGGTGTTCTCTTTCTCTTTTTACCAGTTTTATTTTTAGCTCCCAACCCCATTTTTACTTTTGCCGTCATAGCTGTAGCTACTCCTGCAGCCGAGACACGTTCACCTAAGCTAGCGTCTGAAGCTCTAATACGTCCAATAGCATTTTTAGCTAAAATTCTGTCAGCTTTATGTCGTTCCTCCATATTATCAGAATGTTTTGCATAAGCCAAATCGTGCTCACGACACGCTTGATCTAATTTGTTAATTCCAGGATCTCCTCGTGCAATTCTTTTCTCAAGTTTTGTGCCAGGCCCGCAATATTGATATCCTGGTATGTGCAATTCAAAAGGCAATTTATTAATGAGCGTATTGAGTACACCAGCACCTCGTCGGCGATGGACTGATTTGTTGTTTCGACCTCGAACCATTATATAGAACTGAGAACTGATCGATTAGGATCTTAATATATATAGATATGCGTAGCAGTTTTAGTATGAGTTTTCAAGTAGACGTCATGAGGGTAGTTAAACTAAAAAATAGTTTGCCAATAAAAAATCATGATAATCATACTGCATCTCTAAGCAGGAGACACGGACCGTTGTTACCTTCCACGATACGATGTCTTATTCTAGGTCCATCGAATTGCGGTAAAACAAACATCATTATATCGCTAATAAAAGATGTTAATGGAGTACGATTCGAAAATATTTATATATATTCAAAATCGCTGTTTCAAGCAAAGTTTGAATATCTAAGTATGTTGTTTCAATTAATTCCTGAGGTTGGCTACTATACATACAGCGATGGTGTGAACATTGTACCACCCGATCAAGCTAAATCTAACAGCATTTTTATTTTTGATGACATTGCTTGCGACAAACAGGACGTTATGAGAGAATATTTTAGCATGGGTCGACATAAAAATATAGACTGTTTCTATCTTTGTCAAACATATGCATGTATTCCTAAACATCTTATTCGCGATAATGCTAACATGCTGGTGCTGTTTAAGCAGGACGATATGAATTTACAGAAGGTCTACCGAGATCATGTTAATACCGACATGACTTACGAACAATTTAAAGAAATGTGCGCATATTGCTGGAATAGTCATAAACACGGATTTTTGGTAATAGACAAAGATAGTGATTTAAATAATGGGCGCTATCGTTATGAATTTGATTCGTATATATACATTTAACAATTCTGATGTCTATTATTTGATAGAAAGCTGTTGACGTGTGAACTAGTTTGAATCTGTCAGTCTGTCTAACTGGTTGTTTACTTGTTTACCTGTCTAGCTGTCTACCTGTCTAGCTGTCTACCTGTCTACCTGTCTAGCTGTCTAGCTGTCTACCTGTCTAGCTGTCTACCTGTCTAGCTGTCTAGCTGTCTACCTGTCTACCTGTCTAGCTGTCTACCTGTCTACCTGTCTACCAGTCTAGCTGTCTAGCTGTCTACCTGTCTACCTGTCTACCTGTCTACCTGTCTATCTGTCTACCTGTCTAGCTGTCTACCTGTCTAGCTGTCTACCTGTCTACCCGTCTACCGCTTACATACTTGCGCTGATAATGAAATCGAATGTAGCGACAGAACTTATTAAAACTAAAAATATTATAAGACAGAAAGTTCGAGCTCTTAAGGAGGGTAAGTTGGTGGAACAACAGCTCCTCGGTAAATTTTTTAAACCTGTTACCGAACAAATGCAAAGTGTTGCAAAAGTGATAAATAAAAAAGAGAATCTCCCATCTTCAAAACTAGAATTATTTACACCAAAACCGGTTGATGAAGTATTGTGCGAAACCGCCGAAGATGATTCTAATACGACTATAGCAAACAAATTTCAACCGTCTACCAACATAGAACCGCAAGCTATAAGTTCTTTCTTAGAACAGTATGATAAACTTCCTAGGAAATATGTAAGCAATTATCTTATAGAAAGACCAAATCTAGGGAGGTATGGAATTAGATATGATTTTGACAAAAACCAATTTTATTTTGGTGGAGATGAGCTAGATATAAAGGGTTCTGATATAATTGTAAAAAATGTTCGCTATGAAGGTACGCCTGGTTTGTACGAATTACTATTTAAAAACGATCCTCAAATAACTCCAACGTCGACAGATAGAGCAAATTATAATGATATCATAAACAGAACAGGTGCGGCGCATAGAAATTTTGATAAAAATGTGCAGAAGGTAGGTTTCAACCAAACGAAATACAAGAAATTTATAAAATCTAACCTGTCATCATCACCCTCGTCTTCATCAGTGCCATTAAGAGCTAAAAAGCGTTCTGGTAAAGGTATGCAGCAAATGTATAAACAAGTTAGCAATAAACCGATGGATTATGTTTACTGGGATGATCCGAACGAGTTAGTCGATCGATTAAAGTTACTGTATGCCTCTCAAGCATCTGGCCATACAAACCATATAAATGAAATTGTTAGTATAATAGAAGAGTTAAAAGAGGCGGGAATCATTGAATAAAGTCAGTTCGACAATGTCGAGAGATAAGTTCGGTCGTCACATTCAGCACAAAAATCTATACTTTTACGACTATTTTAATCTTCAGCATAAACGATTAGTCAATCTTCTATTGGAAGAGGATTCTGTCAACAAGACCCAATGACCCGGAAGAAAATAAACAGTTCGATTAAGGCTCAAATAGTAGATGAGTTGCATAAGCCTGCACGAATAAATTTTCGAAGGCGTCGTGTAATAGTAAAAGGATTGGATGATCTTCATCAGGCTGATTTAGTAGAAATGATACCATACTCTAAAGTAAATAAAGGTTATCGATATATTTTAGTAATTATAGATGTATTTTCAAAATATGTTTGGTTAGAGCCTATAAAAACCAAAACCTCTAAGGAAGTTACTAGTGCAACTGAAAAAATACTATCTGAAAGCGGTAGAATTCCGAAGAACTTGCAGACAGATCAGGGTAAAGAGTTTTTCAATAAAGATTTTCAAACACTAATGAATAAATATAAAATTAACCATTTCTCAACATTTAGTTCAAAAAAAGCGTGTGTCGTTGAAAGAGTAAATCGTACACTTAAATCTATTATGTGGAAGATGTTTAGTTTGCAAGGTTCATACAAATGGCTTTCTCTATTATCTCAAGTCAGTCACATCTACAATCACAAAAAACATAGTACAATCGGTAAAAGACCGGTTGATGTGAATAAGAGTAATGAGAAGGAAATTCTCAATCAAGCCTATAATCATATAAAAATGACAGATTTAAGTAATGTAAAATTTAAGGTTGGCGATCCTGTGCGAATTAGCAAATATCGAACAATATTCGATAAAGGATATACGCCCAACTGGACTAATGAAATATTCACAATCGATCAAGTTAAATTAACTAATCCTATTACCTATCTACTAAAAGATGCTTCCCATCGGTCTATTCAAGGATGTTTCTACGATCTTGAGCTTCAAAAAGTTAAATATCCAGACATACATCTCGTTGAACGTGTAATAAAACGAAAACGTAACAAAGTATTTGTAAAATGGCTTGGATTTTCAAATCAGCACAATAGCTGGATTGATGCTAAAAATATTGTCTAAATTACCACGTTGTGATGACTCATCACTTAATTTTCATCGGTGCTATATAAACCTGATGTGCTGTAGTATTTTTATCATTCTCCTGCACACGTTCCTTCCAAAAACATGGCAGATTTCAACCAGAAACTTTGCAACTTAAATGAGGTTAAAGAGTGGAGAAATGTACGAGATTTGAAGATTGACGAAAAATATCTAATAATAAATGTGTATCGATGTCCGACTAAATATGGCAATAAAGTGGCGGTGGAATTGGACAACTTCAGATTCATTCTACCAGCACGCTACGATTGCCTAACAGATGCTGACTTGCAACAATTAGGAGAACGTCGCTACAATATCATCTCGGGTGGCAAGTGTGGGAGCAGCACGAAACTTGTCTTCGAGGAAATCGTTCAGACAGAGATGACATCCGTAGCACAATAATTAGCTGATATGTATTTATAATAATTTTTATACATGTATGTTTTAGGTAAATAAATACAAATATATTTACATTGTTGTTTTATTACACCATTGTGCCCGATTACAGGAACATGCCAGGTTGGCCGAGTGGTCTAAGCTCTGGTTCCCTAAGGGAAGCGTGGGTTCGAACCCCACACCTGGTAATTCTTTTTTGTTTGTCTAACAAACATCAGTACTTGACAAATTTATTTCAAGATCATTTTTGCAGATCAGCACATTTTAATCTCTAGACTCATCAACTGTATTAGCAAAAACTTCCAACTGTGTTGATTTTTCTAAAACAATGGGTTTCTTTGTTTGAATTTTTTGCAGATCAACACATTTTTTTAATCTCCAGACAACAATAGCTTCATTGTTCTCGAATTTCGTGCTGATTTTAAAACAAGGGATGCCATTGTTCAATAACATCCTGCAAGAATAGACGATGACTCACATCCGGTCGAGCCTGAGTGTTCTACTGATAACATCCTGCAAGAATGAACATGTCTGCATCCCAGATGCTCGAGCGTGGGAAAATTTCAAAAACTACACTTTTAACATAAAAAATTCCCGGAAGTGGCCGAGGTCAATGACCCCGACTAGGCCAATGACTCCGACCTTGACCTAGGCTAGATCCGTGACCTAGAAAAAAATCTCGGAAGTGGCCGAGGTCAATGACCCCGACTAGGCCAATGACCTTGACCTCGGCTAGGCCCGTGACCTTGAAAAAAGTTCAAGGTCAAATGTGTCCCAGAACGCCCCTAGCTACACTACTAGTAATGCTTCGGCAGGTGGTGACGGAGTGAAATATTGAAATTATTATTTAGGTTTACCACTTTCTTGAGAGATTTCTTCCTTGTTTCTTTTCTGAAGCTCTACAGCGTAAAATATATTTCTAAGTACATTTCCGGCTATTTTCTAATGTTTTAAATTTGTGTGTTTTATGGTACAAGTACCAAATATTGTAGTAATATTTCAAATAACGAAAAGATTGTAAAGTACAGCCTTAACGATGATAAATTCAGTGGTAAATTGCATCCATATTTCATATATTTACTGTAATACTCTGTTTGCGTATGTACAGATAAACTAATAACTGATATTATCAGGACGAGTGTCATTACTGCACTCGAATGAAACCATGATTTATATGGGATTAAACAAAAAATCGCGTAGGGGAAAGCAAAGAGATTGATGATGTTTGATGTTAGATTGTACGGAGTAAGAAGCGGAAGGTTTTAATAAATATTGATAAAAATTTCGACGTAATTATTTCCTCGTTTTGCAAAATTTGCAACAGGTTCTGCCTTCTCCTGGAATATCCTAACGCCCTTCAATTAATAATGTTGCTTTAAGTTTGGTTTAAAAATGTCTGCCTTAGTTTAAATAGTTTCTGTCATCATAACTGCTATGTTATTGCAACAGATTTTTTAAGTGTTTTTAATTGTTACTCTAAATAATGTTGAATATCATAGCCGAGTTTGTTTTTTAAATGTTGATTGTACTTTTTTTAAATAGAGATTGAAAATTTATTTTACTTCACGCAGAGTATTTATTTAATTATAGGTATTAAGAGTTAACAGTAATTTTCTTTAGAAATTTAATTCAGCTGGTTCTGGATAGTATTTAGTATCGCAGTTGTGAATTTGTTTCCACGAGGGTTACTTTTTTTCAACTTCTGATTCAGTATAGATAAAACACTAAAACGAACATAAAACAAGTATTGTACAGAAAATGTAAGTACATCTCTTAGCTACATTTCTACATAATCGCAATTTCGATTAAGGCACTTATCAAGCAGTGACACGGACCTTTCTATTCTCTCCTCAAAGAAAGTTGCTGCCTGTTCACTCAGTCAACCGTTCACATTGGTTTTCAGCGTCTTCTTTAAACTTTCTGCACCGTTCTCGCAAACAGCCGACCCTCATAAACTGTACTCATCTAACGATTAATTTTTGCTTGTAAACTCTCTACGGCCTAATGGCCGTAGAGAGTTTACGCCTTCAACATGAAACAAGCAAATTACAGCTTACGGCGCCAATTCCCTTTCCTTTGGCTGAAGACATAGATTCTGAAGGGCATAATGAAAGCAATATTGATCGTCAGATGCATACAGTTTATGAGAGACGACTGGTTAAGGAAAGTTTAAAGAAGAAGCTGAAAACCAACGTGAACGGTTGGCTGAGTGAACAGGCAGCAACCTTCTTTGAGGAGGGTATAGAAAAGATCGTGCCACTGCGTGATAAGTGCCTTCATCGAAATGGTGATTATGTAGAAATGTAGCTGAGAGATGTACTTACATTTTCTATGCAATTTCATATTCATTCTTGTTTTTTATTGCTGCTGAATTGGAAGTTGGAAAAATAGCCCTTGTATATTAACGCTATTTAATGGTTTGATAGATTACAAAATTACAAAATTTATTGAGTTGATTTAATTTTTCCTTTCTTATATAAATCATTATTATTCAATTGAAACTTTAAAACAACTACTGTTTTCGAGAAGTACCTAAATGGGACAAACTGAACCAATTAAAGCAGAGTTGGTTAATGGAGAACACAAACGGAGATTTTTGAACCCTGCAACTGTGCCCAATCGATGGTTGATTATCAAATTTTCGAATTCCCTATCTATATTATTAAGCTATGTCCAATTAAGGTTAGAATATTAATTACTAAAGCAGTTACCTATTCATGTTTTATTAACAACTTATGTTAGTGAAATTATTGCTATTTATTCTTGTTCTCAAATTATTTATAGTTTATTTGATAGCAACTTTCACTTCAAAATGTAAACAACGTTTTCGAAAAATTAAACAATCTACCTCAGTTGCACCTAAGTAAAAGCGTTGACAAAATTACCTAAAATCTTGTACTTTAACTTATCAATATTGTCGTTTTATCCAAATAATTTTTGAAGTAGCAATCTAAAAGTGATCACCATACTGTCTCGAATAAGTACCTACGAATTTTAAATCTTTAAGATTGCATTTCTAAATTTAATATTCTAAGAATACTAAAACAAAGATAAAGTAAAAGACAAAATGTAAGAAGAAGATCGTGGAAATGAAGTTACACCCAATATTTTCAGCAGTTAAACGTTTTCAGTTAGTTGTGTATTTATCCTTATATAGAAACATATGTTTGTTGTGTCTGTGCGCCTTCGCCTTACTTAGTCCGCGATCGGACTTACTTAAATACGTCGTCACAATTCTTTTCATAATGCAACCATAAGCTCGTGTGTAATTATTATTAAAATACTGATCCTGTGAGCTTTCTAATATATCATTTAGGTTGCTTAAGCCGCCAAGTATAGTCAATCCTATAGGTACTACGATATTAGAATCAGTTTGCATCTAAACTAAAACTCAAATTTCTTACTCTCTTCGTATCTATTTTGCATGAAGGTTGGCCATGCAAGTTTCCACAACTTAATAGCGTAAAATTATTTTGTTGTTTAAACGAAGTTTACAGTTGAAGTTAGCCGGGGCTGGTAGCTCACTGGTAAGCATCTTGGTTACTGATTTTAGTGCCGCGAATTCCCTTCCCGATCTCGGTGAGGTTTTTTAAAATAAAAAAATTTGGATGAAAACCGCTACAGAATGCCAATATTCTGAATGATGTAAAGCCGTGGGTCCTATGTTACTGCGATATGTAGCATGTAGAAGATCCTTTGCTAGGGTTGGAACTCCTTAGTCTTGACAAAATTATCAGTAGGATGGGTCACCATATGACCAAAGCCGTGGGTGTCTAAGGTACCTGGTACTCTGCATGTCTAGTCTTAGTCCATAACAAACAAACAAACATTCGAGGTTATGATTTCCAAATGCATTTAGATTAAAAAACATGATAACACACCTTCAAATGCAAAGTTGCCGTATTCAAGCACAACAGAAAATAAAACTAATTTAGTAATTTCTAAGTAATTATCCAGTTTAAGTAATTGTGTAATTGAAGACATATTTAATTAAGTACATGGAAGGTCTTACAATACTTTTGATTTTATATATTTTTCCACATTTACTATCAAAATACGCAGTCCATCTGGCAACAGTATTATATTCTGACAAAGTTGTTGGAGGTTCTAAAGGTACACAACAAAATACAATTACGGTTTTGTTGAACTTAATAACAAAAATCGTCATGCCTTCATGCGAAAAAGGTGTGAACCTATTAAAGACATTTTTAAAGGCAGCATATTTGTTAAATAAGTAATCAACAATGTCCTTTTAAATAACGTGCAGTTAACCTTCTTAGCATCAGAATTCACTACAAAAATTTATTAGTTTCGATGTGGAAGTTCAAGTCTACCAAATTGAGGAACTGTAAGAAAGGGGTTAAGCATTTGCTAGATTCTTAATCAATTGAATGTAGGGCAATTTCTCTAGATTTGGCATATCCTTCTGGGAGACATTGTATTTACAATACAATTGTCTCATCTTACATAGTCGGTTCAGGGGTTGCTAGAAGCAGAATATGTGACAATGCCAATATTGTATTTGCAATAGGGTTAAAACCAACTTTTCGATGAAATTTGAAAAAACTATTTCATTTCCTCCAGTATCCAATTCGATCCGTAACGAGCCTTTCTGTTGCAGACTTGAAGAAGCAGTTCGAAGTGAACCCCGTGTCCACGCGCGTGGAAATAGGGCACCAAATGGAGCTGCGCTGCGTGGCTCCGGCCGGATTGCCGCCCCCGCGCGTGTACTGGCTGCGGGGGGGACAGCCGCTGCTCTCCGACACCGACGTCCTGGTGTCCAGCGAAGGACATCTCTTGATCGGACAGGCCAGGGCTCAGGACACCGGAAATTACACGTGCGTCGCCGAAAACATCGCCGCCAAGCGCACCGCCGCCCCCGCTCACATCACCGTTTACGGTAAGTGGCGCCACTTTCCACCTGAATTTTTCATGAGTGTGTGTTCCCGCCGGCGAGCGCTCGGGCTTTGAAGTTCGCTAATTTCCTTCTGGTAAAATGAGGACGATCCCCGGCGGGTCGCGAATGCGCCGACGGAAACGGAGTCTTCCTGTTCCAACTGAAACTTCGATGCAAGTTTCTTTAATTTCCGTGAATGTAGCACATCTTTCACGACATTTTTTCCGAAGTTTTTCTGACAATGGAAACTAACGGAAGACTTAAAACGACATCTTTTCATCTCTTGCTTTTTGTTGCAAATGTCAAATGCGAAAAATGAAAAGTGACAAGAAAATAGAAACATCAAAGCAAATTGACATATACTTTTGGATGAAGTATCTTTGGAGTAAAACGAGTCATATTTTTATG
The DNA here is from genome assembly GCA_940337035.1 of Agriotes lineatus. Lineage (NCBI taxonomy): Eukaryota > Metazoa > Arthropoda > Insecta > Coleoptera > Elateridae > Agriotes > Agriotes lineatus. Next base: position 44,256,783 of record OW679198.1, read on the forward strand.
CATTATTGTGCTTAATTCTACCCGAGGGGTCTCGGGCTTATATAGACTACAGTTTTGAGTTACGTTCACCTAAAACATGTAACATTAGCCAACGTTGTCTTTTTCATGATTCAGCGTACTTCAATGTTTAGGTTATTTTTCTTGACAATTGCTGCTCCCAGCAGATTCGAAACAGGAGCTTTTTATGTGGAAAAACTTCAGTTACGGTGAAAAACACTTATCACTCTTGCACAAGCAAGCGCTTTTGAACCGCATACTATTTTTTCCAAGGGCAACTAATTCAGCGAACATATACTTTTTCATACTATTTTATTTAAACAAAAAGACAATGTTTTTTTGATTACCCATCTTACTAGTCGTACTTTATCTCTCTTAAGACGCGTTTATAGCGTCTTTGTTGCTTATTCTCTTGAGTACTTATACGTCTACGGCTTGATCATACTCTTTTTTGCACCCAGTATACATTGACTTAGAAAATGTGCACATAATCTATACAGCGTGTGCGACGAGACTTGAAGCCCCTTATTTTTTGGGACTGTAACCCAACGTACAAATATCATGGCAACACAGATACCCTATATGTTTACCTACAATAGATATCAGTTAATTCTAACAACTACAGCATTAAAGAATGGTTAATATAGCTTAAATAATAGCATTTGCGTGAAGTTAAGCAGACAAAACCGTCATTATTTTAGTGCATCCCGAAAAAGTAAGGAGTGCATGGACACTCTGTATATGTAAATTGCTGTAAATTAGGCGAAATAACAAAATACAATAACTATTAGAACAAAAGCGTGAAGAAATTGAATGGAGAAGACATCGCTCAACTAATAGTGCTGTTTGGAGGTTGTCTTTATATCTTGTTTCATATTTTAATTCGGTGTTTTCATTGCTACAGAATATTTCTTGGGATGTACAAGGTTATATATTTTATTTGTTGTATATACAGATTGTCTGCGGGTACTAGGTAACCAGATACAGAGCCGATTTAAAATTTTAAGACAAACAAGCCATTTCTGTATCTAGTTACCGTGTGTACCTAGTACCTACAGACAATCTGTATACAGTATCAATTTCTTTTTGGTAACTTGATGACGAATTTAAAGCAAACATCAAACCATCGCCACTACATGAGCACATTTGACGGCCGGCTAGCTAAATAGTCCTTACAAAGAATTGAATTTATTGATCAATACAAAAGGTACGCCAATGAGTCTTTACAACAAATGTGCTCAGAGAGAAACGAGATCTCAAATTCAAATCTTAATTAAAATCACCATAATCTGAAACGCAATAAAGATTGAGCCAGGCCAAAACTCAGTTTGCAAAAACGACAACACACGCAATCCAAGTGAAATGTATAATATTCAATAATAATACGGCACACAAAAACAAATTTTTAGTAAGCTGGGTGCACCCAATAAACATAATATCTAGAATATAACAGTGAAATGTGTAATTACATTAAATGGACAAATTACATAAATGTGAATACCATTACTACGGCAAGCTAAACTTCGATCAGGCCTGAGGTGCAACTCATCGGACGTTCAACACAGCGCAAGATGCAATCAATGTACGAGAACAAAAGCAAATTATCACGCAATACGCAAAGGTGAAATTCGAAAAATTCTGAAGGGATTCAATCGGAATCACTGACGCTCGTCACAGCAATTAAAGTCACACAATTAAGAACATAGCTACGTACAATACAAAACTCCCAGGACAGATTACTACCTCCTGGTGACAGCAATAGCGCCTTAACTCCCAAGCAATATTAGTAGCTCTTGGTATTCAGCAAAGCCTACACCGAAATAGGTCAAGGCCGCAAGGCCATCTATTAAACGGTACAAACATCAGCTTACGGAAGCTCAATGGCTCAAACTTCTCGTTACAGGACGAGACTGGTACAAAACAAAACAGCTGGTTATGAATCATGATCGAATCAAAACAAGACAGCTCTATACGGGAACATTTATGGCCACCTTAAAATAGCTAGAAATACCCTAAAAGTTAAACCAATTCGGCAAGAATAGGAATGTCGGCTCAAATGACAGCATCTAAGCGTAAGTACGCATCGAATGCCAGAAAGTAGAAAGCGACTCGCGAAGACAAGGAAGCGCGCCCGCAGCAACAAACGCGGACAAAATCAGAACGACGGCGCGACTGATTCGAAAATTCCGTCAAAAGATTTTAGCTCGAAAAACGTCGCTTTTTGGCTTTAACAAACTATACGGATAGCTGAAAATGAATCGTGTAATGTGATGTGACTGATGTGTAATTATTATATTTTTTTGAGATGATTCAACGCTTATTATGCTGTTTAAATGTATCTTATATTTTAATACTAAACTTATCTACATAAGATACCATGGTATAATTTCAATACCAATAGTAAACATGTCCCCTTTTTTCCCTTTCTTTTACGATAAAGTAAGTATTGGATTCACCCCAAAAAATCGAAATTGAATTTTCAACAGATCTTCTCGTTTTAGAGTTCCATGAACCCAAAAAACATATTTTTTCTCATTGGTCTGTGTGTCTGTCTGTCTATCTCAAAAACGAAAAGAGGTATGGTGTTGAAACTTCATACATAAGCGAGATAAAAACCGTGTCACTCACTACTGTAGTATTGGCAGCACTGTCAGGCTATGTCAAATTCGAGATTAGCAGGTTAGGTTTTGCGTCAGTTCCTGTCAGATAATAAATAAAACCTAACTGCTGACTTCGAATTTGACATAGACTAACAGTACTACCAACAATTCGCTTCAGTACTTCCAAACGTATAACACGAATCACAGACAACTTTATAATTTTTTTGGATCTTCTTAGCATCAATTAATTGATCGGCTAATTCTTTCAAAAATATAACATTAATGACTACGTGGATACAATTATCGGTCGGACTAACTCAGGAAGACGGGTGCAGTTCTTTAAGTATTTATGGTAAAATTAAAAAGGCCAAATGAGTGCCAACTTATTTTTTAATTAACGAAAAGTGTTTCCTATTATCATCCAATTCGTAAACTCTAGTAGCATAATAGAATATGTAGAATACATATACTTAGGACATAAACTTAAGATTGGGAATGAAAATCAAACAGCAGAGATCTCGCGGCGAACAAGTCTGAGCTGGGCTGCCGTTGGGAATCTTAGCTATATAATGAAAAACACCAACATACCGATTAGCTTAAAAGAAAAGTTTACGAGACATGTATACTTCCAGTTGCAACATATGGCTGAGAGACAATGACACTGACAAAAAAGAGTATGATAAAACTTAGAACTACACAAAGGGCTATGGAAAGAGCCATGATCGGCGTTAGTCTCAGCGAAAAAATAAATCATGAAAAATTAGACGAAGAACAAAGGTGACGGACATAAACCAACGAATATTAAAAATGAAATGGCGGTGGGCTGGTCACGTAGCTCGACAGGAACCAAACCGATGGGACACCAAAATCATTGGATGGAGACCAAGACGTACAAAGCGGAGTCGAGGAAGACCAGAAAAAAGATGAACAGACGACATCAAACAAATAGCAGGCAAAATCTGGATTCAAACTGCCCAAAATAGAGACGTATGGAGAAAACTTGAAGAGGCCTTTATCCAACAGTGGATAGACCAAAGCTGATGATAATGATGAGTAGCATAATTATACTGAAAGAAAAGCTCAAGACAAGCACAGGTAGTAGTAACAATAGCAAAACCACAATGCTAGTATCGCAGTATAATAATCACGAATTCAGTTTCATATCGTACAAAGTACAGGTGATTATGTGCTAAACAAAGGTTATCGTAGGGTAATAAATCTAGCCCAAAATGTAAGGTGTACCTCATAACACAAACTCGGCTTGCGAGAAAATTAGCTGAAAACAGATTAAAAAGTACAAATACAAATTACAATCAGCACTACAACAGTTTAAAAATGTATAACGGAGGTTAACGCAGGATCCGTGGAAGAAAAGCACCGAGTGTCTTCAGGTACTTAATTCGTGAAGCGAACTGTAAATGACACCGAGAGTCACAAACTAAGACTCCAGAATTACTGGTGGAATTTGGCAGGTAACTGTAGCAATCAAATGAGGTACATAGCACCGGATCACAGTCCACAGTATTAGCAAACCTCTTTTTGCCCAGTAGGAAGGTCGCGTAGCTGGCACAGAATCGTGTGAGGTAAATCCCCAAACAGCTCATGCTAAGGTCGGGAACGGCAGATGCTTTCCAAAGCCTATACAGGGCCAAGCTGGATGCTGTCGATATGAGACTAGCCATTAAGGGGAGCTTCGAACCTGCGCCTATAAAGAAAAAGAAAAGCCAAAAATAGATTCACGGATGCTTTAAATCACAGCACCAAAAACTTTAATCGAATTACCCCAGCTCAATTTGGTCCACGTGTAGAAATGGGTTAGCAAAGCGCACCGCCAGAATTCGCGTGAGAAGCAATTTCTTCTAAAATCGTCAGGGTTGCATAAACCGCCACTATCAGCAAGGGCAAATTCCACCAAACATAAACTGCATGCCAGTAAAGCTACTGAACAATTCAAAAGGCGCTAAAACTGTTTGCCATCACAGCATCAAACGGAAACGACGCGGGGAACAAAAGCCAAGTTGACGTCGCTGTTCGTGCCGATGAAGAAAACAGGCGGGGAGCGCGCGAAATTCAAATCCTGTACTACAGATATCGGAAAACATAGAAGGCGCACACAGAACTGCGGAACAGTAGAGGCGCAATCTAAACGTACTGTGGGTACTGTAGCCGACTCCAAATTAATTTGTCACTTTGACTTTATAATATAACATACTTGTTTTGTACCATAAATAACTATTTTTTGTTATGGACAAGATATTCTGGATGCAATTACATTGTACGTAAAGTGTGTGCACAATTTTAAACACGAAAAGTTGTTCTAGTAACAGTCAAACATTATGTGCTAGTGGAATAAATGATGTATTTTCTAAGTTGAATACTGTATTTTAGTTTAACGTAGCCACATCCAGATTACCGAACTTGGCAACGAATTTCAACTCGATGATCCTTCGCATAAAGCTGAAGACCGCTGGATGCCTGCAGATTTTGTGTTTCTGAATAATTTATGGCTTGAATGCTATAATTAATGTTTTCATGAATATTAATGATTGCTAATGTGAATCTAAAATAATTAATTCCCTGGGGAACATCGCTATATATTTTGGCTGCATGGATATTAGAAAAGAATTTAATTTGCTAATATGTTCCCAGCAAGAGGCAAAGCTAACAAAACTTTGCATAAATTAGGCATAGCTTGGCCGGTATTGTTGCGGCCTATTAATTCTCACATTCTAGGCTGCTGAATTTCTAGAAACATGAAACCAAGCTGATCTCTAATAGTGGCGATAAATGCAAATCAAGTTTATTATATTGAGATGTTGCAGCACATGTTCTAATTTACTAATAAGACTTGGAAACTTTGCCGACGAAGTGGTTGTTGCATTCCCAACATACTTTCCTGATTATGACTGACGTTAAGTGGGAGGGAATTGGGATCACACACCATGCTTACTTTGCTTACTGCAACATGTGGTACGTGCCTAAATTTATTCATAGGGCCAATGAATACCAAAATTCATTACAATAAGATAATGGAGAGGAATGACAATTGGAAACATCGGGACGTATCCGAACTTCTTATAAGATTGCTGCATTGATTACACATATTTGGTGGGAGTTCGTGCAGTTGTGCACTGTACACAAAAATATTGAAATATAAGCTCAGTTTAACGAAATGTTTGCAATGTGTTTGCTATGATGGGAATAAACTTGCCAAATCATTTAATTTTAAGAATTGTTTATATTCAGTTGTATGCGCATATAAACAATTCAACTGCTAAATTAGAGAGATATAACAACAAATATCATTGAATTACTTTTCAATTGCTCTGAGATCGCTTTCTCTAACTTGAGCCATAAATAAAATATCTCTATAAATTTAAAGCGAAGTGATGGCTAAAATACTTAATAACAGATCTTGGGAACCCTCTGAATTCATAAGACGATGGACTAGGGAGAAAAGCTGATATTTAATTACAGTAATGAAGAAATTTATAGCTACGGACCACAGCCGTTTGTAATTATTGTAACTAATTTTACGTTGGTAAGAAGCAGTTTGTAACTTACAATTGAAAGATGTGTATTGGATGTATTTTCGAGTGCAATTAGGTTTTGATACGATACAGTACGGACTAACTTAAATTTCAACGTTAATTGTCAAATTTCAAGTAGCTTGTTGATATGGTAAAGGTTGCGTCATCAGTGGATCAATTCTGCAGCAAAAATTGGTTACAAAAATTTGTTTGAAGAGTGGTAGCTGTAATTAATTGCACCTGGAAACTAATTAGAAAGAATGGGTACGTATATTATTTATATTTTACACCGTAAATTCTACTTTTAAACAATTAAAATTGATAGAAAACATAGTTCAGGTGTTTTTATGTCAGGAAGATTTTTATATAATTGTTTTAACCTACGGTGTTTAAAACTACATTAGTTCGTCATATAAATAAAAATTGTTTAAAATTTTCATCTGGAGAATTGTGATTGAATAAGGACCTGCAAGCGGTAGCCAGTTCAAAACGCAAACATGAAGATGCAGAACTAACGGCAATATTCGGTTTTTTATTCTCAGAAGTAATACTATAAGTACTTCGATATTATCGGGTTATATGTCGATAACTTGTTGCACAATAATAAAAGAGTGTCAGTTTGACAGGTTAAATAGTCCGACCGCGTCAGCGGGGGGATTATTTAACCTGTCAAACTGACACGATTTGTTATTGTGCAGGAAGTTTGAGACGTATAACCTGTTCGAAGTACGCATTGTATTCGATTTGATTATTTTTTGAGTAAATTTTAATATTAGAATCAAACAAATATTTTATTGGCAGCTCGATTTGTTTGTATTAAACCTAGCTGAAAGTCATCTCCATGAAAACAACATCAAGTTGACAAAAGTTATGTATTGCGTTGCCTAGTGAAGTTACTCTAGTATAATCAATTTTGTATAATCGAAATTATACAAGATAACTTAACTAAATCCAGCCTTCTGATTGGTTGAGATCGCTACGAAAAAAAATAATCCTTATTATGTGCTTTCCTGTCAAGCTATATGAAGATCGTTTAAAAAACATTTGGAACCTACATACATGAAGCTATGCAAATCTAAGGAAGTTATTGTTAAAGTAATTCACGAATAATTTTAACTATTTTTAATTTGTGTTTAAACCGTGGAAAGGTATAATACAATTTTTAAAGGCAAAGCTATAATTATTTTTTAAGGAAGTTGTATGCTACTCATTTGAAGAGTTTTTATTATAGACATTTATGAACAGTCAATAGTCAAACAATCAATTTCGTTCTTGGCTTTTACATATTGCTGTATGTTATAGAGCTTTGATAATATACTTTATCTAAAACCACCACTAAAAGTAGGCCTTTTAGCGCTAGCTATTTTCACTAAAAGTGACGTTTTATAATTTAGCGTGTTTAAAGAAATCAGCTGTTTACTTTTAGCCCATGTGCTAAAAGTAAAGTGAGGTTATAAAACTACAATTTCGAACTGGAAGTGAAGTTCTAAAGTTATTCTAGTTACTTCTTTGCGTTAGAGCTAAAGTGTTTTTGAAATAATTAAAGCGGTATGTAATGAATACAGTGAGATGTGTAGTATTAATAATTACCTTTGATAACTGACTTTGACAGTACTGGCTTCGCAAACATTCGCAGGCCTACTGTTTATTATGACATAAATTAGAAATGTTGTAGATGCAAACCTTTGTTAAATCGATATTTATGGATTAAATAGCAGTAAAATTAAGGCCGTAGATAAAATATTGTATGCAACGCGTGCATAAACAATTTTCATGTCTCGTGCATAAACGTCGACTTTTAGCACTTGTTGTATAAATATCTATTTAATAACTTATAAGCTTATATATATAATTTATACTTTTTTAATTTTTATTTTAAATATGTTGTAATATGTTGAACCCATGCTTGCAATTTGGGTATGGCTGTTATAATATTGTGTTATACACATGATCCCTTCATATGTGCGATGGTTTTGCCTACAAAATTTGCAAAGAAAACGGTAACTAATTATTATTAAAACCTAGATGGAGGAAATTGATTGAAAGTTGAGGCCGGCGATCATTTGGAATTTCAGATTTAAGAGGGACAAAAGAGATAGAAATTTGCATCTGCATCTTTTGATACGTAAAATTCGTTTCATATAATTATGATGATTTTTTTCGAACTCGAGATTTTTCTAGAAATATCTGTTTTAATGTCTACTATTCACAGAGTTGTTCTTGAAGTAATGTCTGTCTGTGAGTCTGTTAATCTGCCTATGTCCTCACTATAGCCCAGACGGTTTAATTAATTGACCTGAAAATTTATATTTTCGTTTTTAGTATAAAGTAGCAGATCTCAGTGACATGTTTTATCGGATTTTTTCCACTGTCTCGGGTGTGTATCACACGACGTTTCGGTACTTTACTTGCATGTTTTTTTCCGTTTTTCGGGTAAATTTAATAATTTGCTAAAAATCAAATTTAATAGAAGACAAATCATATGTTATGCAATTATCTACCCTTTTATTAACATTATTTTTAAGTTGCTTTATTATTATATATATAGCGAGTTTGAATTACAGCTATTGCCGTATCTCGCATCCCAATCATACTCTATTTCCAGTCATACTCTGGAAGGTATCTAAGTACCATATCATCCTGCACCTGTTTAAACCATATATTTGGTGGTCTGTCTCTTTTTCTTTTTCCTGGTGGGCTCCAATTTAAAATTTTGTTCGGCCATCTTTCTTCATTTATTCTTCGGGCGTGTCCATACCATATGAGCCGTCTTCTTCCGATTTCGTCCACCGTTGTTTTTCGTTTTCCCCATTCGGTCTCTAATTTCTGTATTCCTAATATGTTCTAGTCTGGAAACTATACATGCTCTTCGTAGGAAATCCATCTCTACAGCGTTTATTTTTTGTTGTTCGGTTTTACTAATTTCCCATGTTTCTGAACCATATAAAGATACTTTGTATGATGGTATTGTATATTCTTATTTTCGTACTTTTTCTGATACTATTTGACCATAGAAGAGAGTTTAACTTTTGTGTTGCTTGTTTGGCCTGTCTTATTCTATTCGTTATTTCTTTCTTTGAATTCGCGTCTGATGATATTACGCTTCCTAGGTATTTATACCTCTTCGCATTTTTCGATTGTCTTGCCTTCTATTTCTAAATCGTTTGCTACTTCCCGCCCCTGTTACCAGGTATTTGGTCTTTTTGTAATTTATATTCATTCCATTTGATTTGTATGTGTCCGCAAGTTTTCGCATCATATATTCTATATCATGTTCGTCTCCAGCCAGGATTACCTGGTCATCGGCAAATAACAAAGAGTATATGTAATCCTCATTTATTGGAATGCCCATGTATTTACATTTGTTTTTCCAATTTATTAATATGTTTTCGATATAAATTTTAAACAACGTAGGAGATAGGTAGCATCCTTGACGTACTCTCTTGTTGGTGGTAAATGGTGTTGACAGTTTATTTCCAATCTTAATAATATTTTTTTGGTCTTTATAAATTTCTCGGATAGTGTATATGTAGTGTTTGTTTATATTAGTTTTATGAAGGATTTCCAAAAGTTTTTTGACTGGAACAGTATCAAAAGCTTTTTGCAAGTCGATAAGTATTAGATGTGTTTCTAAATTTTTCAGTTTTCTCTTTTCTGTTTTGTGTTTTATCGTGAATATATTATCATTTCATGAACGTCCGGCCGTAAATCCGCTCTGCTCTTCTCCTATTGTTATTTCTTGTTCTATTCTTTTTCTTATAATGCGTTCGTACAGCCTTCCTACAGTTGCCAGCACGCTGATGCCCCTATAATTTTCGCACTCGTTTCTTGATCCTTTTTTATGTATAGGTGTGAAGTATCCTATTTTCCAGTCTTCAGGTAGGGGATCATGTTCAATAAGACATCTGGTTAAATATGTAAGTAAGGATTTCATGTGTCCTTTATAGTTGCATGTTTAATTAATTCAGCAGGAATACCTCCTAGACCGGCAGCTTTTTCGTTTTTCATTTCTTTTACGGCTTGTTGTACTTCTTCCATGGTTATTTCAGCAATGTGGTCTCTTGGTGTTTGATGTACCGTATTCTGTTGTTGATATTCCTTTCTATCCTCTTTTAAACAAACAACGGAGGAGGAGGAAAAGAGAGAGAATCTCTCTCTTTTCCTCCTCCTCCGTTGTTGTTGTTGAGAGAGAGAGTACCTCCTATGTATTGTTCTATTTTATCGCATCTTTTTTCCCATTCATCATTCTTTGCTTTTTGTATTTCTTGTTTCACTTTACTACGTTTTCTTTGATGTGCTTTTCTGTCTTGGGGGTCGTTTGTGGTTAGCCATACATTATATAAGTTTCTTTTTTTCGTGGTTAACTTTTCTAAGTCCTCATTCCACCAGTATTCTTTGGTATTTTTTGTATGTTTCGCTTCTTCTCCTAAGGCTTCGTATGCGGCTGCATGAATAGCATTTTTCAATTTGTCGTACTCTCGTGTTGCTGTACCTGTTAATTCAAATGGTAATTTTGAAGACAACCTTACTTTGTATAGAAAACTTGTTGATTCTGTATTAAGGGATTTGAGGTTGTACTTCTTGTCCAATAATCGTCCAGTTTCTTCTGTGTCGTCATTAACTTTTCCTTTATTTTTTGCTTTTTTGTGTAGCAGGTACATTGTCGCTTTTAACAAAAAGTGGTCAGTTCCGCATTCTGAGCCTCGGTATACTTTTACATCCTGTATAATATAATCTATAATAGATTTTATTTGTCTCGTTGGTTGACTCCATGTAAACTTGTGTATCTCCCGATGTTGGAAGTATCTATTGAGTATTCTTAGATCAAAAGTTTGACATATCTCTATAAGTCGATGCCCATTGTTATTTATTGTTATCTCGCCGTAATTACTAATAATTGGGTCGCTCGCCTTCTTTCCAGTTCTAGCATTGAAGTCACCTAATAGTATTAATTCTTTCCTTGTACCTACGTTGTTTAGTGCTTCTGCCAGTTTCTCTTTTGTTTCAATGTTTGAATCACCTGTGGGCGCATATACTGCTATTACAACAATCTCGTGTCCCCATATATTTAGTTCTATCTTTAGCAGTCTTTCATCTAGTTCTTCCCAGTTTTTCACATAGGTCATCAGTTTTTTGTGTATAGCTATGGCAACTCCGGCCCGTGCTCTGTTATACTTTGGCACTCCACTGAAGAATAATATGTAGTCGTCAAAGTTTTCATTGCCTTTACCATTCTTCTTTGTTTCAGTAAGCGCTGCTATGTCAATGTTGTATTTTTTGAGTTGTTCAGCGATTTCTCTTTTCTTTGTTGAAATGCCCTGAATGTTCCAGGTTGCGCAGGTAAGTTTTTTCTTTCTTGGATTATTAAATTGATTGGGATTTATAGCAATAACAGAATTGCCCCCTCCCCCCCCGTATCCGTTGGGGCTCCCTCTTGCAGAGGTGTGGATTACCACCCGGGGATTGTCTATATTTGGACACCTTTTCATCCTGTTATATATATATGAGTATCTCGTGACGAGTTGCAAGCTCATCGCCGAGTTTTATTTCAGCCGCTCAATATGAGGCAGACGCTGTTTGCAGCCGCCCACTCTGGACAGACGCTACGTTTGCCTTTACATCAACCCTAAGGCTGGGCTGCCACTTCCGCCAGATTCGCCGTGTTGAAGTCCTTCTTCTCCGCTTTCACTGCCGTTGTGGTCTTTATCCGTAACCCTGGACAGGGAGCCCTTACGGGGTACTATCAGCCGGAGCCAGCTGAACCCTGTTTTTTTTAGAGGTGTTACTCCTCTATCACTCCCCAATTTCTCCTGGCTTGTGACAGGCAGAGCCTGGATCCATTTCCTGGATCCAGGTTGGCTGGGTTTGCTTTATTATTATTTAGTTGTAAAATGCTTTATCATTTTAAGACCATCCTATACCATAAAATCGGTGGTCTCTTTATTCGCTATCTCCTCCGAATATACTGAACTAATTAAATTGTATGATAGTTTAAAATTTTGCTAATTTTTAGAGTTAGATCGTAGGCCGGTTTTTATTTTCAAAAAAGTACGAAAAAGGAAAGTTTTAACTAAATCGTGTAATTAGCGAAGCTAAGCGTAGCTCAGGTGATTCACTGTAAACCGTTATAGCAGCGCCTTATTCAACGAACATCGTTGGTTCAGTTGTAGAATGCTCGCCTGTCACGCGGGCGGCTCGGGTTTATTCCTGGCCGATGCATCCTTTTTTAAATTTATATTTCAGAAACTCTCTTAAATGTGCGAATTTGCGAATCTGTTGATTCACTAGTATCAGTATATGGCTCTTCTTGAGCGTGTTTTCATCTACTCTTCAATGCAAGACTAGTCTAATTACTTCTGTTGTTTTCTCTGTTATGGATATTTTATATATTCGATAGATGTTTGCAAGTCTTTAATAGCAATAAATTACTTGTGAGAGTATTTTCATTTATTCCTATATGAACCGTCTCCTTGTCTTTTTTGACGCTTTTAGTGTTATACATATCTGATGTTTGGTAGATATTTATAGACTTTTGTATTACCAATGAGTCAAATATCCATAGCACTACTATATCCGTCCTCATTGATGTTTTTTCGTCTTCTTTAGTCTGCTTTTATCTACTCTTAACTGCAAAGCTCTCGTTATCATTTCTGACGTTTTCACTGTTACAAATATATAAATATTGCATACTTGTTAGCTTTTAGTAAACTATTGTAATAGCATTAAGTCACTTATCGATGACATTATTTTCGGTTCCTTTTAATATTCTTCTTCTTCGTATGGTCCGTTCTCTTCTAAGAATAAATGTAAACATCTTCTTGTCCTTTTCGACGTTTTCAATGTTATAAATAGTGGATATTTGATATATATTTTTAGAATTTGGTAGGAGCAATAAGTAACTCATCGATACTATTTTCCGGTTCTTATCAATGTCCTTATGCCTGTTCTAATCTACTCCTAAATATAAACATCGTCCTATTCCTTCCAACGTTTCCTATAATAATAAGTCTCTTATCCATGACACACTTTTCTTGGTCCTTTATGTTTTTCTTCTTCTTTCGCCTGTTTTCATGTATTCCTAAATGCAAACTCTTTCTGCGCTCTTCAGACGTTTTTACTGTTACAAATATTGGATATTTGATAAATATGTTTACAATTTTTGTAATAGCAATACTTCACTTATGAATAATACGTACTATTTTCTTGGTTGTTATTGATGTTTTCCTTCTTCAGAAGCTAGTCTTCATATACTAAAAATTATTTTGTCAGTTTTATAAATATTGAATATTTGATAGATAGTTGTAGACTTATGTAGTAACAATAAGTCACTTATTGCTAACAATAATTTTTTGGTTTGTTTATGTGCTTCTTTTTCTTGAGCTTGTTCTCATTTAATGCTTCTTCGTATTCTTTCCGAAGTTTTCCACGTTGTAAATATTGGATATTTAATAGCGATTTGTAGATTTTTCGATAAATTACTTATCGATGGCACTATTTCATAAGTTTTTGTAATTGTATTTCTACTGCTTCAGTCTGTTTTCATTTACACCCAAATGTAAACCTCTTGTTTCCCTTTCCCACGTTTTCAGTGTTATCAATAATATCGGTAAATAATAAATATTTGTAGAGAGTTTCAGAAACTATCGATCACTTCTGGATTACACTGTTTTCCTCTTTCTTCAGTCTGTTCCTTGCTACCCCTAAATGTAACCACCTTCTTATTCTTTTCAGTGCTATAAGTATGGCATATTAGCCTTTTTTAAAAGAAATAGGTCACTTATCAATGACAATATTTTCTTTGAGTTTATGATATTTTCTCCCTCTTGAGCTTGTTTTCATTTACTCTTACATGTCAATTTTAACTTATTTTTTCGAAGTTTTCTAAATATTGAATATTGCATAGCTATTTGTAGATTTTTTATAGTTATATATCACGTACTGATGGCACTATTGTTCTGATTCTTGAATATCTTTCTTTAGCCTGTTCCCATTTAATTCCAAGTGTAAACTTCTTGTTATACCTTTCGATGTTTTTAATGTTACAAATATCTGATATTTGTAGACTCCTAAATGTAGATTTCTTCTTTCAGATGTTTCCAAGTTTTAATAGCAACAAATAACTTATATAAGACATTATTGGTTCTTATTAATATTTTACTTCTTGGGCCTGTTATAATCTACCCCTAAATGTAAATCTCTTATTATTCTTTCTATCAATTTTATAAATATTGATCATTTGATGCAGCTACTTAGACTTTTGTAATACCAATATTTCACATATTGATGACCATCTTCTTCTCCGACCTGTTTTCATATATTTCTAAATGTAGACTTTTTCTTAGTTTTTTTAAATTTTGAAATATGCTATGCATATTGGATATTTGATAGGTATTTTCAGACTCGTGAGAGCAATAAGTCGATTATCAATAATTGATACCAAATTTGTATGCTTCCAGTGAATATCCTTTTTCTTTAACCCATTTTTACCTGAATGTAGGCTTCATATTTGTTTCCATGCTTTTGATTTTTAATAAAAGCGAATTACTTATAAGTAGGCGATGCTCTTTTCTTAATTCGCAGTCTCGCAATTTAAGATCGAGATTGAAATTTTCGATCACGAATATTCGAGACGATTAATCAAGTTTTGGAATTGCTTTCTCGAGATTTTTGATATTTCCATAGTTTTTCCTGCAGGTAGCAGGACTGGGGAATCGCAGTGCTCTTGCTCGTGGATTGTTGTGACTGCTGGAGTCTGTCGGAATCGAACCTACATATTCTGGTTTAGGACCAGAAGCTCAGAGGCCCTTGGTGGTAACATTAGTTATTATGCACGTTTTCAATATTACTGATATACATTGGCGTACATTTAAGTATATCACATTGACTATATACACAACATTGTTCGTTAAATACAGTAATTATGAAGAGCTGAAATTTCCACCGGGCACTTGCAAAATCGATTATGAGATTAGAATCAAGCACGGGCATTGCATAGTTCGGCCCCGCGAGGGAATTAAGCCAACAATTAAATAGCCAACTGTTAAATGGGCGTTAGGTCTAGAACAATACCAATGCGAAAGTGCAGCTGCCTAATTCGTTGTAACAGCAGCCAAGATAAACCGAAGGGTTGCGCTCCAAAAATAGCCCTCGCTGCTGTTCCATTCCGACAGCCGGAACATACTTATGCAAGTTAATTCAATCAAATGACCGGAGCTCGACAGCTACATCGATCGCGATCAAAAAGTCCTATTTCTGAATTTGGCCGGGGCACGTGATCTCCGGACCGGGAGACAATAAAGTGTGCCCCTGGCAAGGGATCAGTTCAGTTACACTTTTTACGGAGTTAAATAAAGCGCGGATTTAATGCGAATAGATTAGGGCGGATAAGGTCCCGCTGATCTTGCTGTTCTTAAGGGGATTTTCAATCAAGATCTATATTAAGTGAAATATCTGCGCCCTGGCCGACCTTTTCCAATTTGTACGTAAATCAGGCCGGGCGCAGCCAATTTCTGAAGTGGACAACTCGAGTTTTTTCGTCCGGGTTTAATGGCGCTTAAATCGCCGCAGTTTTCCCCGTAGTTATCAATGTCTTAAAAGATAATTCGGAATTTAGGTGGAACTCAGCGGGGAGCGTTTCGAGGGGATTATTTTATGATTAATTATTTAGGGCCTGCCTCGGACTGCCCCGAATTCCTGCATCGCTCGTATAACCTGCCGGTTAATAATGCATTTTTAATTGCGGTTAGTGGTTCTTGGAGATTTCTCTGTAGGCCCGCAATTTTTATTGCACTTCCTTTGACCACGGTTGATGTCGGCCCAATTACGTGATTTACTTGTAGGAGAATTGAAGATAGCGGATGGCTTCAAAGTTCTCGAGTATGAACTCTTCAAAAAGGTCTTTAAATATGTTCTGCTGTCTTGTTAGATTAATATATTATAGATATGACTTTCGTCCCATTCTAGAACACAATTTTCTTTTTCTTCATTCTAAATCTATTCTCCAGTTTCACTGGATCAATGTGTTTTTTCGATATCTTTAAATCGCGAGCACGGATGTATAACGTTTTGCATTTAAAGCGGCCATGAAGAAAGTAAAATAAAATAGATTTTGTTTATTGCGTTATTTTTAACTTTTTTAGTATATGCCTCTCTTAAGCCTTGTAGAAGCTTATTTTGTTTTTTCAATGGCCCATCTAAGCACATTATCTGTTACGAAAACGTAGATTTTTGTCAACTAAAACTTTTAAGACCGAAGGTTTTGAAAGAAACTAAAATTTCTGTAAACTGTAGTAATTACATAAAACATCTGGAAACGCTTCATTATCACATGAGGCGTTCAAGACCCTATTAACGTATCCAATATAATTACTAATAATTCATATAAAGTTGGCATATTTTCTAGGGGGAAATTTAAAATGTCTTTTTGTCATTGTTTCTCATTTTTTGAAATGTTGAGGTACTTATAAAGTAACTTATGATATTTTTTACTTAAAAAGATTTGTCTAGACCCAGAAAAGCGTATTTCTACCGTCTCATTATTCTCAATTTTAAAATAACTATAGTATCGAGATTGTCTCTCAATTCGGATAGAAATTTTGTAGTTTCTTGTTATATAGAAATGAAAATCGTTTTACAAAAATCATGAAACCAGGAATACTGAAGTTGCTGCTGGTGAGGGTGAGGTTATTTAGAAACGATAAAACTTATTTGACAACAACAACTATTTATTTATTTTAGCCAGATTTAATATCAACACACAAATATATACATGTAGGATGATACACAATTTCACATGTATGCGTTTATTACTGACGCGGAACTGGAAACGTGCTAGATGACTTGTAGACACGGAATGCCGAACGTCGTAAAACGAATGAACAACATTGGATGGAATCGAATAGACTGAATAATTCGTTGCTGCCCTGTTTGTCCTTACATAGCTTCTCGTCAATTTTGTTAGTGTGGAGGATAATTTTTCTAGTGACTGGTTGAAACTCGGTTTTAATTTCCTCGTCTGGGAGACCGAGAAAGTATTGTAATCACGAAAAAATCACCTTCCGAGATTTCTTCAGATCTTCACGTTTCCCTAGGGACCCTAGATGACGAAAAACATGTTTGTTGGCGGTATAACTCAAAAACTATTTGTTGGAGGAAGACAATATTTTGCATACATATTATGTATCTACCTGGCATTAAACCGAGAAAATTTCAGACGAATATATATAGGGCGAGCCCCTTCAAAAAATTAAATTTTGTTAATTTTTACTTGAACTGAGAAATACATAAAAGTACTAATTTTTACACAGCGCAGGCTTTATTCTTGACAAAAATGAGACCCAACGGATTCAGGATAAATGTTGTACAAGTCGTTACAAGTGAAAGAATTGATTTATTGTTGTAAAATATATAATTTATTTTTCATTGCGTGATTTGGTTGAAACGCACCTCGCTTCGACACGAAACTTAATACATGTCCGGCGTGAAGGTTAAGCCAGCTGCAACGCAATAATATGAGAAGGGCTCCGTAGACTTGCAAGAAATTGCAATTTTTAAATTTGAATTTGAAGTTTGGTAAACAGTTAGGTCGCATTCGCAGGCGCTGTGGTTCAAATTCACCGGTAACGATTTTTTTATTTGAAAATTGACGTAATTCGCATTCAAGTGTTGTTTTTTTATTACTTCCGTATTATTTGGAACGTGAAGACATTTTCACACCTAGAATTCCTTTGATTTTTAAAATTATTTAGTGTCACAACGTCCACTTTTAAATTAAGTTCTAAGTAAAGGCTTTTACAGATTTGTTTTTGATTTCTAAAGAATTATCCGCTTCATTTTACCGTCTTGTCGAAGTCGGATGTCTGTCAACTAAAGTGTTAGGTCTCTATTGTCCAAGCGCCTTGCACCAGCCAGAGGTTTTATTGCTCCTCTCTTTTGCTGCGGGCGGCCAATGGAGTTTACTGGATTCTCAAGCAGTCGGTCTTTATGCTCCCAAAATGGTTTAGCGGCTACCGGCAGTTTACTTTTGGTGCCCCGCTATTCACAGACAGCGTTTTAGGTCGCACAGATTTGTTTTTTTACATTGCAGCTGTGGATATAATTCGTCTTTCGCATTTATTAATTATCCAGTTTATAACACTAGCCACTAACTCGCGCGTAGCGTTACGTCCAAAATTAGTCACTTTTATCTTAATTATTCACTTTTATGATGTCGTGCTCTAGATAGATAATAAAGATATTTGTGTACATCTTCAGATATTATGAATCAAGGAATTTCGACTTTTAGATTATATGAGGAGGGTAAACCAACTGTAGTTCTGTTATTCTAAATCATAGACTGGCCTTCAGAGGAGAGTTACCTCAATTTCTGTATACCAGCTTGTCTTAATAACCTGCAGGAAAAGCGTATTTACAAAAAATGTATTAGCGAAGCATGCAAACTTTTTCAAAATGGTATAATTGAATTTTTATTTTATTCTTTACTTTTGCTGTTATTCTCTAACTTTCCCATCTTTGAGGTTGACATCTTTCTTTTTGCATCACTAGTGCCTATTATGGGAAATTAGTTGTTGATATTTGAATATCCGACCGTACCACGCCACCTATTCTGCCTGTAACCATTATACATTTTTCACTACATCTTCTACGTCTTCGACACATGTTCTCTTCTGGATAGTATTGATTCCCACTTTTTCCTTTTGAGGGATTCTGATACAAATTTGTGCTATATTTGTTTGCGGTATTATAAGCTTTTTATCAATTCTTTATTGAAGATTCGTATTCTTGCGTAAGTTGTAGTTGATACCTCTGTACTGTTAAATACATTTTCCTTTGTATTTACTAAGGTTTCTCACATAGAGATTGTAACGAAGCTTTTCATAGCTTCTTAATATTTTTATAAAGTATTTGTCCTTTTGTTGCCAGACAGCTCAGTTTCCGATAACCGACCTCTTTTCAGTCCTGGTTACGGAGAAGTTAGTGGAACAATGTTCCGGAAGTTGACCTAAACTGGCTCGTAAAAAACATACATTTCAAACTTCTACTAAAATTAAAGGAAATCTCCTCATATTAAATGTAACACAAATATATATTTACCTCAAAACACGCACATAAAGCAATGAAATACACATTTGAAAATATAAAAGAAATCAGAGTAACTGTCTTTAATACGCAAATAATATGCTGCACACAAGTCCGGCTTTGCGATATTTTGTCTCCACTAATCTGACGCTTTAAATGCTTCGTTCAAACACTGGCTTCAGGACGCATCCTTTCTACTGGATTTTACCGTTGTATATTGTAACTAGTGCAAACCATCAACCTTTAATAATCGCAAATACGATTATTTACACCTGCTTTCGGCACTTACACGATGCTCGTAGAAATCGACCCAGCTCTGGAAGTCGTACGGTTCAAGGGACGGCGTACCTGATTGGCGAAGCTTGCAGCTCGTATTTGAGCTGCTGTTTTCAGGGCCCCAAAACTTGTTCATCCAGCGCCCCGCGCGAAATTGAGTGTAGATAATAATATAATTGGCTATATATGAAAATACTAATAACTGCAATGAGCTCAGGTATAGTAAGGTCAAGTCCCGTTTCAAGATGTCTTCAACTTTTATTTCCTTTTGTTTTCACAGATTTTAAGTTATTTCAAATATACAATTCCTTGAACATTTGATATGTATTTTTTCTTAATTATAATGGAAGTGTTCTTGTTTGAAAGCACTGTGGTGTTCTCATAATTTACACTTGACCCTATTCAATTTGCTTCCTGGTTTAATTGCTGCTGTTTGTGAGCAAGCCAAAATCATATGTAAATCGTATGTTTGGCAATTTCTGACATTTTATAGTAATGCCATAGTTAGCCCATTACATCCGTTTGAAGACTTCTTCAAATGTATTTATAAATAATAGGTTTGGAGATAATGGGCGCTGTTTCAAAACCACGTCTTTGTAGTATGAAATTTTCTCTCTTTTTAACCTTGTCTTCTGTATACATGTTACAAATGTCTTGAAACTTCCTTTACATGTATTTAATTCGAGGTCAGCATTGGATCGTCAACAAACAGATAGTAAAGCTTTTACATGTTAGGATTTTTTGGCTTCTAATTTGATTCTAAGCGATTCTGTACGTAAATACACAGGTTGAAGAGAAAATGAACGGCTTGTTCTTAAAAAAACATTGATTCAAGACAACAAGAGAGTTAGTTACGTTTAAATAGCAATGGAAATCGTAGACGTGACGCTACAGTTATGCAGAACGACAGACTACTTATTAGAAAATTCTACAAATAATTAATCGCTAAAAGATTGGCTTGTCATATGCATTCCCAAGGCCTTAAATCATAATTGGTAAAATTGCACTTTCTAGTACCACAGGCCATGCTTTTCAACTCATTAGCTAGCAATTTATCGCCGCAAAGCTGCGTCGGTGGATATGAGGCGAAATGAGATGCAATTATGTTCGAGAGCTGATTAATGATCGGCGCAACCCCGAACCTTGAAATCAAAGACGCTACGGCCTCGGGTTAAAAATAATTCCGCGTTTCCCTAAACTAAGACAGTTGTAGTTTTGGTCGTTCGGCATGGCGGAGTGCGTCGTCTGCGCTTCCGAAACTAATTATTTTTCAAAAATAACTCCGAGGGCGGCCTTATCGCCTGTAAAAGCTGCACTCAATTAGAGGGCGAATTTTATTTTTGAGGGCGGCCGAAATAATTGACGGCGTTCACCTTAATTCCAATTTGGTGCGTAATTGCTGTTTTCTTCCCCAAATTACTACAATAAAGTCTATTTTTGGGCGACTCATTAGGCCGGCGGTTATTAAAAGCAAATGTTATAATGCCCTAATTGATTCACAAATAAAAGAAGCCCTCTGTGGGCTCGGCGGCGATCGCTCGTTCAGCTCCCGGTCTTATTGCAAGTCATGACGCCAAATACACCTGAGAGTGCATTCCTTGTTAACGCTAATTTTATTTAGCTTTTATCTCTTCATTCAATTTCCTTTGTCCCATCGAGACTTCCGAGAAAACAGCCCTAGTTCAGGCGCGAGGCAAAATATTAAATGTTGAAAAACATTCAGATGACGCTTTTACTGCTGCTAATTGACACAATGAAAAATTTTAACTGTAGTTTAAGTCGCAGTGTGAATGTGAATATCTCGAGAAGTGTAAAGTGCAACATCTTTCAAAAGGAACTCCCCGGTAGTTTTCACATTGTTGGGGTGGCTATGCGTTTCTTTGTTTTCTTTAAATACGTATTATTATTGGCCCACCTAATTACCTTACGGATTTTTATATAAAATACAAAGTTTCTATGACCAATATTTGTTGGTTCGCCAAATTATCAGTGGGATTGTTTGTTTATAAGCCGCCATACATTTCATGTATTAGACAAATTCCCATATATTCTCAAAATATGTTGCTTTCAATATACTTATTATAAAAAAAGTATTCGTGTTATTATAGTTTGCTTCCTAATTATAATTATATTTTTCTGCTACTAAGCCTTCTATCGCCCCACCTTGAACTTGATGTTATAGAAAAAACCCCGTTTACGAAAGGTAGCAAGCTTAAAGTTGTCCGGTAGCTCAGCGTGAGGGACACTGAAACAAACGGAGGCTCACTGGCGATAACAATTGTACCTGGAAAGATGCGTAGTGTTTGTCTGTCGGTAATATTATGGGGATATTAAACCAGGAAAATGCTTTCTCGAATATGGGAAATTTGCGTGTTCAAATCCAGGATTTGGACCTACCTTCTTTCGGGATCTCTGAAATCTTATCTTAGTGCAAGAATACGTTGAACTGTATTTGCAATTGCACAAACAATGATAGCAAACAGTCCCTAAAAATTGTACCTGCTGGTGACGTCACGCCATGCGATAACCCATATGTTCGTTTGTGATACAGTTCCACGTGGGAAATCGAAATTGGAAAACTGGCACAGAACGGTTAAGGCAACGGGGATACGCCCCAAAACTTATTGCACAACTGCCACCTTACTTATTAAACACAAACAAAGTTGGCATGCAAACTCAACTTAGTACACATATGTAAAGTTTACGACAAATCACATATGCAGTATTATATTAACAAAACATTAAGTTTAGCTTGGTGTAGCGAATCAACGGCAGTTATTTGGTAACGAGGGAAGTCGTGTACCGCGCCTGAACGAAGATTCTTAGCTGGAAATTCGGGCTTGCAAATGGAATCCGCAACTGGCTGTCGAGGTTTGATGAAACCAAAATTGACACGTCAAGGGTGACGACGGGTAAAAGTGGCGTCGAGCTACATGTTATATCACAAAAAACATTTTAAAGATGCGTCGGCCTGTCGAATAAATAATTGAACCGGCATTTGCCGGAGATTACGAGCATCAGCGCTGACAGTGAGATGTTTCTATAGAGCTACGTTGGAGTACAGCACGTCGGCGCACCGATAATTTTCTTTCGCAAACAGCTACATTTACGGAACAATACCGTAGCACTTACAAACTCTTTTCTCGATGCTATATTGATATATTGCCGCGAAAAGTTCAACGAGACGAATTACCAACTCGCTTCTCCTTTATGCGCAAAAGCATGAGCGACGTCAATTTTCAAACCGACCTAATGATAGGCCTTCACCAGCTCTTGCCGCCTTTCTCGGTTTTAAGCGTTTTGTGTTCAATTGAAACCAGCCGCTCTAGCCAAATAGCCTCCAACTTACCTATGATCTTCCAGCTTACCGTTTTTCTAGTCACACTTCTATTGCTTTGTGAATGTACATCATATCCTGCCCTTTTTTACAAAGTCCCATTTTATTGTATTTTTGTGTTTAACCAATTTATTTGTTTTCGTTTGTTTGCCTGATGGCATATTAAATGTGAAGGTAATTTCCTTGCCTCTCATTTTCGATCGTTATCAGTTTCGAGTACCTGTGTAACTCCCTTAAGCTTGTAGTCCTTGTATGTTTTGACCATCCTTCACGCGGTACTCAAATGTCGAAACTTTGAGAAACACTGATGTAGTGTGTTTGTAATCGCGTAGTCTGCAATTTCTGGAATGTTTTTACAGTTTACATTTAGGTTTTTTTTGTGAAATTTTATATAACAGCAAATAACACAATAAATATATGAAGGGCGAGATGGTCTCGATTTATATAAATATAGAGAAGGCGTATGACTCAATCTCTTGGAAGAACTGCGCAAACACAGATTTTGTAGGGGCGAAAATAAACAAGAGATGAACAAGTTGACTCACACTCCCCGGTTTCCTAGAACTGAAGAAATTAAATCAAATGAAGACACTCATCTAAAGGAGTTAGAAGGGAAGCTAGTGCATAGAACATGTTGAAGAACATATATATCTTCTAAAATTCCCAATGTATATGTCAAATGTGAAGGTTGTTATCGATGTGTTACTGAATGACAATCAAACAGTTATTCTATGAATTAAATTACGAAGTGACTTACTGTTCTCAATGTTGGCCTGATTTTAAATAGCTTTACAATTTCTGGTTGGAATATTACAGATATTGCATTGAACACTTTTAAAACCTCTAAAATTATGGTAGCAATTAATAACATTTCAAGCATTTCATATATTATTTTACAAAAAATTCTATAAATGTCCTAGTTTAATTTTTGCAATTGTATGAATAGCATTGACTTTGAGTTAAGAATATGTAAAAACTGTATTAAAAATAGGATTAGCCTTGATTGAAACATAAAATGTAATCGGAGCAGGCTTAGAAATAATGAATAACAATGTAAGATGAACGTAAAACAAAAGAAAAAAAGGGGAAACGAAGCCAAGCTATGAGGTGTGTTATTTTGGCTTCACCAGAAATAATCCATTTAAAAGCGAGTAAACACCCATGTTTTCCACTTCAGTGTTTTATAATTAATCCAGTGTCTTTTGGGTAAGCCATAGAGGGCTACTTTGATTCGTTGCACCCCTACGGGAGTTTTAAAAGTGTCGAGTGGTAAAGTTATAGTTGTTTTTCCTGTGGCAAGATTTGGAGCAATTGCGAGCACCGGATAGCCCTGGAAGCACGTGGGAGGCAGCCACAGACGAACTGAGCAGTGCGGCGCCGTGGGAACTAGGGCAAACACGGAGGTGTAAGCAGTTTTGGAGTGGTGCAAGCTGCAGGCGGCGTTCGAAGGTATCGGGCCTGTTACCGCAGGCCAACGGTGAGAAGGAGGAGCCCTTGTCCGTCGTGGGACTTAGGCGACGCCTGATGTCCAATTTTGCATCAGGGAAGCCAAACATGGCCAGAAAGTTATCCTAAAAACAGAATTTGGTCAACTTTTTGAGGTTGCGTCGGTTTTTGCACATTTCCGGAAGAAGCGCATCGTGAGTATTTTGTTGTGGCGACCAATTACTTACGTTTGTTAAATCACACTATTACGTAATCGCTGATGTAGTTATTAATAGGAAGCCAAGTTGTTTTGAAAAATTGTGAGGTTGGAGCCATGTTTGTCCAGTTGTTCCCATCAGTTGAAATGTTTAATTTTGTACCGGTCCTATGGATTAAACAAGCGGTGGCTAAAACGATCATAAATCATAAAAACCAGCATTATTATCTTAATAGCAAATGTATTGCCAATAATTATACATTCAATCATATTTGCTAGGATGTAGAAACCCAACCCTTTAAAATGATCGAGTCAGTTATTTAAACAAGAATAATATCAATATCATATACACTGAAATAAACTCGAAGAAAACTACAACTATATATGAACATGCGCCGTTGATAGTGACAATGGAAGAAGACATGAAATCGAAATTAAAATAAACAGAGGAGTACGGCAAGAGGGCACAATCCTTCCGAAACTATACTTTGGCTTTGGAGGACGTTTTCATAAAAATTAAATGGGAAAAGGAAGGCATAAAGATCTATTGGTTTTTTTTAGTCATTTAAGATTCGCTGACGACATTTTTCTAATATCAGATTATGTAAGTTAATTCGTGCTAATGATAAAATATCGTAGGAAAATAAAAAAAATCGGGTTTAAAATGAACTTTAAGAAAACGAAAGTTACGAGTCATGACTAAGTACATATATTCGTAGAAAACTACCATACTGAAAAGTCTCTTGACTATCTATCACGTTATTAAGACAAATAAAAAATCAAAATGCAGAAATTTCCTTTGGTAAATTCGGGAATATACTAAAAATACCAATTACTTTCAAGCATAAAGTCTACGATTCATGCTTGAAATAAAAATTCATTAAGTTTATTATTGTCTTTAAATGCTAAGATAAGTTGTTGTGTGTAAGTTAACTGCTGCGAATTTTACGTTTGGCCTATAAACTAGAAGGTGGACCACAATAACCCCCTACTGAGTCCGTGTTTGTTTTTATGACAGGCTTAAAATATAACGAGATAACCTCATCAATTAAAGGAAGATATTAAAAAACTAATTTGCACAAACAACAAAACCTCCATTATGTAGTGATTCTGTTCAGGTTGATCGGAGAGGTTTATTCAGGCTTGTTTCTTTTGCTAGCTTTGCGTGAAGATATGTTTGTTGACAGTCAAGCTATTATCCCTGTAACTCGATATGAATAGACAGGTCGTTGCGACGTATTATCCAACCAAAGTATCACCTTACTCCCAAAAAAATTAACGTAATTTGACGGGCCGACGCGGCTTTCAACTACTGAAAAATTCTATCTCCAGGGACAGGTGTCTCTTCCACGCGAGACGACCAGTCATCTCTGTAATAAATTACCTCTGACATCCTCGTAGAGGACGATTCGGAACACCTGCAGGAACACTGACAGGTGAAATTTAAAACCGACAGCGTTCTATTCGGCAAGACCACATTCGAGGCCGCGCTGTTTGGACTGCAAACAAAGGCTCGTTTTGCCTAAAAATGTTAACAGCGGATTCGGGCGCAAATTCCGGGAGTGGATCCGGCCTGGAACAACACCATCGAATTGCAGATGCATTGAAGGCAAACAAGACTTGCTACTCCCGCATGCATATTCGCTCGCCGGGAACTCCGGAAAATGGAAGCACCGCGGCGTAAACATAACGCAAAGGGCGTGCAGATTACATTTGCAAAACGGGGACCTGTTTTAAGGAAGCCGGGATGCGTGCCTGTGGCTCCGTGGGAGAGAAACTCTGCGTTCTGCACTCTGAGAAATGTCCTTCATGTAGTGAGTGTGTAGGGGTTGGAATAATTTAACAGTATTTTTGTCATGGAAATTCGCATTTCATGGCAGGCTCAAAATATTATGAAATTCCAAAACCAGATATATCAAGAATTGTTTAGAAAAACATATGGCATCCTCTAAATGCTAAAATATGAGGATCATATTGGATGCGAGACTCCATAACGGTATAGGAAATTCTTGAAGATAGTAGTGGTTATTATCGATGGACGACTAGTGGATGAAACATGGGTATTACTACACAGATGAGACGGCAACTCGTTGATAGGAAGGTTTATCTTTTTTCATGACATTTCAAACAGCTTTAGAATGACAACAAGCCTCAAAAGCAAGAATGTCCACCATCACCTAAGGTTTAAGATTTATATAAAAGAAAAAAATTCAAATTGATCCGAGAAATTGAGGAATACAGGGTGTTGCGAAATTCGCGTTATTCTACATTAAAAAATGTACAAAAAATTCCTTTTCCATTTTTCGATAAAACCCGTCTTTTGTAACTACAACTATTTTTAATGTTCACTCAAGTGACCTTAATAAATGTCAGATGTCGATAAACAAATGATTGTTTAGAATAATTTATTGACAGAAGCTTTGCTGCTTTCATAGTCTCGTGTGTTTATTTTCGAAAAATGGATGCTAATTTTTCTAATCGAGAATATTATGACATGCTAATGGCTCTCCGAGCTTCTAATAAATATAAGAGCAGGGCAAGCAGTCCGATTATACGGTGAGAGATTTCCTTTGCGGCGACGACCAAGCGTGAAGGTTTTTAGAAGATTGGAGGATAGCATTCGGTTGAATGGCAGTGTTGCAGTGCCACCACATGTAAATTATGGTTATCAGCGCTTTCTTGATAATGCTGTTCTTAATTTGATAAATAATAACCCCGAACGAAGCGCTAGATCTGTGGCCAGGGAATTAGGATTTAACTCCACCCGCATGTGGCGTGCTCTAGACCGGGATGAACAACATACATACCACTATACGCAGGTGCAACATCTAGAAAACACCGATTATCCACTTCGAATAAAGTTTTGTGAATGGTACCTTACTCATCACGATTTGAAAGATTCATTTCGCTGGACAGACCAATGTCTTTTCACACGTGATTGTGTTTTTAACGTGCACAATGAACAACAATGGAATCATGCAAATCCTCGTGCAGTTAGAATAAGAAATCACCAGCAGCGTTTTAGCTTAAATGTATCAGGTGGATTTTTGGGTAACCATCTGGTAAGACATTTCAGTACAAACTTCCTATTCTGTTATTACTTATATCAACCTCATTTTTAATTTTAATTTATTCACTTTTTGCAAATCGCTTAAACGGACAAACTTATCTCAGTTTTCTCCAATAAGATTTTCCCGTTTAGTAGAAGATGTTGCTTTAAATGTTCGTCAAAATATGGTATTTATGCATGACGGAACGGGTACTCATTTTGCGTTAAATGTACGATAATACTTAGAAAGCTGGATTGGTAGAGGCGGTCCAATTAGTTGGCCGCCTCGTTCACCAGATTTAAATCATTGTAATTTCTTTTTGTAGGATCATTTAAAATCGTTGGTGTACAGAACACCGGTACCCAACCTAAACGAGCTTCAAAAACTTCAGGAAGTGCGATAGATAACGCCGACAGTGGTAAGAAATTCTATTCGAGCAGTAGAACAACGTGCCGTGGCATGCATAATTGCCAATAGGGACTATTTCGAGCAAATTCATTAAACGATAAAGTAAATAGTTTTCGTTATTTTATTGATACTATAATTTTAGAATAATTTATTAAACAGTTAACATTTGGAAACTATGTGGTTTATCAGTTTAGAAGTTTCAAATTGCCGTCGTTTAAAAAGTACGGACCTGGACGAAAAATGGCAAATACATTTTTAGTTCACTTTTTAATGTAGAATAACGTGGCATAGTCCATATCCGCGAATTTTGTAACACCCTGTATATTATACTGTAGCACGTACACATGGTAAGAAAGTTATTGTCGTCGTGCAATACCCTTAAGAGGGTAATACGTATAAATCTACCCAGAATTGAATACATGCCTTTAGGAAAGTAGGTCCGAGACATAGACCTGGAAAATGGAAGCATACAATGTGAGGAAACAAATATTTGGAAAATTTAGCAACATGTGACAAAGCAGTGATAGAACCTATAACAACTTATGGGTCAGAAGTCAGAATGTTAACTATTAAGTACTAGAAGCTAAGAACAACTTTAAACTCTGGAAACGAATTTCGTAGATCATATACAGATTGGCCGAAATCCGTTTTGAACATAGGAAATTAATGAGTACGACAAGGAACACATAAACAAAATGAGTAGCAGGACAAATATAGAATGTAATCATGGCTAGGTTAATTTTTAAACTAAATTTAAGTCAATGAAACAAACACTTCTGTCAAATATTTTATCTGAGATTATAAGAGTATAGAGTGAGGTTTAAATATACTATTGTTTACTATTTACATAATTATTTTAAATATTTAAACCTCACTTTATACTTTTAATGACAGATAAAATATTTGACAGAAGTGTTTTTGTTTCATTGGCGTAATTTTAGTTTAAAAATTTACCTAGCCATGATTACATTCTATCTTTGTCATGTTACTCATTTTGTTTATGTCTTCCTTGTCGCACTCATTAATTTCCTATGTTCAGAACAGATTTCGGACAATCTGTATAACTACAACACATGCGAAATTAAGAGAGAAGATATCGCACTCATTTGGAGGATACAATCATAAACAGAATACAGTCTAAACAGCTAATAGGGTATAATGGTGTTCAAAGAGTAAAGAAAAAGCGATGGCCCAAGCAAGTCTTATCTTATCACCCGAGAACTAGACGAGTGAAGTCGAATATTCCATGAGAGAAAAATGTCTTGACGAATGGATATGAAACTGCCAAGGGGCGCGACGAAACAACTTTGTATACACTCCATTTCGCAGATGACCATGTGGTAATTGCACACGATCAAGATGACCTGAAATATACGACAAGAAAATTAATCAAACAATATGAAAAATGACAGTTGCGGGAGTCACGGAAGGTTTCATATTTCAGAACGGAAATTCCATCGAGGACTGTGACGAATATAAAAATTTAGGAATAAGCATAAGTTTGACGGCAACCATGTTGCACTATTTGTACCGGCATTCTGGTAGAATGGCCCATTTGCGCTTAATAAAACCATTTCACAATAGCAATTAGTTGGAGATTTATATTCATATCTGCTTCGCTGTCAGTTTGACAGCAGAATTTAATTTTGAAATAGACAGTGGAAAGCAGCGTACCTAAACATCGTAAGAAACAGCGACAGCTGATGTTAATAGTTGGAAAAGTGGCCAGGGTTTTCCTAGCCACTCTGTATATAGAAAAATCTCTTCAGAAAGATGATTGGGAAGACCGAACAAGATGGTGAATGAGGTGCGTAATGCGGCTACGGCTCTTCCTTGCTATTTGTATATAACCTCTATCCGGGTCTTCCGGTACCCAATAACTTCTCCAAAAAGCTTGGATAGATAGCATTTATTTATCAGTTCGTGGGTCATTTCGTGGTTTCAACCCACACTTCTTGTATTCTTCTTTAGCTTTTCTTAACATGTATTCTGTGTCGTTTTCTTTCTGCCCTATTATGATTTTGTCATTTGCAACTGTAACGTAGAAAGTTGTTCTTGTCCGAAAATATTATTTATGATTTCCGCCAATTATTATTGCTATGAATTCGGCAACTTTAAATGTTTTTTGTTTCAGAGTGCGTTTTTAGTATTTTTTTAAAATTTCCAACTGGCATTTTCTTTTGTGTAAACTTTTTTTTATCTAACTTCACAGTAGAACTATTTTCTGCTTAAAATTTTTTTGAGACTTCCTAATTTTACTTCCGAATCTATGCCACGTGTTCATTTTGGGGCTTCCTGTGACGTCGTCTTGTGAGCGGATTGATCCTGAAAAATTGGTGCGGCGAATTGCTGCACCCATATGATTAATTCAGGATTTAATAGTATTTGGAAGTAAAACAGCTGTTGGTCGGCAATCTAAGGTATGAAATTGTGATCTCAACTTTGCTGTAATTCAACGCTTAATCGAATATATTTTCAGGCCTTTCTCCTGTTTCGCTCTTTTTCTTTCTCGTCCTTCTTTCTACGAATAATCGCATTTGTTGTGTTCAACATTTGGCGCTGGGAGAAACTGAAACTCCTAGCATTATGAGTGCGCTCAGGCAGACTCCTCTGGATTTTTTACACAACTGTACAGGCCAAGTTTTTTTCCAACTTTTTATCTGTTCGATGTTGCAACTTGTGCTTCTTGCTATAAGTGTAATACATATCTTATTGTAATTTCGTTTTAACGAGTCAGTACTTTACGAAATTTTTATTTGTTTTTGAATTTACAGAATTTATGCTGTATTTTCTATTCGTCAGGAATAATAAACGGATATCTGTTTACCACCCGGCGATTACGTGAAGAAGTTTTTCCTTTAATGCGATAAACTCTACCATATCTATATCTGCTTTAGCTCGGAGATGCCTCGTCATGCGGCGCAATACATGACTTACAGTGTTTTCCGATTGCTTTTCACCATGTATCAGTTGTGTTTCACTTTATCTCAAATTCTTTTCACTCTTGTCAACACTTGTCAATATTGACAAATGGGAATTACATTTGACAAATAGTGAAACACAATTGATACATGGTGAAAAGCAATCGGAAATCCCTGTATATCATTAAATAGCTTTTCTTGAGCATCAGCTCATTTTAACCAGGGTTTCACTACGTATTTCGTTGAATCGATTCCGAACGCTCTAATCTAATTAAATTCTCTATGCTTGCGTAATTCCTGTATATTATTTGTTTGTGTGCTACTCATGTAATGCCTATCTCCTAAATATTTATGTGATAACATGTCATCCGGTGTATTAAGGTCCACTTTTTTAATAAACGTATTGTTGGTGTTCAGTACTAGCTGTTATTGTCCTACGCCCTATGCTTTCGTTACTGCTAACGTTTGAGTAACTACTGCATTATTTTGCCTCGCGGCCTTTATCCGGCCGCTGGTCGTGATCTGGTCTTTCATAAATCAGGTTTCTGTATGGATATTGAACACATCCTTTTGTTGGGTTCATTTTACTTAATAACAAAATGGAGCCATCACTTATCGGTATGCTGAACGCCCATTCTTTTAGATTGCTCTTTCAATTTCGTCATATAGTTTAATATTATCTCTAAAGATACAATATTAATACGCAGTGTCGTAACGAATATTATCCTAATAGCGTTCCCTTGGCACAAGCAATTTTATTGAGTATCTTTGAAGCAAAAATTGGTTTAACGTATATTTATAAGTTGAGATAAATGTCTATTTTTGGGCCCTCGCTTTAAGCTATTTGGAATATTTGTCTTTAATACAGGCTGTCCATTTTATCCTTTGACAACTACATAGGCAATACATTGAACACGCTCATAATGTTCACAGAAAACTCTTAATTTTATGTGTTTATTTTTTATGGACAAGCTCTGTACAGATTCTCTAAAATTTAGAAGATAATTTTTAAAATTAAGGCTTCTTTGGAAATTTATGAGCTTGTTAACTGTGTTGCCTATTTAGTGTTACATGGTAAAATGGCAGCCTGTATATAAGTAAGTTTTCCCATCGTAGCTTATTCTAGTTTTATTGGTGTCATTATACTCTCACCGTAATTTTCCACTGCTAATTCTATTAAGTGTCCCTGTTACTTATATTCTACCACACTCTCAATTTCCTTTTCATTTAGCATTGTTTTCTCGGGTGGGTTCATTAGTTTCGTCTTAGCGGTACCTAGTTTTATTTCTGCTTTGATTTTTTCGTTGGCTAGTATTCTTTTTAGTTCGCTTTTAACGTTTGCTATAATCACCGCGGTATCTACGGATATAAGATGAGTCCACCTTGTTTCAGTCATGTAAAATTTTACGGTCAACCATTAAAATTTTCTGTATATATTTTCTCTTGTCAAGGTGAATATTTTGAGCGAGAGGAAGTTTGTTAGCACATTTATACTGAAATACAAACGGCGCCGCGGCAGCAAGGTTAAGGTGCCAAAACCAGGAGGCCAAACGACACGGGAACAATCGAGCGTCGCGCTAATTCAGCGCGGCGAACGGGCTCAAAATTTCGCTGGCTTAGCTAAGAAAACCGGCATTAATTATGCCTGGTACTGCTTGCTGTGAAAAGGGAAAGAGGTCCGAATAGAATATACAAATACAGGGGCGCCCTAGCGCGTCTAGTTACTCACCTCAGATGGCAGTTTGGGCACATGGAACAGCTCGTGGTTGCAATTACCAAAAACGAATCCGCACAAGGCGCAGGAAAACGTCCTTTAATGAGCTCGGGGCATTAAAGCCACGAAAACGTGAGGGCATGCGTATCACCACAGCATAAAACTAACCAAAAGCCCTATTATAAACATCCCCGAAAGCTCATGAATTGCTAAAACCACTATACTGCTCGATTCAAGCTGCGAGAGGAAATAGAACGCGTCGAGGACCGCACACGGCTTTTCCCAGATAAAAGCACCTCGAAGTTATCGCGGCCAAATGTCCCAGTCGCACGATGCGCGGGAAAATACCATGCGAATTCGAAATTAAGAAAGGCGGCGTAATGTAAACGTAACAAGTTGTAATTTTTATCAGTCATTATATGTTCGTTACGAAACTGTTCACTGCTGAGGTTAATTCAGATATGTCTATTAGTGAAAGCTTTCTCCCGGTTAACAAACGGAAAGTTATATTCTGCTCATATTACGATTACTGCTCTTATTGTTGTTTAATAAGAGCGTGTACAGTTCTAATGTTAATATCCATGAGGCTTGCAATCTCTTACTTGAATCTTCAAGCAAAATGTTTTCGACGCGCTTAATAGTGCTTGCACTTTTCGCAACAGACGTTTGTGCAGGACGTGGCATGTCCACACCTTCTAAAATTTCTTTCGCCATTTCACAACTGTTTCTCCATGAACAGCACACCGTCTCGTATGTATTTCCTAAGGAAATGGAATTAAAGCGCGTTAGTATGTTGCATTAAAGAACATTTTAAAAATCAATAGAATTCAATATAACTCCAAATCACTTGCGAAATCATACATGTGAAACAAGAATACCTTAGTAAACAATTAGAATTAACTTTGTCATGGCGTGCTCAATAAACGTGTTTCAGTTGAACCAGCCTTGTATTATTATATGTCGAAGTATTTTATTTTATAATGCAATAGAGTCGGCACAGAGTTGCTAACTTGACATATTATATCTCTGTGGCGGCAGTATTTGCCATTACTTAAATAGCCAGCATAGTGTTTACTAAAAAGCTTTTATTCGTTTAACAGAAATGCCAAATTTGCATTATTGTTGAAAATCGTAGATTATTTTTGCCAACTAATAAAAAATGTGCCAGTATTTGCATACTGGCAGGTGTTAGAAACCTCAGCATGTCAAAGTGCATCATTATTCAACATCAGTGCTTTGTACAAATATCATACATAAATATGCCAATTGAATTTTGCGCAGTTCAGCTGGGCATTTATGTTCTTATAACATTCTAACTCGAAGGACCAATCCTAATTATGATTAGAAATTCAGTAGAGCTAAACTGGGCATAATGTAATCATCAGTTATGCAGCGTTTACAGAGAGTATTCAAGCTTTGATCTCTTCTCGCGTTAATCTGCATTTTACAGGATTAGGCAATCGGGAAACTTGCAAACACGGAGCAAATCGCGACGCACTAAAGATTCCGGGAGCGCCTTAGATACCCAAGGCGGCCTTAATCTTCCTAAAAATGCGCCCTACACCTTAATCTCCCCGAGACCAGGTCTAAAAGGGTATCAGCCGCCCCGTAGTTTTAGTGTTACTGCAAATTTCATATATTAACGCAACAAGCGCAGCAGGAACTAAGGATCGCAAGCACCTCCGAAATCCTCAATTAACCCAGTTTGCCATCCCGGTCGACGCGAATCCCGAACTTCATATTTCAGGGCCGCACAGCCGCCCTTATTCCTTACTTCCAGCGATACCGAAATTGACTGTAACGCGAATAGTGACAGACACCAGTGTTCCCTAACTCACTGTAACCGAATAAAAGTAGCACAATAGAGACGGGTTGACATCAGCGATCCCGGGGGAGTACGGGACTAGAATGTATGTGTAATTTTGCCGATAGAGAACTTCCCACTTACAGCGACTTGTAAAAATTTAATCCTGTTTCGGCAATTCGCCAGGGAGATTGTCATGTGCAACTCTGGTTCACAAATCGATGCCTTTTTTATTTGAATCCATACCTAGTAGTTGCAATTTGTCTGATGGGGTATATTTAAGTTAGTAGCTAAAGAAGATAAACAGTTCTCAT
The DNA here is from genome assembly GCA_940337035.1 of Agriotes lineatus. Lineage (NCBI taxonomy): Eukaryota > Metazoa > Arthropoda > Insecta > Coleoptera > Elateridae > Agriotes > Agriotes lineatus. The sequence goes on from OW679198.1 coordinate 44,291,453, forward strand.
ACTTTGTATAACAGTGTAATGCTATTTTATGCATTTAAGATTGTATTAATATAGGAGGTGTTAATGAACAGTGTATACAAAATTATAGAGATTCCAAGTGATGTCAGTACAAATAAATGGAATCTAGAATTTTTTGGTCAGAGACATCGTCTTTCCTGTTGCTTGGTCAGCTCATTCTACGGACCTGAACCTACTCAATTTTTCTCTGTGGAGATCTCTCATGAGTCTCGTGTTCGTGACCTCAGTAAAGATCTAGCCTCCTGAGTTATTATTGGATCTAGATAGATCATGAACAACTACAGTAACAAGTAAGTACAACGGGTCCACCTTAACACCTAAGAAGGTGTGAACTTGGTACTCCTTTCTCCTACGATCCAGAATATCTAGGTCATGAATTAAATAATAATTTTAATATCACTTGACTTAATATCACGTCGGGGTCACCAATTTGGTGGTGTTTTCTACAAACGGCTGTATTTTACTGAACTTAATTTAACAGTAATAAACAACATAATAGTTCCAGTGGTGCAAACCACCAAAAACCAATAGACACTTCTTTGTCAGCCTTAGTTTGTCCACTGCTAGGCAAAAACCTCCCCTGTTTTATTCCACGATACGTTTTCCTACATCATTCCTTCCTATCCTGTTTAAACTTCTGTCTATTTATCAAATCAGCAAATTCCGTCGTTCTGATTATGCATTCGTCGTTGATGCATCTTTCATGACTTTGTGAAATGTTTACTTGAGCCACCGCTGTTTTTAATTTTCGATCTTCTAGCTGCAACTTCTGGCACTTTCGATGGAATCGTTTGCATTTTGACTACGTTCCAGACACTTGTTGTTTCGCACAGATGCCTACAATGGGTTAAAATGAGCCCTATAGTCGTTCCTTAGACAAAATCTTCATTACTTAGTGATAACTGGGCTTGCTTATCATTTAACCAATATATTCAGACAAACATTAGCTAGAATTGTTTTCGTATGGTCAAGTTAATTTGTTCACGTGGAAGCCGAGATATACCTTTTTTAGAAATCTTGGCACGGAAATAAACTATCAAATCCTCATCCTTATCTACTTTTAGAACTAGTCTCGACCGGGATATATTCGTGGTACGTTAAATATATGGTAGTTATTCCCACTTCTGTGTTTCGTGTTTCTTGAAAATATTCCCAAATTTTAGATTGAATCCAGACGTTTTTTCTAAATTATCATCTTTTCATTTAATGATTTTTTTCTTGGTTTCTCTGATTGCAAATTCAATAATATATCATACATCTAACAAATCGCAGATCTTTTTCTTTCCTTTTTGTTGACATCACTTCTTGCTCGTTGTCTATTAGCTTTTTTAATAAGGCGGTTGTGGATTTGTGAGTGACCAAATTTCATTATAGCCTGTCATAACAAGTCGTTGGTGGTAGTCACTGTTGCTAAGTTTTCCAGGTGTTCCTTCACATCTTGGTTTTTATACTCACTCAGAGTTTCCTTAAGTGGTGTTTGATATTTTTTCAAAGATAAACATTGAACAGATATAAATATCTGTCCTAGGAGCTGCTATGCCATTGCTGTAGATCATTATGCTGGTTTTCATATGACACAATTGAGGCATACAATAACATGATCTATATCTGTCTTCATTTGCTAACATATGTATCACTGTCGTTTTTTTAAATTTCTTTAAAGTGGCTTTTGCCTCTTGTTGGCTGTTCTTACACTTTAAAATGGATTTACGACAGGTAATAAAGCTAACATTGCACACAGCTAGCTTCAGCGTGGCACGGACGACGTTTTGCTCTGAAAGCATAGGTGCTTCCTCTTAAAAAAGTCGTAAATTCTCACCTAGAGTAGACAACAATGAAATCGGAGTCTAGATGGCTGGTACAGCTAAATTCAATGGTGCAATGGCAACGTTATATTGAGCATTATTATTATTATTATTATTGTACCCATTATTCCCTGACGGGACATAGGGTTATAAAAAAAAAACTATTACACTCTAATATTAACTAATAATTAACAAGTAATACTTAACAATTCTTATCAAGTTGCACACATACGTATGCACATACCTATATACATCTATACATATATACACATTACACATTAGTTAGGGTTATAAGTTCTGCACAAACTGTTTCCACCTCTCTTTATCTTGAGCCATTAATCGTAGCTGTGCCATAGTTCTTCCGGTTTCCTCTTCTATTGTTCTCTGCCATGATGTGCGGGGTCTCCCTCTAGTTCTTCTCCCCTGCGCCTGCCATTCCAGGGCAGCATGACTGATTGTATCACTAGGTTTTCTTAAAGTATGACCCAGCCATCTGTACTTTCTTTGTCTTATTTCGGTGTTTATATCCTCCTGTCCGGTTTTCCTCCATAATTCCAGATTGAGCATACAGGTGAAATATTCAGCGGACAGCCGAAGCTGGCCTGTAATCAGTTTATTACTACAGGAGGGAGAGGCCCTAATGGTGACGTCACGAGTTAAATGCTGTCATTTGTAAATTTTATTAGGCTAGTCGCAATCCAGCCAACGTATTAACAATGTTCATAGTTTCCCTTATGAGTAGAAGCTCAAAACTGGTGCCTTAGAGGCGTACAATTGCATCAACACACACATATTTCAATTCTAAATATAAGGATAGGCTCAAAAATAAGGTACATTCTCAGAATATGTATAGAATATTCATTAACTCATTCATACGTTAAGAGTTTGTCGCTACGGTTCAATAATTTAAAGATTTCGTCTTCGTAAAAACCTCGTACAAGTACATTAAGAAGGTAGTTGCTGCTTCCTTCAAACGTTTTGCCAACAAGAGCGGTTATTAAAGGACCAACCATATGGTGGTCAGTAAGATACTGTGCGGTGGATGCGGTAGAATTTTCCAGCGAAATTGCTGCAAAAGAGACGTCGTCTGTATTGCCACGTGCGGGCTTGCTCTATCGTGTAAGATAATATCGCCTGTAGACGATCTTTAACATCTCTTGCCTTTTATGACTTTTTAAGGTTTGACAATACGCATTGCTATTCATAATGGTTTCTGGTGGACAGCATTCCACGAAACAAATTACAGCACAAATTTCAACTTTCGAGTATGACTCCAGTGTAGGTAATATTTTAAATACCGACGGTTTAACAACTAACGAATAAAAGAAAATTCGATGGGTGCGCTGATAGACCCACCTTGCCTATGTAACATACTGAAACTGTTTGCTTCTATACGGTGTACTTTATTTTTGGTCCTATCCTCGTACAAAAAGGAATAAAAGGTATAAAAACGAGGGGTGGGTCAGGTAAGTTATGCAGAAAAAAAATCGAAAGTAATACAGTTTTAACGGCGACACCATGAAAGCAAAGGGAGTCTGCAGTTTGGTAGCGAAGTTTGGGGAGCTCTAGTTCTTAAAGGTTTAATTAGTGCGGTAGAAGGACGATCACCACATCTGAAAACGGAGCGATTCCACGAGAAAGTGGTAACCTGAGCACAACTGGCCCACGAGGAAGATCGATTGGACGGCAGAAATGCTGGAATCTGACGTTAGTCGCGACTAGTTTACGAAGAACGTTGCTTGCACGACAGATAAGGTGTAATCTGGTAATGAAAGTTGATCCACGAAGATGGTAATTCAACGGAGCAGAGGGAACCCCAAACGAATGCGAGATTCGAGTCTGGGCTGAATGTATTGTTGGAGTTCGACGGGATTTAATTAACGACAATGGCACCTTTCAACGAGCATAAGCGGCTTAGAAGTTGTGAATATCCGAGGAAACACTGACGAGCCTCCACAGCAGAAATTAGTATTACTACAACCATTAGCGCATCGCGTCAAACTACTTTATCGAAATTGTCCCACTAGCACACATCTGCCTTCGTTGCCTGTTTTCAGCCTACCCTTTTTAATGTATTATCTTAGTGATAAATGAAGTTAATACTCTTTATATTCCGATTCGTAAATGTAGCTGTTCGCCTATTGACATATGTTTGAGGGTGGTAGTTCTTAGCACGAGATGAGACTGTCGTCCCCTTGTTAATCGGAAATTACTCAAGTGTGTTTTGGAGTTCAAATTTCATACTGTTATAAAACTGTAGCCGAGGATATCGCTGGACGTTTTTTGTATTTCTTCCTCCATGAGATCGAGAATGGACGTTCTAGGATTTTCGAGATCGAGTCAAGAATGAGTGAATCTCGTCTGGTCTCGCGGCAACACTAGTTAAACTTTCTCAATCACTCTAAATGTGCAGTCGAAAGGCACAGCATGGGGTAGATCGCTAGTCATAATTAAAAGAACTTTTAAGCATTAAGTTTAATATTCTCAAAGCATCGTTTATGTACAAGAAACTAGCATTGTTGTGGAAGACTGGAATGGACTCGATACCAATTCGTTTTGCGATGAATTGCATGAAAAATACGTGTTGCATGCCGCTCGGGAGCGTCCCGGGAGCGGTACATAAGTAATTAAGCGGTTACCGGTGGCGCTATCAGATGTGGCTTGATAACATCGCTAATTGTTGTAATCCCGTGACGACTCTCCCTTCGCGGCTCTAAAGGGGCGAAGAACGCTCCTCGCAGCGCTAAATGGCAGATTTAACACCTGGGATTTTTAACCCGCGGCAACACAACCCCAATTAAAAATGACTCGCTCTGTGGTGCCGCTTTCTGTATTTCGGAACCAATACATGGATTCAAGGATGCCGAATGGAGGAATTTGCGGGAAAATGCTGCATACGTGAGCTAGATTTGGTCTACGATGTCAGAATTTTTATCACTGCAAATTTAAACGTGCTCCGTTTAATTGATTCGTGCGGCCAAAAACACGGTTTAGGAAAACGCGTTTCCGATTATCCGGATTAAAAATTAACCGCAAAAGGGACGAGCAGGGGAGCGGCACAAATGGCATAAGTTCCAGTCCGCTAGGGCTTCCAACTTCTTTATAAAAATTGCACGATGTAATTTACGTAATCTCCGAGGGATCCTCCTTTCATAATCGAAGAGCTGACCCCGCGCTAGTTTGCTGTCGCGGACAGTTTGGCTTTCATGTTTCAAAATGCCAATGTCCATTTGCAGCCGGCGATATTAAATAGATTCTGAAATTCCGCAATAAACTCCCATTTCCATTTCAATGAGACTTCGCGGAAAATTTAAACAGCCGTCTGAACTGATTTGCCCGGACTGGATGAACATAATCAGCAGATTTGGGGTTTGCATGGGTATATTAGATTTCGGATTTAAGTTTGTTGCCACATTTCAGCGACGTTCTATCGGCAGCTTCGAAAATTCAAGTTTCAAAGTTATCGGATTTAATGTCTATTTTGAGTTAACTCCAGTGTGAATTGATAAAACGTAGCACTGATCCAAGGTATTGCTGACAATTTACTTGGAAATATTTCAACTTTACTCACCCCACTCATCAATAGGGTATTTGAATTTTATTGGACCTGAAGTTGAAGCTGAATTTTAATAATGCTACTGTACTTTCTCGTTGAGGACTGGCATTATCGTGCGGTAAACTGATTGTTTTAAGGTTATTTTTAATTTAGTTTTCATAATTGCTCAGCGTGTAAGTACCGAATTTAAATAATTATTTGCCATATTAATAAGATGGTAGTAATTCTCAATATATTTAACTAAAAATGAATTGTTAGGTTTTAAGGTAACCACTCGTGGGGTCCATTTATTCATAATCTATTCATAATCTATAGCCTCTTTTACCTTTCGGTGTCGTGGACCATTCATAATATTAATTGAAAACTAAAAATACTTCGTGAACATGATCAATGATCCGTTCTATTATGAACAGTATCATGGCAACTTCCTATGCTTCTGCTTTTCAGCCTTTCAGGTGACCTTTTAAATGGGGTGATTATTTATAATAAGCTTCCATAAGCATTCTTCCTCTGGCGTTTATTGAACTGCACCACGTACTTGATTCGAGATCTCGAGATTCTTCGCAGGGAAAATCCTGAAAACTCCTGAACGATGCTTTAATTGTTGGAGGCTCTTAGAGCGCCGGGGAAAATATGTCGACATGAACGTCTTGCGCAGCGGCTCCGGAGGGCAGTTGAGTGGCTGCGTGGTTTTTTATGGTTATACAGTTCTTTCTGGCAGGCAGCGGTTGCAGAAACCAGAACTAATCCGAGTAAAGAGCACCATTAAACACGGCTAATACGGGCACAATTAGAACAAAAGCTCCGTTGTTCTTTGTTTTAATTGGTTTACTGCGGTCTGCAGCTGTCTAAAGCTCCCATTTTCCGAAACTCTGGCCGGCGCTTTTTGTGCAGAGTACGAATACATTTCAATTACTGCCGTTACCTCACGTTTGATTAATAAAGTTTGGCTCCTCCGCGATGGCCACCTCAAAGAGCTGCCACAACAGCAGCACACAGGGGTGCATTCTCGGTTTTTACCCACCTTGGATGCTCATATCAGTTGCATTTTCAGATAGCTCTGTTTCCAAATTCGAAATGTTAAGCCATAATATGTCAGGTCCTATCCGAGTTATACAGTATCTGTATAGTGAACAAGTTTCCATTTAGAGTTGTAATTTTGTATCGTAAACGGGATGGGGAGTGGGTTAATCAACATTTGTCGTATGTGATGTACAAATTAAACAAAGACGGAATTAAATTTAAATCGCAAAAGCTAGCAAATTAATATTAATGTAGAACAAAATTACTAAATTTTTTAAAAAGCAATAAAAGGATCGAACTAAAAAATTTAAAATTTATAAGCAAATTTGCCCAAAAAGAATAGAAAATAGAAGCACATAATTTGAAAGAAATCATAGATCACAGCCATTAGCTAAAATGTACAAGGCTACTTCAGAATTTCTGTTTGTACATTTATGCATTCTACAGACATACATTAATTAGGAATTAATCAACCAAATGAGTCAGAACATAAAAAACTGGAAATAGTTTTGAACGTTCATATGCCGCGCTGGGTGGCTCAATGGTTAAGCATTCTGACTACCGATTAAAGGGTCACGATTTCGAACCCTATTCCCGATGAGGTTTCAAAACATATTTATGCGGATAAAGCGTCTACGGAATGCTATCTCTCGTAAGAGATGTAAAACCATAGGTCCCATAGTTGGACTCACCATCCGACCATAGCAGTCTGTGTGTAAGGTAGTTTGCATGCCTAGAACTTATCCATAACAAATATCCAGCACAACATCGTTGATACGAGTAGGTACCTATATAAATTCTTTGAAACGTTATAACAATAACCATGAGGTTGAAAACAGTTATCCAGTGTATAAGTGTAACGCCCCCTTTTATTTATAACGCCCGCTCGTCTTTTCATCGAGCGCCGCGCGAAGACATTTTGGTTTTTCCGAAAGGTGCGCAACCTTCGATAATAGAACACACTTAGATCGAGATTTTTGCGGTCGGCCTTTTTCGATTTTGAGCGCTCAGCAGGACGGCTGTGAACGCCGAACAAATCAAGCTTTTTAAAGGAATTTTAATTACCTTGATCAAAGTAGGCTGTCAGCAAACGCTGCGTAAGCTTCTAGCAGCGTAGTTTGCAGAAGTAAGCCCGAATTCCAGATTAGGGTAAGATTATTCCTTATCATTTTTGTTCCGGTTTCGGTTCTAATTAAGTGGCCTTTATCATCTGGCGTAATGTCTGGCCACAATGGCCCCTTGAAACTCTTTGAAGCAGGCCGATCAGCACGAATTCTGAGCCAAGGTCATTCCAGTTAAGCTCAATCCAGGTATGTGACGATTTGCTTGATGTTTTCGCACCTGTAGGCTGCATACGAGGGAGCCGTGGAGAATCATCTACCTTAATAAGTACAGTTGCGATTCAGCGTGTTGCTTGTGTCGATAAGGGAAATGTAGCATATTGCATAATTTTTTACAAAGGCCTTTGAATGTAAAAGCGCACGGAAAAACGTAGTTCATAGTTTTATCAGACGCTAGTGCGTTTTCACCTAGGGATTAGCTGAAAGCATACTTGTATGTGCCCTACACTCCACCCCTTGTGCAGTGTAACCTTGAGCCGGGCTTTTAATAAATTGAAATATCAGTTTGCAAGCCGGTTGAGTGCGCTCTGTTTATTTAATTAGCTGGATATTTGCATGGCATCCAGATGTCGAATTATGCCATAGTATTCCTGGCGTGGGTGTTTTTTAATGTGTTGTTTTGTTGTAATGTGTTCGAATTTTAATAACTCATTTTAATTGTGACTGTTTGATTTGGGTGACTCCAACCCATTTAATTGTTAGTGACTATTTATAGGTCTTATTGAGCCTTCAGCTTTGATTACGATTGTTAATTGCTGACGCTGTTGTTGAATATTAAAGTTCTATTGTCTTTTACTGGTATAATTTCTTGTGTATTTGTACTACGACCCTTCATAAACCTGCTCGTGTTCTTTTGAGATTTAGGTTGAAGTAAGAGGCATACAAGGGAGGTGCTGATTCGTTTTGGTAGCTGGATTTTTTTTTGTTGCGAACAACGACTGGCTTCCATTTTGTAAACTAGTGACGTTTTTTATGTAATCTTAAGAACCGTTACGTGGTCCTTATTTGCGCGATTTTTTACCGAGAGCTGGAGCTAGCTAGGGTTGTACTCACTCCTCGTTTAAGGGTGATACATAGATACAATCAAAATCTTGTAGGTGATAATGGAAAATTGAAAGACGTGTACTTTACAGCTCTTATAATAATTATTTAAAGTTATAGAATAAAGTAAGGTAGTGTTGAATTCTTCTTCTTCCGCTGCTTCTGCTACTGGAGGTCAGCTATGATCATGGCTATCCTCACTTTTGATACTGCAGATCTGAGCAGTGTTGTGGTGCTTTTTCCATACCAATTGTAACTAGCAATACTGTAACGTTCAATACATTCTAGAACGCTGGCAGTTATCAACTGTTATTAACCACGATCCTTCTAAACCAAAAACATATAGTACCTCATAAGTTGAACGGATCAGTCTTGCCTTAATGAGCTTTGTTCAACAAATAATAATAGCAACTAAAGTTAGATGTTCTGAAATTAAATAATTGTTGGTAAATCGAGATTATTTTAGTTTCCATTTGTCTAGTTTTCAATAAATGTGTTTGAATAGAAGTAAACTATACACATACTACATTCACAAGAAGATGTAGCTGAATGGATTAGGCGGACTGGAGAGACCATGTAGCGAGAATGAATGGACTCGGGTATAATTATGAAGTGGGCTATAGATCAAAAACCACAAAGTAGAGGACCTCCTTCGATGAGCACCGTTAAGTCCTCATCGAAGCTTTAGTTGCTGTGTTAATTATTATAATTTGCATTCATTATACATTTTATTATTGACCTGTGTGTTTTATTTATTATATATTTATTTATGACCTGGCCGTTGTTTGTATTGTAGCGTTAAGTCTATGCGAGCTCGTTTCTATCTGGGCATATTTTTTGTATTAAAGACTTATTGGCGCCCCTTTTCTAATGATTAATGAAGTTTAGCTTTTTTAACGAACCTATTCTGTTTTTACTGTAACTCGTCGGTGCTGATATGTGCGCATGTAGTCACGGTGCAGTGGTTTAAATTTGTCAAAAATTTGGTATCAACCTGCCGCCTTATTTCTTTTTGATCATCAGATCGCTCGCCTCTGCTAGAAGGTTTGTCCAATTCTGTAAACACTATCAGGTCAGTTTGCAATTACAAATAGCTTTAATATCACGAGCTCTTTTGTCTTAGTTTGCAACCACTTTCCGTTTTTTCTTCTCATTCTTTTGAAACGATAACCTTTGTTACTGTTTGAGTTACTTACTAGCCTGCTACCTTATTGCACGTGTTTTTGTTAGGTTTGCATTTGCTTCTCTTCTTCATCCAAGATTTTCTCTACTACTGGATTCCCGTCACTTTCAGTTTTAAGTTATTGGCTGTTTATTTGGTTGATAGGGTTGATCAATTATTTATGCTGTATCTATATGACGTTCATAACAATAGCAGACAGGGAAGTTTCTGTTTCATTTTCCGTGGAATTTGTTTTACCCTTTTATATAAAATGTAGTGAACAGTTGCCAGCAAAAATACTACAGCATATTTCTTCTTCGTGTTCACATACCTTTCCGAATGTATCAACAATAACCAAGAATGGGTAGTAAAAGATACATTTCTGGTTGTTACTTATGAACAGTTCTCATGATTACAGTTTTCGAAATCTGGCCAAAATATTGACACAGAAAATGTTTGTTACAACTATTAGAAGTAATGTTGGAGTGAAAGAGGAATTGCGTGATATGTAATTGATCACCCATAGCACTAACTATGAAATTTAGTAATGACATAAATACCAACAAAAGGTACCTTTATGTGTGCCGATTTGGCGGCGGGGCCTACATTAATATGAAATACACATGGCTACGGATTCTACTAAATAAAACATCTTGGTGTCTTGTTTATATAGTTACAGTTTTGAAATTTGAAGCATATGCTGGAAACGATTAAACTAGTTAAAATACATATATCAAAACGAATTAAACAGCCAGAAAGCTGTCGGATTAACGTCTCACACTTATCCCCTACGAAGGGAACTAGTGAAATTTCGACAATCAAGGAGTGATCACTCCAACAGCTGCTTAATAACCGCTACACGGAGCCATTTAAACGACGGATCTTTGATTAACGCGTCAGTGATTTTAGCAAAGGTGAGCGATGGGTTTGTTAAGAATTCGATTTGATGGCGTCGCTACACGCGTTAACTTTTATTTATTGTCCGCGGGAATTTTTATAGCATTCGGCTAACTGTACGTGCTATTAATTTCCGAAGCGCCTTTTGTGCATCAGGACCGTTTGCTTAGAAAGTTATTTATGTTAATGCCCGAGTACATAAATACGAAATGGAAAAGGTTACAGCATTTTTCGGGTGTTTATGTGACAGCGGAAATTAAGACAAAGATTAAGCGACGGCCGTTTAATCGAGAGACACGAGAGCTACAAAATCCTTGTTACTGGCAGTTTTTGAATTTTTTGCCAGATAGACGAAGCCTTGAATTAGCAATAATGCGCCGATCGTGTGGTATTACAACTAAACAGCTGGCAGTGTAGGAAGACGAAGGTTGTAAAACCAATAAATTCAGAAAAGGCTAATTTTTCTGAAAGTAAGATGTTTGTGCCTAAACAGAAAAAACAATTTCTTCGACACTTGTTCGTGCAGAAAGTTACCTTTTCATCGTCTTGCTTTTCTCGAGATGCAAATGTAGCTATGAAATTTGCAAGGTTAAAGTTCAAACCAATTATTTTAATCTACTACAAAAAAAGGTCAACACTCTTTCTTTTGAAATATTCAAGACTAAATTCACAATGTAAATGCTATTTTTAAATCACTATGCACATAGAGTATTGTAAATACATAAAAATGAATTATATTATAGACGGTGTAAGTTGTATAAAATATTGCTTTAAAATAATTTTTAATAAGGGGTGGTATACGAGAACTATTCCTTCTTAATTGCTCGAGTACTCAAAGAGGTTGCTATATGAATATGCGCTGCAGTAATGTGTATATCTTTATATAAAATACACACCAGTAATATCTAAAACCATATCTAACTTACATGAGTACAGAGATGTGGTTGCTTGAATAAAAAAATTGTAGATTTCGTATAGGTATTGTTTAATTGTTCTGTACAGAATCTCTTTTCCGCAATTATTTAATTTTTGTATAAGCTTTTTATTAAACATGAATACTGAATACAGATGCTTATTGGTGATAATAAAGAAGATGGTGTAAAATCAATGTCTAACTTGCAACAGTCGCTGTGGATTCTTCGAATCTTATGTGCACTAAAAACTGTGAAACTCAAATATAATTTGTATTATAAAATGATAGCTGTAAATTATACACATTTTGTAATTGCTGAAATGTCTTTATTTGTGGACTGCACCATGGAAGAACGAGTACGCACTATCACTGATTTGGATTACCATGAACACTTGGAAACACCTCCGACCACGAACTTACATTTCTTCCAATATTAATAATTTGGCAGCAACTAATTGATGTCACTAGCCTTTTAAAGGTTTCATATTTCGTCACAAAATTGTCTATAAAATGGCAGTATATTCTAACTATACACAGATTTGAATTCTTTCAGGGTCCGTCATGGTCGTTAATGTTAAAAACTCATGGAAGCTTTCAATACATTGCACGAACTTTTAGCCATGATTAAATCTCTAATACTTTCCTCATTTATTTTGCTGACGGTGCTCAACCTTGCCATAGTTTGTAGGAATGTCGTTCGCTAATCTACTGCACACAGTTTACAGTTTATGAGCAGGTGGAAGTAACGCATGCCGTTTAGGAAACTTGTTATGTGATAAAGAAAGCTGGTCGATGGTGTTTCCATTTGGATATGTTTCAGTTCGCTAGCAAATTTACAAATCCGTTTCAGGCGGTAGTAAATCCAAGTGGTGGTACTTCGTATCGGGGTAGTTCACTCGGTGGCTATTTTGAATTGGTAATCTGCATTTTAAAAAATTTAAAATAACACAAAGTCGAAAATAAAACTGCTTCGTAGCATTTCATGCAGCGGGATTTAACACAGCTGTCAGAATATCGGTGGTAACCCACATCGGTAGTGATCTATATCGGTGGTATTGTATAAAACCCCTATGGATGTACCTCAGCTGTAATTGAAAGATACGGTAATCGCGTGTTTACAAGAATTTAGACTCTGAAGCAGTTTCGTAGAGTGACTTTATCTCCGTCATGTCGATTGGAATAAGAATTCTTCACGTTGGAAACGAAGTAATCGCAATACTTCCTGCAGTATACAGATAGCTGTGGTCTCTACTATTTATGTAGCATTAGAAGCTACGGTAAAACAGTTTCCTTTACACTACGTTCTAATGTTGAATCTCTTAATTTCTTGCTAAAGTCTAATTAGGTAAAGTATGAACAAATATTTGTTATAATTTACACTTGCGTGCATTAGAAATCCTACAAAGAATATTTGTAGATCATGTTGATCTGCAGTGTTATATTGGCAATCGTATTACTGCATAATTGCTTCAATAAATTGTTGACTTTTTTTCAAATAGTTGCTATTATCGTTACCAGGAGTGAAATGGCTTGAGAATGGCTACTAAATTTTGCATGCGGGTTAGATATCTACGCAACACAAAACCTAATATACTTCCGGTCAAATATCTACAGGGTGAGTACCTTAAAACATAAAATTGTATCCATTTTATTAGATAAATAAAAGCAATATTTTATATGTAGCTCAAGCTACCCTTGATGAACGTAGGCATATATACAGGGTGGTCACCTTAAACAATTTAAATCTATTTCTGTTATTTGATATTTCCAAAATCTTTAGTTTCAAAGCTTTCGTTTGCGCGATAAGTTTCGGGTGAAACTCTTTACTGAGTTTCTGTGGTTCGAATACTTTTTGCGTTAGTTTATTTATGTTGTTAAGGGTAGGAACTGCGAAGGTACACGAACGTATTGTTTATGTGATAATTTTTAGCATCACTTTTAATTTTTTTTTGAGCATGTAGATTATAGACATGCAATTTATTCAATTTTTTATTTAACTAATCAATACAATATAATTATGGACTGGGCTAATCAACATAATAATGAAATAAAGCAAAAGTAACTAGAATTCTATGTTATAATAATAATTTTGTATTTAACTTGAGGATTCAAATCTATGATCCGAAAAAGGATTGCAGCCTGTGATTTGAATCTTCTTTTAAGGAACTAGTTATCTGTCCTGATGTCCCTGATTCGAATCATTTTTGATGACTTAGATCATTTAATTCAACTTGTCTTCAATAGACTCGTCCCAACTCTCATTTGTAACAAGTGAAAGTTGCTACCATTTAATAAGCTGTTGTAAAATTCTCAGAGCAACTATTACTAGAGCTGAATTTAATTATTAAGTGTCGTTTTTTAAATTAAAATAAAATTTAATGCAGTTTTCCATTCCTACCTTTCAACCGTTTAAATAAAAATATGTCGTCATATCAACTGAATAAACGTCGATAATCTGGTTTCATTGTTGTCTGTTATGGAGAAGATCTAGGCATGCGGAGTACCAAGTAGCCACTATCAGTCTATGTTAACTTCGATATTTAGTAGGTGATGTTTGGCTCACTTAGTTTAAGGCATGATAGGATAAGTAACGCCCCCACCCTCCTGAAATAATGCAAAAGCGGTTCCAGGGTGGAGAACAAAAGTAGAGCAAGATTAGGTTTTGTAATGCACGTACGGGATTTTTTGTTCAAAATCTAACATTTTGAATGTTTTGTTATTTGACAATTCAAATTTAAATGTGCCAAAGTTGGCTCAGTCAGTGTTACCAGTTCAGAATACGATTCATAGTCTATTATAATTATAAATTTATGAGATATTACTGTATATTAAATATTAGCATTTTTTAGTTCAAATGGTGGATATGTCGCTAGATCAGTGACTGTAGCATTTGAACTACCATGTTTTTATATTAGATTAATAATCATATAATTTGTATTGGGTAGACTATAAGTCACATTACCATTTAAAAATTGAATGACGTATTTATTTTTCATTATTTTATTATTTGATTGTCAGAAATAACTGAGTGGCAGTGGGAAAGTTATATTGAAGAAATTCACAAAGGAGCAATGAACTAAAATGATAGAATTATATTTTAAAGGATAAAAATTTTTGGCGAACGAATAATTTTGAGAAGTTTAGCATTCAATTGGCCACCACGTTGACTTGCGTTAGTGGCACCCAACTGTTTTCCTATGTTTTACCTGAAAGAGCAGGTGTATAAAAAGCCCCATTCAATCTAGCAGCAGAAATTCGAGCACTACATCCAGAACTATTGAGATCTGTAATAGAAAATATTCTCAAAAGAGCTATTCTTTGTAAGGCCAAAAATGGACATCGCTTACGTGATATCGTCTCCATTCTTGTGTTTTATTTAAATTTTGTTTGATTGCTAAAAATAAATATGTTATTCGAATTTTCAATTAACATGACTTATGCCCCACCCAGTATAAGGGAAACACTGTTATAATTTGCAAGAAAACACTTTCAATAAGGAACTATTACATTTTACAAACGTACCACTGGATATATTAGTATATTATCGTAAACTACTATTATATAAAGTCTTCACATTATCCTTTTTCTGTGACGTAATCGCTTTCTATCTTTATCTAACTATAAGGAATTGGGGGAAACAAAAATCTGCAGGTTTTGATCAGGTCGAATTTAAATAGCTTATTTTATAATGCTGTCAATGTGACATTTGTCCAAAATTACACTAAAAATGCAGCGATATAATGAGCACGCCTCTAAATCTCATCTTACGAACGTTAGAAACTTCTTGAAAGAGAACGTTGCATAGGTCAAGCATGTCGTGGTATGAATAATGTCTTATTTGGAGCAATACTCGTAGAAATGGTTTGGTCGTAGTGCAAACGAAAATATGGTTCGTAAATTCAAAACCAGAATTAACTATTTGGAGTAGTGTAGGTACTTACGGAGGTTACTATGACCACTGGAGGAACTATCATGTTAAAAAAGCAATTGGAGAAGCATGAGATACTATGAAAGTTTGCGACGCTTCTAATATTGACCAAATAAGTTGGTACTAATGACGGTGATTCATCAGACGTATTCGATTTTAATTCTTCGAGTGACTTAAGTATCTATAGTTCTTGATTGTACTTGTAAAATATCGGGTTTTTCAGACTGTAGCTACAGCAATTAATTTACGAAAATATCAAAGAAGAAAATTAAGGTAATGGTTTAAATATTTGTTTAAATCAAAATAGTTACTGAGTGAATCAGACAATTAAGTAAGTTCAACTGTAAGTGTTGTGCATCTCTACCCGTCTACATACTCCATTACAAGTAGCCTTTGTAAATACACTGACAATAATTAATTCGAAATTTGAAATGTGTGACAGTTGCAGTTGCAAGTAGCACCAATACAATAAACTAAAAATTATTTAGTGAGAAATAGTAGTAGTGCCAACTTACCGCCTATTTGACAATGCGAATGCCATATATGTCAATTTCCTTCCGATGTCAACTATCTGAGATGTATAATTCCTAATTCATACATTTTTAACGCTATGTTTTGTTATTTCTGACGTCACAGAAATGGGTAAAGCACCTCTATAATAAAGGGCTCTAGAAATGGGGTAACGTGTAAACTTGACCAATTTAATATATAGTCAAGGGTAATACCACAAGCAGTGGATATATTTTTGACAAAGATTTTGTCGTTTCCATGTAAATTATTGCGTTTAAATTTCACGATACAAAATCACATCAAAAATGTCACGAGCCGAAGGCGAGTGACATTTAAATGTGATTTTGTTGAGTGAAATTTGCAATAATTTCTATGGAAATGGCAAAATATTTAAAAAATATATATCCACTTCGAGTGGTATTTGGGACGACTATTTAACAATATTAATACATAACGATTAACTTTATTGAAAAATAATCCAACAATTAATATAATTATTCATTCTCAATTAAATTCAGCGGAATACTTCCAAAACACAGCATATTAAAATTTTTAAAACAAGCCACACAGTTTGTTGGGGTTTAGTGTTACGTAACCTAGCGATATCGCTAAGGACAGAACATCGTTTCTAAGCGATACTTTGCAACAAGGCTATTTATTTTTTGAGTACGTACATTGTTTTGTGAATATTTTGCATGGTGCCCAATATTCAGTGATATACTGCTGTTATTGGTTGAAAAAAGCAAATGTCTGAAATATGATTGGCTTATATGTTATAGTGTTGAATAGTCAAATTTATACCCATTCGGAGTCACGTGATAATCTAGTAATTTTACGTATGTCGATTCTTAAAAATGCAATTTTAGGGAAATAAATGACATTCCGTTTTGTAGGTTATCCTGACATATGCCAATTTCTAAAACAAGGTTGCTACGGGTTTATTCTCTTATATGAAATCAAACTGAATTTACAGGTTAAAGAAAACATAACATGTCGTAAAATGTAAATATAATAAAGATATGTCAGCTGCTACATTAAAAACCTGCTGCGTATAGCAAATTTTAAGTCAATTTCTGTGCATGCATATTCTGTTATAGAACATTGCCATTTGAAGCCTATTTCCTTGCACAATCTATTTAGGGAAGAAACTGAATGTGAAAAATCTCCAGATTCTTCAACCAAGCATTTTTTAGATTTTTTATGGTTACAAATTCTTTAGCTACATACATTTTATATACAGTGTCTTGACTGCTTCGTCGACTTCCGTTTTTGCATTCTTCACTTTCTGGCTCATATTTTCGGTAAATTGTGCTCTCCGAGATATTTAACGCAAGAGAAGCACGGCGAACAGCGTTGGAGGGTGAAACTGTTGATTTACTATTATTAATATTGTACTCTTCATAAAAAAAAACGCATAATATTCAAATTAATTGTTGTGACTGCTCGTTATACCGCATGTCCGATGGTTTCTTTTAATTTCCAGTTTTCGGTTCCACAATTTTAGGTTTTATTACCCTTATCTCAATAACTTACACGAAAAATATAATCTGACAGATTAGAAACGTCAAATTTTTTAAATTAATTTTATGAATCGACATGCCTTTTTTTCAAATTTCTTCCATTTCATCTATTTTACTAAAGATGAACAGAGACAGACAAAAGTCACGTGACTCCGAATGGGTATAATTTTGACTATATCTGAGGCTTGATCGGCTACGCAGTTTGCCATTTCTTATTATTCTTATCTACTGGGATTTTTTTGGAAATATAGTACTTAAGAGTGCAACAAGGACAAGGTATAAGAAGTAAGGGGAACGGCGGAGAACTGAAGTACGCTCCTGAGATTTCTTTGAACAGAATTTCTCGTCGAGTCGCTAGGAAAACGACTATACGAATATTAAGTAAAATTCCAATCAAAAATCAGATCTCACATGGTATTTGATAAAACAAGTCCTTGGCCTATTTATAAACTAATATAGAGAACTAGCAACCAGTGAGACAAATGTCTCATTTAAAAAAACAAAAAAGACCGTTTTGCAAATAGAACGCGTATTCACCACACGTACGTATATGACGTCATTGTTGGTAGCAAACTACCAGTCGCATTCGCCTTGATAAAATTTGCCTAGAATCTAACCTAAAAAGTTAGGATTAGGATAATTAAGATAATAATTAGTGTTAGAGACTGAAATTCGGTTCCTGACCTGACATGACCATTCCAAACATATAACTTTAATAACTTTTTTCTCTATCTCTTACGGTTTGGCTGCTGAAACAGCATCCCGGACAAGTCTATTATATACCGGGTGTCCATTCTCAAAGTCGAACATAGGCAATTAACATTAGTGCATTCACTCGTTCTTCATTGAAATAATTCAATTTTTGGTAGATAATTTTAAAAGACGTTGACAGAAAATACCTTATTTACGCCAACTAATTACCAATTTTTTTGACAAATGCTATCGAACTTGAAAAGCAAGGCATGGCATATTTAAAAATTCCCAAGCTTTAAATTAGTATTTTAAAATAAAAATCGCATCTTGAATATTATTATTGGTATCATTTGATGCGTAATAATTTTATCTTTCCATTGATACCATTGCCTTCCCTGTAAGTTGAAATAGCGAGCAGGAATCGGCAAAAACGTTCAATACAATGTTTATTGCCTATGTTCGACTTTGAGAACGGACACCCGGTATATAGATAGATAATCATGTATTAGCAAACGTAACGTTGTGGCTTGCATATTGCACAGTTGAAGTGTTGACACTCACAGTTGCGTCAGTTACTAGCAATGTTTCAAGTTTCTATGCCGACAAACTTTTCTTCTTCGTAGTTGCTTTTTATATCCACTACACCTTTTTCAATTGTAATTCAGAAAGTGTTACTTATAATTCAGATTAATAAATTGTAATTCAGAAAGTAATTCAGAAATTGTAACTTGTAATTCATATTGTAAATTAAAATTCAGAAAACTTAAACTGTAAGTTAGAATAGTAAATTGTAATTCAGAAAGTGTAGTTTGTAATTCAGATTGTAAATTTCAATTCAGAAAGTGTAATTTGTAATTCAGATTGTATATTGTAATTGAGAAAGTGTAACGTATAATTGAGATTAGTAAATTGTAAATCAGATAGTGTAAATTGTAATTCATATTAGTAAAATGTAAATCAGAAAGTGGAACTTGTAATTAACAATGTAAATTATAATTCAGAAAGTGTAACTTGTAATTGAGATTAGTAAATTGTTAATCAGAAACTGTAAATTGTAAATCAGATGGTGTAAATTGTAATTCAGAAAGCGTTCATTTAAATCCAGACAGTGTCAATTGTGGTTTAGAAAGCTTCCATTGTAATTGAGAAACCTAGCGACAATCTTCATGAAAACTGGTACCTATTTTATAAAAATTATATTTGTTTTGTAGAATTCATTGTTGTACTCATATATTAAAAAAAACACTGAAACTATCTGTAATATTGATGCGGACGCCTATGGCTGACCATGTTAATTATAATATTCTGAACTGCTACTTGTAGATAGAAAACCAGGTTTCCATTATCGACTTTAGAGTCTTCTCGGCCAATTATCTGATAAATGTATTAAAAAAGAGAACACCTATCAAAGCTTTGCAGTTGAGATTTTAAATTTGGGAAGTGAGTGATGTGTCAATAAATTTTTATTTATATCTGTAGGAGTTGGCTAGGAGTTAAATAAAAATGTTAGGGTCATAGGGTTAACTCTACGCATGTTAGGCCAGTCAAATTGTCGAAAATACCTCGTTTTTTTGACAAAAATACTACCTGAAAAGTGAACATGTAGTTTTATAGAACAAATCACGTAGAATTGAATGAACTAAAAAGTAACAGCTGAATCAGTGGAGAAGTGATTCAAAATTGCGCTCAAAGTAATGAAAAAACGGTTTTTTGCATATAAAAGAGCAAAAAAGCCATGAATTTTTTCCAAAAAAAATAGACTTATGTAGTTTAAAAAAACAAATAAACTAAGCTGTCGATGGTCAAAATCGATTAATTAGAAAAAAAGTTATCGCTAAAAAGCCGCTAAAAATAACCGAATTTTCAATTGTTCTTAACTTTTTAAAAAAACCCTATATAACGTTGAAATTTTTAGAAGCATAGTACTCGGTGATCAGAAAACGCACGATTTTAAAATTTGCAAAAATGTGTATTACTTTTTGCATAAATCATTTTTTTAGAAAAAAATACGTTTTCGCAAAAATTGATTTACTCAGCTTTCAGAAGTCGTATAGCAATTAGCGTATGCTTATTTTGTTTCTTAAGAGTTATACTACCACACACAATATGAGCGCAAATTCTTTTGCACTTGAAAATATGTGCAAATTAAATGTGAAGAGTGATCTTTTTTTTACGCGCACAAAATGTTGAATATTTTTGTCAATTTTAATTGTACCTAAATTACATAAGCACCATTCGATAGCTGCCAATTTTCTCCGTAATTAAAAAAAGATTAAGGTACGACTCATAGAAGCCGAGGATTTTTTTAATTTTAAATTGCTGCACATTCAATTATTAATATTAGCGGTTGAAATTTGCACACACTTTAGTAGAAGGCTTCTAGTGTAATATAAAAATTATTTCGCAATTATTGACCGTGTATTATTTATTGCGAACCGGTTTACATTAAGCGTCGCAAAATGTATGTTCCGTTCAGAGCGGTGCCGTGGCGAGTAGCGTTCGTTGTGGGGAGAAACTCGTAGTAGGCCGCTCCACTGGGGGTTTACTCGCCCTGCACAATGTACTCAGAATATCCTTCCTTTTTTAAATTATTAAATGATTCTAATAATTATTATAAGAATCATAATATTAATTAGAAGAATAATTATAGCAACTGATTATTTCATTTCTAAACTGTCATTAAACGTGAAAAATATTTTTATTAAAAATAGGATTATGAGATATATTTAAACAAATTATTTACAAGTAATTGTTACATAATATAAATATCAACATCAAAGTACAAACTCTTGCATATGAGATAACTATTACTGCAGTTTATTGCCCACCCAGACATATATTGACAAAATATCAACCAAGTATTCTTTGATACACTGGGACTGTGATATATAATTACACTAACAGCCAGTCTTATAAAGACCACTAATCTAAAGTTTATGCGTACACTGTTGTTAAAATAAACAAAAGCGCATTTAAATTCGTAGAAAGTTGACAGCTATCGAATGGTGCTTATGTAATTTCGGTACAATTAAAATTGACAAAAATATTCAACATTTTGTGCGCCAAAAAAAAGATCACCTTTCAAATTAAATTTGCACATATTTGCAAGTATAAAAAAATTGCGTTCATATTGTGTGTGGTAGTATAACTCTTAAGAAACAAAATAAGCATACGCTAATTGCTATACGACTTCTGCAAGCTGAGTAAATCAATTTCTGCGAAAACGTATTTTTTCCTAAAAAAATGATTTATGCAAAAAGTAATCAACATTTTTGCAAATTTTAAAATCGTGCGTTTTCTGCTCACCGAGTACTATGCTTTCTGAAAATTTCAACGTTATATAGGGTTTTTTTAAAAAGTTAAGAACAATTGAAAAATCGGTCATTTTTAGCGGCTTTTTAGCAATAACTTTTTTTCTAATTAATCGATTTTGACCATCTACAGCTTAATTTATTTGTTTTTTTAAACTACATAAGCCTATTTTTTTTTGAAAAAAATCATCGCTTTTTTGCTCTTTTATATGCAAAAAACCGTTTTTTCATTACTTTGAGCGCAATTTTGAATCACTTCTCCACTGATTCAGCTGTTACTTTTTAGTTCATTCAATTCTACGTGATTTGTTCTATAAAACTACATGCTCACTTTTCAGGTAGTATTTTTGTCAAGTAAATATCTAATTTGACTGGCCTATGTTTTTTATTACATAGAAGATAATGGTACCTCATATTTGCTAAATTATCGGAAAAGCTCTGTATGTATAATTAAAAATTTAGCAAAGCGGAACGAATCTTCAATCTCCCTTGGCTAACCTGCATTCGCCTTCAGTAGCATAAACGAAGGAGTTGATAAATTAATATTAACAATAAAGAAATAATTCGAAGCATGTGTTGAAACACGACAATTGCCGTGAATTTCGATTCGTAGAAAAGATAATATCCTTATATAAGCTCATCAAACCTGTTTTACAAGTAGAGGACGTTAAATATCAGAAACTATATATAATAAACGGGGCTGCGCGCGCTATTGCGCGGTCTATCCTATTCAATTTACCACCATTTTTAGGCCTATTACGTAAGGCCATTCCGTTCTGTTACACACTTGTTACACAATCTCAGAAAACACATTTCGCATGATATGAAGCAGAGGGTTCTTTTGTGGAGGAAGAAATAGGGAAATACCCGTCCTCTAAACCAAGAGGAGGTGGTGAGGTGGAAGCTCACTGCTTTCACTTAACCGTTGAAAGGCTCCAAGAGGAGCTATCGCACTACTAATTGTCGACATGATCTAAAAAAACACGTCAAAAAAGTCCCATACGATCAGCACGTCATCGTATGTGCATCGAGATGCCAAATTTGAAAAATCTCTGCTAAACATTTCGCCAGTTTCGCCAATTTTCTAGATCAGTTCGATTATCGATCTTACATCGATTTTTCGATTCTTAATCTCATCGCTTCTGCCGAGTTATTGGTGTCACCGGTTTCATGCCAACAGAAGGCGAAAAAGGAACAATGGTTGGCATCTCGAGACAACATGGATGACAGCAGATCACACGAAATACACCACACAAATATCGCAAAAATACACACCACGAACTAACGTGTTGACAGGTACACAGTCCAGTGCCTATATTAATGACAGTGTGGTCAATTTTGGTACTGTTTCTGATTGCTTGTTTTAAAATCCGCCTTTAAGAGTCGTTTCAATGTCCTACTGAATATTTTTAGCAGTGTAAGCATATTTAGTTACAAAAAGTTACTAATGTCAAAATAAGACTTTGACATTTTATAAATTATCTAAAGTAGCTCAGTTACTGAACACGGCCTAAGCATCAAAATAAATATTGTATCATCATTGATTTACACTTGTGTTTTATACACAAAAATAAAGTAAATACGAATGAAAAATAAACTTTAACCAAGCAATAATTTTGACTTTAGTAATATTTTGTTTTCTAAATGTCACTGACACCGTTAAAAAAATGCACATGAAAATTCTGTCACAGTGTAACAAATGGAGTGAATGCGGTACAGACGACTCCTGCAGTTTACACATGTATTTGTATAAAAAAAAAAAATAGTCATATTTCAGTAATATTTCAGACGTTTTCAACTGAAAACCATTATTGTTAGTTTCAGTATCACCGTTTTAAAACAGTTTTTTAATAAAACAGAAGCTATTTGTAGATAAACACCCGTGCAAGTTTTAATTGATGTTAACCATCTAAAGGAGATCTGTTATCATTTGAAAAGAAAATAATTGCTTAAAATGGGGCCCTCGGGAATCCGCCCCTCTCCAAGGGGGCTCACGGGGCTCTGTCTCTCTTCAAGGAGGCCCTCAGGGCTCCGCCCCTCTCTAAGGGGGCCCCCGGGGATCCGCTCCTCTCCAAGGGGGCTTTTAGGGCTTCTCCCCTTTTAAAGGGGGCCCTTAGGGCTTCGCCCCTCTCCAAGGGGGCTATCGGGGCTTCGCCCCTCTCCAAGGGGGCCCTTGGAGCTCCGCCCCCTGTAAGGGGGCTTCCGGGGCTTCGCCCCTTTCCAAGGGGGCTGTCGGGGTTCCGCCCCTTTTCAAGGGGGCCCTCAGGGCTTCGCCCCTCTCCAAGGGGGCTATCGGGGCTCCGCCCCTCTTTAAGGGGCTCACGGGGCTCCGCGACTCTCCAAGGGGGCCCTTGGAGCTCCGACCCCTCCAAGGGGGCCCCCGGGGCTCAGCTCCCCTCCAAAGGAGCTGTCGGGGCTCCGCCCTTCTCCAAAGGAACTGTCGGGGCTCCGCCCCTCTTCAAGGGGGCCCTCGGGGCTTTGCCCCTCTCCAAGGGGCGCTCGGGGTCCGCTCCGGTCACGAAATCGAGGCGACGGCGAAATGAATGCAAACGCAAATGGGGGACATCGCGTCTGCAATTGTCGTGACACACACGTTTAGATCGTTCTCCTTTATTTATATGATTGAAGTGACATATTGAAAAATCAAGTCATCTTATATCTACTTCAATGAATTTTAATGTAAAAGTGACAAGTGTCATTCAAATGTGATGGGATAGTTTTGGTGCTTCGATTTTCAGTATGTTCAGCTGGCTGAAGCGAGAGGACATCAAGCATGAGGTATTCGAGAACGTGCTGGAGGGCCTGAAGAAGGTCTACAAATCCAAGTTGTTGCCGCTGGAGGAACACTACGCCTTCCACGAGTTCCACTCCCCTCAGCTAAACGATCCGGACTTCGATGCCAAGCCATTAATTCTGCTCGTAGGACAATACTCGACCGGTAAAACGACGTTCATAAGGTACCTCCTCGAACGCGACTTCCCGGGGATGCGGATCGGGCCGGAGCCAACGACGGACCGCTTCAGCGCCGTCATGTACAGCGAAAAGGAGGGCATCATTCCCGGAAACGCTCTCGTGGTGGACTCCAAGAAGCAATTCAGGCCGCTGTCCAAGTTCGGCAATGCATTCCTCAACAGGCTGCAGTGCTGCCTGGTGAAGTCCCCAGTTCTACGAGGCATCTCCATTATTGACACCCCCGGGATTCTGGCGGGCGAGAAACAAAGGATCGACCGCGGCTACGACTTCACAGGCGTCCTGGAGTGGTTCGCGGAGAGGGTGGACCGCATCATCTTGCTCTTCGATGCCCACAAGTTAGACATCTCGGACGAGTTCCGGCGGTCGATAGAGGCGCTGAGGGGGCACGACGATAAAATCCGCATAGTTCTGAACAAGGCCGACATGATCGACCACCAGCAGCTTATGCGAGTGTACGGGGCCTTGATGTGGTCGCTCGGAAAAGTGCTGCAGACCCCGGAAGTTGCCCGCGTGTACATCGGCACGTTCTGGGACCAACCGCTGAGGTTCGACATCAATCGCAAGCTCTTCGAGGACGAGGCGCAGGACTTGTTCAGGGACCTTCAAAGCCTGCCCGTAAACTCTGTGCTTAGGAAGCTCAACGACTTGATCAAGCGCGCCCGGCTTTCGAAAGTTCACGCCTATATAATCTCGGAGCTGCACAGGGAGATGCCCTTTTTCGGGAAAGAGACCAAGAAAAATGATCTGATTAGCAAGCTCATCGCGATTTACACGCGGCTGCAAAACGAGTACGGAATTTCGCCAGGCGATTTCCCCGAAGTGAATAAAATGCAGGAAGCTCTGCGGAAGTATGATTTTTCCAAGTTTCACAGCTTCAAGCCTAAGCTCCTAGAAGCAGTCGACAAGATGCTAGCCGAAGATATTTCACAGCTGATGTCCATGATGCCTCAGGAAGACCAAACACCAGAAGAACTTAAGCTGACGGGTGGAATCTTCGAAGGTGTGGAAGATATGTCACCGTTTGGTTACAAACGGGGCGAGGGGGCGAATGCCGGTTATGGAGAACCAGAATGGATTGTGAATAAAGAAAGGGGTGCTTATGATGAAATTTTCGACACGTTGTGCCCCAACGGATCGAAAATTTCAGGGTCAGTTGCGAAGGAAGAAATGCTGAAGTCCAAGCTGCCCAACCAAGTGCTTGGGAAGATATGGAAGTTGGCGGATCTAGACAAGGACGGCTTCCTGGACAAGGACGAATTTGCCCTCGCCATGCATCTTATAAATGTCAAACTAGAGGGCAATGACTTGCCCACTGAATTACCTGGCCATTTGCGGCCTCCCTCCAAGCGGGAGAGCTTTTAGCTTCCGTGGCGTTTGTAGTCTCGTCATTTGGCAATAAAACATATCGATGTTCGAATTTGTTCTAAGTTATGTCTTGTTTGTTAAAAGTTCGATAGATCAATGTAAATATACGGAATACAAAATAATAATATCAGCATTCAAGTTTTTCTGACAACTACATTGCAAGACGACAGGATCGAGATGGATGGCGATGACAAAGAGATGAATGAACAATTTTGAGAAAGGCTTTTATCCAACAACGGAGATTAGATGACTGAATGAAGAATAAAACTCTGAAAAGGTAGCCTTTACCACAGCTAATATTATCTTATCCAGATGAGTATCCCAGGAGCTAGATATAATGATCAGTGCAATTCTGAAACTGAAATTACGTGTCACAATTCTATCGACAGCTTTATATTGAACGATACCACCACAGCTATCTGTCAAGCTTGAAAGAACTAGGTACCTAAAATTTTTTTCATCGGCAATCAAAATAGATAAACAATTTATTATATTTGAATCTCACCAATCTTGTCTCTTTTTCGGAACCAATAGCTTTTTAACCCAGTAACCTTATAGTAAATCTTTCCATCGTTTTGCTGGCCGGCTTCGTAATCTGCTATCTATCGATAATGTTTAATTTATCCCAAGCAATGCGAGAGTTGACTATTGTCAAAGTATTATTGTTCCATGCATGTCACCTTATCATTATCTGTTGTATTCCTCGTTAAGTTTTTATTCTTTGCTTACACGTGATCTATCTCATTTTCCATGTTTTAATGTTGTATTCATAATTCATTTTGTTACTGAGTTTTTGCTCATTTTCTAGCATGTCTTCAGTTCTTGTCGCTTGAATAGATATCGGTAAATAGCTCAAACATTTCCCTTGATATCTCTTTTCTTTAAAACCTGTTCTTTAATTTCCGAATAGTCCCTTTAATAATCTTTTCTTACCCAATTTATTCTCTTTCCTCTACTATTATCTATCATCTGTGGCCTGGAACGTCTAGCACTCTTGTTCGTGTATGCCATAAGAGTCATTCTAACTTCTTGAAAGAACAGTTTTCGTCGATTTTAGTTATTTTATTATACCTATCGTAAATAAGTGTCTCAAATTTTCTTTATGTGACACTACAATGTTGTAATCTTTATTTAAAAAGAAATATCTAAAATTGTAACAACCAAAGGAATAAAAAACTTAGGCTTAAGTTGTAGTTAGAAATCAGGGAACGTAAATCCTATCATAGGGTGTTCACTCTAAGATACAGAACCTACACTATTCGGCATGACCTTGCAGATCTAAATGCGGAGGGCTTCAAAAAATATTTTTTTAGTCCTAGAAATTGACAGATTTTATCAGCTTATTTTTTAATATTTCTGAATGATTTTTAAACTAATTGGAAGATTATTTTTTCTATATTCCGAAGATGTCAAATTAATCTCGAAATTATTTTTAATAAATGCTACAGAAATTGTTTAAACAAAGCGTACTGGAGTAGCGGGGTATAAATCTCAATATTTAGGTATTTTAAAAACCATTGCACATAACTACACACTTTCAGCGCATGAAATGTGTAAAAAATAATGAAGAATTACCTATATTTCTTTTTTGTTGTAAAAAATACAATTTATTTTTCGCTACGTGTTTTGAATTATCCGCCTGTCGCGCTTCACCGATTACTAATTTGCTCGACGCAGCCTAGTTGTTCGACCACTATAAGAGATAGATGTTCTCAAAACGTCCTGCCCCTCTCTCTGTGGCTCCCATCAGTGCCTATTCGAACCTCACATTCGGAGACTTTAGAAAATTGTTTTAATCTCGGTAACCAATGGTCGTAACATTGTAATTTTTTTGGGTTTATCCTAAAAGAATGTGCTAGAAATATATTCTTGTTTAAGTTTGCGCTAATGTTCATAGATTTTAATGAAATTGTAAAAGAGACTATGTACAGCCAACATCTACAATAAATACAGAGCCACTCCCTAAGACGAGTGTCATTTTCTTCTGGAAAGGCAGGTGAGCGGTGACATGACAAACAATTGCAGTGCTCACACATGTCGTAGCAATTTTAAGTCGGCCCTTTTATCCACATGTATTTCCACATTCTGACTTACAGCTGCAGGATACGATTCGTAGAAATGACCTTGAACTAACAATAGGTCTCAATGATTTCTTCTTTTGTCCATTCCTTTCTAAATATTCTATCTTCCATCGTTGTTTAGCTGTAAAGAGCTTGTTTTCTAGCAAGGTTTGAACATGACATCACACGATATTGATGAAACGCGTATGATGTATAAATCTATGTGTTTGGGAGTTTCGTAAAATTATATTTTTATGCTGAATTAGGTTAGGGTGTGCATTGGAAGTAGCGAGCTTCGTTCAATGGCTTTGGGTTGTTCTAACCCATAAAACTCAAAGCCATTAAATTGATACAACTCTGAAGCTGAGGGCCAAACGAATATTTTTAGTTCCTCGAGAAGGGGAAGTTCCTGAACGAAGCTCGCTGCTTCCGCTTGACAATGTTAACTAAAAATTCAGAATTAAGATATAATTTTGACTTGGGGAAACCTTCTGGCACACCAAAAGCGTCTCATCAACGTCGTCTGAAAATTTATTTGCAAGTAAAAACGTCGCCGTCGCCAGGTAATAAACTTCTAGCAACTGAATGAAGATGGAATATAGAATACGTACAAAGGAATGGACAGAAGAACGCATTGAGACCTACTGCTCGTTAAATGCCCTTTGCCCCTCACGAACTTCTAGCCGTCGTATCCTGCAGCTATAGGTTAGGATGTGGAAATAATGGTGGATGCAAAAAACGGGCTTGAATTGCTCCGTAATGCGTGAGCACTGCCATTGATTGTCATGCTACCACTAACCTGTCATTCTCGAAGAAAATTGCTCTGCTTTTGGCGACTGATTGTATTTATTGTAGATTTTTACTAATACTGTAAATAATTAAAACTATCTGGTACTATAACGATTAGAGCTTTTGAGGCGTCATATCGAAACTTGTAGCCCCTGACGAATTTTAACTGCAACCCAAATGACACATGTCATTACATTCTAGATGGCTATATTTATTATAAAGCAAAAACAGATCAGCGTAGATAGTGTCCGACAATTTACAAATTGTGGTGTATGCCATTTTGACAAGTTAGTGTTTTCGAAATTATGTTTAGACGTCTGGAATGTTCGTGGAACCAATATGGGTGTTTCAGCAAGCCTCCTAGGCCAAGAGCAAGACCTGTTACTAACGGAGTTGACGAAATTGCAGTTTTACAAGAGGTAGGCGAAAAGCCTCATGTTAGTCAGCGAACTTTGAGTACGAACTTGGAGATTAGCAGAACTGCAATAAGAAGAATATTGAAAGCAAATTCATTCCATCCTTATCATCTGACTTTGGTTCAAGCCCTACATGACAATGATTTGCTACAAAGGATACAGTTTTGCGAGCTTCTTCAAAACCAAATTAACGTACGACCCAACCTTTTATATTATGTTATGTTCAGTGATGAAGCGAAATTTTCAAACTACGGTGGTTTACGAAGACACAACAGTCATTACTATGCCCAAGAAAATCTTCACTGTGTGCGTCCATTACACCAGCTATTTGGCTCGCGTTAGAAGATCTGTTGTCAAACGAATAAGAAAATGTTAATGGAGATAATTTAATACAGTTATTTATAATTTTTCATGTTTGGTTGAGTTTGTTTCCTTTACATGTATGAAAATAAAAATATGTCGTTATCGAATTAATTCTATGACAGTTGTCATGTGTCAGCGTTCATAATATTACTGTGATCTGTTTTTGCCTCATAATAAATGAGGCAGTCTAGATGGCAATGACATGTAATTTGGGTTGCGCTCAAAATTCGTCAGGGGCTACACGTTTTGTGACCCGCCCTGTAGATACGTCGGGGTCACCAATTGTAAGAATTAAGGGGCCTTGGGGGCGTATCTTACGTAAATATGCTTATTTATACTGATGCAATAACACGCGTGTTGTTTCATGAAGCCAATTGTCATCTTAACAACATAAAACAAGTGACAATCGCTACAGTACTCCAACTTATTTTATCATTTTTAAACGAGCTGCAAGGATAATATTAAATTTTGAATTTTAAAATTAAAATATCTTTTTTCGATTACATTAAAATTAAGAAAAAGGCAGTGAACATTAGCGCAAACAAAAAAAATCTGGCACATTCTTTTAGTATAAAGCATTAGATACCGAAATATAAAGCAGCTTTCTAAAGCTAGCGAATGTGAAGTTTGAATGGTTACTGAGGGGGAACCATAGGGAGTGAGGGGTGGGAAGTTTTGAGAAAATTTAGCTCTTGTAGTGGTCTATCAACTGACCAAAGTTCAGCTTTCTCCTAATTATTTCCAACATCATTCCGTTATATTCTGGGCTACGTGGTGCAAACAAGTGATCGGCGAGTCGCGGAACGCGTAAACTCCGTTTACATATTTGTGGCATGAAGGTTGGCCATGACAGCTTCCCCAATTTAGCTGTGTAAAATTACTTTGTTGTGTTTAAACGAGGTTTACATTTGAGGTTAGAAAACATGACAAAACACGTTCAAATGCAAAATTGCAATATTTAAACAAAATAGAAAATGGAACTTGTAATTTTTATATATGTATCAAGTTTCAGTAATTGTGTAATTACAGACATTTTTAATTAAGCATAGAAGGTCTTGCAATACTTCAGATTTTAAAAATTTCTCCACAGGTACTACCAAAGTAAGCAGTCCATCTAGCAACAATATTTTGTCCTGTCAAGTGACAGTAAATTTGTTGGAGGTTATGCAGGTTATAAAACTAAATAAAAATTACGGTTCTGTTCATGGACAGCTTAATAACAAAAATCCAAGGCCAACCTTGATCCCAAAAAGATATGAACGGAATATATAACTCACAACACGTAGTGGAAAATCAATCGCATTTTTTACAACAAAAAACAATAAAGGCAATTCTTTGGATAAAAGTGTCTTTATTCTTTTCTACACATTTTATACGCTAGAAGTATGCATTTATGTGCAATAATTTTCAAAATACCTGCATCCTGAAATTTATACCTCGCCTTCCCAGAACGCTTTGCTTAAACAATTTCTGTAGCATTTCTTTAAAGTAATTAATTTGACATCATCTGAAGTAGAAAAAAAAAACGCTGTCGATTAATTTAAAATTATTGAGAAGTATTCAGAAATAAGCCTATAAATGCGATGTACGCATAGAATCTATCAATTTTCAATAAAACATTTAGATCTACAAGGTCATTCCAGGTAGTGCACATTGTTTTAATAGTATATTATGTATCAAGTTTTATAAACGTGATTTTAGTCGCGAGTTTTATTAATCACGAGCGAAGCGCAGCG
Organism: Agriotes lineatus; assembly: GCA_940337035.1. Taxonomy (NCBI): domain Eukaryota; kingdom Metazoa; phylum Arthropoda; class Insecta; order Coleoptera; family Elateridae; genus Agriotes; species Agriotes lineatus. The sequence continues at coordinate 44,322,653 of OW679198.1, forward strand.
GAGCGAGTGTTTAATAAAATGAGTGACTAATAAGTTTATAAAACGAGTTGCATACTATACTTTTTCTACGACCACAAATTTAGAGAATATAACATCATATTATTTCATTAAAATTTTGACATTTATTATATTAGGTTAAATTATGCTTGACAAACGTCAAAGTGACGGTTGAAAACTAACTTGATTTTCGTTTTGGCTGTGGCTAATAAAGCAAATACTATTTGAACCTAATTTCACCCCATGACTAAAACATCGTTGCCAACTTCAGCTCATGACTAAGAGGCTCTTTAGTCATAGGTTATGAAGGCATGATTAAAAGGTCACTTAGCGACGTGTATGTTAGTATGTTAAATGGCATTTTAGTTACAGGAGTAGAAAATAGTATATTATGTATCAAGTTTTATAAACGTCATTTTAGTCACGAGTTTTATTAATCACGAGCGAAGCGCAGCGGAGCGAGTGTTTAATAAAATGAGTGACTAATAAGTTTATAAAACGAGTTGCATACTATACTTTTTCTACGACCACAAATTTAGAAAATATAACATCATATTATTTCATAAAAATTTTGACATTTATTATATTAGGTTAAATTATGCTTGACAAACGTCAAAGTGACGGTTGAAAACTAACTTGATTTTAGTTTTGGCTGTGGCTAATAAAGCAAATACTGTTTGAACCTAACTTCACCCCATGACTAAAACATCGTTGCCAACTTCAGCTCATGACTAAGAGGCTCTTTAGTCATAGGTTATGAAGGCATGATTAAAAGGTCACTTAGCGACGTGTATATTAGTATGTTAAATGGCATTTTAGTTACAGGAGTAGAAAAACTATATTTGAGTGCACTATATCATTTTAGAAGCGTCTTTTGAAAGAACAGATTCCCGGATATTGTAAAACCTCTAACTACAACTGAACTACTCTACCGAATAAGTTACTATTTAACAGCTCGCCATATACGCGCAATTTTAAACCATCTGCATAAAATTACACTTTATAAATATAATATAAATGTTTACCATTTTTGGTCACCCCAAATATCAACCGCAGTCGCCGTAACCGATTACCTGATTAATAATTCCATACTCTCTATAACGCTGGCACTTCAGGTAGCACAATGCGTATAATAGCTAGTAATTTTTTATAACTTATTTACTTTTTTTCCGCAGCCTATAAACCAGCTTAATTGTATATCAAATTCTCCGACATTTAATTACCGGTGGCTGATTGTTCTGGTTAGCTTTAGCGCCTTACGAGCAAATTAAAGCGCCTTGTGCAATGGGTTTTTAGAAGGCGACTGTAATTATTGCTCGAGATCCGAATGTACGGACTTCAAACGAACGCCGTCCAATTATCGAATAGAGGCGATCTATCAAAAGCCTACCTACATACAATTCAAAATTTTTAAACGCCGATTACGGACGCACGCTGACAGGCACTGTATTTGTATTAATTTTTAGGAATGATTGATGCGCAGCGCACGCCCATGGATAATTAGACCGAAATTGTTTGAAATTTCAACTGGCAGCATCTTTTAAAGGTTTGATAAACTATTTAAGTCAAAATGTAAATTTAAAGTTAGGCAGGAAAAATACAATTTTAAATAAGATAGAGTCATCATCAGCCTTGGTCGAATTTCGAAACATCCCCAGTACTGAGTTATCGCTCTCTCTTAGGAGGGCGTTTCAGAGTGAAATAGATTGCGATATTTTCAATAAGTACCGTAAAATGGGGTGACTTTGGGCCAAGGTGGTGAATATGTGCCAAACACGTTTTCTAAGGTCACTATATCAATAAGGTACCGCCATTACATTCCTCGCGCGAGAATGTGAGAAAATTGTGAGATAAGGATAACAAATACAAATTTCCCAAGTGCAATAGGGAAGACACTACTTTTTGGGGATTTTCATTTTGGTGTAATGGCACTTGTGAAGTGAGGAATCTGTTAGGTTATGTGTTTTTATCCCCAGTTGGAGAAAATTGTGCGACAAGGATAGATATAAAAAATCACTAATGGCGGTACCTTATTGATATAGTGACCTTAACGTTTTCTAAGGTCACTATATCAATAAGGTACCGCCATTAGTAATTTTTTATATCTATCCTTGTCGCACAATTTTCTCCAACTGGGGATAAAAACACATAACCTAACAGATTCCTCACTTTACAAGTGCCATTACACCAAAAAGAAAATCCCCAAAAAGTAGTGTCTTCCCTATTGCACTTGGGAAATTTGTATTTGTTATCCTTATCTCACAATTTTCTCACATTCTCACGCTAGGAATGTAATGGCGGTACCTTATTGATATAGTGACCTTAACGTTTTCTTACAGTGACTATATACAAGACAGTGTGGCCATACGATTGTTGGCGGCCATTTTCAGGCAAATTTGAGCGTAGAGATATACAGTGCCTTTAGAAATAATCGAACGCTTTTGAGTGGTCATTATTTTGGCGCTAGTTATTTTAACTAGTTGATGTTAGCTGCACGTGCAGTGTTATGTTTGAACGTTTGACATTTTTCATTGGCGTTCGTTCGTGGTGCTTTAATGTGTTGCATGAAGTTTACAACCGGTTTCAGTTATGGTAGTTTACAATACAGCTAAATGCCGTCTTCCTGTTCCCTGTCTGCAAACCTCCCTGTCCTGTGCTTGGTCTCATTCCACGGTTTGTGTGGTCTACCTCTTTTTTTCTTACCCGGCGGCTACCATTTAAAGATCTTCATAGGCCACGTCGTCTCCTCCATTCTCATCAGATGACCAAACCAGTAACGTTTTCCGTACAGTTCTGTCCACAACTCATTCTGGTGCCTCCATTCTGCGTCTTATTTCCTCGTTCGTCACTCTATCTCGTCTCGATACCTTTCCGCTTTTTCGTCCATTTGAACTGTGTCTAGTCTTCGTTTCATTTCCGCTGTTACAGTCCACACCTCACTGCCATAACATAGCATCGATTCTACCATTACTTCACCTATTCTTTTTTTGTTTTGGTTAGAGATAGTATTGTCCCATCAAATTGATTTCAAGCATCCCATTATCTTCTTACTTTGTACTATCCGAGTTTTAATCTCTTCTGTTCCCAAACATTTTTCATCGATTGTATTGTAGCACCGAGGTATTTAAACCTTTCTACTTGTCTTACTGCGACATCTTCATTTATTAAGACTTCATATTGTGCTTCCGAGTTAATTACTAAATAGATACTCCGTTTTCTCTAAACTTATGCTAAAGCCCCATTCATCGTAGCACCGATGTAATCTCTTTATCATGCATTCCAAGTCGAACGAATCTTGTGCTATTAGGTACAACAATAGCACAATTCTAAATTGTCACATTTAAATACTGTGCAGAATATTAGTTTTTCAGGGCAATAGATAATAAAATTTCACCCGCTTGCGACGCTAATGCATTATTTGACACTGACAATTTACAATTGTCAGATTTGAAAGGTTTTATTTTCTTCCATAACCTAATGAACAGGTTCTACCAACCTCTTTGAGAACAACTTAGAAGTAACTAAATATTTTGCCTGTTAATGGCGGATATTCGCGTCGACCAATAGCGGCGAAGACATCCCTATGGCCACACTGTCTTGTATAAAGCCACTGTACGTTTTCTGGATTCAAATGTCATCTACCGGCCGTGAAAATTAACTGGCAAGCGCGGCAACAAACCAGCGAGTTGTAAACAGGTTACAGATTACAAATCGGTGTTTGACATATCTGTCAGTATTGCCGGCTGCGGTTTATATTTTATTGTAAGCAAGTGTGCCTTTTGCGATCATTCACAAGTTATAAGAAGTCCAGCTTAGGTTTCATATGTGCAATTTTATTCTCAATAAGGTAAGTTAATATTTTGATTCCTATGTTAATGAACGATCAATATACTAGTTGATGTATCTGAATGTTTGTTTGTTTACAAGTTATGTGATGATGAACACGAAAAGTGCACTTTGGGTGGTGGCTATGTGCCACTCCTTGTTTGTTCAGTTTTCGCGTGTGTCTGTGTTGTTTACCGAGGCACATGTGTTTCAGATATGCCACGCGAGTATACAAGGAAGTTAGGAGGCCGTCCTTATCGGAACTATTCTGATGAAACCCTAAACAAGGCCCTCGCGGACATACAAGCGAAGAGGCTCTCCGTTAGGGAGGCAAGTAGACAATATGGGATCCATCGGAATTCCCTGGCACTCAAAATAAAACACAATGCTAGGACTACCACTTCGCCACGTAAGGCAGGAGGACAAACAGTTCTGTCTACAGAAGAAGAAAAGGTAATCTGCTCTCATATTATAGCATTGGCGAGTTATGGCTTCCCAGTAACTAAGCTAGAATTACGCTTATTCATAAAAGCTTACCTGACACGATTGGGCCGCAACATTTCTAAATTTAAGAATAATATGCCTGGCCAGGAGTGGGCAAAAGGTTTCTTGAGGAGACATAGCGGAACATTGAGTTTAAGAATGTCTCAGAGTATCTCACGGGCTCGTGCAGCGCTTAACAGAACCACCGTAAATGAGTTTTTTGACCTTCTTGAATCAGAACTTGTCGGTATTCCGCCCGACAATGTATGGAATTATGACGAGACTAACCTTCAGGATGATCCTGGTTCGACCAAAGTGATCGTCAAAAGGGGTGCTAGGCATCCCGAAATTATTAAAAACGCCACAAAGGCATCGACATCAATAATGATGTGTGGTAATGGAATGGGCGATATGGCTCCCGTTTATGTTACTTACAAAGCTGAGGGGTTGTATCCCGGTTGGATTGAAGGGGGACCTCCTAACACTCGTTACAACCGCTCAAAAAGTGGGTGGTTCGATAACCGAATTTTTGAAGACTGGTTTGAGTTCACATTGCTCCCCATTTTAAGAAGAAAAGAGGGCACAAAGGTCCTAATTGGGGATAATTTAAGTTCACACATCAGTTTCCACGTTCTGTCCTTGTGTGAACAAAACAATATCAAATTTATCGCACTACCCCCTAATTCTACACACCTACTCCAGCCACTAGACGTGGGTTTTTTCGGTCCACTAAAGAAAGCGTGGCGAAAAGTTTTGAATACCTGGAAAGAGACACCCGAGGGAAGAAGGTTGGCCACTGTCCCCAAGCCAATGTTTCCTCGCATGTTAAGCAACTTGCTTAAAGAATTAGAGCCAAAGCTCTGTGACAATATGAGGGCAGGTTTCAGAGGCTGTGGGATTTATCCCCTCAACCGAGACATTGTACTCAACAGAATATTCGACAGGGTATTTGAACAAGTGGGTAACGGTACGCATATTGAAAATGTGTCCCAGACCTTTCTTGCGGAACTGCAAAATACCAGACAAGAAATCACCGCGAAGCCACAGCGCATGAGAAGAAAGAAGATAAACGTGCCCCCAGGAAAAGGAATCACCTGCGAAGACTTACCTTCTTTAAACAAAGAAACAGCACCACAACACTTTACGTCCAGTGATGCGGATGATGGTAAACGCAAAAATAAACGCACCAATGTAAAAAGTAATAGAAAAAGTCGTCAACCAGAGACAGATTCCAGCGCAACTGAAGACGCAATGAGTGACGCCGACATCCCATATGCTGAAAGCGAGGATAGCTTTACGTCTATTATGGACTTCATGCAAGGCGGTATTGATAACTCGCATAATTGTGACGATGATGTCAATATGGACGGCTTCGCAGGCAACAACCGTGTTCAATGCCCTACAACGAGTTATGAGCGTTCTACCCAAGAAGAACAAACACAGGGAGATAACGAAACATCCAAAATCGATGACCAAGAACCTGTAGTAGTAGCCGACGTCGGGTCAGAACAAGGCTATGTTGCTGTTCAATATTGCGGAAAATTGTATCCAGGACTGATGCTCTCAACAATCGATGAAAAAGGGGAGGCTTTAGTTTCAGCAATGACCAAAAAGGGAAAGTACTGGGCATGGCCTAACCCACCTGATACTATTTGGTACCGGCAAAACCAAATTAGAAACTCAATCAAGCCACCAAGGAAGGTTGCCGACAACGCATTTTGTGTAGATTTAAAACGTTAAGGGATCATATCCTCAATTTTTGTAGCTTTATTTTTTAGATTTGAGATTTCGTTTTGAGTTTCACAGTTTACCTTTGTACTTTTCAATCTTATTTTTCATTAAAAATTACCTAAAATTGAAACAATGTTTATTTCCACATTACTTCTCCTTAAAAATAAAAAAATAATAGATTTTTTAAGATGAACATGTATATTACTAGGTAGCATGGACGACAATGTGCCAGAGTCGGTTTTAAGCCTGATTTACAGCCAGAAAAGCAATGGCACATAGTCACCACCCCCAGAGGGGTGACACTGTGCCACAGAAAATATTTTTTTCCGTCTCTTTTTTCCAATATATAATTTCCTTGGACCTATAATCTGAAAGCTGAAATGTGTAGATAGCTTGGGTAAAATTGTAAGCCATGGATATTGTAAATTCAAATAGAGATTTAAAAAAAACCTTAAAAACTGGCACATTGTCACCCCATTTTACGGTATATTCTAAAATCGATTTAAAAACACCGACAAGAATAATTGTGGTGTATTTCTTATATACCTAATCGTATAACCTATTTAATATGGACCTTGCTCTATTTACTATTTATATGATACTTTTAACTGACAAAAATTGCACTTACATCAAGTCTTTGAGGAATATAAAGAACGAACAATTAATGACACTTTAATCCGACATTATGTATAACATGACTAGTCGAGATAAAAATGAAGGACGAACAATATCAAGAGGAGAACTTAGATTAAGATATATTCAGCGTGCTGCAACTATTACTTCAATTTAAATGGGATAAGCTAGAATCAAAGGCAACGAAGGAGGAATAGTAGGCCTTAACATTTATATATACATTAACAGTCTAATATTAATAGATATTAACGATATAAGTTTGATTATGAGCATCTTAACGACACGAGTTTGATTGCCAAAAACGAGGCGGTGAGCCGAGTTTTGCGGCAATCAAACGAGTCTCGTTAAGTGCCATAAGCAAACGTGTATTGTTCAATATTTGATCTTCATCAATAAATTTTGGTTCAATGTATTTCTTGATACAAAACGAGTGCGGTAATATTCCTTACCGCACTGAGTGCAGCAATATCTATCCATTACCGCACTGAAGCTCATAACGATACTAAAATTAGTTTGGTTAAGAGTCTATAACAACGCCGATGAAGATAAATTACATTAACGCCACACTAGCAGCCAACTCCTCTTAGGTTAAATAATTGAACTCCATTGGGTGATAGCTGTCGGCTTCAATAGCAATTACAATAGAGACCTTACATAATATATTGAAATATAGATATAATAATTTGTTTAAATACTGTATTCTGATTCAAGACTGATTCTGATTGCTGAAATGTGTGGAATTACATAATTATGTTACGGCTATACATACATAATTGAGAAGGGGTGAAAACAGATGCTTCGATTTCAAATGTATATAAATTTGTCATTTCCTCGCAAAACTGCTTTAATGTCGTGTAAATTTCTTTAATAGTATTTATTTACTTCTGTTTGGTATATCAAAAATATTTATTTTGTTTTTTATAATTTATGACAAAAGTAGCAGATGCGAAAGGCTTTACTTATACGGAAATAAATGAAATACGAAGTAAATTAACAAAACCAATTTAATAAAAATACCAAACTGTGGTAAAATCACAGTAATAGTCAAAAAACTATTTTTACTACCCATTTATATAAAGCACAATAATGTCTATCATCAAATAGTTGCTTCTACGACAAATGCGCATTGAAGTTAATTAACGTACACCTCCGACAGGTGTTTCTTCTGTGCGGATTCACAAACGGCGTTTGCACCGAACTATAACATTAAATCACCTACAGCTGATTGAAACTCCGCCTTTGTGCTGACAACCAACTGCGCATGTGCTCAGGCGAAGTGCGCACTGAACGTCAGAAAACGCGTCCAAACTCCCCTGGCGTGCTATGACTCATTTAATGACGATCTTGGTGGCGACTTGCGTCGCTAATCACGGTATAAGGTCACTTACCTGCATTGATGAGTAACGAATGCTCGTTGCGCAAAACCTGAACTATGGGCTTTTACAGTTCTCTACGGCGATGCCTTTATAATTAAGTTACCTAATGACGTAGACGCTTCACTATTATTATGTCGGCATCACTTCGGTTTTTCTGTGAAGCTTTTCAGTCACTATTTCACGCTTCTCCTCACTTGTACATCCCCAAGGAACGTAGAGACTCCTTCTTCGGTTGGTGCGCGGTCGCACCTTCAAAAACTAGCTACCCCGGCGTCAATTTTGGATCTGTAAACTAAAGCACACCTTCTATCGGCGAAAGTCAAGCCGACACTTCCGAGCTCCCAGCTTATACTGTTACGCAAAAACGAGCGAAAAATGCAGAACACGTTGGTGTGCGTTTATCTTTATTTATGATGGCACACGTTAACTAATTATAAAAGCACACCTAACAACAAATACTATATATGCACAAATCGGCTATATACTGCAGTGCTAATCTAAACACACGCGCTCGGGTGAGCCCGGTCAAGCCAGTTACATGTTGTTACAGGTTATAGAACACAGAAACGGCTAAAAGTGCCAACTAATTGACTATACGAAATTAAAGCCCAGTAGGGCACATACCGGACATGTATTTTGTGGAAGTTAATTTAAAGTAAAAATTAATGCTTTTCTTGTTCTAACATTCTATAAGGACTTAACACAAAAATTAACGTGTGGCATATTCAGAAAAAACAGAGGAGGTTGCTCAGAGATACAAGCTTCTGGATCTGGGTCAAAAAATCTGGTTTCATGCCTCATTAATTCCAACGGCCACAAAACTGTTGGCAATCAAACTCTTGTATCAATTTACTGTGATTCTCCAAGCCAGCTTTGGCAACTGTGGGATGGTGGGAGGGTCTAAATGACTAAACTTCCCCAAAGAGGAGAGACCGGCCGATGCTCCTGATGTTGAGATGGTAACAACACGACTGGCAATATACTCACTTTTATGAATTTTTATATCTTAAAATACTACTACAATAGAAACAAGCTGTTTGTACGTTTAGTCTCTTTGCTTTCATTTATACTACATTTATAGGTCCCCGGTGGTGTAGCTTAAACAAGCGTCCACGTTCGATCAGCAGAGTTAAGCAACGCTCTCTCTGGTCAGTACTTGGATGGGAGTTCCACGGTTGTATCGCTCGGCGCCTCGTGATACGGCTGTCACGGAAATAGTTGGTCCCGGCGGTCATAACAACATCATGACTGTCGTTAGTGGGGTTGGAAGTCCCCATAAATGCACAGCGACGCCTATAATTGGCCTAACGGCTGTTGGCTGAGTGCGAAATAAATAAATAAATAAATAAATAAATAATCCTAGGACACGGTACGTTCAGTTACATAAAGCAAATACTTTTTGTTAAAATTATATTAATTTTATAGCGAACACAATTTCAGTCCAGGTTTTTACTGTTTTACCACAAAAGACTCCAAAGAATATATTTTCAGAAAAGATTTACTAATTAAGAAGACATGTTTTGAGATTGTTAGCAACTTTTGACCACTTTTTGTAAGGGAAAGGATATTGAAATTGTTTAGTATAAAAAATTGTGAACGTTAAAACCCATACATAAAATATTAATAGTCGGTGTTGCCAAATATGAAATATGTTGAGAGCTAGCTGAGGATTCTTTTTGTTACAGGACGTTAGGAGAGTGAAAAGGTATGAAAAATGTGGTATAGGTAGTATATTGTACCCCATGGTTGCGAAGTCTACTATTGTAGCCTGAGCTCCAGGACTGTATTTCGAGGTGTGAGGCTTCGAGGTATATAAGACGCGCGGGCTAGAGTAATCTTCTTAAGCTTGGTGAATATACTATTTTCTTGTAGTACCTTGAAGCATATTCTTTAATGATTTTCATATTGATAATAAAGTAAATGGGTAGCGGGTAGGTGTGACCCCGGTGGAGAATCTGTTTTAGCGGCCTTCTATTACCGGTGAAATTATGTCGTATCCTTGAATCTTGAATGTTTTCAATTGTTTTTGCCTTATAAATGCTAATTTGAATTCCCTCCTCTTTATCTATACCAACCTGTCTACGGTTCTCAGTCTCTGGCGACTTGTTGATCTTCAACTTTGGTACTATTACAGGAAATATTGGGCATAATTGAGCACTACAGGATAGACGAAGAACAATCAACACTAAATCCATTACAAAATGAAGTGGAATCAACCATGGAGGTATTGGATTTCTCATTTGTAAACAACACAAGAAATATATTGTAAATATAAATTATTAGTCCTTGAAGAACCTACCTGATACTCAAGCTTAACACCAGCTACAACCTAAAAACTTCTGGTCATTCCGGGGAGGAAATGGAAACTTAAGGGCATCGCACTACATCAAAATATAATGCATTATATTCTAAATATGGGCGATTTTAACGCTCAGCGCTCTGGAAAGATGCTACTGACTTCCATAGGGTTCAGCGGATTTGGTGAGACAAACGAAAGAGGTCAAAGTGTTCTAGAATTTCTACTCCAACACGGTTTATATGCAATAAACAGCTTTTTTGCAAAGCCGCCACAATGTAGATGGATGTGGCAAGGCCAGATGGTTTAGTCCAAAATTAAATAAATTTCATTACTTTCAATAAAAAATAAATCATCTAAGACAGAATAATGAGTGGGAAAGTAACGATAAATATCGGAAAACAACGAAAGAAGATAATAACTAAGTTAACAGAAAATAGATGGGATTTAGTAACGATAAAAGTTTAGATAATTGACAGACACACATTTACGACCCTTAGATAACGTAAAAGAAGATCTACATATTGACGATACTAACCAACAAGCTATATGTGCCATTAGTGCAAAAATTATTCATGACAAAGAGAAGAGAAGTAAATAATAATCACTCGAGAAACTGAACCGACTTAAGACGATTCAATGAAGAGATATCATAGGGAATTAAAGAAGATGTAACATACACATTTCTAGGGTAATTGAAGAAAAAGAAGTAACAATAAAGACCATATTAGCAGGTAGAAGGATTATGTGTAATCTGAAAAACAGTAGCGTTAAATTTGGAGAATTCGATGCTTTTAAGGCAGGTCTTCAATCGGCCCATTTCACGAGAGTATTAGTAAGGGTGGTATTTCAAAATTGCCTGTGATCTGTCTGTTTGGGGTCTTTTCACCGCGTATATTGAGTTTTAAGTCATGGTACCCCGTTTGCACTCGTGTGAACAACGGGTCTGGGTTTTTTGTCACCAAAAATTCGTTCGACAATAATTAGGGGTTGTTTGCCACCGAAAATCGGCTCGAGAATATATCGTGTACAGGATTCAGGACTTCGGGATGGTTGCTGGACTCTGAGAGCTTTCTTTAGATGAACCCTAAACTCAAGTGTCTTGGGCGTGAGAGAAGTGGGGCTGCTCTACGGGTACTTCCTACGGAAACACACGCACCGCTGGGCTTTAATGTGACTCACTTAGTGCACACGCAACTAAGACCAAACATTTATTGTTGGAATATGGCGATTAGCAAACTTTACATATACTTGTTTATGTTCAAATATAATTTTCACGGAAGCAAACGTCACGATTTGTGTATTGATTAATACCCACGAAAATTAAGTAAGCTGAATTTCAAACTAATGCAAAGTGGTATTTTTTTTTAAAAGAAAATATTGACATTTTTACCCATTGGAATTTTTACTAAGCGAATTATTTGTAAGCTGTGAAAAACAACTTCATGGCCAAAAAATTGAGCATCAATGGTGCTTTCAGGCTAGCAGTACAAAAATACTTCGTTAATGTTATCCTTTTCCGTGATTGTAAGTCATGGATATTAATTTGGTGATGCTTGTTTCTTTTAATAGTTCTAGTTATAATAACTTTTTTATGTGTATTTCGATCACTTTTTATTGGTTTTGCTTAAATGTGTGTTGGAACAGGTCTGCAGGTAACAATAAGTTTAGCTTGAAACTAATGAAAGGCTACACTACCACGTCAGCAGTAAATTTCTTTGATGTAAGCTGAAATATGTCTTCGTGAATGTCGTTAATTAGCTCCAAAGTGGGCTGAGTCGTCTCTGTCAAACACAGACGCGAATATAATAACACCGTGGGAAAGCACGAATTAATATGCAACGAAGATGGCAAATTTTTACTTGTCGGAAGTACTTCGGCTCAAACTGCAACAAAGGCATCGTTGAAGTTTCCATTCGCAGTAACTCAATAAACGCGCGTCAGGTTTTTGCGGCCGGAGTAATCTTAATAACATACATTGAGTGCAGGCAGGTACAGAGTCACGAGTGAAAATTACAAAATAAATTGCCCTCAAATTGATTCTCATGCCTGGGAATTAATTTGCTTTTGCGAGTCATCAGGCGGGCCGTGGTCCTTGCGCGCCACTGGCGGGGGCAAGATAAAAAAATCGGTCTTAAAAACTCCGGACCGGAAAATTTACACTACGTGTAAAGCGGAATCCGCCGCTTAAGATTCTTTCGGCATCCTAAGACAATGGTCCATTCCGAGTGTCCCGCTGTTTACGAGAGTAAAAAACCGAATGTTATGACAAGCATATTTAACGTCCTCTTCTTAAAAAAGGAAGCATGCCTGTCAGTTTATTTATATTTAATGACCCGCTCGCACTTATTTATTGTTCGCTGCATTTACAATGCGTGGGTGTGTGGTCTGTTTCAGGATTCGTACCCACTCCCTGGCGTTTGCTTTATTGCTATTTAAGCGAGCTCCACTTTCCAATAAATTTCAAGCAATTAACTCGAGCTAATGCCCATCGTTAAGCAATACGTAAATGGCGAAGACCGTCGTGCGATCGATTAATAATCCGCGACGGTGGTTCTCCTGGGATGCAAAAATTCCTGCCTGAATAGATTATTGATGTACCGAGCTTCCAGGATGATTGGCTAAACCTGCACATTCGCTCGTTTCAGAGGAAATCCTCAGCTGAATGGATGGCATTATGAGCGTTCTGCAGGCCTTCGACGAGTTTTATTGCTGCTGGAACTGTGCTTTTCGTAATAACCATTCGCTTTTTTCATTGAAAATCGCACAAGCAGCTGCATAATTATTTTTCATGTCAATTTGACAATCCAATATTGGTTCCCCGCTCTCTCAAGTTAGCGCTACACAACAGCATTCCCTTATCTGGCTTGTTTACTAAACAATTCATTGTAGGCTCTTCAAGACGCTGTCAAAGAGTATTATAATACTTCGCTGTTGTTTAAAAGACGTTTAAGCAAACATTTCATGCCTCGCTGCCCACGTTTTCAATAGAAATGGTGCGAGAAAATTGAAACATATTAACTGAGAAGCTCAGACACCCAATAAATTACAAGTTATTTTATCTTGGTGATCTTAGAGTTTTATGAAATTTTCCAAAACTATGAACCGAATGAAATGAAATTGTAGATTATTTGAATTAAATACCTTTAAATAATATAATAAAATGTAAAATGTTGCATACCCAACGTGGTTGTAATACAAACACTGCCTTATAATCCCTAGTTAAGTGCAGTTATTCTATTAAATAACAAACTTGTAAAACAAGTAGCTCAAGCTATATTCTTTGCAATACGCAATAGAAAGAGGAATCAATATTTAATTTGAAAAAGGCACTTGACCATCTATACTTTGAGATCGCTTATTAATCTCAATGCTTCAGTTATTTCCAAAAATAGTAATAAGAATGATTTACTGTATATGAAACACCCTACAGAGTTGTTTAGCGGTCTAGAATCAACCGTGTAGTTTATGATACAGCACTTTTAATATAAGTCATGTTACTAGGTCGTGCTGAATTGAAAATACAGAATCGCACTATTATGTTTACAGTCGTAATTTAGTGTATAAATACAGATTTTAGTTTTGAATAAAACAATACAGTTTTAACCAGTTCACTTCTTTGTGAGTCGACGTAGGTTACAAATGTCTTAAAAGGAAAGCTTGGCTTGTCTTTCGTGCTCACAAAAATCATCCTGCCCCAAATCATCAATAAGGTCCACTTACCAAATTTGTATTTTCCAGTGCCTTTCAAACTTAGTAATCTAGTCCACCCAGTCAATACAGCCTATCTATCTCTAAGTTACTTACTAAAACAACTTAGAATTTCCTGATGTGTCAGATATGTCAAATAATTAGAATCAAGACACTCAATAACGTGGAGAGCAACGACATGCATACTCAAGCTGGGCTATTCCAATATCAATACCCCTTTTCATTTTCATTTTGGTAGATTTATATAAAACGCACAGTTTCCTCCTTGCTCCACCAGTAGTGCCAGTATTAATAAGTTAAGCATTCCAACAGTTAAAATACGTAGAAAAATAAATATCAATGACGAAGACAATATTCAACAAATAGGATAAAAATTTGATAAATTTAGTTCATCCGTTGCAGGGGAAATAGAACCTGTCACCCTATAGAAGTAAAAGATGTAGTTAATAAGCTGCAAAGTAATAAAGCTCCATCTAATTACAAATGTGGTATATTTGACAAATGCCAAAAAACGCGCTGTTATACTAAGCTCTGTTTTCGATGAGATTACGTTAAGTTTCACCATTTGATAAGCCAGGCAGATATGTTTGAACCCACAAGCCAATAAGCTTCTTACCTACGATCTTGTAAGTTTTAGAAAAACGCCGTAAACAAAAGTTTATCAACATTTGATGAATATTTATGCTTTATTGATATTAAAGCGGAATTCGACCGATTACGGCGTAAGGGAATAATTTCAAACTAATTTAGAAAGACACACCGAACTATCTTGTGCACATCATCAAATATTTTTTTCAAAATAGTTCTTCCTCAACAGCCGAAAATATTACAACTTCTGAAATTAAATCAATAGAAGGAGGTTTACCACAGGGTTCTATACAGGGGCCGCTTCTATTTAATATCGATATGGTAAGAGCCAACTGGTTTCCCCAATTTACTGTCATTCCAGTGACTAGCAAATACAGCAATTTGAATATATCAAAACAATGTGCTCCGAATAATATTTAACGCTCCGTGGTTTATTACGAATTCAATAACTCATAGAGAACTAAGAATATCAACCATTAATGAATTTATTACTAAATTATATAAACGTTGCAACGAAAAATTATCATTTTGTCATGCGATAAGTCTTACTCATTGAAAAGACAAAATATTTACACATACTTGGAACTTCTAGATGAGCCTGAAGAAAATTATTAGGATATAGTAATCGGTGATGCGTCAAGCAAACGTAGTAAACTATAGTGATGTGTGTTATAAGAGCTACGAAGAGCTATGAATAGCAATGATTTGCTGAACTATACTACGCTTACAATCAATCAATGCCGTTCTAGTATTTTGTTACTGAATCTGTTCTTGTAGTATAGCTTAGACTATACTCAAAAGTTTCAACTACTAATTCCAGCCAAATTAGTAATAATAATTCTAAATAATTTTTATAAAACAAAAAGTTGTCGTTTTGTATTTTCCAAGTCAGGATAGCAAACCGAGAAAAACCGTTCCAACTTATAATTTATACAGTCATAAACATTTAGATCTATCAAGCTCGAAAATGACTTTATTTGAACTGTACGAAGAAATCAAGAATTTAATAGCGCAAAGGACAAATATAAAATTATGTAAAATGTTCTTTTTATTATACCTACAATGTGTATACAACCACCATATTAAAAATAATCTCAATTAGAGAAACACTCCAATAGACATAAAAAATAATGTAGCACATTGTTCTTTTGTGCAATATAAGACCTTGGTCTTTCGTCCTTATTTAAATAAAATTATAATTTAATAGTTCGTTGAACCAATATACGTTTCTGTGACCGCTATATAGAACTATTGGAAAAAAGAATATGTCATATTGGAAAATAGTCATATTGGAACATGTATTACATAAAAAATGAGAGAAATTGAACTGCCATAATTAAAGAGCACTCCGCCACTTTTCCAGTCTTTCGAAGAACTGGCTGTACCAACAAAACTAATAAATAGTAGCAGCAGTATATACAAAACAGTAAAAGGAAAATGAAAGGAAGGATATCAAACGAAACAGGAGATGAATAAAGCAAGGAAGCAGTTGAAACCCACAATTAGTCTAGTATTACTGCAAAAAATAATAAAAAACAAAACAAAAATAGGAGGATTAGACGAAATAAAAAAGAAAATTTCTGGTTAACAGGGTTTTATTATATGTGAAAGACATATTACAGAATAAAGTTAATTATTTATTGGATTGTCAATGATTAAAATGATTGTGAAATCTAAACCAAACGAAGTTCCATTTAAATTTCATATGGTAATGATAGGTTAAGTCCGACAATTAGCACAGGTAATCAGTAAATAATAATTTCGTATTTACAGAAGAGTTATTAATATATTTCGTCGTTTAATGTTTTACACTCACTAATAACTAAAACCCATCCTGTTCGTGAATTTTACAAATAATTATTTAAGCTGAATTTTATTGCATTTTCTCCAAATGGAACAAATCACTTAAATATTTACGTGTCATATTATTTTTATACAATTTTACGTTATTTAAAGGTAATGAAATGCTAACAGTAATTACTAAATAACTAGAGAGTTCCTTAATTCTAACGCTTAGCGTTCCAGAAACAGGTTTCTCAATTTAGTTATGAAATTTTTTCTAAAGAATAACGAACAACTATCCAACTATTTCAACTTGCAATAGTAGCTGTTAGTGACTGTCTAGTATTTTTTCTGCAAGATTTTTAAGTTAGTTAATTTTTTAGACAAGACGAGATATCCTCTTATTGTCAGTTAGTGTTAACTTGCAATTATTATTCATTTTTGTTATTTACGGTACCTGGAGCAAGGTAACAAATTCGAAAATTTCTTAGACAATACGAGATGGTCTAATAATATTAGTTACTGTCCAATGTCTCCACTCCATCTTGCAATTATTATTAATTGTAGTAATTTAATGTCCCTCAAGCAGTTTTCCCAAATTAATTAATCTTTTAGGCAAGATGAAATGCTCTCTTATTATCGGTTACCGCCCAATTCGTCCATTTCAATTTCTAATTATTATCCATTTTAGTCATTTAGTGCATGGAGCATGGAATGAAATCCCCAATTTTTTTAGACAAGATGAGATGGTATCCTATTATCAGTTACTGTCAGTGTGTCCATTCCGCCTTGCAATTATTATTGACCTTAGTCATTTAATGTCCTTGAAGCAATTTTCCCAAATTAATAAATTTTTTAGGCAAGATGATATGCTATCTTATTATCAGTTACTGTCCAATTCGTCCGTTTCAGTTTCCAATTATTATCCATTTTAGTCATTTAATGTACATGGAGCATGGAATGAAATCCCCAATTTTTTTAGACAAGATGATATGGTATCTTATTATCAGTTACTGTCCAGTGTGTCCATTCCGCCTTGCAATTATTATTGATCTTAGTCATTTAATGTCCTTGAAGCAAGTTATCTAAATTAATTAATTTTTTAGACTAGATGCTATGGTATCTTATTATCAGTCACGGTCCATTTCTATTTCCAATTATTATCCATTTTAGTCATTTAATTTGCATGGAGCATGGAATGAAATCCCCAATTTTTTTAGACAAGATGAGATGGTATCCTATTATCAGTTACTGTCCAGTGTGTCCATTCTGCCTTGCAATTATTATTGACCTTAGTCATTTAATGTCCTTGAAGCAATTTTCCCAAATTAATTAATTTTTTAGACGAGATGATATGCTATCTTATTATCAGTTACTGTCCAATTAGTCCGTTTCAATTTCCAATTATTATCCATTTTAGTCATTTAATGTACATGGAGCATGGAATGAAATCCCCAATTTTTTTAGACAAGATGAGATGGTATCTTATTATCAGTTACTGTTCAGTGTGTCCATTCCGCTTTGCAATTATTATTGATCTTAGTCATTTAATGTCCTTGAAGCAAGTTATCCAAATTAATTAATTTTTTAGACTAGATGCGATGGTATCTTATTATCAGTCACGGTCCATTTCAATTTCCAATTATTATCCAGTTTAGTCATTTAATGTATACATGGAGCATGGAATGATATTCCGGGAAAACTGCAGAAACCGTGGCCTATCCCCAAACTATTGTTAATATTAATTATTATTAACCGTGTTTCTCTAGGAACTTGAAGTAATTGTATACGGGAAGCAAGTGAAAGAAGGGGAATTGGCTCCGGATTCTGCAATTTAGCCGAAATTCCCAAATTTTGAGATGGTATCTTATTATCAGCTACTGTCCAATGTGCCCATTCCACCTTGCAATTATTATAAATTTTAGTCATTTAATGTCCCTGAAGCAAAATTTCCAAATTAGTTAATTTTTTAGACAAAATCAGATGCTATCTTATTATCAGTTACTGTCCAATGTGTCTATTTCAATTTCCAATAAATATTCATTTTACACATTTAATCTACCAGAGTCAAATTCGCAAATTTTTAAGACAAGACGGGATGGTCTAATATTATTAAGTTACTGTCCAACGTGTCCATTCCACCTTGCAATTATTATTCAGTTTAGTCATTTAATGTCTCTGAAGCAAGTTTTCCAAGTTAATAATTTTTTTTCAAATTAGTACATTTTTTAGACAGGACAAGATGGTCTAATATGATCAGTTATTGTCTAATGTGTTTATTCCACCTTGCAATTATTACTAATCTTAGTCATTTAATGCCCTCGAAGCAAATTTTCCAAGTTAATTAATTTTTTAGATAATATGAGATGGTATCTTATTATCAGTTACTGCCCAATGTGTCGATTTAAATTTCCAGTAAATATTCATTTCAGTCCTTTAATGTAGCTGAAGCAAGGTAATATATTGACAACTTTTCTAGACATGACGTGATAGTCTAATATCATCAGTTACTGTCGAATGTGTCCATTCCACCTTGCAATTATTATTAATTTAGTTATTTAATGTACCTGAAGCAAGTTGATCACATTAATTATTGTCAGTGTGTCCATATTTGATATTATTATTCATTTTAGTCATTTAATCTACATTGAGCAGTTTGATCAAATTGATTAATTTTTAAACAAGATGAGATTGTCTCTTTTGGACAGTTTCTGTCCAGTCTGTCCATTTCAGCTTGCAAATATTATTCATTTTAGTCACTTAATATAGTTGGAGCAAGTTTCTCTAATTAGTTAATATTTTAGGGAAGAAGAGATGGTGTCTTGTCGTCAGTTATTGTCCAATGTGTTCACATAGACCTGAATTATTATTCACTGTAGTCATTTAATATACCTGGAGCAACTTTATAAAATTATGTAGTTAAGCTTTTAGACAAGATAAGATGGTCTCTTATTGTCAGTTACTGTTAAATGTATCCATATCAACTTGCAATTATTATTCCTTTTAGTCATTTGTGCACCTGGAGTAAGTTTATAAAATTATTTATTTTGTTAGACAAGACGAGATGGTCTCTTATTGTCAGCTACTGTTTGTCCAATGTATCCGTATTCACCTGCAATTATTATTCACTTTAGTCATTTAAGGTACCTGAGAAGTTTCTAAAATTATGTAGTTACGTTTTTAGGCAAGACGAGGTGGTCTTTTATCGTCAGTCCAATGTGTCCACATTAATGTGGGCTTTTGGATGTGCAGTTATCATTCATTTTAGTCATTAATGTTCCTAGAGCAAATTTATCAAATTAGTACTTTGTTAGACAACACTCGATGGCATCTTATTGGCAACTATACTGTCCAATGTGTCCATTTTAACCCGCAATTAATATTCCTTTTATTAGCAATTTAGTACACCTGAAGTAAGTTTTTCGAATGAAATTTTTTTTTAGACTTCTTACGGCCAGTTACTGTCCAATGTGTCCATTTCAATTGGCAATTCTTATCCATTTTCGCCACTTGCACTTGGAAGAAGTTTACGGAATTATCTTTTTTAGGACAAGACAAGATGGTCTTTTATATCAATTACTGTTCAATGTGTCGATTTCATGTAGCAATTATTAATGAAATATATTTATGGTGCAATAATAATTATAATTCAGTTAATGTGCCGTTAGCAAGTGTATTAAATTAATTAATTTTGTAGACACGACAATATGGTTTCTTATTGTCAATTACTCTCCAATGTGACCATTTTAACATGTAATTACTAGTAATTTTAGTAATTTCATGTACAGTTGTGTTCAAAAATGTGTGCTTAACAAGGACAGTTAAACGTTTATTCGTGGTTGAGTTTTTACACAACAAAGGTTCACACTGTATTAACTAGGTAGACATAGACTTATACTTTCAAAATATTTGTATCTACAACACTTTTTGATCTTTGTGGAGGGAATTCATATTCACACAGCACAAATGTTGTACAACGCTTTAATGAACACGACTGTACGTGGTGAAAGTTTATCAAAGTAATTATTTTTATAGATCATTTAACGAGGAAGAGAAAAGAACCTTTGTGGTACTACTACAAATTTGAATCTTAAAGCAAGCATCTTTTGCTTTGAGCCTTTAATTTTTACATTGTCCCATTCTTCGATTTGGTTGTCAGTGCAAAAAATTTAGATATTTTATCTATCTGCATCGAATGATATGGAGCACTGTTCATAAATACGATACGTGTACTTTACAATTGAGCCAAAGCAGGAGTTAGCTGACTACCCACCGAATCTTGAAACATTTCCGTTCATGATTTTATGGTAGTCTCTATTATTATTGCTCGATCTCAATAATATGTCATATTCTTCCAAAAGATCTAGATGCATTCGTCATGTACAGTTTCTTCTTCAAATATCAGATATGAGAGTCCTAAAAGTAAGCGTCCACATTTTTGCAACTGGAAGTGCTGAATCATAACGATAAACGACGCAGATCTGGAATTGGATTGAACGTCCAATTAAAGACCCGTTTTTACTCTCTAATTGTCGACCCATTTCCAATTCCATTAAAAGTATAATCGAAGGAAATAAAACTGCAAAATAGACGGGCACTCGAACCTACAAATTAAATGCATGCTTAACCTCCATCTGGAGCTCGCGTCAGCTAAAAATTAATTGTCTGTCGAACAATTCCATCGATGGCAATGCCCTTTAAATCAATTGGTCAGATTAATATTTTTAAAACCAAAGCGGCGGCGCGGCAAAGACTTAACTATTATAATAGCGGTCGGTTAAATAACGCACAATTTTCCGTCATTAGCGTAATGTAATATAATTGGAGCCTAAGCTCGTATTGAACAGTTTTGAATCGAGCTGAAGAAAGTCAGTTTTTACGGTTCCGGAGAATTCCCAAGAAAACACCGCGTAAAAATTTAAATTAAGAGCAGCTTATCTCGGCTTTACGGCCTTTGGTACAAGAACTACAGCAGCTGTTGATCGATATTCGCCTCATTAACAGAGACAAAGGACCTGCGTTTTTATAATTCAATTTCGCAGAAGGCGTTCGTCGTTTGGGACGTTTATTGGGTTTAAAATGGGCGACCTTTCGCAGTTAACTCCTGACATGTCCAGATGACGAGCCGCCTTAACAAGGCCAGAATTGGACAAACAAATAAGATCGCGATTAATTTGGTTACAGTTTAATCCAATTGGGGCTGCAAAAGAGCAGTCGCTGCCACGAGTGCGACGCAAATTGGCGCTGAGCAACGGAGGTGTTCATAATTTCATTAATTTTAGTTGTTGCACAACATAATAAACAACAATTTGGCTCTAGAAGTAAGTCATGCACGGTCGCGTGAATACGCAAATTATGCCATTTATCGCTGCTTACTTGGTCCGGTGCCGCAGGGATTGAATAATTTTGTTGTTCCTGAAATTACAGGGCTCCCCCAACTATGCCGTTTGCGCAACTTTGCAAACTAGTAGAGTTCGTTGGCAAAACGCAACTTCGTTATTCTCTAAGCGATTTGGCTTCTTCGTTATATTAACTTGGTTACAGTATCTCGATTGACTTAGAATTAGTAAAGTTAAGATCTATATGGGTATATATTAATCAGAATACACCTACATTTAGTTCTAAATTCAACGTAGGCCAAACCATATTTTAATATATGCTAAATAAGGTTCTCACCTAAAAAAATACAATAGCAAATGAGCTCGTTTTAATCTCAGTTTCCAGAAATGACATGGGTGTGAGAGTCAGTTAATTATCCTGAGAACGTTCACGTTGTAACTTCCGAAAATGCCTAAACAGTTATTTAACGGAGATTGAGCGATGTGCATTTAGTGTAATTTATTTTGTATATAACACAATATCCTAGATATCGATTAAAACAAACGGACGCTATGGAATGGAGGGCTTAGATCTTTTGAGTCAATATCAACATACAATGTCTTGGGTGCGCTATTTTATTTCCGAGACAAAACCACAAATTGCAAGGGCCTAACTGTCTTTCCTTGTCCGTATTGAGATATTTTTCTAAGGTTACATAGCTCGTATCTGTCAAACATGACGTTGATGTATTCTTAGAATTAGGTCACCTTTAGCGCTTGTGTGTGGAGCAGGTTGCCTGTTTTTACTAATTTTCCGTTATTTCGGAAATTTCAATTTGGTAATTCGTTCGTGTTAAGCCTTTGCACGTGTAACTTTGTAGTACAGCGTCTTTCGACGCTTTCTCTTAAAATTGACCAATCTTCTTCTTATTGCCATCAAAGATGGAGGTACGCAAGCCGTTATCATCCCGCGTCGTGATAAAAAGCGGATCGATCATTTCCATTTTTATGATTGGTTATTCTCGCTCCTTGCTGTTTTGTATTGACTGTTAATTCGCCAGCAATCTTTGAGTGGCTTAACGTGGGATACATTTGTAGACTTCTCTTCCTATGAGCGGCTTTAGGTTCTCTCCTCCAATAAAACCATTGTTAAGCACTTCCGCGAGGTCCTGTAGGTGTTTTGCGGACGACAATAGTACCATGTCCCAGGTCTTGCCACGAAACCGGTGGGACAGCTAAATGGGTTGGTACCTTGTGGGGAACGCAGTACAGGTTTTCTTACCACTTTCATATTCCTATATGGCATCTAGAGCCCACCGGTTATTATTAGTCATATGGTACTCTCCCGGTTCGATGCGCAGAATGTCAAGGAAGACTATCAGGAATATACCAATGGCTCAATCAAATAAATTTAATGGATTGACGCTTTTAACTTGTAACCTAAATATTTATTGTTCACGATCTCTTGCTTACATCATAATAGCCAAATCATTTTAAGTAATTTTTGATTTTTACAAACGTTGTTTATTTAATTGCTGAACTAGTAGATGGGCGCATATGGCATAAGGCGAAAGCTAATTATGAATGTGCTTCGTTTTGGTGAGGCCTCTGCGATAAGTGTTGCGTAACGTGTTTTACATTAGGAAATAGCTTCTAATGAGGCTGCAAAGCAGTTAGTATAATTTCGTCGTTTGATTGCGGGTTTGATTTTGAATTGGTCTACAATCTTACAACAAATATGTTGTCGTTTACTGTAAATGTGATGCAAAAACCATGTGCGTAGGTCACACACTTCTGAACACAAGGAAAGTCTTTCAAAACCCTGAATTGCCGAATTTTAAAACCATCAAATTGTAGCAGACCCCAAAGTCTTTGCTACACATTTGAAAATCAAATGATAAAATTTGGTCGATTGCCAATTTCATTATCAACTATAGATTTTTGTGAATATAGAACTTTTGGTGCACGTAAATTATTTTTCTTACGTGATCACTGAATCATCTAAGATGTGTAAGGGTTATAGTTCGTAGAGTTTTTTTAATTCAAAAGCAAATTTTCAGCGTTTAGTAGAAATAAAGAAGCAGCAAGAAAATGTTTGATAACTTCGTTTGAAAATGACATAGTCGTATAGATACTACCTTGAAAAGTTAGAGATAATGTATCGACATTCATTAATTGCAATTCTTGTTGCTAGTTGGTTTGAGTCGGCCTACTTGTGCATATTTTTCAAAAGTGGAAATTACTATTGCCCGAAAATAGAAAGACAGCTGTAGTTCGACAATACATTATTTATATTATTTATTATCAAAATAATTGTCAGTGCAGCTCAGTGGCTAGAGCATTGGAATGCGGTGCAGAAGTTTGGAGTTCAAATCCCAGAATCGATGTCTGGCGGGCGTCCTACCCAGTCGCTTGAAATAATTGGGGACCTGCGTTAGAAAGAACAAGGGGTAATAATGCGGTTGTTTAATGCGTGATGCTACCCACATCACCACGTGTCATGAATTTGACACACGACAGCCGAGTGTGAGAGCGAGGATACGGAAGCTCTGACCTTCCGCCTTGTAGTCAAGCTCCTGCATGGGGTGTTAGTGTCTTACCATTATCAAAATAAGTTAAAGAAAAAATGCGAACTACACTTACGAAGAGGAAATAAACTGCTGTAAATGTAAAATTTTTCAGTTCAGGGTATTGTAATTGTCAGTTTGACCAAGTCATTAATGCCCGTCGAACTTTTCCGACTCTGTTTCTTTCTTCCATTTTTTTCTATTGACGTATAACTAAATGTTTGATTAGTTAGTTACCTAAAACACGCTTGTCCGAGTTCTTTAGGAATTCGTGGATTATCATTTCAATTTGTTCCACTAAAAAAAAATAATTGACTACAGGTAATAAAGCCAAAAAATTCACACACAGGGAATGTATGAAGAGGTGGTTGGTATAACTCAATACAAAACAAGATGGCCAAGGCATCGTAATAGAGCTGAAGTCTGGAAAATTGCATGAACTTACCTTGGATTCACCTTGTTCTTTCTTTATCTGCCCTGCCCTCCAAAGACGTTGGCGATCAAAATCATGACTTGAACCTTGTCGGCAGCTTTCCTAAACAGCGATGTTGTGCTCTGTCCAAACCACTGGCGAAGGTTTTTGAGTCAGGAAATTGTACGACGGCCTGGGCCACGTTTACCCTCAATTGTACCCTGGATTATAGTGTGCAACAAGCTGTATTGGTTATTGCGGATAACCTGGCCAAAGTATTCTAGCTTTCTCTACTTGTTAGAACTTCTTTTTGCTTATTCAGACTTGGATTTATCTGCTGGTGCCCTTTTGCTCATCGACTCAACTGCATACGGTTGTACCGAGTACAGGTAAACACAATGGCACAATTGTAACATTAGATATATTGAAACTAATGTAATAGAGGTGAAATATACAACGAATAGCCAATGCTGGCTCGTTATCAATTTATTTGTGGCTATAACTGGGGAATACCTTATTAGGCTGGTCGTAATAGCCGACGTATTAACAATGTTCGTAGCCTTTCCTTATGGGGGAAACTTAAAATTGGTGCCCGAGAGGCGAACATTGGGATAAACATCTACATAAAACTACATCAGCTTCAATTCTAAATTATAGCTAAGATGAGGGAGGTAAATAACGTGTAGGAAAAAGCGGCACACAAAAGTTATACGGATAAGAATTAGAGCGTAATGCAGTTGTAGCAACCCCAATATGAAAGCAAAACAAGTATATAGCTTGCAATAGTGAAGTTCCAGCTTACAAAGGTTCGCCTGGTGTGATATAACCCTTTACCAGACCTGGGGCCAGAGCGATTTTACGAGAAGGTTACCTGGACGGCAGAAATGAAGAAATTTGGCTTGGGGTACGATTGCCAACAAACAATGTCGCTTGAGTGGCAGAAACGCTTAACCTGGTGATGAAAGTTGATCCACGCAGTAACCTTAAGGCAACGTATTCAAATTTGAAGGGAATGCGAGAATCTAATCGCAACTAAATTGATCGTTGGAGTTCGACAGGACTTAATTAGCGACAATGGCGTCTTCCATCGGGTATAAGCAGCTTATAAGTTGTCAAAATTCAGTGAAACCCCGACGAACATCTACGGTAAAAAATAGTATCACGTCAATTACTATCGAGTTGAGTAAAACTACGTGATCGGGATTGGCCCTCTAATATACGTCAGCTAACGTCACCTAGAGCTGCAACGGCATTCGGAACAAAAATATTGCCGCCACCATCGATCAGGGGTGCGAAAATCGCGCAACTTAAACATTGAAAATAAGAAAGCACATTGTTATCAACATATAAAGATTCGATACTTTTTTTTCTTATTTAATAGGTACATATAATTGTATCTAAGCTAAAAAATATATTTCGAAAATCTACATAATTTGCATTTTACAGATGTGGGATTACTGTAAGACTTTGTGTGTTTTGAAGCAACACATCGTTGAGTTTAAACGATCATGCAAACGGGAGAAATCCACACATAATGTAAGAAAACGCTATAATTTCAACTTTTCCCCGTCTAAAACGCTTGCATTTCTGTTCATAAGTGAATTAGGTCGTCTTCGCAACGAGCAGTCCAATAAAGGCTTGCATGCAGCAACAAGCAATAAGAAAATGCAGACTAGAATTTCATGTGGTGCACAGAAGTCTAACCTAATCAAATTTACATAAAACAGTGCTCTGGCGCTGAATATTTTACTCGTAATCCGAGTGCGGAGACAAAAGTATGTTAACAACTCCTCGTATGCATGGAAATTCTTTCGGAGATTCTTCCGAAAAGCCGCGATTGTATCGAGTCCCGGACAAAATTCCCAAAATAATCAGCCAGGCCATCGTAATAAACTGAAGATATTTAGAATTAATTAAGTATTTAAACCGCTAACTTTGTTAGAAGGCATAATTACGCTGCAATATGAATTCCAGCGGTCCTCGCGGAGGGCGAGCCTCGCGGAAATGCGCGACTTCCACGTTTCCTCTGAGCCACTCGCGAATCTAATTGTGGAATCTGTTTTGTTCAAATTAAGTTGCTTGAGGTTTTTATATTGTGTTAAAAGCGAGCTTATAAATTTCAGGAACATTAATCTGATATTCGTCTTTGTTCTTACTGCTGCGCGAGCCGCAGATTTTTGCAGTTGTCGGCTAATGTGCTTAGGCGAGCTTTATGTCTCGTAATTGCTCTTCGGAATATTGTCTGAACTGGGTCTTATCTCCAAATCGCTATTTGAATAAAACCAATTAGAATTCTAATTTGCGGCCGCACAATGAGGTTAAGTGCGGGATAATTCTACAGTTTCGGAACTTTTTGATTAAGTTGTCTTAGAATGGAGATGAAGCTATTTGGTAGAACATATAAATTAGCACATTAGTCACTTAGACATTGTTGAAACATTTGCAATGGACTCAAGAAGCCATTTTCCTAAAATAGGCACTTTCGTACTTCTTTTAATTTGGCAGTGCCAATTCAACAGGTGTTAGAGAGCAGGGAAAGGTATCATATACAGTAGCTACGAATGCAGTATGCTTCTATGTTCAAGTAGAGTTATATCTCAGTATAACTTTAGTTGATTTAGGTTATGCATGAATGTATTTATACTCTTAATGCAAGTATCACCTCCACTTAGACTAATTTATTACTTGATTAGGTAGTAAATTAATTTCTGCACAAATTTTCAGGACAAACTACTATCTTGTGTAGGGTGCAATTTCCCTCTTTCCACTTACTGTTCTTTCTCTTCTTGATATTATATCCACTGAGGCGTCGCATCGTTCCACACACGAGAAACAGATGTTTCTACTACGCATTTATTGTAATTGAATTACACATATATTGCAGCGCTGGAACTTCGAGCAATAATATTACATCACTTCTACAGCTCTTTCTACGATGCTTTTGTGTGGACAGCTTGTTGCACATATTATCAAAAGCAGTGCACCCCGAACACAAAAACGGCATGCACATAAGCCCGTTCGATGACATCAGTTGGATACACAAATTTGTTGTTAAATCACCCACCTGCAGTAATGAGTAACGCATACCGGTTACGTGACACCTGGACGCAGATCTCCTTCGCGATGTCCTTGCTATTGCGTCACTCAATGAACTGACCCCTTTATTTGTTGCCGTCCTGGCTTCAAATCTCCAAACTGCAATATAAGCAACACTTCGGCACCTCTGTACAGCTGCCTGGTCGCTACTTCAGCGCTTCCACTTGCATGTAGTTTCTCAAGCTTTCAGCCGTGATCCTTGCTCTTTGTAAAACGCAATACACACGTACTTTGGCGCGGCTTCCGCAAAACGCACTGGCACTTGTTTAAAGCTTATAATGGCGCATTTAACTAATTGTAAACAAACAACAGCAACAACAATGCACACAGATGTACAATTTGGCTGTATATAAAAATGGTATTCTAACCACACTCAGGCCAGCCAAGTCCAGTTCCCGTTTAAATTTTTATAATAGAATTTTTTCGTTGTCATAAAGCATCAAACTGAAATTATCTGGTAGGCATTACGATTAATCATCCCTGGAAATATTGTTTGAACAATGCTTTGAATTATCGTCGATCAGAATGTTTTGTGCGACGATATCCAAATTTAAAATTGCCATAGTGATTAGCATCCTCCGAAGATTCAACTGATGTCAAGCGGAAACCTTACTTTGATAGTTGTTCTCATTTTCGTTAAAAAATATCTTGTTTTGTCTTAAATGTTGTATATCTTACAGAGACAAGCGAAACTGATATTAATAAGTTGGAATTATATAATTATTAACATTATAGCCCATCGAGAGCCGTAGCTTTTCTCCTATACTTTGCAATAGTTCAGCCTCCACGCTTCTTTCCATTTTGTTCTTGGTTTTCCTCTCTTTTGTGTGCCCACTAGTTCTAAAGTTTAGTTGGCGTTCATTCGTATTATCTATATGGCCTATTCATCTAAAACACCAGTCTCGTCATATAGCTCCACTATTTCTCGATTAGTTCTTCTTTTGCTTCTCCCGTCTACCGAAGTAATTTTTCGTCTCTTTTGCTATTGTCCACATTTGGCGAGAGTAAGGCACTATCGATCTCAAAATAATTGTTTTTGTTGCTTGTCATATTTCTTGCCCTGAACACTTTTTGTAATACTCGTGCACTTCCATTTCCTACTATTAATCGTTTCAGTTCACATCTCCTGCCATTTCATTGTCCAGAAACTGGACGTTCTGCACCTTTTCGAAACTGTACTTGTTAGCCTCTTCATTCTTTATTCTTAAGTCGTTGTTGGTCCTTGACTTACCATAATTTTCAATTTCTTTTTTTAACCTCCAAAAATTTTTGTCTAACCTACGGAACGTCTTACCACCATCGTGTTGAATTCTAGTTACTAGGGTGACATCATCTGCATTTGTTAAGCATCGGGTGGAATTTATTAAATATTGTTTTCTATTTTCATAAGTATGATATTAAGAAACAGTGGAGGCAGCGAGTGACAATGAAATTGTCTTAGTTTTCTCACTACTTTTTTCATGTATTTGATTTGCTGTGAAGATCTGATCCACCACATTCACTAGCTTGTTACTCTTTAAATGTTTTACTAAAGCATTATTGATCTATGCCTCCAGTATTTCTTTTTGTATTTCTATCAGGTTTCCTGCTTCATCTATTCTGGAGCGGGTTTTCTTACTGCTATGGTATGCATCAGTGCAATCGTCAAACCATTCTTCTTTCCTGATCTTTTCTCATTCCGTAATATCTTCTATGCAGTTTTATGTAATAGATCTGCAAATCGTTTTGCACTTCCTTCTCGTATTCTTTATTTATTTCATTATCATCCAAAGATGTATTAATTTTTTTCGGTCTTTCTTAATTTACTTTCGTTCGGTATCTCTTGCTTAGCTTCTGATCGCGATCTTGTTCTGTTTTCTTGCATTGTCTTATAAGCTATGAAAGAAAAATGTAAAGATAAACCAAGAATAAGATGGGTATCGTAACAGGCACAATTGACTAGTACGTGAAGCGCAAAAGAGGAAAAAGGGGAATGTAGTTGATATTCTATACCCAAAGCAATATTACCGATTTAGCTTAATCACATTTTTATTAAAACTAGACACGGTTTTTAACGTTAAGTCGGCACTATTGCTAACTTTGTTATTATTGGAGCTACAAAGTCAGTTAAATAGGCAAACTAGTAGTATTTTTTCGCCAATTACGATAGTGAAAACGGAATCAAAATCGAACAACGCGTTTGCGAGTTATATCAAAAAGTTCAATTTTTTCAAATGGGGCACTCAGTATACAATATTCACAATCGATAAGAAATTGAATTCTGAACAAAAAGTGTCCTATGTCCTTTTATCCTAATGTCAAAAATGACAAAGGTATTGATAATTTTTCAAATTCGTTAAGGTGGCTGTGTTAGTGGCAATTTTGCCTTATCATAAAATAGAAATTAAAAAGTATATCCATGAAGTGAAACAATATCGTTTATTTCAAATTATTCTATGAACTTATAAAAACAGAACTCAAATTAGATGCTCAAAAACATCACCCTCTTGCTCCAAGCATTCTTGAGCCCGCTTATAAACGCTTCTAGTGGCCCTGGCAATGACATTACTCGCGAACGCGATGTTCGATTTTCATTCCGTTTTCACAGTCGTAATTGACGAAAAAAATACTACTAGTTTGTTTATTTAACTGACTTTGCAGCTCCAATAATAACGAAGTTAGCAATAGTGCCGACTTAACTTTGAAAACCGTGTACATATACAGTGCCTTCAGAAATGATCGAAAGTTTTTGAATGGCTATGGTTATACAACGTATAAATAATATGTTGGTGGCACTGTAAGTCTATGTCAAATTCGAGGTTATCAGGTTAGTTTTTCCGTCAGTTTTGACACTGACTGACGCAAAACCTAACCTCTTAATCTCGAATTTGACATAGACTTACAATGCCACCAACATATTATTCATACGTTGTATAACCATGACCATTAAAAAACGTTCAATCATTTCTGAAGACACTTTACTAAATGGGTTACCTGCAGCAACTTCATTAATTAAGAGTGTTTGCATCAAAGCGTTTTTAATTAGATATCAGATAGCATGTTATAGAATCTTTTTAATTACTAGTCTTGATGGAGGATTTTGACTACATTGCATGAGATACTTCAAGCGAATTTTCCAGAACGACCGATTTGCATTTCCTTGCTTCAAACAAAACTGGAGGGAGATTGGAGCTTCTTAGCGTTACGATCTGTTCCATTTTGAATCTCCAAACTTCTCGGAGAGATCAAGCGTAAAATAGGCCGCCCTCCAGTTTTCTACATATGAGGGCCGCTACCCCTTTTAAGCACGCAGTTATTTAAATCACCCTTTCTCCCAAATGAGAGGAATCCGGTCGCGGCGCCCGGTACAAAGTTATATCTCGGCCGGAACTTCAAACATAATTTATCCGCTTTTTAACTAACTCCCAAACTACTTCTTTGCGAGTGAGCAAAACCACCCGAGCTAAGCAACTTCTATGTAAACAGCGGAATTATCGGGCGCGTGTAAATCTTTCGCAAGTTTCCTTTCACAGGCCGCTCTAATCCTTCAGGATAATGGCGAGTGTTGTGGAAGTTTAAACTTCCTAACTCGCGTCCCTGTTTATTCTTTGCTCGTGTGTTTGTCAGTTGGCGGACAATTCCGGAAAGTTTTCTATTTTTCGATCAAAGCGATGGCGGGCGCTTTCCACTGTTATTGATTGCTTAAATTTAGGAAGCGCTGAAACTTGTAACTGTATCTCTCGGCCGATTACACTGTCAAATATCGGAGTGCCAAGTTGCTTCTGCAGATGTAACTATTAGCTCATGGGACCAGTTGCTCGGCCCTAAGCTCTTACTTTGGTAGCAGTCACTTCATCATCGCTTTCAGCCAACACTAACTGACTATTATAACTCTACAACAAATCTCCTTGATTGGTCATACCATTTATGAAAAATTATATCTGAGCTGATAATAAAGAACCGTTTTATATTATATGCCCATTTATCTTTCTACTTGATCAACCCTTCATGCAATTACCTTCAGTTTAACACTTCTGAGAGCAGATTTTGCAGATACATATAAATATGTAATACTTTTTAGAGGAATCTTCTTCTTTCTGTGTTTTAATTTTTCTAAATTATTATGTGATTTAGCTCTTACAATAATTTCTCTTATTTTCTTCTTTTTAGAATTTCTCTTTTCCCTTTTCTCAGCTTATTTATTTGTCCCCACCATGTAACTCTGTGTACTATTGCGTTTATTGGTTTATTTTCATTTCTATCGTATATTATTTTTCTTTGATTTTCTTCAGTTTTAATACAAATATCTATTTTCTCTGAAAAATTTTCAATTGTTCTTCGTCTTTTTTACTCAGAGGGATTGTTTCAGTCTCATATATCACTGCCGATCTTTTCCTTAACTTGCATAATATACACAGTGTGATTCTTTTGTATTTATTTTTGAATCTCTCGTACTCTACTTAGTTACCCATAGTTCGTGGTTATGGACAACCCCTGTTAAAATGAACCAGAAGTTGACTTGTACTCGTTCGAAGTTATTAGCTTCAAAAATTTGCTAAAATGGAAAACCAATTTGTTTACATCCAAATCAACAACAAATAACTATGGTTTTTTAAAGGACAACGCTAACTAATAGTAAACATAAATACTAAACCATGAAGCGAATAGCGGTTTCTATTCGGCATGTGTTTTAGCAATAATGTAAATACATGCGCAAAAAGCTATTTCTACTACGCATTTGTATTAAGAATGATTGAACTACTCAGTCCACAGCTGTTTTTATGAATCATTTATGCTACTAGTCCATGGCGCAGACTCGAGAATGTAGGGGCTCCGACTACTAATGTTAAGTCACTGTATCCTACGCCGTCGTTCTGGTAACCGCCTACTGTGCATATGTGCAGGAGCAGTGCGCACAAAAAGAAGAAAGAGTGCGCATTGATTGTGACCCTTGTGTAGCTAATTACAGTATAAAACCACCCACCTGCAGTGATGACTAATAGCTGCCAGTTGCAAACCACCTAGATTTGGGATCCTTCAGCTCGGATCGGCGATGCTATTACTACTGAAAATCACCAAATTGCAGGACTTGAGCACTACCGAACAAACAATTACAAAGGTCTCTTTCGCTTGTAGTAATGCAGGAATCTCGCATTCAACTGACGCTGAGACACACCTAACAAAACTTTTCTGCCATGTTTTAACCTATGCACGCGAACGAATAACCTTTAGTCACCGAACACTCTTCGAAGCCCTTGCAAACTTCAAGCCGAAACGGATAGTCTCTCCTCTAAAGCCGACAACTTTCGGCATGCTCACCTGTATTAGCAAGAGGTGCATCCAGGTAACGACGCCGGTTGCACAAACACTTTGGCGCGATTTTAAATTGGTACTCACGTTGCTAAAACTAGTTCTTAAACGCACATATGTATAATCGGCTTTAGATTGAAGTGTTATTGTAAACACACTGAGGCGAGTCAGGTCAGTTCCCGTTTCACTGAGTATGTAGTTTATTTCTATATGCGTTTTTTGTATAGAATTACGTTTAAGTGTTCCCTGTACTGCAATGTACCTTTATAGCAGAGGGAGGGGCTTGTATAGGGGTGTCAAACGCAATTTTCTTCAGTACTTGCATTCTTTGCTATAGTGTTCGAGCATGGTGACTAACCATGGTTGGCATGAATTTCCCCAGCCCGAAAAAACCCAGTGGGTTTTTTCGGGTAAAACCCACCTGAAAAAACCCGCGAGTTTTAGACTAAATCTGCGTTTTTTCAAAAATTGACAAAAAAGTATTCTAAAGCTGTTAAGTGGTATAAAGTCTTCCATTAATAACAATTTCATATATATTTTTAAACTAGTGATTGGTGCAGTTTTCGAAGTCATGTCTGTCAGTCTGTGAGTCTGTCTGTCATCTAATGAAGTGGCCTGACAATTTATACTATCGTTTCTAATATAAATTTAGAGGGCCTATTGATTTTTGGTTAAAATGAGGCAACCGGAAGTAACATTTTACTCTTGTTTCTTTCCGTTTTGTGGGCAAATTTTAAATTGTTTAATAAAATGAAATTTTATAGAACAGGATCATATATTATGCAATTATTTACAATTTTCGTTCGAACAGTTATTTTGTAGAAAGTAGTTTTTTAAAAAAATTGCATTTTTACAAAGATTTTCTTGGGCCCAAAAATTAATAATAGGAATATACGAGTATGTATATATTTTTTATTCACAACCATATATGTAATAAGGTTATTACTGCCTTTTAAAAAGTTGGAAAATGAGCCATTATAAACGTCTACTTTCTATCCCGGGCGGGAAATAGGTTACCATGACAGCGGGTGGTAGTACTCATTTCCCGGCCGCTGTCATGGCAACAGATTTTATCTGCATTGTATTATTATTAGCTTAACGGCAGTTTTGAAAAACTGTCAAATCCATTTTTACAATCCCTTTTACAATAAAGTGGTTGTGAATAAAATAGTATACATACCATGGTAAAAAGTGTCATTCCTGTCTCGAGATAAAGTGAAATTTTCACAAAAATAATGGGAATAATATTTTTTACAGTGTTTTAATATTAGGTAATTAACTATAGCTTTTGTCAAGTTTTTATAGGAAGTATCGATTTTGAAAAAGTCACAAAATTTTAATTTTACAAACAGTAAAAGAAAGTTGTGTGATGACCACATCAAATTTTCCAAAGTGGCAAATCATTGAATTAGGGAATCCCTTTGAAGGAAGTCGCCCAGTATCAAGTAACAGTGGAAACCCCTTACTGTAGAACATAATTTGATAAACCTACTTTTTTACAAATTACCCAAGTATCTAGCTTTTACCTAAAAATAAAAATATTCATTCAGATTTTTACATAGGATACCTAAATCCAAAAAACAGTGAATTTATCTAAAACCCGAAAAACCCAATAAAACCCGAAAAAACCCAGTGGGCAGATAATTTCTGAAAAAACCTGGGTTTTTGCCAACCCTGTGACTAACGCAATTGTTACTAATTATTTCTTTTATGGCATTTTCTTTTGCACAAATAAACGTAATAAAAATTTATCTTCCTGACTGGGATGTTTTGTTTCTTCACATTTGAACGAAGTATTAGGTTACAAAATAGTGAATATGGTTGGTTGTAATATTAAAACGTTTAAGCTAAAATTCATTGCACGTTATCACTGTGTTCTATATCTGCGTTCGTGGCTTCATAGAATGATTGTTCGAACGCGATTCCGATCTAGTGATGAATGTTCGTCATCCATAATGTACGACACCTATTCTTTCTACGTCATATTCTATGTCTGAAATCGCTTTAGTAAGTGAATCAGAGATTGGTTCTGTTGACTGGGAAAACCAGATTAGAAAGTTTGGTAGTTACTGAAGGAATTCGAAGTTGATGATTGGCGGGGGGGGGGGGGGGGTGATCTTTGTGAGCAGGAAAGCTAAGCTAAATTTCCCCTTAAGACATTGTAGCTTACGTCAACTCACAAATAAGCGAATACAGCTATGTTTAAGACTATATTGACTTATTAAGAAACACATTATGTATTTTTACACTACACTAGGTCCAATGTCTAAACGTAGTAGTACGACCAGGTATTTCAATTCCAACATGATCTAGTATCATAACTTATATTAAAAATGCTGTTTATACACCAAAGCAGTTTTACTATTTATAAGCAGAATCGTGCAGTTGTGCAATTGAGCACGGGCTAGTAAATGGCTTATATTAAAAGTGCTGCAACATATGTTGATAATACAACAATAATTGATATATTAAAAAACTTAAATTACTTGTGTTACATACTGTGTTCCCTAAATAAACATTACCTTTTAAGCTCACTTTAACCAGTATAGCTGTCTTGCAATATGCTTATAACTAAGTGGTATTTTCAGCTTGGTTGTTAATAATGTGTTTCACTTCTTTTTCTTACCTTTTTCAGTATTTCCTGGTTTATGAATGCTTTCTAGCGTTCCACTCTTCATGAATACCTGTACTTCCTGGTTGTTCCATCGTTTCATGTTAAATTGACTCTCTTGTCATAGATTCTACTATCTTGAAAATAATCATTAGTTTAATTGTACTTACTTATTACCTTTTTCTTGTTTATAAGCCATCTTTAGTTGCCGGTAGTACTCCTGTGTGTCATTGAGGTATCTAATGTTAATTATAAATACGCCACTAACTGTGATGCCTTTAGTTTCTCTTGCAATGGTGACATATTTTATGGCCTATTCAGTAAATGAAAGAGACAAGAAACAGAAAGGCGTCTTCTGGGTATATTTTTTTGGACGCCAAACTAAGAATCACTTAGAAGTTTATCAGATTTGTTGTGAATACCTAGATTAGTGTTATATTCATTAGGCTAATAGTTATATAAATCGATTCTTCAACGAGATTTTGTGCTGTATTATAAATGAAACTAATTGCCTGTTTTCTTCCAGTGAACGGAGGCTGGGGGCAGTGGTCGTCGTGGATGGAGTGTAGGTGTCCGGGCTCCACGCTAGCCACGGGCCAGAAGAGAACACGCATTTGCAACAACCCTCCGCCAACCAACGGGGGTCTCCAGTGCCAAGGGGTCAGCGTGCAGAGGACGAAGGACTGCCAGCCGTGCCCTCAAGGTAACGATTGCTTATAAGTATGCTCGAGCTAGTAGGCTTTGACTAACACCCTTGCCAATTTATCTCGCATGCCCTATCGTAGAGGAGCTGGTTTTGGACACGACTTACGAATTCGACGACTTTGAGTCGTCGTTCGGTAAGCTAGAGCAGCCGCGGTCGCCGCGATCTGTCACTGATTTGCACTTTAATCTAGCTGATCCCGGGCGCTGGGGCGCGTGGTCCGAGTGGTCCGACTGCACTGCCGACTGCACCCGCACCAGGCGGCGCCACTGTATCACCACTTCCGGCCAAACACGCAGACAGTGCCTCGGGAGGGACACGCAGACCACCCCTTGCTCGTCGGAACTTTGCCCTTCGACCCAGCTCGCCGGCATTCGAGAAGGTAAGCACTTTTTAGGAAAGTTTGCTCTTTTGAATTTTTGATGGCCGCAATGATGAGGGTAGTTGGGAAACTTTGACGTGGGAAAGATCATCATGAAATGAATTGTCCCCAAAAACAAGATTAGGGTGAAAGTGACTTACTTTAATTTCAGTTTATAAACAATGCGTAACGCAATCCATAGTTAACTAAGGCAAATGTCTTACTAGTCCCTGTTTATTATAGATCAGTGACCTGTTTGTACTCAGACGTTTGAGTTCAATAAATAGGTTATTAACTGCATGAAATAGCCGGTTAGTCCAATCCCTTAGCAACAGAAGAGTTTTTTGCGAGGTAACGATTGCCACACATGTTGTTGTGATAACCGGGATATGCACTTTACCATGCTCTCCGAAGTACAATGAGTGGGGAGTTGTTCCAATGCTTTATTGTGCCTATTGTTTGACCAGTAGTCACAGCGGCCCACTATGTTACAAGAAAAAAACAGTAGTCAGAACGGAAATCTTTGCACCAACATCGCATGCCTCTCAAATTTTGTTACAACTTATAAAATTGTGTTCGCAAGCTCCTATATCTACTACTATTTACAATCGTAACGATAATCGACATACTATGTTTATAACGCTTCAATTTCCTAAATATTACCTTAAAAGGTGGCTCTTGCAAGAAATTGTATGCATTATCACATTAGTACATAAGGCATTCCACAACTGTTAATTTCAATTGAGTTTTTAATTTTCTTCCAACTTCTTTTTCCTAGTGTGAAAAGTAAAATTAATATTTTTTATAATTTCTTAAATCACTTCAATAAGTGATTTAGAGATAGGTCGGTTCTGTTAACTGAAAGGACTAGATGAAGTTTAGTAGGTGGCGCAGAATTGGCAATTTGGTAATTGGACCCTTGTGGATGATTTGTGGTCGGATAATATTTGTCACAAGGTAAGCTAGACCAAACTTCCCCTTTAAGAAATTTGTAGCATACGTCAACTCACAAAGAAGTGAACACAATTATGGTTAACACTGCATACATTAAGCTAGGTCTACGGCTGTAAACATAATAATGCGAGTGTGGATTGTCAGTTCAGCACGACCTCGAAACATGACATATATTAAAACTGATGTATAATAATCCACACTGTTGAAAATAGACCCTGCTAAACAACAATAAATGATATTACAACATTTAACTACTTGTGGTGTACTGTATTCCCCCTAATAATAATAAAAAAACATATTTTAAACAAAGTTTAAACATGTAGAGATTTGTTTTGGCAAAGTAAATGAAACCAGCGTTCTGGGGGTTTCTTAATTTCTTTTACAACGCATTTTTCTTATTGTCAATTCTATTCAATGCGGCATGAGAAATCTGAGAATTTACCGCAATTATAAGAATTTAATATTTAGTAGATTATGATAAGCTCGCCAATGTACATATTTACTCACACGTATTGTTCGATTTGGGTTGGATGTTACATAGCTGTTATTCATATTCTTATTTGGGTATTTCGCCACTCTGCAAAATTAAATTATTAAATAACGAACGTTTCGAGGGACAATCTGTACTCGTTATCAGCGATTAACACTTAAAACGGAACAAGAAACTTAGCTTTTTTCACGGAGATTGAAAAAACCACCAACGTCCAATGAATTGCTTGACACTGATGTTTGTTGATTATTTAAACCTACTTGATCTGATCATAGCCAACTATTGTCTAAAAATATTGAGAAAGACGACAAAATTTTTTCTTCGTTAAGTAAAATATATGCCGTCTGCTTAATTTTACGTCTAGTTTCTTGTTTAGACGAGATCCTTGTGTTTTGCCAGTGTATTTTGTGATTGTTATCCCAAGCATATTATGCCAGCTTAGACTTATTGAATTGATAGATTTTCATCATATTAATATGAACTCGAACTGCTAAAGGTCTGGATGCTTCATCGATATAATATTTCCTCCATTCACAGGGAATACTATATATACAATTCTTTGAATGTTGTTCTTCGTTGAACGGTTTAGTTTTTGTAAGAACTGCCCGCAAGGTATTCATCGTTTTGAATACCGTCCTAACATTGAATCTATTTCCAATTCGTCTAATTTTGTCAGATATTCCTGGAATATAAAGTATAGTTAGAGTATTATACTTTTGAGTGTGGGATTGTTTCGTCTATTGAAAATGTTCCGAACAAGAGTCTCTGGATAGCCATTATATTATAGATTCATGCCACAAAGAAGTTTCAGAGACTAACATAGCTGTTGTGGTAAAAACTAGGTATATAGCTATCGTTGACTGGTATGATTTTTCGAATTGCTTTTAGGGGGAAGTAGTCATACTTGCTATATTGATAGTAGTAGGCTTTTGAACCAAGGGGGCAGTAGCACTTGCTTATAAAATTTCGTATGTAGGCTGTTATAGCTTAGTTTGACTAAGGGAAGCGTGTAATGCGGCAGTTCGAACCCCACCGATTGGGCGCCAAACTGTAATGGCGCATTTTTCTTACAGTACACCGTTTTTTATCAATTTTGCCCTTTCCTATTGCCAGCTAGTTCATGGAAACCAGATCTCTTTTATTTTATTTACCTCTCAAGTCGTGCCTAGGGAAAGCAATTGAAGCGATGAACACAGACGTTGATCCTAGACTTGTAATGTGGATGTTATTACTTGAAAATTGTAATCGAATAAAAAGCCAATTTTCTTAAAGGCAAATAAACAACCAACGTTTCCTGCAAAGCAAACGATGCTAACGAATACTAAAGCTAATATTAAATAACAATGCGGGCAGCTATTTCTACTACGCATTTATGCTGACAATAATGTTAAATCTTAGACAGCTTACGCAGAGAGCAATAAACAGTTACTCGCGCATGCTGGCCTTAATCATACACAACTCTGGCTCCAATGGCTGTTCGTGAATAACAATATGGCATCACTCACCTTAAGTGATGATTGTCAAGTACCGGTTTTGTAACGACCTGGATCTCGTCCTCACAGATCTACCTGGCGACGCTCTTAATATTGCGTCACTTCATGACGTGGATGCTTCCTTTGTCGACTGATTGAACCATTGAATCGTCAAATGTCGAAAGGACATCGAAACTTCTCCATGAGGTAGGAACGCTCGCCTTTAACTGAAGCTGGGTCCTACCTTAAAACTAAGATTCCCTGGCGTGCAATTTTGCCTACGAACAAAGCACCCACCCACCCTTCCAACTTATAGTAGACTCTGTGAGACACTCCGCAATCATGTACGTGCTCTTGCGAGGTAGGCGCAAACTCATAAGCCTGACTTTAACAGCTACTAACACACAATTCCAGTCCCAGAACACCTTTATCAACACGCTTTCGCATATTAGTCCAGTGTTTTGTTTTATTAAATTGAACTGGAATTGCTCCCGTTTTAATTAATTACTTTTTAAATTACAGCTGTTCAAAATGTTAAGCGTAATACTACACGCAGCTCAGATTTCACATCGATTTTTCTGTGACATTTTCTGACGTAACTGTCCTTAATAACACATGGCGCATTGAAACCGGGAAAAGTACAGAGAAATGGGAAATAAATTCTTCCAATAGCGCTTTATGGATGATAAATCTGAATAACATTTTTATTATAAGTTCTGTAGTATTTCCACGACATTAACCGAGTTTATGAAACATTTAATGCGTACCCATAATCTTATTTTTGGATTTATGGAGGCATGTTACAAAAGTGGAGCTTGAAGCGTTTCGGATTGAATGCTAAAATTAAGCTGGCATGAACTGCATGTTGCTTTGCATTATTGCTATAATTTTTAAGAACATTATATAGTATATGCAAGAAGGTGCAAATTAAAACTTTAATGTCTGATTTTCAGAATATACTCCATATTAATGACTAGCCATTTTTAGTGGAAAATGATGTGACTATATCTCCCCTCGTGCTCGAAAGTATGCTTTTAGTACTTAGGAATCCCATAAACGCAGAGTTTTAATGCTTTTTATATCAAATATTTAAAAGTTAGCTTCAACCATTAGAATGAACTGTCACAGTTGGCAGACGTTCAGAAAGTCAAGAGACTACAAAAAACATTTGAATTAAATATTTCTGTGTGAAATTTCATCTCTATAGCATTTTTAACCGTGCGTATTTTGCTGGTATAGAGTCTGGAAATGGACTTAGCACATTTGGTGGAGGCGCTGAATATGACGAGGCGCGACAAATCCTGACTCAAATATTTATTTGAATGATTGATTGAGTATTTAATTTTACGTATTTTTCCATTTATTACTTTTACAAGGCCTAGATGAGAAATTAACTGTTTAGGTTAGGTATATAAATGAACTTCATGGCATATATTAGTTACACAGATGAACTGTGTCCCATTTGGTGGATGCGCTAGAAGATGGAAAAGTGAAAAGCTAGAAACTATAAATAGATGAACCTTGTTACTTTTGGTGGAGGCGTTGTACTTTGCCTTTACCTTGTTTTTTTATACTGGCTGTTTATATAGGTACTTGATATTTATTGAAACCTTCATTTGGTTATTTTATCTGTTTTAAAAGGAATTATTGACGTAAGGTATTAGATCTGATTATATATTGCCCCCATATATAAGTTGCGGTAAAGTTGTATCTGAATAACATAGTCTGGCCATGCATTAGTCTACATTCCACGAAACAGATTTAAAATTAATTTAACTCGTACAAAGCTGTCACGCCTCGCGCTGGACGCATTAAAACGTGTAACCCCTACCTATGTTTAGAGAATCCCTTCTGCTTTACACTAAGTGTCATTTGTTGACCAGACCAGTTAGTGACATAATTTTGTTAGGGTAGGTCGTCACGAAGTCCAACCCTTGCGAGCCGAGCGACAAGGTGCGCTTGCAAAGGGCGTTCTCACCCAGGTATTTTTAGACAGGCACCCCCCAACTTAACGCTTCGTAGAGCCCATGGAACAACAGGGCAAGGAATGCAGGTTTGGGAAAGCGTCTCTGGAGACCATGGTGTGCACGAGCAAACGAGCTAATAGGAGCGACGTAAAGCGATATAACGTGCGTTGCAGCGTCACTAATTTAAATGATTTCCATAACTGAGTGCTCGCAACGGCGGAAGCTATTATTGCAGAATCAATATGGGTATTTAGCAGCAGTCCTCATGTCGGCGCGGCGATGATGGCGAAGTCCCGACCGCACTGGACATAACTCCGGATTATCGCTGACATTTGGCAGCCGGTTATGACGCCTAGAAATGTTAATATTGACCGTCAACCTTCGCGCTAATCCTTCGCCAAATCCCGCGCTGTTCCCCTGCTGCAGGAATTCGGTGCATTTGGGGCGATCAGCCGCACTAAATTACGGAACGTGGAAGTAGAAGTGTAAGAATAGTGGGTTATGATGGTGGAATTCATAAAATGGCGTTCTGAAACGGCTTGATAGTTTTAGTTTCCAGGCTTCCTCGTTCTCTAAATCTCGAGTTCTGGTTTGCTGAAAATACTAAATTTATGACGACACTAGCAGACGTCGGTTACATGCGCTCTAAAAGGCTTAAACGACCGGAACATTGATATTATTATAAATCACTATGACATCTTCCTACTTTATCTTGCGGATTTTTACTTAAACATGTTTTTATTGTCAGTTGTTCTATGTTAGCAAGGAATGGGTCCATTTTGATTGTACCGTATGAACTCTTCTATTATGCCCCATACACTATTAACTAACACCAGAATCAGCTGAGTAACTTAACTGCAACTGAGCTCTTGCAAGGGTGTTGCGCATGTGTAAAGGGCACTTACTACCACGAAAACAATCGGTGGGAAGTACTATTTCGGTGGCACACAGCTAAGGTACCTCCTCTGTACATTAAAAAGATTTAGGGAAAAGCAGCTCTGCGAGAGCTTAGGAATTTGAGGCGATTAATCGACAAGGATGTAAAACATAGGTATCTTGAAGAGGCATATGTTCAGAGATGAATGGCGAAAGTCAACTAAGCAGAAAAATCTTCACTCAGAACTGAGTAATGCACATACTTGTATTAAAACCAACCAAAATTAAAATGTCTGAAAAATGAGGCTAACACCAGTACAGATCGAAGGTCCACAGACTGTAGTGGTACAAGACATAAAAACGTTTAAAACTTCCTATCCCAATATTTCGTGTCTGTTACTGCTAAAGTTTAAAGCGTCCTCAGTAGCTCAGCGTGATGGGGGCGGGTCTTAAACTGAAATAAGGGATATTAAAAATAATTTTCGCAAAATAGGGTGGCACTGGAATATATTCGTATTGACTTAGGGCGCCGCATGATGCGTTATCAGCTGGCGATGTAGTGTGATAGTTCCACCATATAAAACCCCTGCTTATGGCTTGGAATTTGGGCGCAGTGCTCAGGTCAGAGATTTGGAATTTACTAATTTCTGGATCTCTGAAAGCGGTTACTTCGCTTCAAGCTACGCAGTATTGCAATACGCTTTACAAATGAAATCATACAGTAAATTACAAAGACTATTAAAAATAGAGATGCACGGGGTACCCGGTTGTATCCAGTAATCGGCGTTACCCGGCGAGTTTAACCAGGTACCCGGTTTGGCCGTGTACTGGCAATAACCCGGCCGGGTAATACAGAAAAAATTAGGCGCTGAGGTGAACAAACTACTTCTACTGGGAATTTTCCAACCTAACTGACTTACAGCACACGTGAAATTTTCCGGTGCATCCCTAATTAAGATAACATTTATAGAAATTCATTTAAGCGGCCCAGCCTCGCAGCTGGTAAGTAACAAAGAAGAGCAACCATAACAATTTCCAAGAACTCTACCTATTCGATATTTGCAAAGCTAGTCGATGGGCTCGCTTGCGAAAGAATTCCACTGGGCAAAACAATAATGAAGACGTTGCTGCACTACGATCGGGGATGTGCACCCAAAATTGACCTCACAACTAACATGCTACAAGCATACCAAGATATAATGTACGCCTAGAATATGTTATTCTTGTGAATTTTAAATTAGCGGTAAATTACACATGCAATAGAAAATAATAAAACCAAGAGAAGT
This sequence comes from Agriotes lineatus, assembly GCA_940337035.1. Lineage (NCBI taxonomy): Eukaryota > Metazoa > Arthropoda > Insecta > Coleoptera > Elateridae > Agriotes > Agriotes lineatus. Next base: position 44,366,477 of record OW679198.1, read on the forward strand.
CATAAGCCCCATGTTCGTCGCTAAAGTGAAACTGTTAGGTGGGCTCGCAAATGATCGCGCCCTTGGATCTAAAACGGACACCAAATGGGAACCTTTTCCACGCGCTGTATGTTGAGAATATCCAATTTTGGGGTCACATTGTTCGGTGTCAAGCCAATATAGAAAAAACATCGTCCAGGGAAAGTCATGAGATACGCGGAGAAAGGGAAGGTCTCTGTTGAGGTGGTCATATATAACAAAAAGAGTGCTACACGAGTTACTCGGCAGCGCTATGGAAAAGCAGAGTTCGAAAACTCTAGTAAAGGATAGCTTTCATACATTAAATACAGGGTGTCTCAGAAAGAAATTCACTTTTAAAAACGCCATAACTTCTTTACTATTAAATATTTATATAGATTATTATAACAATTCAAAAACGAATCTTTGCAAATTAAGTACGAAAAATTACATCGGTTAGATATTGCCCCTGACGGCCGGCGTATGCACTCTTCCAAACGCACCCTTCGTTTGCCATTATGAGTTGATAAAGTTCCACCGGCTTTGATTTCTTCTCGAATACGGTCCTTAAGATGTTGTAAATTTTCACGTGGATTATTATTATACAGCATACACCCTGCTGTTGAGATAACCCCATAAAAAAATCTAGCGGAGTCAAGTCAGGTCTGCTTGGGGGATAGTTAATGTTTCTTCTTTGAGAAATTAATCTTTCTGGAAAAGCTCTCTTTAGGTTTCTAAAGTAATAGCTGCCGTATGACTAGAGGCTCCATCCTGCTGGAACCACGCTTCGTCATTAAATCTTACGAATCCAAGAAGTTGAGGAGCAAGAAACTAATGGAAAACGAAGGGTATGTTTGGAAGGGTGCATACGCCGTCAGGGGCAACATCTAACCTATGTAATTTTTCGTACTTAATTTGCAAAGATTCTTTTTTTAATTGTTATAATTATCTATGTAAATAAATTAACAATAAAGAAGTTATGGCGTTTTTAAATGTGAATTTCTTTCTGAGACACCTTGTATATTGTGATGCCCTTTTATGGGTATAATGAATCTTTGAATATCAGTTTTAATTATTTGAATAAATTAAACAGCCCTAACTGCCACACTTTTTGTAATTTCCCCGTCTATACTGTAATAATGCTTAAATTTCTAATTCTAATTTACTCGCATCCCAGGGTTAGGTCGCTACATCTAATTAAAGAAAAATGATTATGACTCTATTTTAAAATAAACATTTAATTGTAAGCACTCTGTATATCGCTATTTATGTAATGTGATTTGACAACTGGGTTATGTTTTTAAGTAATGGGATCAAATACACATCGAAAATTGTTTCGTTGCTTCGAGAATTCGTAAACAAGCTGTTGCTATGCGATAACAATGAATTGTAAGTATTGCGCGTCATAAATAAAACCCGAACCGGAAGTGACGGTCTTAAGGTACGCTAACGAAGCACATTCAGAAAACTAACACTTTTAGGAGGCAAATTTGACATTTTTATGGCTTCTCCGTTGAAAATAGGGTTACCTTCCCCTGGCTGGAACTCCTACGGTGCTCTGGGCCACTCGTTGTTGTTTACCTGCAGTTAGCAAGGCTCAAATCTGCGCTGAAACCCACCTGGTGAACGGCTGATGCTCTCGGACACGTCTGGAACCGCTTCCAATGACGCTGGGGCCTCATATCTTGTACTCCTCTGTGCTACACGGCCGCTGCTCTCTTATTCACTCGTATAGGAACTTATAAACCTGGCTGGACCTCCGTAGGATATGCCCAAAACACCACAGCTTCCACTGGACCACTTCGACGCCTGGTATTTTACCAGTGCGGAAGTCCAATGCAAGGCAACACTTCCACAAGTAACTCAGGGCACAATCACTCAATTAAACAACACTTTTAATTAACTTGGGTATTTATTAACACACAAAATAATTTTATTTCTGGGGCAGTTTGGCAATTTCACAACCAAAACTTCTGAAGAACCTACCCCAATTGTTTTTGTTTACAGTTTTTACTTTATTACTTGAATTTCCAAGCTTCCTCTGATTTTATTATGTTTAAACAAAGATAAAGCTATTCAAAAACGTTATTATGCAATTATTTTCATTGCCTATGCTGTTTCATAACAATTCTGGAATTGAAATTATTACCTTTACTCAACATTCTTATAATAAATATTTGTTTTGATGGTTGTATTATTAATTACTATTTGTAATATAAAGGCTATTAAAATGTGTTCATAGCAATATATTATGTTGTTAAAGAGACACTCGCTGAAGGGGAAGATTTTCGTCAGAACTTCGAAGTATGGAAAACGCTACTTTTCATAAGTGATGAACGCGAATCTGTACATCGTACAGAAAAAATGACTTCAAGGATCAGTCGATATGCAGGGACGACTACGACATGATTTCCGCGGTACCTCAAAAATTTCAACTTGGAACAGCTACATTTACGTAGCGGTATGCTCACATGACAACACCAATTCTTAACTGAACTGTCTCTGGTCTAAAACTCAACGCTCAAATTGAACTGTTCTACTCCGCGCTGATTTTAGTGTGCCGGACTAAACCAATCGAAAATGGCAACTCCTTCTTTTTATTTGTGTGCGCAAAATACAATCCGGCATTCAATTTCCAAACGATCCTAACAGCTTTTTATTACTTTAACATAGTAAGATAAAAAATTATTTTTAACTGCTGACAGCTTCAAACTAGAGCATTATAACCCACACTTTGAAGTACACTATAGTAGTAGGATTTGCAAACAACTCACGGTAATCGTAAGAATGTCGACATATGTGAGTGCTCAGTGTGGGAGGTCTAGGAAACCAAGCAGTTGAAAGCTTACCAAATTCCGATGGAACAGACCTGCCCATTATCTGTTCCATCAAAATTGGATGCGATTTTAATTGCTTGGTTTGCAAGACTGTATAAAAGGGCTATTTCTCGATGCATCGGCAGTTCTGTTATTTTATTTCCTATTTTATTTATTTAGGTGTGAGTAAAGAAACACATTACATAATACAAGTTTTCAGAATTTCGGAAATGTCCTGCCAGAATATCCAGTTTTCAATTACTAAACCAAAATTAATATTTTTCGGAGGTAAATAATGGGGTAAACAACAAATGTCGAAATTTGACTTCAATATATAGATTTAAATTCTGAAAATATACCAAAAGTGTATTTATATGGCTTTACGTGTATGAGTAGAAAATCAAAAAGTATTTTCATATTTAGGTGCTTCACACAAATTGCTCGAGCTACTCCCAAAACAATGAGCTGTAAAATTATTTCTATGCCATGTTAATGGCTCTAAATTGACTAGGTTAAGCAGCTATCGAATTAATTGCTGTATACAGAGCAGCATATGCCGGGTTTGGCCATATCGCATAATAAAAGCCGATTAAGAACTCCGTTTAGACAGACTGTAACCACGGAATAATAAACATGCATGTTAGTTTTATTATCTCCAGTTACAGCGGAAGTGCGCGACTAAAACAATGTAAAACTGTAGTCTATCCGGATGCTATAAACAATTTATTGCGCCATGATGGGGTAGATAAGACTCGCTAGACGTGATATGGGAAAGCTAACGTAATTATATGTACTTATTGTGAGTTTTTATTTGCAGGAAGTTTTATAAACAAACAATCTGCTTTCACTCGTATGATATTTTCAATCCAACTGATTTTGAACAATTTTCCAATTACATCTTTTGGGAAAAAAAGCATTAAGCTATTTGCTTTAAAAAATAATAAAAAGCGAGCTCCAGGTTCTCAGTTCTTTGGAGGCATACGATTTATTGCTGTCGTATTTTAATGGCATGTTAAAATTCCGAAGGAACAACAATACAGGTAGAGATTACTTATGCCAACAATAGGTCGTACGGCGATTTACATTAAGTTATTTAGTCGCATCCCCGACAGAGCGAAACAAAGTGCGCCGTCGATAAATAACGAAAACAAACTGCAGTATTTCAATCAGAGATTTTTAAACTCTTTAATGGTCGATCAATCATCCAACCGAGACGCATCCAGCCTCAGATTAAGGCATTGAAGATTCGGTCCTGAATAAATCAATCGCAGTTCGTTTCAGAAAAGGTTGACTATCGCCGGCCCAGCATGGGGCGGTTTGGAGAAAGCTCAGCACTTTAAATATCCAGAAAATATTCAATTTGCACATTATTAATTATAATTGCTTCAAATTTACACCCTTTTAATGCAATAAAGCTGCTGGCATGTTAAAAGAGTCTTGATTGAAGCACCCTTCTGTAAGGCCTTTTTAAACCCAGTGTTCTGGGGGCGACGGTACGAGTGTGCCGCTCCCTGCTTTCCAACCACCGACTACAAGTAATAACTTCATAAGCCGTGTGGAATTATATGCATATTGCATATTAGGGAAGACCTCGAAATTTATCAAAAGGAAATTTGCATGTTTTAGTGAAAAAATGGAAATTTCCACACTCTTAAACCAGTGCTTTCCCACCCCACGCTTTTTCTCTATAACGACAGCTATTTTTCACCGGCGTTTAAGGATTTGCTTTGGGAGGCGGTTCGCCACAAGGAAGGAGTTAATTGGAACAAACAATGGCTAAGCACATTTATAATAAAGTTCTCCTTTTTAGTTGTGTTCTAATTTCACGCACGTTAATAGTGTAAAATTAAAGAACTGCCAGCGCTGCCACCAAGCATTTGCGGCGTGCATTATTTTAAGCAATCAACTTTTTAATTTCGGCCCCGAAAAGGCGCACCTCGATTGTAAAATAGCACTGCTTAAGGCCGAAGTCGGAAAATTCAGTTCTATTTTATTCGGAGTCAATGGTGCCACGTGAAGGTATTCCGTTAAGATTTAAATAAAACCACCCCAGTGTAAAGGGGCGAGCTTTTGTGCCTCTGAGGGTGCCGACTCGGGATTTCCATATGTGACAAGGGTGAATAGTTATGGAATGCGATTACGCTTCCATATTTTTTTATAAAGCGATTCACTGGAAATGCTATGACCGTCGTAATTTTTCGGCGAATTTTATCGTGTAATTAAAATGATTTTTTATTCTTCTTATATTGAAAATTATTTACAGTTTGTCAGGTCATTATAATTGTTTTGCTTATCAGTTAGTGGAAAATAACCTATATAATTAACCGCTGGCAGAAGTAATAATGGCAAAGGACTTAATTGTAATTTATGCGATTGCTATATTTCATAAATGTAGTTTAACAATTTTATTTCCAATAAACAAATTACAAATTTCTGTATAATTTAATAATGTAATACCTTGAAATGAGATTGTGACTAACCGGGTTTTGAATGTATAATTGAAATTTGATTTTTGACTTAAAGTCAATATTCGAGTAGGTGAATATTAGTATCGGGTAATTATTTTGTAATTTCTAGTTATTTATATGTATACTTATAGGTATTGGAATTGCAGATATATGCATTTTAAGTGATGTACACTTTTATATCCAATATTTGAATTAATTACAGTTTCAATTCACATTTTATTTCACTAATTAGGATAATGCTGTAGTTTGTATAATTAATTATAATTCGACTGTATTTGTATACATACATCAGGTAATTCATTTCCAATTGAGTATCAATTTTGTGTATTTCTATTAGAATAATCAACTGCAGAAATTTATTATTAATGAAAAAAAAATACTAGGTAGAATTTAAATAAATAATGTTTTAATTGACAGATTATGTCAGTATTTAGAGGAAAATAGTTAGAAGTTAGTTGTTATGAATGCTGTAATTTGTGTAATTAATTGTAATTAGACTGCACTGGCATACATACAGCAGGTAATTAATTTTCTAACTGAGTATCAATGTTGTGTACTTCTGTTGGAATGATTAACTGCAGAAGTTTATAATTAGTTTCATAAGTTACAAGTTGTTGTTAATTATCAGGAAAAATATTACTTTCTGATGCGCAGCTAGAGGAGAAAACGTTTTTATCAGATGTTTGAATTAAATACTGTTTAATTAACAGATTATGTCACTGTTTAGATGAAAATAGTTACAAGTTGTTATAAATGCTAAACTTTGTGTAACCAATTATAATTAGACTACACTGGCATACATAACAGCAGGTAATTAATTTTTCAATTTAGTATCAATGTTGTGTATTTCTAGTAGAATGATTAACTGCAAAAGTTTGTAATCAATTTCATAAGTTAATTTCCAGGAACAATTTCTGATGTACAGGTATAGGAGAAAGCTTTATATCAAATGTTTTAATTAAATACTGTTTTAATTGACAGATGAATGATTGAATGATTAATCGCAGCAGCTTATAATTAATTTAGAAAATTACAAGCAGTAGTGAATTGTAATTCCAGATATGCATTTTAAGTCGAGGAAAAATTCCGTGTTATAGTATATTATTATATGAGCGATTATGACAGCCATTATTCACGAAGATGACATTTGCGCCACAAGCCAAAGGCGCGTGGTGCAAGTCATCTGAGTGAATAATGGCGATAATCGCGAATGTAATACGATATTTTATCTACTCCTATGCAATAGAAGTTTTGTGTTCATATTGCCGAATTATGACATTTGTGACGGCTGTTAACTTCAAAAGTAATTTAATAATAAGAATGAATTTTATGATTGGCTACAACCTATTAAATAATGATAATGAAAACATAAGTTTCTGATTGGTTGCAACTGGAAAACTATTGAATTATGAAAATAGAATTTTATGATTAGCTGCAAATCGTGAATTATGAATCATAATTCATGGCAATTGTACAGTAGGAGTAGATAAAATACTTAAATTAACTTCTGTTTTATAAATGTTGCTGTACCTTATAGTATGTTTAACGAATTACAATTGCAAATAAAATTGGCATCGCCGTTAATTAATTTTTCAACTGTGTATCACGACCTCTCTCTCTTTCTCTCTCTCAGCCTTGATCTATCCATTGTATATAGGCCTCTCTCATATTGGACCATCTTTCTCTGTTCTGGGCGACCTGGTACCAGTTGAGCCCAGCGAATTTCTTCAGATCGTCGTACCATCTTTGCTGTGGTCGTCCTACATTTCGCCTTTCACCCCATGATCGCCCATATTATATTCGTATAATATATTTATTACCCTAAATCGAAATTACAATATGTTTTCTATCAACTAGTTTCGCAATTTCAACGTTGAAACGAGATTGTAATTAATTACTCGCAAATACAAACATAATCGCTTGCCAAACAAAGTGTCACTTTTAATCTTAATAAAAGAATATGCTACTTATTAAAATATAATTAATAGTAATATCAGACGTTATAAAAAGGAGAACAGTAATTATTGCTATCGCTATAGTTTTAGAACTGATGACAGTTCGTAGATGTTTTGCTTTCTTTCTGCCTATCATATCATCCCTACCAATCGGCCCTAAGATAGTATGGATAGATATGCGTCTCACTGGAAAAAGTGGCATACTCAACAGTGCTTAACCAGCCACACAACACGGAGTATCTTAAATTAGCCAAAACGAACCTCCTAATCCTAACCAATATTTCAAACGTTACAATTTTAACGTCAGAGACCACCCAGCGAACAACGATCTGTTCTTATCTCAGCAACGGAAGAAAGAGGCTGACAGGAATTATTACAAATCCCAAAAGATCAATTAGTCCAAACTACTGTCAGCACTTGCCAGCTGGTAGTATTACAAAAAATATTGGACAAGCTCCATCCATATAAGGGGAGAGTTAATCAACAGTCAAAAATACATAAAAAATCCATTCAGTTTCACAGCAGTATAGAATTTTACAGTTCATTTTTAAGGAACCACACATGTTTCCAATTTGCTGCAAGATCTTAGATTTGACGGTTTTTCAGTTTTTTTGAATTACTTCAGACTAAAGTTTACTCTTAACAATTTAGAAACCCCTGCCGCATGCTACAATGACTGGTTTTGAGAGTTAAGCAACGTTCCCGGCGGTCGGCACTCGGACGGGTGCCCGACCGCAGTGGTAGTAATCGCAGCCAGCCGTGCCTCGGAGAGCACGTTAAGCCGTCGGTCCTGGTTGTCATTTCGGTGACATTCGTTAGGATACGTCGGAGAAGTTCGCGCAACCTGAAAACTACCACCAGGTTTCGTACCACAAGCCACACCATACAAAAAACCTATGTAGAGAATTATTACTACTGAAATTCGTGATTATCGACCATATATTACGTTCAGAGCTGTGATGAATAATCTTATTATACGTTTAGAAGATTAATAGTAGCATCTGCAACATATCAGTTTCAACAAATACATTTTCTAAGCTTAATGTTATGGTGTAATTAATATCAATGAAATTTATTGCAAAATTAAAAAGAGCTTCTGCCCATGTTTGTAGCCAATGTTTTCGAGCTTCCCTAGAATAAGTATAAGCATAAGTCAGCTACGAATAAAACGATCAAGGAAAATGTGCTTACGAAACCTGTTGGATATACTGCATGAGTGCTTAAGGTAATTGCATATCGAGTTAAAACCAAGTTTCTTAAAGCAATACAGCTATTTATATTAGGAACTGAAGTTCCGAAAAGTTATCATGAGTGGTACAGCACGTGTATAAAACAACGACTAATAAAACGTGCGACTACTGGTAGGTTGTAATTATATTTTGTCAAATACCGTCCATAAACAAAATTTACTAGAAAGCGCCGCAGGAAACTTAATAAAGAATAAAGCATGATAAGTGGTGTGTGGTGCAGCCAGCAGCTTCGCGAAGAATTAGATTCTACGGGAGCATTACGAAATTATAAAAGATTACAGCGGCGGGAACGACATTTAAATTAAGCGAGCTCTTCATAAACCGGTATTAACTTATATGCCGGCAATATTCTGATATTATTAAAGGGAGGCTCGTGTTACAAAAAGGAAGTTAGAAAATAAATCAACCTGAACGTGACGTTTTGAGGACGTCCTGATGATATTACGGGGTGTTATTGTCGTGTAAATACAAAAGCCCGGTGATCTGTTTATTATGCGCGGCAACCCATGTTGAAGATTTCTGTTTCGCGACGGTGTTATGAAAATACTGCGTCAGACGTGTTCGAAAATTGGTTTCGCTTCCGATCTCCATTTTTCGGAGCGGGCAATGTCGTTGTAAGGCGATTACGGCCAGCAGATGCAAAATTACTTGCGGAATTTAACAACAAAGTAACGAGCTGGTCCCCAGACGTCTTCAATTATAAATGCACCCTCTTAGTCAAATCCTCGAACATCCTTCACATCCTAACTAACTTATGCTGCCTCTCCCTCTCTCTCGTCGCTCGAGGGCACTAGAAGATACTTGCAGAAAATAATGCATCACGTCGAGAGAAACATAAAATTTCGTATGCGGAGAGCGTACACTTATTACCTGTGTTTTTGCTGAAACACAGTTGGAATATTTCCAAAAGTAGAGCAGTATTTATGGGGCTCTCTTCGTGGAGATAAACGGCGACAACGGTTTTTGAGACTTGCTGAAATTGCGTCGTGGTCTTCTTTATGAAGTGGGAAATGCAAAATCGAGGTAACCTCTGAAAGTGCAGCCGACTTGATGCGTGTCGCTGTTCCAACAGGATTTTTGGTCTGGACAATTTGCAGCCTCGAACCCGCATCGATAACCCTGATGATGTATTGGGTTAACGGTTATTCATACAGGGATTTATTTCCCGTGAAATTGAATTACGAAGGCCTAAAATATAAGAAAACTAAATGAAGAGTGAATAAGTGTGTAAACTATTCGGGAAGCGCAAGTCGCAGCTCATTTAATACTCTTTAGTTATGTTGGTGGCAACATAACCTAAACGATGTGTTTATTTGTTAACCTACCATCTAATTACAAAGTATCCATGTTATAATTACCCGCATTCTAGTCAGGCCTTTGTGAATTGCAAAATTTTAAAAAAGGGACGAATAGAAAGGCCAGTAGATTATTATCATACACTCCAACAGAACCGAACAGAATCTGTAGTTTTACTGTGTGAATGAATATTATTTGGACTTGGAGTTACTTGGTGACTTCTCTCCTTGCTTTCAGATATTGTATTTCTACTACTCATGTCCAATGTTTTGCTACAGCTTGTAGGGTTATATTTTGTCCTTAGTCTTTTTGGTGTTCGTGCATTCAACTTCGTTTTTCATATTCTTTTGTAGTCTCCCATCCTGTTTATATGACCAAACCATCTTACTTAATTTTCTTGTGTAACTCTGCGTATTTGTCTTAAATATTTTAGCTATTGCTAGCTCACGGATGAGGATGTTGATACCCGCTGTACGTAGAAATGATAATACTTATTGAAGAACAAAAACAATTTATTTGTTTTTACAAGATTTAATATGATTATACACAAATATATACAATACATGTATGATGATACAAAAATACTCATACAGTGCGCGATTAAGCAACTGTTTGTGCAAATGTTACAAAATGCCCTGGTGGGAGAGCCGTGAGAACTAAAATGCGGTTATTACTCAGCGCTGGCTTTGATACGTGCTAGACGACTTGCAGACACGGAATCTCGAAAGTCGTAAACAGAATGAATGTTGGCGCTTCCGTGTTCATCTCTAAATAGGGTCTCGTCAGCTGCATAAATGGAGGGTTTATTGCTTCTCGGATGGAATCTTACTGAAACCGAACGTCTTGTAGGCGAAAATCTTAGGTTCTGTTGTTGAGGGGATTTTACGTTTCGTCTCCTGGTCTGCGGGCAGTTGGGCAGTGTGATCTCCGTGAGTCATGCTATGGTCTGAAAAGGGCATAGCGATTACCTGCAGTTTACCCTGAGTTCTTAATTGCGTGCTTTTCACATTGTAATTGCAGATGCAATTTATCACTCGCGACACTAATTATACAGTTTAAGACGCGGTGCATCATTAGTTACCCGCTAGTTTAGGCTGAACAGTTTGTCGATCTTAAGTTTTCACATTTATGACTTCCTGGGCTGTATTTACGGGCTCTTTCACATGATTTTTTGTGAACGCTGCAGAGCTGTATTGTAAACAATAATAGTCTCCTCAATTATCAGTTTTAACAAAAATTCCAAATTTTTACATAGTTCAACACACACAAAATAAAAAACCCAGTAAGATCAATGGATTTGGGGGCATTTATTTCCTTTCAAATGCAATTTTCGTAGTTCAAACGTTTGCCTACGTCTAAGTTAGCTCAGGGTTGCTTGCTGTACTCGACGTTTATTATGGCTATAACATTAGGTATAGCTTGCTACCTACTTAACTTGATGTGTGGCAAATGGGATTTCATTCTAAACAAATCGCTAGAGTATATTTTAGTTGCAGAAACCAAATATTAGTTTTTGCTCAAGAATTACGGCTTTAAAGCGAAAGAAAAGGTTACTTGAATTTGTGCAAATCAGTATTGCAACATGTTTGTGGATTGGTGGTGAGATGGTAATTCTCACAAACAGAACTAGATACTTATTGAACTTAAACAACCTATGCAGGGCTTAGAAATAACTAATTCTATCAAATTAGAATCTCGGCGTGTTTTGCTCACGCATACGTCATGATACGTATATAAGAATGACCTTGGGTGGTTGGTTTGGGCATTATAGAGTGGTCACTTTTTATTGTGAGACGAAGATCTATCCATACTATTGTGAGGTTTGGTTGATAGATATTTTGAATGTGGTCTTTTGTGAGATGAACAAATATCCACATCCACATTTTCTTTGGATCCCTGTCTCCTCTCCCTTAGTTCCCTGGGGTCTCTTATTTTCAGGATGGGATTTGCTTTTGTTCTGTGGGTTGGGTAGAATTTACTTGTCGTGTTATGATATATGTTAGGATTCTTAGTGCTTTTGTTTTGAGTATTGATGTAGCTGTGGTGGAAGATTGGAGTGAATGGCTGTAGAGGGGTTATTTTCTATTAGAGTTATGCGCCAGTTTGATCAACTATCAAGGAAAATTAGTATTGTTTCCCAAGCTTAAGGCAATATTTTTGTAGTCATTCTTTGAAGTTTTTTCTTTTTTTTTATTTGCTCTAATCTGATTAGTTAAACCAGGGTCTTACGATATTTACAGAGCAAGTAACCTTTGGCCGTCTTTCGTTTTAAGTATGAAACCATTCCGTTCCCCCTTGCACAATGTTTGGCGTGTTTATAGATATCTATTAGGCCTTTTTACATTATCCTCACCGGGACATTTCAGTTCTTTTTCAAGTCACATTTAAGTTTTACCACAAGTCACCTGCAATTGGGTGACCATAATTCATACCGAAGTATTGCTTAAGCTGTTATTAACGCCTTTCACCTATTCGTGCACTTCACACTTTCAATGAGCGCCTTCACTGCACTGTTCGGAACGTATTCTTTCAGTATACAGCCATTTTGGCTGAATCATGCGAGAGAAGGTTCTTCTATTAGCTTCCTGAAATGTGGCACAGGTCAAAAGTGTTTATACTGGTTCTGCGTACATCATATCGCAGCAAGTCGAATCCACGCTTCTAGCTGAAAACAAACCCAATACTTTGCAAAGCATAAGGAAGATGCCTTACCGCTTTGCTTAAATTGATTGTAGTTTCCTTACAGCATGCAATCATTTGTTGTTTTGGCAAAATTTCACCGACTTGCTTACATTTATTTCGTAACAGTAGCTGTTCAACTCATTGATAGTAAATGCTTTCGATTTATGATTTTGTTTGACAGTAAGTAATCATAATTCGGGGAGTATTTTTTGTGGTTTAAGTTACTTTTCATAGTTTATAAATTATGCGCAGAGGCCTTTTCGTGTAATGTGCGAGTTATAACGTTACGAAACGATTACATTTTCATCCTTGTAATTTTAAATCCGTTTATATTGGAATAAATGGTTAATGATAATTGTCTTTGAATATTTAGTGTTGTGGTTTTTATAGATTTAAAATGGTTCGATAATAATAAAGATTGTGAGTTGCAAGAACTTCTGTTTGTTGCTCTTTTGTTATTTTCAGAATTTTGTGTGGTTTGAATGTTGCATATTCAGGTTTGGACTAGTCCACTTGCTTGCTTAAAAGTGAGTGTATCTTTTAAAATTAGTCTCTTGTTATTATTATTTAAAAAAATTCATTCTAAATCCCAGGTGTAGCAAACACTGGGAAATGTTTGGCCATGTTATATTTAAACACATTTGGGGCATTACATAAAGGCTGTAAAAATAGTTAGTGAGATTGTCAGTCAGATAAATTCGCGACAGAACCTTACTTTTGCATTTTCACATTTAATTAAACAAAATTTGAAAATAAATTATCCAAAGCTTCTATCGTCTCTGTTCTGTAGGCTTGTTATATTATATACAAAGCAATATACGTTGTTGAAATAACATATATGGTGTTATCCAATATTAATTCTGAAAATATTTCTAATGATTATTGCAAATACTCTTTGGCGATCCCAGCAAATAGAAAGTAATTTTAAATAAATGCGCGTAGCCGCTGGAGCGTTTACATCACTTTTATATTACTAAACCTCTAATGGCGCCATTTCCTGCAATTTCCGTAATATGTATGTATATTTTATATGCCACTTTCATTATTATTAATAGTCAGAACGCATGCAACGTGGAACAAATAAGAAAATGCTCCACACAGCTATAATAACCCAACTAAGCCAGGATCATCTGCAAAAGCAGGGCAGCTATTATTTAACAGAAACGGCACCTAAGGGGATACAATAAACAAGAAACAAAGGATACGCCTGAAAATACAAAAAGAGTGGTTGCATAATTACCACTAGAGGATGTCTCTGAGAGTCAACCTGTAAGGCCAGCAAGTTAAAGAAAGATAAATTTACTCCAAAAGCAGTCGGTCACCCAGCTGACATCACAAGAGATCCTCGTAGATTTATTAACGTTTTGTGTCTAGCAAGCCTTCCGGTTAATCAGCCCGAAGCTGGGAGGAAAACAGACGTCAGCGTCGCAACAAAGTTCTGTAACTTACCTATCTCTCGTAATTTAAGGTTTGCTCTGCGCCAAAATTATTGGAACGTCGAGATAATTACGAGCCATATTTTATTAAGTTGAAAATGTACTGTTTAATTAACGCCGAGTCGTCGGGATGACGAGTGTGCGAGTCAACACAAAGTTTGGAGTGATTAACAGGGCTGAAAATACGCCTTTTAATTAATGTGTAATACTTAGATTTCCATGCATTTGAAATGCTAGACGCCCCTGAATAGTTCGGCTCAATGCATTTCGCAGGTTTCGTCTGTAAGTGTCGTGATAGTGAAGCATTGATTTTCCACACATAAATCAAGATATATAAATTGCACTGAAGGTAATTTTAGGAAATGAAGCTTTTTCAAACGTTTTCAATTCAGTACGCTTTGAATGTCTACTAAAAAAAAAATAAAAATTTTTTGTGGCCCTCTAATACTATCCTTCATTAGTATGGCGTAATACGTAAACCCATGATCAATAAAGAATCTCCTGCTATATATTTATGTTTAATATATACATACATACAATCGGTGCATATAAAATAGAAATAACAAATTAATGTTCATAAAATGTATCCGTACAGTTTGCATATCATTTAATAGTAATTATAGTTCATTCTGGGTTGTTTACAATGCTTCAGCGAATTACAGTAACTTATAACAGGCCAATGACACTGGTTTTTAGAAACTACATAATTAACACAATAAAAACTGTACAATTAACATCCACTACTTAATTCGTGCTTTTAAATAGTGGCTTTTCATGTGGCTTTATAATTACTCAGAAATAATACTGCCATTTAATAACTGGAAATACCATGTTTTTGCACTTGCGGGACTAAAGTTGGCACTTTAGTTACTTATTTCAGGGACTAAAGTAGCTCATTTTATCTCTAGGGACAGAAGTAATTACTTTAGCCCCTAGGGACTAAAGTAAAAAATGTTACGGTATCTATGGTAATCTATGGTAAATTCGGGGTTAACAGGTTAGATTTCGCGTCAGTTTTGACATAAACTGACGCAAAACCTCATCTATTAACCTCGAATTTGACATAATTGTGAGCTCTTGTCATAATGACTTACAGTGCCACCAACTTTAAAATGTAGCAAAGGCTACTAATTTTAAAATAATTGTAACTAAAATGTCAATAAATGTTTAAAAAAACGGGTTTTCGTTTTAAATCTTCCTGCAACGTGAAAAAAATAGTATATGCAACTCGGAGAGAATGCTATTTTGCTTCAGTGCAATTTCTGACTCGAGGGCTTCGCCCTCGAGTCAGAAATTGTACCTCAGCAAAATAACGCATTTCTCTCCCTCATTGCATAATCTACTATTATATTTTTAAATAGTCAAATCTCTTATAGTGCATTATTATTAAAGTTAACTAACAATGTCTCTGATTTTAGAAGAAGACCGAAGTTTATTTAGAAGCTAACATAGAACTATTTAGTTGAGCTTTTTTTTTACAGCCTATTTATGAAATTCTACTGGCGGGGAATACCTACTATGGGGACATATATACAAAACTTTATAGTACTTACTGTGAATAATGTTGGGTAAAAATGGGTAGCCTGTTTCTCTATGCACTTAAGCATACATTCTTCTGTAGTATGCATAAATATATAACTCGTTTATGACTTTTTGTTCTATGGTTTCGTAAGGAGCGACAATTGTTTAAAATCCAGTAGCTCTCTGAACTGAAATCTTGCAGTACAGCTTTGCTACTCCTTATATTATGATTTTGCGCATGCGTATGTTCTGTGGTCTAGTAGCACAAGATAGCAGGCGGGTGCAGTGCAGCAAGCACTAACTTGTAATGAGTCATTTCATTCGCCTCGCCGTTGCGGGTCAATTTTGTAATGCGGCTTTCAGTAGCGTCATCACTGTGTTTAATTTTTGTAACACGACTTCACTTTATGCGCTGTTTGTTTACCTAGGTAGCTCAGTACACATGAAACTATTAAAATTACCTCAGTTCGTAGCTACGAAGCATCAACTGCCAAAAACCAGGAAGCTGGGTTGCAGTGTTGAAATTCAATATAAAATGTACAGCGACGCCTGTAATTGGCCTAACGGCTGTTGGCTGAGTACCAAAATAAAATAAAATATTCACAAGAAAAGCTATTTGTTGACACCAATAAACAGAGACATACTGACCTTTGAAATACACACACCTAAAATCATTATAATCAGGATTCAACCCTAGAATAAATGGTCATTTCTAAAGACAATAGTATAGGATGCAAATGGATCATTAACGTGCGATAGATCTACTCTTTCTTTTGGTACTACCGTACGAAGTGCGGTTTTCTAAGCTTTCTTCAGCAGTGGTCCGAGAAGGTAGCTAGCCTATCCCGTTGAATTACTTAGTATGAAGAATGCCCTTTGCCAGGGTCACGACCACCAAATGTATTAATATGACGGCTGGGAAGCGTTCGATGTTAACTATGCTTGGGTATGGGGCTCGAACCCGCTATATGCCGACTGTAATGCACGCACTTCACCAGTCGGCCACACGATTTTGCAATAGATCTTGGCTACACGTATTGACACGTCATTTACATTTAAGTAGCATTAAAACGACGTTAAAATAGCTGTCTTTTATATTCAAATATTGAATGTACGGCGTCGCTATTCGATTCTAAATACTGTGCTTTGTGATTTGCGTAAGTATTTTTTTGTACATTAATGGCATTTTTTACGGTAGCGAAATATACACAAAACAGCTTAAAGCGAACGCTTATTGTTCAAACTGCAAACATTTCCTGTATCGGTTACCTTAAGTTCGTGGCCTTGGAACTGCTGCTCAGTACCCGGACTGTATCACGCCATCTATTGAATGACTTGTTATATAGAAATTTTTCAGGATTACTACGGAGAAGTTGCTTCTGGTTATGGCGCCTCTATGGCTACGAAACAATCGAAACGTCTCAAACCTCCTTGACGGTTTTGAAATTGCGTACTTGCTTTGTACACGATTAAAATTACACTTACATGAAGTATAAACACTGTCTTGTCGCACAAGCACTATATGCAGCAGAATCTATTTATTTCGTGGCTTCCTAGCCGCCTTTATTTAGATCCCCCAGGCGAGTTTACAGTGTGAGTCGTTCAAAAACGTGCGACCTTGGTCTCAGCCCGCCGGCGGCTGATTCTGAGTTTTCCACCACCGCCGTTGAATTCATATCGAATGCTACACACACATAATCTAGCGATCCCGCACTTCTTCTTGCTTGTATTCCCGCTTTTGTTTTACTAAATTACAATTGTTAAACCTAATTAACAATAAAAAGGAATGCAAACAGAATTTGGCTATATAAGCAATTCAGGCAACGGAGGCCAGATGTCCGTCTTAAATGATATAATTCCTACTATGTAGTTCATTTGCCATTTTTATGTATTTTGTTGTTAACCAAGGGGTAGAAGTTCCTAATTTTAAATTTCTTATAATATTACGTTGCAGGTACACAGTTTTTATTTTATTTTGACAGACATGCCAACTTCATTACCTTTGATTAACACAGGGATAAAGTTAAAATATTTTAATCGTAGTTTAAGATCGCTTCAGGTTTAAGACTAAAAATCTTACGGTTGCTGTATTTTAATGACGTCATAGAGTTTGACACCTTCTGATAAAAAACTTAATGCAAAGATAAGGGCAAAATAAAATGAGAAAGTCTAAAAAAAGTACAACATAAAAATATTCCTAATTTGAATCCTTTTTTTATTAGTTAGAGCAGCATTGCGTATCCAATCAGAGGAAACATAGATATAGAAGAATTAAGAAGGGAGAAAGTTGAGGCCTTTTTTAACCTTTTAGCAGCACAAGTAAAGATGGTATGAATTACAAACAAATATTTGTATTCCCAGAGGATTCTACTTCTCAGTATCGCAAAATATCCAATTTCAGCTTGGCAATCGTTTCTATGGGGGAGCATTTTTCCAGGTGCAAAAGTATACTGCATGCAATTGATGGTTCAATTTGAAGGATTACTAATTGCTGTATTTTAAATATTTTTTGCAAATAATTTTAAGAAGTGTTAAGCACTAGTGTGCCAATATAGCACTTTTTGAAACACTCCAATATAAGGACATTCAAACTGCGTAACACGAGCTGCTCACTAATCTATCATGAAAATTGATAATAACATGACGTGCGTATCCTTATCAAATTATTGAGTACAGAGCAAAGCGAGGGTGTACAAAATCTTTATGCTGTACATCTTGCGAATTTGATGGCGTATGCAGCCATGTCTCCTTTAACGGGAAAGAGAACAGTACCGATAATGATGATGGTACTATGGAGAAAACCACACCCTTCTTCAATATATTTCTACAGGTTTAACTAACTTTTCATAATACCTTCTTAATAGCATTTTTTTATTGTTTCCTTTTAGTATATGCTTGGACGACAATAAAACCGATAAGACATTGCATCATCAACTAACGGTCTTCCCTACATCGGAGACATGGTGTGAGCTTTTTCTTCAATTTAGTATTTGACGCGAATTCAAATTATTTTATTAAAGAAGGCTTGGAGGTGATTGAATCATTGATACCTCCAGGGAACTGATTTTCCTACTGATAATGATACTGTAACTGAAAAATTCCTCCTAGAGCGTAAAGGAAGTTATTTTGGTTGGCTTACAAAGATAAAGATATTATTTGTATTATGGAGAGTCCACTTCAAAGCATGTTGAAAACTAGGAAGAATTTCTATTTCATACCAGACGAAGGCCATTCGCTGGCGCATATCATATTCCTTGTTCTTGCGGCTCGAGTTACATTGGACAGACTGGTCGCTCCATTGATCTAAGACTTCAAGAACATAAAGGTGATTTCAAACAAACGCATCACAAAATCAGCAGTAGCTGAGCATACATTTACAAATGGACACACCTTAGAATTTGAGCACGTCAGAGTACTTGCCAGAATACCTCACTAGTCACTACTTCCAACGCTTGATACGTAAAGCCATAGAAATAGATAAACGTGCAAATAATATACACAGGGAAGATGGTTTTAAGCTTAGGAAAACGTGGACTCCTGTGATACACGATCTAAAGCATTACAGTGCGTCATACGGCCACGCCCCACAGATTACGCTGCACTTGAACGACCAATCAGCGTTACGTCACTCCGAGCAGCTGGCACAAAGAACTATAATATAAATAGTATACCTACACACCTACCTTCAGTGTTTTTAGTGCGACTTTTACTCTGATGATGCAAGCTGCAAGGTCTTGCGAAGCGTTAATGAATATGGGTGCACAAACTGCAACAAGACCAAATCTGCCTAAGTATTCTCGTTCTCAAGGTACTCAAGCAACACGAGCCGCCAAAGGGCATGGCCATCGCGTGGATTCTTGCTCGAGTTCACAAGGTGCAAGACACATTAAGCCAGAGAATGCTGGTTGTTTATCCACAAAGTCTACGCGGTCTAAGCCGAAATTCTATGTCAACAAGAACAATTCGAGTAACCGCGAAAGCCTCAAACAGTATGTAATGTTGCGTTTATTATGTTTTTTAACTATATTTGAATTATTTTTGGTACTGCCTTCTCTAACTTTTCAAATATATAAGATAGAATCACTTTCTATAATTTTTTCTTCAATATTATCAGATTTGAGCAAGAAAGTTCGCTCCGCAACGACAGTTGTGTTGTATAGTCCACGACAATACTTCTCTACGTTGTATAGAATAAACATCATGACTACAACCTACAAACTCTCTACTTGTATATAAAAATTATAAGTGCATAAGTCAGAAAGAAATGTTTCATTATTTAGTTGCCTACATCAGATATTAGTTACAGTTTTAGATGATTTCCACGATTTGAGCATATTTGACTTCTTAATTAAAATCTGAAGATTTTTTTACTTTCGACGTCCATCAAATATTGACTACAACAGGCAATACATAAGTAGTAAACTGCAAATATTTTTTTTTTCTGAATATCTAATTAGAAGTTGAGATCGCCACCAATTCTTACAATTCGCCCTAAATAATGCATGTCTACAGAAATTTTTCCAAAAGTTGGTAAGCCAATTGATAAGTTTTGGGGTGAAAGCTTTTTGACAATAATTGCTTTTGTAAATTGGCCTTTTCCATTTTTTTTCTAAAGTTGTGTCAAAATTAATACTTTTTTTACAGTTTTTAGTGTCAAAAGTGACTGTTTATACAAATTTTAAATTTAGCGTGCGAATTATGTTCTCATCGCCCGTTGCTATTGGTGATGCGATAAAACTGCAAATCGCACGATTTTCCGTAAAAATGTATGTCAACATAACCTAGAATATCTAATACAATGTAACAGAAAAAGTGTCACGTAACTAAATTATTGTATTTCTATTACGATCGCAGAAAAAATCGTTTGACCTAGTATCATAGTACGTATACCATTATGCTTTTAGTCAAATAAAAAATATGAGAAGATATTACATATTCTTGTCAACATAGAATTTCGGCTTAGACCGCGTCATCTTTGTGAATAAACACACAGCAATTCTCTGGCTTAATATGCCTTGCACTTTGTGATCTCGAGCTATGATTCACGAGATGGCCATGCTCTTTGGTGGCTCGTGTCCTTAGAGTACCTTAAGAACGAGGATACTTAGGCAGATTTGGCCTTGTTGCTGTTTGTGCACCTATACTGACTAACGTTTTGCAAGACCTTGCAGCTTGCATCATCAGAGTGAAAGTGGTACTAAGCAACAAGGCCAAATCTGCCTAAGTGTCCTTGTTCTCAGGGTACTCAAACAATACGAACCAACCAACCAACAAAGAGTACGGCTATTGCGTGGATCCTTGCTCGAGTTCACAAGGTGCAAGGCACATTAAGCCAGAGAATTGCTGGGTGTTTATTCACAAAGACTAAGCGGTCTAAGACGAAATTCTATGTCGACAAAAGTAATTCCTGTAACCGCGAAAGCTTCAAACAGTAATAAGATATTACTTGGTATTTTAATTTTTCTGGAAATTCTGCGTCTGTTTTAATGTATGATCACTACTTTGCAATCACCCTGTATATACTAAGTGTTGCATATACCATAGGTTAATGGTGCCATGTCATCTAATTTATATTTTTTTAAATTGTGGGCAACATGTAGGGTAGGGTGGTTCTAATTTTGCAACCTCGGAATTTTGTTAGTCGCACCCCCTAAAGTCGTCCCAATGCCAAAAAAACTAACTCATAAAAATTTTTAGCCCAATCGAACAATATTAACGAATGCCACCGAACCTTGGAAGTTTCCGAATTGCATATTTTAATAAATTGAATTCACTTGTTATCAATTAAAATCTGACGAACCGGAAGTGCTATCGGAATTTTTATAATAACATAAATAAAAGGATATTTTATTTTCTACAATTTTAGTTATATGCAATTTCTCCGCAAACCTACCGGATGTTAAAAAAATGCGTAAAGTATTAGAAAAACGTAATAATTCGATTTTTTTTTCTTTCTATTTTTAATTTGAAAGCGTCAAAGTATTACAATTTTGAAGTAAATTGCAATCAATTATTCAATTTTAGCCGAATTTTGATAAAAGTAAATAGATCTTATGATATATAAATGTTTGAAATTCAATAATAACAGTTTTTTACCTATTTTAAGCATTTGAAATATTTTTAGAATTAGTTATTTAAAAAAAAACGGTGTCGAACTGTCGAACACAGTTTCTTTGTTTGTCAATACAAACCAGATGTTTAGAGGGAGGATATACAATTTTAAAATTTTAAAGCATAAAATGGCCTCCACGTCAAGGGTTCTTCGAGAAAAAAAGACTAAGCATTTTTAATAGGAAATAATGCACATTAAATTATTGGTAGTAAGTTGCTCTCAAACAAACAAGTTTTACAAGTACTTTTTTTAATATGGGTATAGTTAAATTTTATTTACGTGAAAGTGCAAAATTAATTATTCAAGGAGTAGTGTTTTGGTAAAAAGCGCGGATTACATCATTCTGTAGAAAAGCTGGAATCATTATACTCTGAAGGAGTTTGCTAAAACAAGGAAATAAAAGAACGGATTCATAAAAGGAAGGAATAAAAATTTGTTGAAAAATTTGATGACCTGCTCGATATCACACATGCGAACGCTCTAGAAGGAATAGATGTACAAGAAGATAAACAGTTTTTGCTTCTTCACAGTCAAAAAGGGCGACCAGGTAGTATGCTTGTGTTGATATCAGGTTACATCAACAAGAGAAGAGAACTAAATAACGACTGGAAAGAGAAGATACAAGAAGAAAACGAACTTACGAAGAGATGGAAAATTTAAGTAAGTATATGTAATTGTTTACTTCACGTCACAAATGATATTGCGGAAAGAAACTGATCGAAGAATATAATAGCTTAATTACCAAGAAAGAGGACCAAAAGCAGTACTTGCTACAAGTTGTTGGTGATTATCGGCGTCAATATCCGAATTCCAGTAAAGCTTCTTTAGTAACAAAAAAGTAACTATTGTGATATGTATTTCATTATTTTTTCTACTTCTTTATTAGTAAATTGCTCATTAAGCACTGTTTACTTGATTAGTAAATTCGTTGTTACAAACAGTGTTACGTAATGACTAACACGTAATTTTTTTTTATTACGTTACAGTTAGTTTCTGTTGTTTGTACGAAGCGGTGTAGGGATGTGACTGCAGCCGCCTAATTTTTAAGATGGTGTGACAGATGATTTGACAGTTAATAAAATATTTCTTTTTCGTTTAACGAAATGAGTGTGATCGTAGAAAAAGTATAGTACGCAACTCGAGCTATAGAGCAATTACACGCTCGTGGAATTACACACGCGCCGCTACGCGGCTTGTGCGTAACTTTTCCAACTCGCGTGTAATATGCTTCCTACAGCTCTCGTTGTGTAATATACTATTTATTCTTAAGTTTGTAAATATAATTCTTTAAATTTATGTAACTTCAGCAGTTATTTAATATTGCTCGTTGTATTTAATTTCTAAATAAATATATTTGCTTAATTCTATTATATTTTTAGTTATTAATATAAAAAAGCAATTTTTCAAGAATTTTTACCTTTTTCTAATACTTAACACATATTTTTGAAAGTCCAACAAGTTTACGCAGAAATTGCATATAACTCAATTTGTAGCAAATTAAATTTCCTTTTATTTATGTCATTATCAAAATTTCGATACGACTTACTGTTCGCGAGATATTAATTGATAATAAGTGAATTAAGATAAAACTAGCAGTCCAGTGAGACAAATGTCTCATTTAATAAAACAAAAAAGACCGTTTTGCAAATAGAACGCGTATTCACCACACGTACGTACATGACGTCATTGTTGGTAGCAAACTACCAGTCGCATTCACCTTGATAACATTTGCCTAGAATCTAACCTAAAAAGTTCGGATTAGGATAATTACGATAATAATTAGTGTTAGAGACTGAAATTCGGTTCCTGACCTGACATGACCATTCCAAACATATAACTTTCATAACTTTTTTCTCTATCTCTTACGGTTTGGTTGCTGAAACAGCGTCCCGGACGGACAAGTCTTAGATAAAGGATCTGTAATTTGGACACTTCCGGGCCTCGGTGGCACGTGTTAATATTATTCGATTGGGCTCAAATTTTTTATAGGTTTGTTTTTTCTGCATTAGAACGACTTTAGGGGATGCGACCGTATAACGTAGAACCACCCTAATGTAGGGCATCGTGCAATATGTCCCAATTCATGAAGTTCCTTGTTTAGTTGGAAGAAAATTAACATTATGTAGCATAGTAGATATAAATATTTGTTAAGTATTGTTTTAATTGCTGTGCAGCAGACCAAGTGTTAGAAAGCATAATTTCTCCAACTTTTTGATTTGCAACGCTAAGAAAAATTGTCTAAAGTTTGTAAGACTTTGTAAGACGTATATGTTGATAAGTGCGCTTTTTGCTTCTTTTGGTTACGTTGTTATGGCAACCCAACCTGATTTTTCTAAATGGCATCTGTAATAGTAAATTTTTATTGTAAAAAATTGAAAATTTTGCCCATACTCTTCTAGTTTCTATGCTAAATCAGAAAATTGAAAATATCTTGAAATTCTTCGTATTAAATCTAATAATACAAGGTACCTTTATCATATAAATTGTGTTATATTTAATTAAATTATAGATTCAAAAATAAATGTTTTCTCTAATTTTTTTTTACAGAAAAAAGTGAAGTGTCGGTAATGTCCGTCATTAAAAAATTTAAATCGATAAAAACGTATACAAGGCAAACACCTTAAATAATTTAATTCATTGATATCTTCAAAATGTTTAGCTTCAAACTTCTACCTGCGAGGGAAGTTCGTGTCAAGCCCATTACAAATTTTGTATCTTACTTCTCATTTTATATACTGCAACATACATTCGGATAATAAAACAAAATATAATTATTAAAAGCATTAAGTCCTTACAGTATAATCAGAAGTAATACTATTAAGTACTTCGATATTATCGGGTTATACGTCGATAACTTGTTGCACTATAATAAAAGAGTGTCAGTTTGACAGGTTAAATAGTCCGAACGCGTCAGCGGGAGGATTATTCTGTCAAACTGACACGATTTGTTATTGTGCAGGAAGTTTGAGACGTATAACCTGTTCGAAGTACGCATAGTATTCGATTTGATTATTTTTTGAGTAAATTTCAATAAGGAACAAATAAATATTTTATTGGCAGCTCGATTTGTTTGTATTAACCTAGCTGAAAGTCATCTCCATGAAAACAATATCAAGTTGACAAAAGTTATGTATTGCGTCATCTGGTGAAGTTACTCTAGTATAATCGATTTTGTATAATCAGTTATAATATCACAAGAGCATCGAAAATCATCGATTATTTTCCGAGTAACGAGACGTAATCTGCGAAAAACCACGAGAGCGCAGCTCGAGTGGTATTTTAAGGATTACGTCGAGTTACGAGTGAAAAATAATCATTATTTTCGATTGCTCGAGTGGTATTCGTTACGATTATATAATGAATAGACCGATAATAATAAATTATTTTATTTCTTAGGTTGGCACTGTGTATGTTGGTGGCACTGTAAGTCTTTGTCAAATTCGACGTTATCAGGTTAGGTTTTGCGTCAGTTTGTGTCGAAACTGACGCAAAACCTAACCTGCTAACCTCAAATTTACAATAGACAGTTATTACATCATGGCTCTAGATTATTATTATCGATTATTTTTGCTTTGTTGGACCCACCGAAACACCGAAGTGATTATACCACGTCGTCAAGGGTATATCCGTTTATCTATACCTTGTAACTAAGTAAAATTCTCAATTACTATTGGCCAAATTTATAATGAGTTGTATAATCGAAATTATACAAGATAACTTAACTAAATCCAGGCTTCTGATTGGTTGAGATCGCTACGAAAAAAATAATCATAAGAATCGTAAGCATATTTTAAAATGACTTTCTGCAACTTTTACTGGAAACGTAAGATCATGAAGATTATTATGTTATCAGTGTGGATACATCTCGAATAATGCTGAAGAAAGTTACTCCAATTCGTTTCGTGCCATTTCTAAAATTGCATCAACGACATCACCTATTGATTTGTTCGCGCTTTACTTCAACTATGTTCTCTAGGAATTTATGTCTACTTGCAATAAATTCCAAACGCCGGCGATGTCCATTCACAAGAGCAGCAAGCGGCAGCCAGGAGATGCCGTACACATTGTACGTCGTGTCATTTCCACTCCTCATTCAAGGAGAAGCTGTCAGGCGCTTCCTCGCGCTCGTTACAATGAAAATAAACTCGAGAAGAGCACAAGGGGACGAGTTAACATCAATAACCTTCCGTACCCGAAAAGCGATTGGAAGCGCGGGCACGTGCAGACGTCATATCGGACTTAAAATGCGCGCCACACAGAGTCTGCAGGAAGCGATGCACTACAATTAACGTGGAGGAGCCGAGCACGTGCCGGTTAACACGGGACGAACCTTCTGTTTATCGCAGCCCGCATCGTTGCGCCCGCAATAACACTAAAAACCTCCATAACATGATGTCTTTAGTGAAATCAAATTACCATTGTTTTTCCTTCCTTTGAGCGGCCAGGCTGCGTTAAAAGCTCCGGTAACGGCGAATAACAATGAAGCGGGCCGCAGGAAGTGTGCTCATTATTGCAGTGTTTGATTGTAACTTACATTCCTTTTTGGGCTTAGTTGCCTGAACAATAAACTCACGCATTTTAATTTGAACCTCATCTGCGTGGCTTCCCATTGAAATATCCGTTCTCAGTGTTACGTTCTTTGATACTCAAATAGCGAGTATTAACGTTAAGGTAGTAGTAATTGACGAGTGTCCACTTTTACGAAGGAAAGGCCTTTTTTGATAATTACTAATACTCACATGTTGGGTCTTCTCTATGTAGTCTTTTGTCAAATCGACGCACTTGGCTCATCGATGCTTCAACTTTATAGTCTTCCTATACTATAGAAGTCCACACTTTGACCCTCTAGCCATCAAGTCACCTCAGTTTTTAAGCTATCATCTTCGCCGAAATGCGTTCCACGAAGGTGATCTTACAATTTCCCGAATACCAGGACATCTGAGGGTGCGAGATATGGACAATAGGCTGGCTGCGGAAGGATTTTGAAGGCCAATTCAGCCGCTTTCGTGCATTTGTGCGAAAACGCATTGTCATGCTGTAGGAGCACTCCTTTTTGCAGTCGTCCACGGCGTTTAATCTTTATTTGGTACTACAGTTTGGTCAAAAGGTCGCAGTAATACGTATTGTTGATCATTGTCTCAAGCACGGCGTCTCGAGAATCCCAAGGGAATTACTTTGCCTGCCCACGGTTTCATTCTGAACTTCTATAGACCCCTGTTTGGTAGTTAATAATAGAGCCAACTGATTCTGTCAATTTTTTATCGGTGCAGGCTAAAAGCTCACAAGTGCTCATTTGATTGTTTGTGAGATGAGACCTTATTCCTATAAAAAACGTCATATAGCACGCATCTAACCGCTTTCCCGTCAATATTTACAGTTTTGGCTATTTTCTTAACAATAATTCGCCTACCTTCCATTACTAATCTCCACTTTAGCCACAATTTCAGTGCCGTTGCAGGTATTTTTCTCCTTGCTTCGTCTTCGAGGTCCTCTCTGCCACGCTTAAACTTATTTTCCTATCGCCGAACTGTTGGTTCTGCGACGATGAGATGTTTTAACGAACTTTTTCCATTGTCTCTGTTGTTTATTACATTACATTTCCCGACACGTTACAGACCACTGTCTAATGTTACATGATTCGGAAAACATCTTATGTTTTATCCACGAAAACCTGTCTTCAACCTCGGTTGATTTTCTCGGTCTTTTTGTCGTTTTTCCTTCAGGGTTTATTAATGTTATACCTTTTATTGTCCTTCTACCTTCTCTATGTTCTAGATTATCTAGCCCTTGTATTCTACGTGCATATACTACTTCATAATTGTTATTAGTTTATTGTGTATTTCGTATAATTGGTCTCATAGCTGTTACATTAGGTTTCGCCGCTAATGAAACTGAAACATGCCTTCGACTAACTCGGGAGAAGGGCGGGGTTGACTTACTTTCGAAAAGAAGAATGAATATGACATACATACAATTTCCCAATTAACTGTAAAATGTAACACGATTAGCTTAGAACTCATGCACCTGCTTGTCCGTTGATAGTACCTATTAAAACATGAAGGTCTGGCATCGTAATCCAGCTTACAAATTGATTAACTAGCGAACTAACTTGGGAACGCTTGTAAAATTGTTAAATTACTCAGTCAGCTTTCAAATCCCAAAATGTAAGGTGTTATAATTACGCCTGAAAATATCACTCAGCTTCAGCTAGCGAAAATATACTTTAAAAGGTCACACACAAAATATAGGAATTAAACAAATGGTGTTGCTCGAAGTGTAGTAATTAATATCCAAATAACACGAGCAAAGGAATTGCGATTCCAAATCACCAAGGTACTCGATGCGTCAGAAAGCCAAGGCGTTTGGGCCGTCTGCAGTGGAGGATACGGGACGTATTCACCGACTCCACGGCTAGGCTGCGGCGTTCCCAACAATTCTACGGTCACGGCTTTCTCTATGAATAAGGTACGGTTTAACGTGTACCTCCACAGTGTGCAAGAAACCTTCACCGCCCACTGTGATAGCTCGTAGGATGAAGGCAGATCTCCCTCTCATTCATTCAAAAGATCAAGCGATTGCCATGTGCTTTTAGGGTTGGGATTCCATTCAAACGACTTCGAGAAATTCTGTCTGGAGCAACGATGTTCAACAAATTTACATCCCCGAAATACGTCGGTAACTACACACACAGAGGCATAAGAGTGCGCCTTCAGGCATCTTAATTTTTGTAACTTATATCGGAAATGAACAAATTCTCTAACGCCATCCCGTGGCTGATGAACGCGCCTAACGCAACAACGGTTGCCTACCCACTAGGCGTTCCTATGCTCATAAAGTGGAATAATGAATTCTGCAAATAAACGGTCTCATAGCATTCATCTGTTTTTCTTTCGCCATAAATTCTACATAGGAAACATGACTTAAATGTAAATTCTTTAACTTAACAGAACTATCGGAAGTAGAAACTGAGGCTTTGAGTGAAAATTATTTCAAAAGTGGTACAATCTTAATGGGCTTGAACCAGGTAGTGGCCTTGTTTTCAGTTTATTATGGTGCAATATGTTTTTATCGACTATAATAAATTTCTTCTTGCTATGGAACGAACAGTTTTAAATTCAGCAATATTAAAGTGCAAATTAACGGAGATTCCCTTACAAAGTAAACACCCTTTTGCAAAGCACTACCTCAGGCTGATCCTCGTTATAGTAGTTTTCATCCAGTAATTTAATTCGCTTATATTTTAAACAGACGTGTCTTGCACGTGACTAACTTAATCAAAATATTTTTTCAAGTGAGATAGCAAAAAACAGGAAATGTCTTATGCAAGAAAATTGGTAACTGGAGGTTTCCTCTTGCTGCAATGTGTTCGTTGACTGTTGGGCGCTAATTAAGTTATGGAAAAATACTACCCTTAGAGTTTTAAAAGAAGAAATAGTAGAAATATATTCATATATTTATTTCTAGTTTTAAATTTTCTGATCGTTTCCCAAATACAACCAAAATACGTCAATTTTATATTATTTTTATATTCACACTTTTAATGTTTTTGGAAATGCAGTTTCTCTCTGATAGATCTCCAAATTCCAGACCGCGATTAAACTAATTACGTACTTTTTATTATTACTTCGTTTAGACTTCAGCAAATATCTATTTATTTAATAAACTACTCATTACATAAACTATTATGTTGAATATATCATTATAGTAGAGTATTAAGAAGGATCAAGAATAACCAAACAAGCTTAATGGGCTAATAATTACAGCAGCGGAATTAAAGTCTAATCTCAGCTGTAATTGTAGTTCTATTCCAGCCAACAATAAATTTGATTCGTTTCGCTATTTTAACACTCAACAGTGAGGAAGTATCGAAGCTAACCACAGAGCCAAGCAGAATACAACATATGCAGAGTAGATCGAACGATAAAAGCACAATGAAGCAGATTTATGAATGTGCTTTGAGAACCTGCCTCGATACCCATCGCTGGTTAATAATAAGTACGCAATTTATATTGATTTGTGATTAAATGGTAATTTAGTAAAATTAAGTGCTCCATTTGCAGTTCAGGTTTCGAAGCTGCTGTAAACTAATGAAGCTAATGCGTTTAAGCGTTTTGCATTTTTGGACGATTGCAGCTGCGAAATTGGCCTTTTAATATTGATTTTTATTATTATTATTTATGCAATTTAATTTTTTAAAGATTTGTGGCATAATTTTGCTGAAAATACTTTCAACGACGATTGTTGGGTAATGAAGAACAAGGATTATTTATGAGTCACCACATTGCAGCGTTGCTAAGTGTTGAACAATTCTAGTAATTTTTATGTAAAGGCATGTTACACTCGAAAATGGATTTATGGCAAGTAATTAAGTCAAAAGTGCATCCAGCTAGCTGCAGTGGGAACGGGCGCGGTTCTATTCTGAAAGCGTAAGTATTTCTGTCTAAATCAATTTAGAAGGAATGTAGAAAGTATGAAGGGGGCGACCTCGGCAAAGAGATTGTCGTTGAAATTGTTGTAGTTGCGTCACTTGTTAATATTTAAATGCATATAAAATGTCATTTATATAGCCGTAGAGAATATAGACAAACACATTGCATATAAGTATAGTAACATATATTGAACACACAAGACTACAGGCACTGGTGGTTCTACTGTCTATTTTTATCTTACGGAAATGGCCCTAAGATGAGGTCACGGCTAAAAGCTATACTTTATTAACGCTAGTAGGTTGGTAACAATCCAACTTGTCTATTAACAATATTCGAAACCCTCCCTTTGGTCAGAAACTCAAGCTCGTGTCCGTAAAGCGATCAGTCGAATAACACACGCATATAATGGTTATATCCCATTTACTTTGAATTATAAAAGGAGGTAAGCTGTAGCTACTGGAAGGCCCACGAAGACGGTCGCCGGCACGATAGAGATGCGGGAGTTCGACGGTGAAGGTTGATCTACAGTGTTGTTCATAAAGCAAGGCCAAGAGTTTATTGTTATGTGTGTATGAAAATGCGACCAAATCAGTTCGTTGGGGTTCGGCGGCTAAGCCCACGATAGCGAGATCGATTAACATATTTAAGCAGTTCAAAGTTTTATTCAATCCGCTGCGGTAGCACCAATGAACTTCATGCATTCGCATCACGTTTAATACATAAAGCAGGAGCGCCTGGGTTCATACATTCGGTTCTGTTGCCGTTTGCTGCTTCTCGCCGTCTTAAATTCACATAAACTGTGAAATAATGCGCCCGCTCTGTCAAGCAGCTGCTCCTTCTAGGTGGTATGCGCAACTGAGGGAAATAAGTGATGGTGTTCCGCATTAGAATGGCGAGAATCGCCCCCGACATCGACCAGGGCGCAAAAATAAAAAAATTAAAATAACACAACAACGCATAACGACTTACGCCACTCATTCGACCAGACTTCGGTCTCTTTTTTTTTCAGCGATGAGATGTATTACGCCTATTCCTATCTCTTCCATAACTTTATAATTGTTTCGGCGTTTATGCTATCGTTTGCCATCGTAAGTTATGGAGGCTATGGCGTAGTTGAGCACTACACCTGTTTAAGTTCTTACATTAGTAACAGCGATCAAATTGGTAAGGAGGACGTTTGAAAAGCGTAACTAAATATGGAAAAAATTGTTGTATTGACAAATCTACTAAAGTAAAGGTAATGAATTTACTCATTTTTTCAATCTTACCTTACGCTTCAGAGACATGGACGATAAGATATGTTGATGATGGTACAGGTAGTTGCTAAAAATTATTTAAAGAACAGTACTTTTCGCAATCGTAACTTTAGTTTTATAAATTTAGTTAATATTAATCTGATATGTAAGTGCAATTCATAAGACTGGAAATAGGTACACTTGACCCTTCTTACCTGCTGTAAAATTGCATTGTTCCTTCCTGTCGTTAAACCCAAACTCTTCTCGCCTGCTTTCCTTAAATTTATCGTTTTTGTGGACATTCTTCTACAGTAATAGATTCTGCTTACCGCTTCGGTCTGAAGAAGACGTAACAGCAAGGCTGAAGTATTAGTTGGTGCAAGTGCAATCTATTATTTCCTGTTCTATAATGCCGAAATGGTCATCTGGTAAGTAATCTTTAATACAGTTATATGTATCCACACATTTTATTATTCCCTCTAAGCATTTATTATTGAATTATAGTTAACATACTTTTCTCATATCAATTCAATATGTATGCTGTATTCAAGCATATTTTCATCCTTTTGTGTGCAAATACATTTATGATCTGGTCGCGAGGCTTTACAATCTGATTGTTCTTTGAAGTTCAATCGGTTTTGTCCTGCAACCTTTATCAGCTTCTAGAATATGTTCGGAAGCTCCGAATTCCCATTAGTTTCCAGTTGAAAAACGATTTTTTAAGATTCTTCTGTTTTAATCTTGCTCAGCGGTTTTTCCGATGAGTCACGATTTCATTATAGCCTTTTTGCCTCTCTACTATGTGGTTATTTAGCGCCCTCTTGTATTTTATTGCCTCTGGTCGATTATGTATATTAATGGACTCCTCGATGAAGCTCTAAAACTACAGACGGGGACAGTTCGGCATGCAATGCTAGATCAATATCATAGCATTTAGCAAAACAGCCAAACGAGATACAAATCAAAACTTCGGACGTGCAGGCTACATTAGCATTTTATTGGAAGCTCAGAGACTTTTCGCAACTTGTCTGGCTTTAAAGTTCGAGCAGAAAAACACTATAAAATTGTTTGCGCGTTTCCATCCCCGCATAATGTGGCTATTAAGTGATGAAATGCAGCACTAGGCAAGGGGAAGGCCGGCTGAAGAAAAACGGCTAAGTGTTCCCAGAATAGACAACAGTGATTAAGCCAGGCTTCAGACTTTTCCGGCCCTTATCTATGAATCATTTGGCCTTTCGAAAAAGCGCTGCACCACGCCGCAATAAATTGTCAAATCAAGTGGCGCAATTACTACCGACAAGTAACAACTGCCCTAAATGCCCTTAAATTATCCAATCGTGGATGCACCCCATGCACGCCCACTGGTAAAAATCAGCCCTCATGGAAAAGCGATGCGACTTAATTAATAGTCCTCGTCATACTAATCAATATATAATCGCCCCTATTGACCCGGCGTCAATAAAAAACGTCTTATCACCCCCTGCTGGAACATGTTTTTTTCCCACAGCGTCCTGGAACGCCATAATAGCTCCATGTGTGGGTTATATATAATGCGCAGGAGATTAATTGGCTGTATTTATTTCTCTGTAAGGACTACCCAAAAGGCAATAAAATCGCTGCAGATGGCTTTTCTCTAAAAGCAGCAATAATGGACGAATGATATTGAAAAAATCGGAATATGAAGCGGGGAGGATATCGTAACGATATTTGAATAACTAACGTCAGGGTATAAAATTGTGCTGCTAAAACTCATCATTATTAATTTTATAGGATTGTATTCGATTTAGGAGATTTAGAAAGTGCTATTTTGCTGAAGCCTGCCTGCGTTATTACTGATAAGGATCGCTAGATTTTGTTTGTAACATACAAGGCGTTTACAACCCATGACTGAAGATCGTTGCTAATTTCTATTGGCTGCATTCATGTTGGTAGACGTTATAAAGCAAGATTGATAACTAAGTGTAGGTTGCAGAAAACGTTTGCTGAAATTAATTGATTTTAAGATTTGATAGAGACAATTGTCTATTGAACTGAGAATGTAGTTGAAGACGCTCTACGGGAGATATAGCGTGAACCTACATTTAAACGTACATAAAACAATGTTAACATAGAACACTAGAATAACTGTCTTCAAAAACGCGAAGGTTAACTGAATAAAAGCCCGCTGTCGGATTTCATGCATCAAAACTTATATTTCCAATTCGCGCACGTATTATTTGTCTAGCACATTTCTTTCAGCTAGCACGATTACCGCAGCACAACTGGAGCGACCGTTTATCGCTTTAAGCTGCAAATATTTTCGGCAACAATTTATCTTGAACTGCGTGACGCGTGGAATTTTACCACACACGATGAGTAGGAATTACGTTGACTAGTAGCTGGTGCCACGATGATGTTTGACGTCACTAAATCCTCCGAACGCCTCAAAAACACATTTTGGATGTAGCAATGTGTACTTACCCTGTATGCAATTAAAATGTTGTTTGCTGGACACTCTCTTTACTGCATTGATAACTTTACAGCAAGCTTTAAATACTGTAAGGCTTCAGCCACTTTTATTTATTTCGCCGTAGGGCGATTTTGTACAATACACTAGGAGTAGCGGGGTCACGTATGGCTCGGAATGATGCACACTGGCTACTGATCTTCACCATTTAGAATTTTTAAGCCGAAGTAGTAATAAAAAAGCATTCAAATACAAACTGGCTATATCTATAAACGTGAAAATAAATTATCCAGGCAAGGAAGTCAAATCTCCTTTCATTGTTCGTAAATTAAACGTTTACACTAGTAGCAAAACTTTAATTTTTTTAACTTATAGAACAGTCTAGTGTCATTTATCTTTGAAATTTTCGTATGAATCGGCAGCTACAGATCTATTTTGTCTGGTTTTCTTCTTTCATCCGCGTTCAACACCGTAACGGTAGGTTTATTCAGCCCTATACGCTACTCTACTATTAATTTATGTTGCACTGGGGTTGCTAGTGTAAACAGTTGTAGAAACATAGAATTCGATTTACCTCTCAGTATGGCTTAGGGAAAATCAATATTGCTCTAGCTGACTTACTCGTTGTCGCCTAGAGTGCTGAAATTGTGCATGCAAACACTGCCAGCAACAAAACCCAACAGTTCACATAAAAAGACATATAATCTGTAAGAGAAACAGAAATACAGGAAAAGCATAAACGGTGCCAATGCATACAAGTGAAGCTGTCAACAATATAAGCTCCTTACTGTAAATATCTACGGGGAAAAGCTGTTTTTACTCACGTTGTTTTCTATTAAATATAGGTTAGATTTATATTTAGTTAGAGAGTACAGTTCAAACACAAACCTCGTGAAAATGTTTAAGTTTCAAACACAAATTCCTTGAAGACGCTCCTGGTCATTTGAAGAACGCGCGTGTAGTTATTTGCTGACGCAATACGTCCACAGTATGAGGTAACGCCTTATTCGGGTTCTGAGAAATCAACACATACGCCCGCGTAGCCTTTAGCCGTGCATAATTGTTGCGCAATGCGTTGTAACAACAGTTAATTACTTATTACGGCTTTAGATTTTCCCAATCATCCTGGGCCATACATTCACTAGTAACGTGTAATTACAGTAACCAACCTTGCAGTTGTTGGGTTGCACAGACCCTTGGAGTGCAGCTCCGGGATTTAACGAAGTCGTCTGGCTTCCTTGAAGCTAGAACGGCAGCCTGAATAGTAGCTTCCGACTATGCACTGCAGCTGACCTCGGAAATGCTCCCTCAAGTTGTCGCTTATGATTCACGCGTTGTTCCTTATTGCTAGGAGGACACCCACTCTGTTCGCTGACTTGCAAGAGACTGACTCTGCGGTCATTCACGCCCCGCTGACTTTTTTCTATTTATAACTATATTGCCTGCAGTCAGCTGTATTCACACATTCAGTTTCAACCGTGAAACTTAACAATGCTTTTTAAATTAATTAATACATAATGAGTTCAGTTCAGTTTTCTTACTAGCAAGATAGGTTAAATACCCACATTATGAAATATATATATGGTCACAGCGCTTTAGATATATACCTGTAAATATTTTTTATAACACGTTTGGTGTTGTTTGAAAGAAGTTAGTTATTAAAAAGAATAAGCATTGATCAAAACATACTCCTCAAATTGCGTGAATTAAAATTATTTACGTGACAAGTAGAATAACAATATTATTATCATATGTCCGTGCAGTGCGTTGTCTTAGGTGTAACATAGAAAAGTGTATCTACGATTATTCAAAATTGCCTTAAATTCCATATTTCTACTGGATTCGATATACCTCATAATGTTGTGTCGAATATTAAAATTTTAGTTTGAAACGTTCTTTATCTAAATACTAATGTATATACTGATTTGTTCATTACCCTGACGAATATTTTGTTTATAAACAATATTTCATTTATGGGATTTAGTCTGATGGTTTTAGCATTGAAGACAATCGGTTGATGATTGACTTTGACGGTGTCCTTTCTCATAGTGTAACCTCACCCAAGGACAGAAAGAGAGTAGCCTCAAAAATTGTAGGTTAAAAGGAAAATGAGGAACTGGGTATAGAACCCGAGATAAATTTAAATAATTATACTGAAGAATTCAATATTGTTCCCAAACACTCGTCTCAGTTTTCATCGAAGTTTCCAAGGTTTTGTTTTTTGTCATTTATAAAACTTTTCCGGTTTCGTCCTCAGTCGTTAAACTTTTGTATTTAATTACGTACTTTGTAGTTTGCAGTCGTTGATAACATGCTGCAGTTTAAAAGGCAGTGAAGCCGTTGCCTTTAATTATCAGCTACCTACAACAAATAAATTGTCAATGTAACCTTTAGCTTCGTCTTCGAAGAATGCCGTTTCGTATCGCGCTGACAGTTTCAATTGACCTTTCCTGAGATGTGATAACTAAACACGACGAGATAAGTCAGTGGTGGTGCCTTGGCCATTCACCTTTCCGCATTAATGCAGATATGATCACCTATTTTACATATGCGGTAATTGATACCTGACAATGCTTGGTGCTAGCCTTGGAAATTTCATCTAAATACGGCTGCTGCAAGGACCACAGTCAAGCCCCTGTGAAAACGCAAAAATCCGCAGGCGAATTACGAAGTCAGACAAAACTATGAGGGGCTGTCGAAACTCCTAATTCAAACAGCCAGGTGAAACTTTAATCCGAGCGTGATGATTTAATAAAAAGCGCTTCAATCCAACTGCGAACCAGGCGTAATCCAAACTTATGCGATAAGCTGGAAATAATTAGATTTTTAATAAAAGTTTGGATTTGCCGGGAAAACTCTAAATGCGCCGGAAATAAACACGGCCGCCGGAAGTGGCTCCAGACAGCGGAAATACACTCGCCTCCTGATTATTTATTATCAGGCGCGAACTTGGGGGTGCATTGTGTTCTCTAATTCGGCGGTTTTATTGCGCCTTTTTATTACATGTGTAGCGTTTCACACTGCGAGTCGTAAAATGGGAAGAACGGGGAAAGGGAAAGTTTTGCACTGACGGGGAGTAGTTATGAATACTAAGGGACGACCAGCACGACCCTGAACAAGTCCTCGAAGCCTAGTTGTTACTTCCCTGGAACTTTTGGCCAACTCTGTTCAAAACTTAAAGTCATGGCGATAAAATTAATATGGTGGCTTATCAGCCGAACTTGTAATAGAATATAGCACGGTTTGCGCAGACTGGAAGGAGGGTGACGTCCATTAAAGTTCTACCAGTTGTAGAAGCGATATTGGAAAGATTTGAGTTAATGACTTCGTTTTATCGGCCCTATAGCCCTTATATATCACCCAATATTATTTATTTATAACAAGAAACATCTGCAGGGAAAGCAGCTGAAAGAAGCTTCTAAGACTAGTACTTTGCAGGGTTTCCAAAAGACTTTTTCGAATCTCGAATTTATGTTCGGTTTCTGTCCTTTGAGTATACACATTCTTTGCAAAGTTCTTCCCCTGGTGTTGTGTTTGATTGTAGCTGAATTATATCAACAAAGATTAATTAATGAAACAATGTCATGAGTTACTTGACCATCTTAATTCTTCTTCTTCCTCTCCTTCTTCTTATTCCTCTGTTAAACTTATCCCTCTTGGTTCCATTGTCTCTTCTTCTATGGGTTGTTAGCCTATTATAACGATGTTCAGCTTTCATACTATGTTGGTTATTACTGTTACCACGCCTGTAGATAACAGCATCCGGAGTATCTAGAAGTAACAATACTTTATGAAAAAGGACAACTATTTATTTATTTAAAGAAATGTTAATAATGGTAATACACACATACACAAATATATGTATAGTGCCTGATTAAACAACTATCGTGCTAATACTTCAAAACGCTAGTACTTCCACTGCGCTCTGTCATAATTATCATCAGTAACCAGCCAGAAGCATCCATTGTTGAACATAAGCCTCTTCGAAGCGTTTCCAATATTCTTTCCCTTCGGTAGTTGCGAGCCAGTTAGTCTAGATCCGTTTTAGGTCATCTGGCCTTCTAATGAGTGTTCTTCCGCGAATTGCCATCTTGTCCTGTCTTTTCTATATCACCACTCGATTACTCTCTTTGTGCACCTACCTGGCAACGTGCACCGCCAACCTCCATTTCAGTCTTACAACGCGATCTATGATGTACTGTACTCCGGCCCTTTTACGTAGTTTTTCGTTTCTCACTCGGTCTCGTGGAGTTAAGGCGAACATCGACTTTCCATCTATCGTTGTGTAATTTATTAGTCAAATTGTTTGCAAGTGTAGCTGTTTCATAAGTCAGAACCGGCAAAAGGGGTTGAAAGCCTTTCTTTTTAGATACTGGCACGTCTGTGTGAAATTCACCGAAAGCCGCCAATTACAAGGTTACCTTTCTCAACAGTTTGCAGTTTTAATTATTACAGAACTCTGTGAACGAATGCAATTATCATCGACGCAGACTGAAAATGTGCTAGACGGATCGTAGGCGCGGAATATCGAAGCCGAATGCAATAACCTGAATTATATGAATGTCCCTGTGCTTCCCTGCATGCGCTTATATAGCCTCCCGTCGATTTCGTCAGTGTGAAGAGTTTACTACTTTAGGGTGTCCGATTGGAACTCTCGTTTTTGTGCTACTAGACATTGCGCCCAGTTTCTATGCGGGAGAATTACTTTATTGCCTCCTTGTCGAAGCCAGTGAAAGTGTTGCTGCCATTTATCCGAGCGTGTTGCTTCGGCAGGAGAATTTTATTATGTGCTTTCCTATCTGCCCTGGTACTCACTGGAAATCTTTGGATTCTCGAGCAACTGGTTGCTATACTCCCAAAAGGGTTCCGGCAGTACCTACAATTTACGTTCGGTGCCCCTGACGTTTGCATTGCGCATCGAGATTGAGTTTGTAATTGCGTGCTCTTACATTGCATCTGCGGATGCAGTCCGTCACTCGTGACACTTTTATTCAAGTGAGCCACGCCCTGAGTTAAGCCTGTAGCGCACCTGTATGCTTTGACGAGGTAATTTATGGATACTGCAAGTGACTATGTGTCTGCTACGTCATCTTCCACGTGAATGTCCATTGGATGTCCATGCTTTCGGTATGATCTTAATCAGGTATCTAACATGAAAACGCACTTGGAAACGAAAACCGTCGAGATTTATTATGTAAATTGTCTTAATATGGAGTATTTTGTATAGTAGTGTATCTGTTACGAATTACTGCTTAGTTTGAAACATCTTGGCTCGGCGGAATTAAGCTTATAATTTACTTGATTATCTATTCAATTAGCAACATACATAAAACATGCTTATTGCTATTAGCAAGTCTAATACCAGACTGATTAAGAAACAAGTGCATTAAGCCAATTACATGATATCGAGAAATTTAATTTAAGGAAATCAAAAGCATTTGTCACGGTTGCTATTAATAAAAATCTTTTTTCCCACCAATAATCGACGACTATACTGTATCAATTAAATCAGCAAGCTATTTCAAGCCTAATTAATTCAACGATAGGGTTGGAGTGTTGGACAATACCATCGACACGACGTCATGCACTTTATGGCAGGTAGAAACACTTAGATCTGATGAAATTGCATGGCAGTGATACTTCTGTACCATTACACCGATTTACAGGAGTTGAAATCCTTCTTCGAACAGTCATGTTAAATTGAACCCATAAATAAGACAGAATTGCCGATTGAGGTTAGGACAGACATTGCACTGTGGTTGGCAATTGCAAGGAATTACTGTGTAAGGAAAGTGCAAGCCTGGCACAATACACATATCCGGACTTCGCGGCTCACTCCGGGCGATTGGATATTGGAAATAGGTACAGGAAGAGAGCCATTACGATCACATACATATTCAACGCTGCATGCGCCAAACAAGTGGAAGAATCTTGGCGCCAAGATTATTAATTCCGTACACACACGTGCTTTGCATCAGGCCACTTTTGCGAGTTTGCGAGAAGGAATGTCATGTACCGCGTCTTAGCCTCATCCATTTAACAAATTCTGCAGCAAACTCGTGACGTTAATCTCCCAAAAACTGCCGCGCTGCCACATACACCCTAATTTGGCCACAGCCTACCGGGATCTCGTTTTCAGCAAGATCCGGGTCCGGACTTCGCGGCAGGTGCACGAACTTGCAAAGCGGGGATTTTATGCATTTCCCCGTAAATGTGGGGATTACCGGGAGGGCTTTCCACGTGTGGAGGCTTTTAAAAATGCTTATCGGCATTTGAAAGAATAACACGCGAAAACGGCGAAGTGACAATTCCCAGACGCTTTTAGCCGGAGTGTGCAGAATGGGGATCTACGAATGAAAGGCGCTTAGAAAGAGTTGTTTGTATTTCTGTTAATATTCTGAAGACTTATTGTAGGGTTTGAAGTCCAAGACATATTACTTGTTTTCCATAATAATTTTGAAGGAACAGTTTCAGATAATCTATTTATTTTAACTTCTGGACAACACACTAACAAAATAAATTAATAACTTTCAAAGAGCCAGATTTTGTATATATTTAAATTGATTATAAGTTAGTGTTAGAGTATAGAAAATTCACTGAAATTTTTAAGAATCTGTGTAAATATTCTAGAAGGAGATCCACAGAGATGAAAATTTCCAAAGTGGTTGCCACATAGGTACCTGGTAAATTCTTGTGTTCCAATTAGAACGCAATGGACGCAAATATAATAGCACAATCTATTAATGGTAGTTGCCTTTGTTTTTTTGTTGAAGTACCATCGTCTAACGCACATTAGATATCACCGTATCAAATCTTATCTTTGTGTATGAATACATTTGTTTTATAATCTGTCTACTAAACTAATGCAACTTTCTTCAATTTCCTTAGTGCACTCTATAATTCAATTACTTCTAGACTTCAGCTCAAACCTAGCGAAAAAAGTTACTAAAAAGGTTGTAGGTTATGAAATGGTACTTGTCAAAAATCCTGTGAGAATATATTCACATTAAGAAAAATCTGTAAAGGGATATACTCAGAACTTCCCTCGCAAGTGGACGTTGTGACACTAAATAATTTTAAAAATCGAAGGAAACTAGGGGTAAAAATATCTTCACGTTTTTATTTAATACTGAAAGAATAGAGGAAACATTTGGTAATGAAAATGACATCAATTTTCAAATAAAAAAATACTACCGGTGATGGAGTTTGAACTTCAACGCCTGTGAACGAGCCTGTGCATTCGATTTCATTGGTCGGCGGTAGCTTACGGTTGAAACGGACGTTCGCTGCCTGAACCACTGGAACTCTTCGAATTTCTGCCCTGATGCTATATTTAACATAGCACACTTATTCGTTGCTCTTTTTTGTCTCATACAACATTTATCCTGTATTTGTTGGGTCTCATTTTTGTCAAGGATAAAGCCTACACTATGTACAAATTATTACTTTTGTCTTTTCTTCAGTTAAAGCAAAAATAATCAAAATTGTATTTTGAATGTGTTTATCTTGGTATATATTTGTCTGAAATTATCTCGGTTTTATGCCAGGTAGATATACAATGTGTATGCAAAATATCGGTTTCCTCCAATAAATAGTTTTTGAGTAATACCGCCAACAGACAGGCAGCCAGACAGACAGACAGACGAACCTGTTTTTCGACATCTGGGAAAAGTATAAAACGTAAAGATCTGAAAAATCTCGGAAAGTGATTTTTTCGCGATTACAATACTTCC
Organism: Agriotes lineatus; assembly: GCA_940337035.1. Lineage (NCBI taxonomy): Eukaryota > Metazoa > Arthropoda > Insecta > Coleoptera > Elateridae > Agriotes > Agriotes lineatus. Next base: position 44,407,853 of record OW679198.1, read on the forward strand.
TTCGTCTTTTATACGAGGGATGTAAAAAGTAAGTAGTATTATACTACAGCGTAGGGCAATCCTCTTTCTAATATTATTATTGCTTAAAAATTGTGTTACGTGTAATTTTACATTTAGATACAGTTAGGGATTGTTTGGATAATTTCTTAGCTTAAGTACATTCATATAGTTAGATTCACCTGCATACGTTAGCTGTAGCTTTGGTTGCATACTCATTTTTGCAATTTTTGGGACTTTTGGGAAAATCCTTGATTTTTAGGGAATTTTGAGTAACAGTTTGAAAATTGTTTTGATAGTACGATTTCCGGCGACCATTTTTAAGTTTTCCTTTTTGGAGCTGCATGTGATCTTTGGAAATTTTCACTTAAGTGGATTACCTAGTTTCCATTTTTCTTTGAGAAATCTGCCATCCAGAAATAGGAAATGGGTGTTATATTGCTAAAATGAATCCGATTGTATTGGGATAAATATATATTTCTGCAATTTACTTACTCGAGGCCGCCTTGCAACTCTGGTACGTTAATTTATGGTTGCCGTTGAACATTTTTCGATAACGTCTCGTATTTAGGCCTCCTCGTCCTAGTTTGCTGTATCGTTTTCCGATTTTTCGGGATCTAATATGCCTGTGGCATTGATGTTACTTGGCTAAGGCACCTGGAGCAACGATCCAGTTCCAGTCCGAGCCCCTCAGCACATGTGGTAGTTCGCATGCAAGGCTTCTCCCCATGGTGACTGCACTCGACGACGTTTCTCAACTGCAAAGTTAGATAAAGGCCTGACTCTTTGGAGGTTATTCAAGCTGGTGGACATCTTAATAGCTATCCCGCATAGCTGTTGATGTAGCGGCCCTTCTGTGCACAATCCAGGTATCTACAACACCTAGTGTTATCTACCTTTTGGTGTTTATTGAACTGAAAATATCGTTCGTTATGGCACTATGATCTTTACTTTATGTATTGTACTTACCTAGGTGTATGCTAGCGAAATTCATGCCGTTTTACATGCGGAATATTGTGTAACTTCGTTGTACATCACGTGCAATTACTTTTGTGGAATAGGATAATGTCATTCTATGCATTTAATATCTTTACGTTTGGTAGTACTGCTTTGTTCGCGTTCAAGTTTCAAGTACTTGTCAATGTTTTAAAATTTAAACTATTGCGAGGGTCTCCGGGAGCATCAATTTGACATTTAACATAATATGAGCACCGTAAATACACCATTTTATGTGTATTAGCACTCCTCTAGGCGAAATGGTACCAATTCGAAGAGGTTCGCGACTAGATAGATTATTTACTTAATTAATCAAGCGATTTAGAACTTGCTATTCTCCCGCATTCCGGTATCGCTGTTTTTAATATATTTAAGTCACTATCGTAGTTGATACACGGGTACTCGAACGAATTGCGATTATCGTAGTTACATTTTCGACTTTATTAATATAAAATCTTGTACATTACATACCACTAAGATTACATCTACAAACTATTCCATTTACATACTATTATCACAGAATTGTGTTGCCTTTTTCAAGTATGACACAGAATTTTGAATGTGTACAAAGTGTAAATAAATAACTAGGTTATTTCGAGTCTTGGTGTTTTCTGTCTTTTATTATTTTTTTTTGTGAAACAGCTAGTGGTTTAGGAATTTACACGGCCACCTGTAGGTTTTCTGGTTTGGACCGTCTCAAACCAGTGGCGTTTCCGGACAACCCACCCCATCCTGCTCTAGGTCCTGAGCAAACGTTTGCTACACGACTAGACAATTCCTGGACCACCCTGCTGTGAAGTATTTATGATTTTCTTTTTTTTACGTGCGAATAAATTCCCGTGTGTAGCAAATGTAATAATTGAAAAAAGAAATTGTAGTTGAAAACGTGACTGACTATTTACTTTCAATTTTCAAATTTGAGGTTTTTAAGAGTTGCCAAATTAAAAACTGCAAGTTGCCAAAAACAAACACATTAGTAAGTGGTATCAACTTTAGAGTTGTATGGCAGTTGCATTAGTTTAGTAGCAAGAGCGTATGTTTGATGTATGGATGCTTTTTGTGTTAATTCAGTTTAGCAATAACTATTTGAAATGGCCGTGTTTTAAAATATTATAGGCCGCCCGGTTTCAACTATGATTATCATTAATTAACATTGACGTCGCATTAGGACATTCATATAATCTTGTTGTACTTGTTGTACCTAATAATGCTGTTTCCGTGTTACAATCTGCTGTAGTTATTATAATTTCAAAGCATTTTAAATGTGTTTTCAAACTTATCTTCTTCTTCTTCTTCTTCATGATGTTAGACTACAAGCCTGTTGTTACCGGTTTAGGAGTCGCTCCATCTTCTACGCGGCCTCTATATACTACGCCTCTCTCTCGGTGACGTGTCCCTGGCTTTTCTGACTAAGCGCTCTTGATGCATCCTTGATATATGATTGTTTCATTCCTGTCGCCGTCTTATAACCCAGTCCCCAATCTTCTGGATATGACATTGTTCTCTTATGGTTTCACTTCGTACCCCATCTAGTCTTGTGTTTCTTGTTATCTAGCGTAGAGTGTTCATTTCCATTGTTTCACGTATTCGTATAGTTTTAGAACTATCTGTTCGTGCCTCTATGCCGTACGTCAGGATAGGTCTTACGATGTTCTTGTATATTTGAACCTTTTAGGTTAAAAACTTATCTTGTTGTAGTTATTAAGATTCCTATGGGAAATACTTCCGAGTTTAAGCTTTTATGATTTTTCTGTGAACATTAAGAAAATTCTGAGATGGGTCTTCAGTTTTTCTTACGATTGGAGAAGATTCTCGCCATTTTTCTAGTCTAATTTCAAAGGAGACAACTGCCTTTTGATATGCCACCTAAATAAGATAATCAAAATAGGGTAAGATATAAAATTATCCCATATTGATTCTAACAAATCATTCCTTGACGTTCTCAGAATCTGTTCTCTTTCCTCTTCTTTCTTTTCTATCACAAACTGTTTAGAATATTATCAGTCAAAGAATGAAATATAAACGTTTTGTATTTTTACATCACCTTTGAGATTTAATTTTTTAGAGGTTTCATAAGAACGTTATCTTTTTTATTTTCCAGTTTCGAACAGGGAAGCTGATCTCTATTTATTATAAAATCGTCAAATATTGATTTAAAAAAAGGGTGCGTTGGATTTGTTTTCGTAATCGCCCGCGTCTATTGCAAGCGTCCAATTGAGATCGTCTCAAACTCGAAACAAAGCATTCGTAGGTGTTGTATCGTAGTAGGTTTTGCAATCGCTCACGGAATTCATAATACCTCGAAAAGTATCGGCATCTGTGACTACTCATTCTCTGGGAAGTCCGGGAAGCCAAGCAGTTAAAAGCTTACCACGTTCTGATGAAGCAGACAATAGACATCACTGTATAAAAGTGTCGACAAAGTGGGCTTTCTCTCAATTTAGCGGTGGTCCCGTTATCGGTACTATAGTTGTCCGTGTTACATTTGTACATTTAGTTACGTTTGAGTATTGAATTAGTGCTGTTAATTTACTAGGTATTTATTTTCGTGTCAGTGATGCAACAATCTAAAGCGTTATTAATATTTTAATTTTTCTTTTTTTCTTCTTCTTACTGCACTGTTTTCTGTATTGTCTCTAAGGTTTTTAGGGAAAAGATGATGGATGGTAAGATGCATCTATTTATATGTATTCCTAGAAATATTGTCATTTTATTTTTATAATTTCGAAATGTATATTCTGCTATAATCTATATGTATCAAAGCGTTACCGGAAAATTCATCAAAAACAATTCATCAATAACAATTCATCGAAACACAATTCATGGAATACAATTAATCGAAACGCAATCCATCGAAACAGGAATTCATCGAAAGGGCAACTAATCGAAATACAATTTATCCAAAACCTATTCATCGAAATTTCGCATTGTAGGGATTTCATCAGGGTTTTCAGGATAATACATTTAGTTTTATAAAATTTGTGTTGAGTTTAATTACACCGAACAAATCCCCCAAACTTCCATATACCGAATAAATCCACCCAAACTTCGATTCATCAAAGCTTAAGACTTGAAGCATGTCGTTGGCGTGTTAAGAAGTTTTTTTTGTTTTTTTTAAAATTATTTATTTCGAGAATGACCATTATTTTGCTTCTGTCGTGCTCATCATTTACCATTTGTATTCCTGCTAATTATCCTTGTGAAAATAAACACGCCGACCAACGAAATTTGATATCACCTTTGAATATAAAAAAACATTAATAATACTTATCTAAAAGTAAAATTCCTAAGATTTGTTGGGTATAATTAAAGTCAAAACAAATTAAAAAAATGTTTCCATTTCCTTTAAAACAGTTGATGAAATTCCTATAATTCGAAATTGCGAAGAATTTTCTGTTCGATGAATGGGTGATTCGATGAATTGTATTTCGAGAAATTGCATTTCGATTAATTGTCCTTTCGATGAATTGTTGCTTCGATGAATTGCGTTTCGATTTATTGTGTTCGATGAATTGTGTTTTGATGAATTGTTTGCGATGAATTTTCCTAGACGTATAAAAGATAAAGCACTGACTCAACAACGCAGAGCCGAAATCCCTGGTACCAGAACTTGAAATTTTTCAGAGAGGGTCCGTCAGTTAGGTAGTGAAGTATTAGGAATGTCGTTTTAGAAATTCCACCCCTAAGGGTATGAAAAGGAGTAAAATGTGTGCGAATTCCTCAATATCTCTTAGGCCCGATACCTAAGTTGTCGACTAGGTTTTTGCTTAGAAAGGTTACAAGTTCTAAAAAATGTAATTCGGAATTGTGCACGAATCAACGCTTAAGAGTGCAAATCTGAATTCGTATCACCTGTGTTTATTGACTCAGACCATCATTTTGACATGTGTTTGTGTAAAATCTTTAGATAACGGTTTAAAGGGTTTTTTTAATTTCAGACTTACATAGGCAAAAAGGGGGTAACAGTGAAAAGGGCTAAGAAATTAAAGTTATTTTCTTTCCTTTGAGTCCAGTTTAGATTAAAATGAGGTAAAAAGGATTTTCAAAATTCTATCTTGCTATAATCTATAAGTACAACATTTAATTTGTACATTTTTAAAATTTTATTATCATTGTTATACTACAAGTATAGTCGTACCAATCTATACCAGGGGAACGACAACTACATACACATTTCCACGGGATATGTGAAACATAAAAGAGCGATGGAGAAGTTTTGTGGGAAGAATATTATTTCTTTCGTACACCTACAATATTGTTTTGAAGCTTTTGGTGCTTTAGCTTATTGAGTAAACAGGGGGGGGGGGCTCTAGAATTCATTGAAAATTTAGAAAAAGAAAAAACGTTCGTGGCTCATACGAAAAACGGGCATCCTGCTGTGCTCAGTAAAGCGTGGACTAAATTGTAATAAGGTTGATAACATAAGCTGTGTTTTTGAAAATTTCTAAACTGGGTAAGCAATCGACTACTTGCTTATGTCTAACTTAGTTAAATCAGTTAGAAAATCGAAAAATAAACTATGGGCAATTATCTCGGTGTATTCCTCGGGCTTCAAACTGACACCTTGAGAAAAATAATGCTTTTCTCTCCCTTGATCTATAATGTACTATTGTCGACGATCATTTAAAAAGTGACAGTTGAAGTCAAAACCAACGGTAGATGAATTCATTTCAAGATAACTTGATGTATTTATGGATAATTATTGTACATGGTCTATGGATAGGTGTATTATTTGATATTGTAAGTTATATTATCTTTTCCATATTATTGGGGCCAGTTACATTTCGGATTTCACAATCCCCAGTGGGGTCTAGGGCAACACTTCTTAATCAAACATTAATACTGCATCAGAAAAATATCAGCGAACAGCGGAGGCACGTGTGACCAGTACAAGTGGTAGGACAACTGTCTTGCCGCTCTGGATGTCATTGCTGGGTCACGCTGCCATGTGACAGCTTTAGGGCATGGCGAGTAGGTGAGGAGTTGGGTCAGCTTTTCGCGCCCCAAACAAGCCGTGTTATGCAGAGATGATTGACGCTCCACATTCCATTGGTATTGTAGACCTGTGCTTGATGTATTTATGGATAATTATTTTACATGGCCTACGGATAGGTGTATTATTTGATATTGTAAGTTTCATTCTCTTTTCCGATATTATTGGGGCCATTTACATTTCGGATTTCACAATGAAGGTAGTTTCCCCAATCCCCAGTGGGGTCTAGGGCAACACTTGATAATCAAACGTTAATACTGCATCAGAAAAATATCAGCGAACAGCAGAGACACGTGTGACCAGTACAATAGGTAGGACAACTGTCTTGCCGCTCTGGATGTCATTGTTGGGTCACGCTGCCATGTGACAGCTTTAGGGCATGGTGAGTAGGTGAGGAGTTGGGTCAGCTTTTCGCGCGCCAAACAAGCCGTGTTATGCAGAGATGATTGACGCTCCACATTCCATTGGTATTGTAGACCTGTGCTTGATTTCTAAAACCTGAAATATTATAAGTATGCTGTTTTTGTAGGTATGTCGCCACACTCGTTGGAAACTGAAACGGATTTGTTTTCCGAAATGTTTGTTAATTAATCTTTTTAGTTTTGTGGGTTGGCGAAATACCAAAACACAGCTTGAATTCTGCGTGTTGAATATAACTGCACAAGTTAATCTCAATTCTACTTAAAAAAAGTACAGCCACAGATAATGGGTTAATTTATTTATTATTATATAATTATTTTAGCTATGCAGTTTCCTTTGGGAGCGTTTACCGATTATTTCTGTTGTAGTTTCGAAAAAGAATGTTAAGATGGGTTTTCCACTTACAAATGAAGATGACTTATAATTTTATTTCTTCACTTTCAATATGGTAACAAATCGGAGAGATGTATTTTCCTTTTTCGTTTATATGACTGTAGAGACACTTCGTATTTTTCTCATTGTATTTGAGATCTTTTAGGGGTATGTTGATATGATGTATTCAGGAAAGCTTAAAATATTAAACGCCCCTTGAATTATTTTTAGAATTGAACACGAACATTAGCATTAACGATGATTAATAGTCATAATAAATTCAATTTATGAAGACGCGTGCCCGTATTAATCTCCTTATATCAAAGGTATGGCAGTAACTGAAGTAGGTAGCTAAGTCACTATAAGTGATGCTTGCTAGTTGTTCTTAAATGCTTTTTTATATAAAACGTTAGATACAATCTAAGTACAACAATTCTTCACCCCCTTATCGCTAACGTTCGTGCCCAAGGGTTTGATAAGATAGCGGAAGAATCGTTTTGTAGAACAATAACCCTAAAGCACTATCATGCCCATTAGGCTGCCCTTCAATAAATCTCCGCGCGGCCCAACACCGCTCTTGATAAATTAAAATAAACTATAAATGACCACGACCCAACGACTTCATAATCAGCAAGGGCCGTCCACACATCGCCCAGAAGTGGTTTGGCAGAACAGCGCAATGTATCACGGCCCCAAATGTCTGCAGCACTCCTCGTCCCCAAATGCACTGCCCGCCCAACAGCGGCCCAGTTTAATTCTGCACGGTCATCGTGACAATTCCAGCAATTTGCCTGAGATTCGTACCCTTTGAAGGGTGAATATCCAATTCGGCGTGATGGAAGGACCGGCCGAGCTGCGAATGCATCTGCGAAAACACGTGCGACCAGAATAATCGTCTTTTGCTTGTTCTAACGGCGCCGAGTCGAAATGAAATCTGAAATTAATTGATACGTGTGACTGGACGCAGAAGGTGCTTCTTGGCTCGTCCGTTTCGGTTCGGAAAGGGGGAAACTTATTATATTATTTAAACGCCTCTTAGCTTGATTGTTCTCTTGGGGACGCTTAAAGCCTCCCTGGGGTTGTGGTGTTCCAGATAAATCCCAATTAGACATTTAAATTTGTAGACAGCCTCGAGGCACTTTTTACTGAATGTTTTAAACAACTTATCATAATAGAAGGAGTTAAACTGCATATTACATCGGTTCTACTAGTCAGTCTGTGCAAAATTCTGTTTCAGTGGTGAAATTAATTGTTAATTACATATGTTACTGAAATTGGGTCATTGCAGTATCTTCTTCTACTACTCTAGACAGTGGAAAAAGTCCGATAAAACATATCACTTCTTCTAGTATATCTAAAATATATATGTATTTGGTGGAGGCACCCACCATGTACATGACGAAGTCGGATGTTCGTCTTCGTATCAAATTTAAATGTCTAAGAAGTGTTCTACAAAACGCTTCTTCTTAATTTTGTATTTTTGCTTTATTCATAATTTCTTTATCTATAAAATCATTAAAACCGTTTGCGAACATTTCATCTATGAATCGCCATCATATTAAAGCTTTTCATCCAGAGCAGGAATTCTTTTTCAACCGCGAGCTGCAATTTTAGCAGGAGCGTGCTTATTTTAATCCATACAGAGAATTAATGATAGAACAAAAGTTGCATAATGCTAGTTAAATGGGGAGGCAAAGAAGAGTATTCAACACACGTTTCCGTTAAAAGGAGGAATGCCTTTGAAGTCGTTTGTCATTTGGAATAATTCCATCAAGTGCCAGCACAGATTTAATATCAGGCTCTGCTTGCGACGCAATTTCATTGCGAAATTATTGCTGCGCCGTTCTAGGACGTGGTCCATATCAGATATTTGGCTTTTTATGAAATTCCGAATATAATTTAGCATCGGTGTTATTAGGCTGAGGACAATTATTTATGGTTATGAATATTTCACAGATCTAATTGTATTTTAGGAAATTAAAGAATATTGCATTTTGAAAGGAAGCTAAATAGTGGCACGTGTAGTTCCACTTGTTTCAGTCAACATTTACTAGTAAAACTTTTAGGTTGATATCTATTAGAGCTGTTGGAGTATTGAGGGCGACCGCAATCTTAAATAAGTGTAATTAGTTACGCTAATTTTCCGCATACGAATACGTGGAATATGTTATTCGGCTCTTTCTGTGTAGATTACAATCGAGGGCTCGAAATTACTTAATTAATTAGTAAACTTAAAATGTAGTCCACAAGCAAATTTACACCCAAGTTGATAAATAAAGATGGTGTTTGAATAACTCATCTCCACTGGGGCCAACGGCACCAGGACGGTATGCAACCCACTGGGCACAGGTGCGCGGTTGCGGGACTTTAGTTGGTACGGTGGAAGTCTTTTGGAGTGCCTAAACTAAATTTATGTGAACGTAAATTGGCGTCCTATTTTAGTCGGTGTGTTAAAGGCAAGAATTTGCAATCGGCCAGTGCTATGAAAATATTTGCGCATGTGGTATGGTTCTACAATTGTCTCTCTGGGAATTCCGTTCACTACGCACTACGCTTTAAAGGTGCATTCTCAGCTTGTACCCGATGAATTACACATCGAAATTTGCCGAATACGCAGTGACTTCGATCTGAAGTGTTCTCTGCACTTCATAAACTGGCACGTGGACCAGGAGGGGTTCAGGGGATTTTTCCCATCAAATATTGGCTGGATAAGATACATGTTTAGGACTTCGAGATGGTTCTGAAGCTCTAAGAGTCTCTGGTTGAATCCTCGACTCAGGTTTGACTCAAAACTTCTTTGCCGCGAGATTGTTTCGCGAGATGAAGCTGAGGATGCAGGCACGCAGCTCCCCTGCTGGGCTGGGTTGGCTCCGGCGTGATCAAGCGGGACTCAAGTGTTTCTTCCAATCGCCCGTTTCGCTGAATGAAGCGGGGTTCCATGTCCTCTCGGATTCGGGCTGCTTCTCCGGATGAAGTGAATAAAAAAGTGCATTGGTTGGGCTGGGTATCGTCATTTTCTACCCGCTTAAACCGTTTTCTAGTTCAATCGTCTTCTAGGGGGAGAAAGGTGGAGCTGCGCTGCAGTTACCAGCTACCCGAACTTGTGTATCGCTGGGTCTCCGTAGGAATCACCTGCCATGTATTTTTTTTTAGATATCTGGATGTAATTTATCATTAACCTTTAACCGAAAACTTATATAAATAGTTCAATAATTGAGATCGTTGAAGTTGAAGTCATGTGACCATCATCATCAGCAAGCAATCTGTATCTTACTGCACGTATAGGTCTTCCGTATATTTCTCCATTTATAGCGATCGTGTGCAGTGGTTATCCAGTTTGTCTTGATCCTCTTGATGTTATCCGACCGCTGCGTTAGGGGGCGCCCTCTGCTACGAAGGGCACCTTGTCGTGGTCTCCAATTTATACTTTTTGGTTCAGTTATTGTCAATTGCTCTCGCTAGTTCCATTTTAAGGAAACTATTATTTCAATAGCATCTTTTACTCTTGACGTCTTTCTAAGTCTGCGCATTTCTCACTGAGGGATAAACGTATCATCGATCTTTCCATGCTTCGCTGTGCTATTCGGATCTTGTTGGCGGATCTTTTATGTTACTGTCAATGTTTCAGCTCCGGTCAGGACAAGCATAACACACTGATCAAAGATTTTCCTATTTAAATAAGTGGGTATATTGGGCTTGAAGATATACCATATTTTTTATAAGTGGCCCAAACCAGCCTTCTTCTTCGAAGTATTTCACAGGTTTGATTATCCTTTTCTATTATTTGGTGACCAAGATGTTTATAGGAGCTGACTTGTACTGTATGTGATCCGCCTACATTGATATATTCGTTTAAAATCAGGTTTACCATCAGTTAGAGTTTGGAGATGTCAATTTTCAGACCAACTCATCAAAATATATTCAGGGGGAACATAATAAATAATACGCTTATTATCGATGATTTCTTGATGAATATTACGAGTTATAATCTCAAAGCTGAAGTTTGGTGAAATAACATTGCCTTGACGAACATTCTGATATATGTGCTATATTGTGTTGGTGTATTGGTCAGTTAAATACTCCCCAGGAACTTGTAGCGTTATGTGTTGGTCTGTTGTGTCGAATGCCTTTTCATAATCATCCAAAGCGAGGACTAGAGGCTTGTTTGTGCAGTACTTGCAGCTGGCACCAGCCTGCACTCGTGATTGCTGTACATCTAATTTTGAAGTTACCTCCACCTACTTCATTTTTTCCTAATGGGCCAATATCAACGTATGAGGTTGAGGTAACACGCGTTAAATCAAAAACGTTTTTAAATATTTGCATAAACGTAATGTAGATAATTAAGTAGCTCCAATGTCAGTGAAATCAGCGTATACTCACACCGAAGCTATTTCTATCCTAATTTATTATACGTACTTGGTGTTTGCTGGATTCTTCATGGAAATATATTATTGAAGTTATGAGGTTGATCTTTCAAGCTCTCTCTCTCTTGGGATAAGGAATCGATAGAGGTAGTTACAATTCGATCAAGGAATCACTTGGGGGATTAATTATATTTATCTCCTATACGTAACCATTTGTTTCAATTTCAAAATAATTCTGACTTACAGGGTAGAAGTTCTTATAGATCTGCTACTCTGATTTTACTTGGTTTTCTTGGCTTCTACTTCAGTAAAAGTTGTTATAGATTTGTTATTCCGATTTTTCTTAGTTATATTTTTGTTTTTCTTCTTCTTCTATCTTAAAAAAATATACAATAAGTTCGTAGCTTCTGCTTCACAACTTTTACTGTTTTTACTTCTCCTCTTCAAGAAATAGTAGTATACTTGAATCTTAGACATCTACTATAATATCTGTTTTTGTTATTTGAGTAATTTGCATTCTTCCGTGACGCTGATGTGATGTCGCCCCACTGAATCTTTTGTGTTTTGTTCAACCTTTTTTTAATACTTTTTTCTAGGTCGTTTTGCTTTGATACTTTCTTTATACTTGGTTTAAGCTCATATTATCTGTCTGAAGAATATTCATAATCTTAGTTTAAGGTAGAAATGAAATTGGAGTTTTGAGATCCTTATGATATCCACAAAAGATTGTGTGATCACTTACAATAATGCTAATAAATTTATATTCCAGTATCACAGCTTTTTGAATCGCAATAAATAATGTTGTTTATTTTGTATATTTTCGTCTGTATTTATTTAATTCTAGATAATTTCATGAGTGCTATACTACCTATCTTTCCAGGTACAGAACTACAAGTTCAATTTCTTAATTATTTTTTTATAGCAAGTTACTTTATATCAAACTTGAAGAGCATGAACTTATCGTTTATTGATTCTCCTTTTATAACATTTTATGTTATAAGGATAAACACTCTTATCAACACTCGATATATTGCATGTAGCCTATACTGACAGTTCTTAAAACTTTTCCCACTGCTACCTGAATTTATGACGCAATAACCTTTTCTAGTGACTTTACTTTTGAAGGCTAAACGAAAATACATGTATCTTCTGATCACTTTTATGGAAGTCGAGCTAATAAAAGCTCCCTTCTTCCCGAGGTCCTAAGAACGGGGTCCTAAACAGCTTGTTTTCCAAGAATTTGAACACAAAGAAACTCTTCAGGGCGAGGCAGCTCGGAAGTTAACAGCCTTTTTAAACGAAACACAGTTAATTACCAGCCCATTTGACAAATCTAAGAAACTAATCGAAAAGGATGCATAAAACCGTTTTAAGCGCGCCCGACATAAATTTTAATGTTGGTCTGGCGCTTTAAAGCACTTAAGATGCGTCCCTGATTAAAAAAGCACGGCTCCGGACAAAAAGTGTGAGAATGATGTACGGCGCGGATGAGTCCGAATAAGACGAAAGCAATAACGTAACGGAATGATGTACCTTCCGAGACTCGATGGTATTGGAATTGAATACCAAATTTCGGAAATGTTCATTACGTGACCCATAGGATAAATGGCGAGATTTTAGGGGTAAAGCACTGGATGAATACGTAACAACGGGGATCTGGCGACACATTCTCGAAACAAGCTGGTTACATCTGCGGCTTCTGGAGCGTTTTATCCGGCTCGCGTTATTCCGGTCTATTCGCTTTATCAAGTGCGGCGATTCCTCCTCGTAAAACTAATAAAAAGGACGTAAACGCCGGAAGAGTCGGTTAACATTAATAAATCCAATTCCGCGAGCGCTGTTATGCAGGTGTAACCCGGCGTCGGTCTATTTTAATGAACGGGCTCAAAATTTACTATTAAAATTCCCACCTGCACGTTTTGGCTTTTATTATTATTTGAAAACGGCGTTTTAGTACTGCGGTAATAGAATTTCCAATTGCTAGAAAAATTATCTATTCAATACTCGTAGTACTAAACTAATTATGTCAGTACTATAATAGTTAGATTTCATAGGCTGGTTGCATAGCTGCATATTACCGGCGCCAGTTAAACGGCAACGTTAATCGTGAATGACTTTTGGAAGCAATAGTGGTAATAAGATAGCTGTGCTTAGGTGGGCACGTTAAGCCGTTGGTGCCCGTTTATGTTCGGGTAACCGTAGTAAAGTTACACGTTACCTGAAAATCCTTAACACCAGGCTTCCTATTACAAGCTTTACGCTCTACGATAGTCATTATCCATGCCCCTCGATTATTCCATTCTCCTTCTCTAAATTCCTTTCCGATATTGATTTGAATATTGTCCTCATCCAAGTCTTTGGCCAATGTTCTCTTTTTCTTCTTCTACAATTAGGGCTCCAATTAGTAATTACTTTTGGGACGTATTCTGCCGTCTTCGACGAGTATGTAGAATTGAGGAATTGGTAGAAACTAGCATAATGACGCTAACGCGATGAATTGACAGGGAGCCCAAGTGTGCACACACTTTTATATATCGCTTCCCATTGTCTGCCCAATTGGGGCAGCTTTTAACTGCTTGGTTTCCCAGACTTCCCAGACAATAAGCAGTCGTGTATATCGACATTCTTCGAGGTATTACGCCTGCTTAATTGTTGTCTATCATCATGTCATCTTGATTTCTCACTATGCATAGGCGATATGACTTATGATTTACAAATTTTAAATAGATCCCATGTATTCTATTAATACAAAATAAGGTCAGCAAATAGATCACAAATGGCTCTTAAAAATACTGGATTGTGCTACCATCTAATGACCGGTTAGAAACTAGAGACCACTATTTTCAGCTAACCCGCGTCAGTTTGTACACCTATTTACTGACTTACCCTTGTACGTCTGTTTGGATTTTGTCTAATATATTGTGAACGCATAAGGTATGAAAATTGATTGACGAAAGTCACACCCACAATGAAGAGGAGGGCATGCTTGTAGTAACTTAAGATTCAAATATTAAGCAACAATTCATAATGCAGATCAGTGAGGAAACCTATTAGAAAAGCTACATATAGCCAGTTTTTTATATTACATTTTCGCTTACCTACAATTTCTGCTGCTCTTTTAATAATTTAAATATTGTTAGCCGTTGTGTTTTGAGTTTAACATTTGAAAGGCACTTGACACTATACTACTTATACTTATAAGTAAACTTTAAAACATGTTTCGGTTCGTATAAACCAATAACACGAAAGATAAACGCCAAAAATTTCATTTTCCTGTGTGATAATATATTTTTTATAGTTTTGTTATAATCTGGCCAAGGGCTGCGCAATCCCGCATGAATTTTTCACCGAGACCTTTGGTAGGCATAGTATGAAAACTTGATGAGGTTTAGATTAGTTTTTGCGGAAGCACGGTATATTTGCAGATTATCTTTTTGAATATTATAGAAGCGCCAGACGGGAAATTTGAAGCGCTAATTATTAGCTTCAGTTATTATCATGATCGTGATTATTATTTTTATAAGTAAAAACCTGGGTGGCTGATTGGCATGTTTTTAAAGGTCATGAAGATATGGTTTTGCTGTTAGCTGTTTACATAATATCCTAAACTTAAAATTCGAATTAATTTCATGATTATTCGAAATGATTTGATTCAGTTGAATCGCATTATTTATTGAAATTTTTTAACTTATCTCGAGTAAGCTCGTCTCTAAATAGCTTTATTCAGAGTTCCACCGAGTCTGACAGCTTAGTTTTGGAAATCTTAAAAAGAGAAGCAAATGTATGTTTGCTGATGGTGACACAAACGTGCATGTGTTGTACTTTTCCATGATCACCAAGTAGGCCATCAAACCACACACATCCGCTTGTGCTGGTATTTACATATTATGAATATACTTATCGGTTCTGTATCAAAACCATGCGTTTGTCATCAAATGCCAATCACTGTTTTTCCAGTTTTTGTTATAGAAAACATGACGTCAATACCACTACCACAAACATCATCTTTGGATGGTATATGTATATAGTGACAACTTTGATTATGAGATAGGTAATTCCTGATCAGTTTTCAGAGGAGGTTACGCTATATGTAACGCTCCCCAAATTGTATTTTGTTAAAATATGACACTTAGGAACAGTACCTTTTAAGGTAACTTGTAAGCTATTTTAAAATAAAAGAAGTAATAAATGTTTGAAAGTTTATTCTTCGATCTTCTATCAAACAAATCGTGTGATACCTTCGAAGTTCAACTCGTCCGCGAGAATGACACCACTTTAATTGTAACAAGTGAAGATGTGGAAGACTAAATTGTTGATAGTTGACCGCTCAGACGCTCTTCATCATCAGAACAGAACTCATAACGCATCGACCAATGAATCCAGCCTTTCACAGATTGACATCAGCAACATATTATCAAGGATGTGTCTACAACGTATTCTGCAGTTCTTTGGACATATCGCTCTCCGCCATAAGACTAGCCTTGAAAAACTCATCATCTCAGATAATGTTCGTCGAAGAAATCGAGGCCATTCACATTGGACTGATAAAGTTTTTTCTGCAATGCTGTACGAAGAGCTGAAGATCGAAACGGGCGGAGGGACTCCTTCAAAAATCCAAGGCCTTCAATAATATGGAAACGACGGGAAGGAAGCAGCGTGCTGGAACACTATAGACGGGCCCGAGCATGGAAATTTTGGCCAGGCACCTTAATCAAATACATTTTAAAATTTTCAATTTTAGGTCGAGAGATACGAGTATCTTCTAAATAACTGGTTTCTTAGGGTAACATAACTTAAAATATGCAAGGTACGTAGATTTTATTCAAAAAGAATAGTTCTTCATAATATCAAGGGCGTAAAGCACGCATTTTTAACCCGTGGCGTGTAAGTTTATAGCACGAGTTGCGTAGCACCGAAAGCTGTAATACAAGGGCTTGTTACCGTTGAGGGGTATACAAAACTTTATACGTTCAGTCAAAAATAGACGATTTTTAGACCTCATTTTGAGGAGTAAAGCAAGTCTTCTTCGCCCTCGACCTATAAACATTATTAAACTATAAATTCTAATTGTACAAAATTCCAAATACACACGACACACAACTTCATATTATGAGAACAGTTTTTATGCTGACTATGATATACTGGATGACCGGTTCCAATACCGAACACAGCAAGTTTTTAAAATTTAGTAAGCAAATTATATGTCTAACATAATTGGTATATAAGGAATTTCAGTCCCCCTGTAACTTAAAGTTCTGATCTAGGCAAACTTGCCTTTTAAATTGAATTAAATGTTTCCCGCCACCTTGTGACGTACCATGCTTTCGCTATGTTTGGCTTTGAAACCGGTCATCTGGCAAATGGATGAGAACTGGATTTGCAGAGGGAATTTTATCTTCAATGTCAATGTATTTTATGTGATTCTGTTTGTATTTTATGTTAACTGTTTGCAGTTAAAAACGTGGAAATCGACTTTTTTATCTAATTGCATTAAAACCAAGGGCATAGATACAGATAAATATGTTATCACCATGTAGTCAATAGCAGTTTTCAGAAGCTTCTTTTAAATGTTCATCTTAAATTCCTGCCGTTTCAATAACCTATTGTCGGGAGGGTGAGCGAATAAAGTCACACCTCTTCCACAAGACTATTATATTCAGGGCAGAGTCGTTAGCGCAAAAACAAATATAGACATAAATAGCCAATCTCAAGATTCTCTCATAGAAATCTTGCTCACTGTATTTCCGGCGCGAGACTTTAAGCAAGCGCTGTTGAAAAGCTACAAGATCGGTTGGCGTGGCGTCCATCTCTCGGTTGGGATGGTTGAGTATTTGTCCTCTGCCGAATTTGTTGCGTTTTTATGTGGCATCGAAGGCGTATCCCTAACATTACATGCTTGTACTTGACCTCTGTTTTAATGTAAAGGTTTTTAGATAGAAGTAATATAGTGATTATGTACACTTTACGCTCGATGCTCAACGGTTTTTGTGCTCTAGGTTAATTTTACATTTTCCTATTGGAAACGAACGTCATATTTTAAATATGTCAGGTTTCTACGTAAGTTGAACTGCAATCTTTTACATGCGTATGTACGCACTTGATTTATAACGTAGCTGACTTATATAAACCTATTAAATATCGAGAGATCCAAAAAAAACTGTTCCTCAGCGGGCTGTGGAAAGTCAACGTATGAATAATATGTTGGTGACACTGTACGTCAATGTCAAATTCGAGGTTATCAGGTTAGGTTTTCGTCAGTTATGACACAAATCCTAACCTGATAACCTCGAATTTGACATTGACGTACAGTGTCACCAACATATTATTCATACGTTAAATTTCCACAGCCCGCTGAGGAACAGTTTTTTTTTTGGATCTCTCGATATAACCGTTATTATTGAAGATATGGTTTACCTGTACTTTTTGTGTTCATTAATGATAAACCTACTGTAGTCTAACTGCCTCGAGTGGCTCTATTGGAGTATCCTAAGTCACATTACAAAATGTGGCACCTATTAATTAATACAGGGTCTGGCAACGAAGCGGGGGTGGAAGATATTTCTAAAACTATAAGAGTTACATGAATATTGTGTATATAAATGTTGTAGGTACGAAAGTGGTGCACATTACTAAAATAGTTTTGATTATACAGGGTGTCTCAAAAAGTGGGGCGAATCAAACTTACTTTTTTTTAAATGGAATGCTCTATATTTGGGTAGCTTAAAAGTTTTGAAATAGTCATTATTTTTATATCAAGTTGTATGGGTCTAACGTCAACTGTTTTGGAGATATTAACGATTTTATGCAAAAAATGCTGAACTTCAGGCGGCTGCTGTAAGCAACAGACAACAATTGAATAGCCCTTTTAATGAGCTTTCGTTTGATATGTTCCTCCGTGCCTCTAAGTTCAACTGTTTTTCAGATATGCGTGTTGGAACATAAAAAAAATGTAAGCCCCTTAAGATGCTTAATTTCAGGGGATAACAAACACACGCTGTTAAAATAATTATACAAACACTTGAGCTCCCCTAAAATACAAGGAATAATAAATACGCAAAAACCATAAATTAAAGTTTCTGGAGAATTTTTTCGCCAGAAAGTAACGTTTTGCAGGTCAAGATCGGAAAACGGGCATCAGGGACCGGTAAAAGCTTTTGCCGGTCCATGATGCCTTCCTTACTATGGAAACAAGTTTGTGTTATTACTTGGATAAGTCAAATAATAGATACTGATGTCATAATTTTTTTGCGGTTTCGAAAGTGAATTCGCAAGTTTGAAAGTATAGACTCGGATGTCGTAAAAAAGTATTGTACGATACATGACCGGAAAGTGATTTTCAGGTCTCCCCAAGCTCTCTACTTGGTTAGACCTGCAAAATACTACTTTCCAGTCTTGTAACGTAAATTACTATTAATGAGGTGTCTTCTTATATTTCATTTCTTATCCCAAAATTCAATCGCTTTTCAGATTTAATTTTCTCCTGCGGTTTTTCGTTTTTTTTCCGTATTTGTTATTTCTAGTTTTGAGTAGTGGCCGGATTTTTGTTTTCTAAACTTGGTTTTATATTTTGTTTGGAGAACTCAAGTGTTTGAATCATTATTATAACGGCGTTTGTTTTTTATCCCTCGAAATAAAGCATCTTAAAGGACTTAAATTGTTTTTTGTCCAAATACGCATATCTGAAAAACATTTGAACTTAGAGGTTATGAAGTAACATATCAAAAGAAAGCTCATTAAAAGGGCTTTTCAAAAACATACTGGGCGTTACATTTAAAAAAAATCGAAGTCATTAAATTTGCAGATGTTGAGCACTAGCATTAATACCCCGATCCACCATTTTACACTTGAAAGGTAGCTCACAAAAATCATAATTTTTTGGTAGCGTTTTCTTCCATTCAATTGTTTTCTGTTGCTTACAGCAGCCGCCTGAAGTTCAGCATTTTTTGCATAAAATCGTTTATATCTCCAAAACAGTTGACGCTAGACTTTATATAAAAATGATAAGTATTTCAAATCAAAACTTTGAAGCTACCCAAATATAGGAAATTCCAATTTAAAAAAAGTAAGTTTGTTTCGCCACACTTTTTTGAAACACCCTGTATAATCAGCACTATTTTATTAATGTGCACCACCTTCGTACCTACAACTTTTATATACGCAATAGCCATGTAACTTTTATAGTTTTAGAAATATCTTCCACCCCCGCTTCGTTGCCGGACCCTGTATAGTGTTTATAGTAATTGGACATTTACTTTGTATTTGACTTACGTCCACTCTGTTATTCTCTATGTTTATGTGGTAACAGGTAAGCTTTTCTGTTATAACTCATTTTGTTACAACTGTCGGTTATGGCATGTAACAGTGTAAATTATTTTATTAGTTCCTCACTTGTAAACATCAATTTATCAAGTCACTGTATTCACCTTGAAAATGTTTCTTAACTGGCTAGCCAGTAAAAAATTTACTGGCTAGCCAGTTATATTTTACAAGCGTGCTCATAGATAAATGATAGCGTGCAAAGCCAGAGTTGTCTTCCTTAGTATGTGTCATATTAATGAATTTAGTTGCTTGTCAGTTTGACATTTTGAATAAATGGTAAATTTCTAGTTATTTACAAGTGAGAAACAAATAAAATATTCAAGGGTAATACCACAAGCAGTGGATATATTTTTGACAAATATTTTGTCGTTTCCATGTAAATTATTGCGTTTAAATTTTACGATACAAAATCACATCAAAAATGTCACGAGCCGAAGGCGAGTGACATTTAAATGTGATTTTGTTGAGTGAAATTTGCAATAATTTTTATGGAAATGGCAAAATATTTTAAAAAAATATATCCACTTCGAGTGGTATTTGGGACGACTATTTAACAATATTAATACATAACGATTAACTTTATTGAAAAATAATCCAACAATTAATATAATTATTCATTCTCAATTAAATTCAGCGGAATACGTACTTCCAAAACACAGCATTTTAAAATTTTTAAAACAAGCCACACAGTTTGTTGGGGTTTAGTGTTACGTAACCTAGCGATATCACTAAGGACAGAACATCGTTGCTAAGCGATACTTCGCAACAAGGCTATTTATTTTTTGAGTACGTACATTGTTTTGTGAATATTTTGCATGGTGCCCAATATTCAGTGATATACTGCTGTTATTGGTTGAAAAAAACAAATGTCTGCAATGTGATTGGCTTATATGTTATAGTGTTGAATAGTCAACAAAACACACTAGGCAACCATTTTTACTGGCCCAATCCTATCGCCATTAAAAACTGTTTTACCTGGCTTGTAATGTTAAATACTATTTCTGTCTATGATATTTATCATACTATGACAGAAGGATCAGTAACACAAAGAATAACGAAATATGTTCCGAGATGACTGAATAAAAACCAATAACTGTAAACGGCACATCTAGGGTATATGCGTATCACAAAGTACTAACTACTGCAATAAACAGTAAAGATAAGATTGAAGGTGAAACGCGTTTGGATGAAAGAGAGATATCATGGCTACGTTATATACAACAGAGGACAGGATTATAATTATATACTGTAGGTTTGATACATACGGCATCGAACGAAATGAAAAATATGATCGCAAACATCCATTAATGGATACGTATAAAATGAAGAAGAACTTTAACATATGGCATCAGTATGATATTGAAGCCGTATCAGAAATGACTTATATTTTTCTTCTAATTAGGTAAAGGCATTTGTTTTTCTATGATTGCCTGTTATTTGAACTTATTTAACATTTTAATAATCACTTTAATGAAATTTACTGTACTCCTGTTTCAATAAGTTTCAATGACTTGAACTGTAGTTCAAGTAAGGACTTGCATACTGCGACCCCTTTGAGGGATTTTAATGTAGGCAAATCCAAACTTAAAAGCTGCATTATCAGATGGAAAGAATCCGCTCTTTGACTGAAATTTACCTAATGGCGTGCGTTTGCAGCTACCTGGCGTGGAAATGCGAAGAGCGGAAACGCATTCACTTTATCCGGCGCTCGAGTCGGCAGTTCGTCTGCTCAGCAAAATAGCCCTATTCAGCGGATTCCATCGGAAACCCCTTATTCACGAATAGGCATCGCGCCCCGGCCGAGTCGCAACATCAAAGTGCCCCCGTGAGCTGTTATTCATCTGCTCAATACACGCCAATCTTTGGCAAACAGCAATCTTCTTGCAAACTCTGCCATTAACTGCACATTCTGTGGGGACTGCAAGAGACCATTCACTCACACTGGAAATAACGATCTTTCAGATTGGTTTCGGGATCCGCGGTCTCGCATGCTTGAGGACTTCGCTCTCTGAGCTAATCTCTGCCGCGATGCTGGTCAAGTGAATCGGATTCCGTTCGGGATCACCATATTCAGTAGGTGGATTGTGGGAGGCAGAGCTTTTGTGGGAAATGCTAAAATGTGCTCTGCTAATCGAAAGTTTTGTTGGCGCGGATTCAAAACTTCGTAAAGCAATATTTCGTTTATTTTTTCTACTTTTTGTGTTCTTAAACGAACATACCACAACAAAAATGTCTGAACACATGTAAAGAAGCAAATTTGGAATATTAATACATTAGTACAATCCGTAGCAGGAAATGTTCACTTGTATGAAATGCAGCACACGCCTTCGGTTAATTCTGCAGCTTTTCATACTCGTGGCGAATATGCACTTTCCATGATCGTTGTATAATATACTATAATGGTTTTTAGTATGCGGGTTTAATATCGGATTATAAAGATTAAAAGAATACAGTATTAAATTACAAAGATGAATTTGAGTAGATATTAGAAGAATATCGAAATTATTAAAATGTATTTGGTAAAGAAATGAAATAGAATTTAAATTCAATTGAATGATGCTATATAAGAAACAGTAAGATTCTAACATAATTTAATTATTATCAGAAATAAAGTGGAGGATTAATGACAAATACCTATTCTAGAAATATCATTCAACATAGTGGGCGTTAGATAAATCTGATGCAGATTATATAGAGTGCTAAACAATATCACTAAGGAGATAATAATTATTTTTCAGTATGTAAAATAATTTGGTAAAAAAAACTTTTAATAACTTTATAAGCGGCTAAATTTATAAAATAATCTCTTTATACAAAGTTTAATCTGTTTTTGAAATGTAAAGGGTTGTGAATTAAACATAAAATTTGCGAGAAGAAAATAAAAAGTAAAATTTAAAAAGATTTTACGATGTGAAGATGGTAAACAGGAAGAAAATGGATGTGGTGAGAATGGCCTTTGTAATACAGTTATAATCTACAAAAGCAATTTGTGGAATTGGATGCCGAACTAAGTTTATTGTCAATCAATTACATCATGTGAATTGGATAGCAAGGAATGGTTTTTCTGGAAGTGGTTTACATCGAGTTTATTAGCAGAGTGAGCGTTAGAAGGTTGTTCATCTACTGGAGTTCTAATTCGCCAACCTTGTTATTGAAGTGACATCTTGCTTGAGAATTTTAGAAAGAAGACGTGGAAGGTGTTTGTTGCTGATCAGTTTTTGGCAGTTCTGTTGGAGAAATGTGGTAGGTGCCTTGTCGTGTTTGGCTGGGAAGTCTATGCGGTTCCTGGTGTTTGGTTTAGTTCGTACTGGGATTTGTCTGGACGTTGGAAGATCCCTGTGAGACTACCGTATGCGTTTGGCTTGGTAAAGGAGAGTATTGAGGTCCATGGGCAGGTGACAGACTACAGGTATTTATATAAAAACTGAAAGAAAAATATAGAAAGAGTGAAGTGAGGTAATTTTAAAGAGAGGAGTACTTACTGTTTGATATTTGGTGGATGACAAGTAATGTAACGAAGAGGTATTTGTAATTGATTTTGCACTTGCATAATTTGAAGTGACATTGACAGACGTACAAGTTGTCACGAAATAAAAGAATGAATTTTCAGGAATAAAAGGAGTCTAGATTATGAGCGAATCCGACCTGTGTTTTCAGTCAAGAGTAAACGTTTTCTACCGGAACTAGAGATTTAATAATATTAATAATCCATAATTTCTAAAAGGGCAAATGAGTTGCTTAAATTCAATTAAAAAGTGAATTGAATTAAAATAAAATAAAGTATAATAAAAGTCAGATATAATAGCTGAAGAATAATAAATATTGTTATAACATAAAACCATTTACATACATAAAGACCATTATAACATACTAGTCAATTATAACATAAAAAGGCGCCGCAACGTGGAACTAGAATAATACTCTTTACGTGCTAAAAATTACTAGTCCCCTAGTTTTGAAATTATCTGCCTAAAAACTAGTTTTTAACATTTCCGAAATTCCCATCGTAGGGGGCGCCACCCTCTGGAGATGGTTTATCAACTCACCTGTTTGCTTTGGTGGAACTTCCGCAACTACATATGCATAATAAACAGGGGCCCCACCAATCTGTGACGCAAACAAAATATTTACACATACAAACTATCAATAATCCCTCACACCCCTCGCCGGCGTTATCAAGGGCGGCGTTTTTCCCTGCTTCCCTGCACTAGGGGAAAGTGGCACACTTTGCACTACCTCGCTGAGTAGCTGTGACAGTGCACAGCAGCATTTCCGGCGGAATTTCCAGCATTCCCCACGACCCCGCTAATTGCCGAGCGCGCCCCAGCCCTAATGACGCCCTTTAAAGGGCCATGTGTGCGCCTCAAATTTCTGATTCTTGGTGTGTATCAGATTCCAGGAATTACTGGGAGTCGCGTTTTTCGGACCGGAATTTATTGCCCCCGCGTGTTTAATCATTTTTTCGTTACTCGCAATTGCTAATGGGGGATATTAAACGGCGTGGCGTTTGATGTCATTTTATCCTGATGTAGTGGAAACACTCGAAATTAAGATTTATGGTTTCGATTTGTAATGACTGCGCCAACAGCCGGACTGCTGATGGCAGTAATTCTGTTTCGTCCAGCAGAATGCTGCTGCGATACCCTAACGATTTCAAATTAATTAGTGATTTATGCGAAAAATTTAATAGATTTAATGGGGAGCGATTGCTATAATGATTCAAAAGCTTTAAGCTTTAATGTATCCCGAAAATAGAAACCCAAAATCTCTCCTCCCTGATTTCCTTGACTGTAGAGCTAATAGAAATGAAAAAAAACAATACATATTGAAAAAAATATTCTAGTAACAAAGATCTTTAAAAATGCGGTAGATAAATGTAAATAAAAGTTCTTCCTTTAAGGTTTGGCCATTACAGCCACAATATAAAACACATAATAGACAAACTACTACAAAATTGTTGTATAAAATAACAATTTATAATTTAAGTATTGGAGTCGTAAACAAACTTAAAAATATGTGTTTACCAGTACAATACCATATTTTCAAAAGGAACTAAATTTGGCTCTTAGTGTTTCAATAATGTTGTTGGCTAACAATATACAAAGTGCATATTACCGTAAAATCAATAACTACCTACTTAAAGAAAACTATATGAGGTTCCTACACATTTTAAATAACCTTCTTTTTTGACATTGTATTTCAGACAACCGCACGCCGACGCTTTGCTTTCTAATAAAATGAAATCATAATACTTGGATTGCAGCTTTTAATTTACTATTGAAATGATTTGGTCGTTGCTTTCGTCTTAAAAAAGTTACGTTATATGTGACAATCAAACTAAATTTGAAAAATGACGATCTTATTAATCACTGACTTCCTTTAAGAAAATAAACAAAAGGCATCTTGAAATAGCTACTAAGTTAATCTAGAACTTGTTACACTAAATCTGGATAAAACAAACGCAACAAAAGGATGTCCTCTATATCAAAACCTGATCTATAATATCCAACTGACGAAAAAAAGTCGAAGAGGGGTCGCGGGGGCAAAATAATTCAGAAATTTACTTAAACACCAACTAACAAAAGCGTTAGGCATTAGGTAAGAAGCACTGAAAAATATTCAATAAGCAAATATAATATGGGAACTATGCAAGTACAAAAAGGGTGTGACTAGGTCAGAGCGCTCGGAATCCATTCAGCGAAGTAAGAAAGAAAAGTTGAATCAAAATCGACATCAAAAAAGCCAAAGAAATATGGTAAACAACTGATGGTTGGTACAAAAATAAACCCGGCTCACATGCGCTGGAAACCAGGCTAGCGCTAATTATTAGCTTCAGTTATTATCATGATCGTGATTATTATTTTTATAAGTAAAAACCTGGGTGGCTGATTGGCATGTTTTTAAAGGTCATGAAGATATGGTTTTGCTGTTAGCTGTTTACATAATATCCTAAACTTAAAATTCGAATTAATTTCATGATTATTCGAAATGATTTGATTCAGTTGAATCGCATTATTTATTGAAATTTTTTAACTTATCTCGAGTAAGCTCGTCTCTAAATAGCTTTATTCAGAGTTCCACCGAGTCTGACAGCTTAGTTTTGGAAATCTTAAAAAGAGAAGCAAATGTATGTTTGCTGATGGTGACACAAACGTGCATGTGTTGTACTTTTCCATGATCACCAAGTAGGCCATCAAACCACACACATCCGCTTGTGCTGGTATTTACATATTATGAATATACTTATCGGTTCTGTATCAAAACCATGCGTTTGTCATCAAATGCCAATCACTGTTTTTCCAGTTTTTGTTATAGAAAACATGACGTCAATACCACTACCACAAACATCATCTTTGGATGGTATATGTATATAGTGACAACTTTGATTATGAGATAGGTAATTCCTGATCAGTTTTCAGAGGAGGTTACGCTATATGTAACGCTCCCCAAATTGTATTTTGTTAAAATATGACACTTAGGAACAGTACCTTTTAAGGTAACTTGTAAGCTATTTTAAAATAAAAGAAGTAATAAATGTTTGAAAGTTTATTCTTCGATCTTCTATCAAACAAATCGTGTGATACCTTCGAAGTTCAACTCGTCCGCGAGAATGACACCACTTTAATTGTAACAAGTGAAGATGTGGAAGACTAAATTGTTGATAGTTGACCGCTCAGACGCTCTTCATCATCAGAACAGAACTCATAACGCATCGACCAATGAATCCAGCCTTTCACAGATTGACATCAGCAACATATTATCAAGGATGTGTCTACAACGTATTCTGCAGTTCTTTGGACATATCGCTCTCCGCCATAAGACTAGCCTTGAAAAACTCATCATCTCAGATAATGTTCGTCGAAGAAATCGAGGCCATTCACATTGGACTGATAAAGTTTTTTCTGCAATGCTGTACGAAGAGCTGAAGATCGAAACGGGCGGAGGGACTCCTTCAAAAATCCAAGGCCTTCAATAATATGGAAACGACGGGAAGGAAGCAGCGTGCTGGAACACTATAGACGGGCCCGAGCATGGAAATTTTGGCCAGGCACCTTAATCAAATACATTTTAAAATTTTCAATTTTAGGTCGAGAGATACGAGTATCTTCTAAATAACTGGTTTCTTAGGGTAACATAACTTAAAATATGCAAGGTACGTAGATTTTATTCAAAAAGAATAGTTCTTCATAATATCAAGGGCGTAAAGCACGCATTTTTAACCCGTGGCGTGTAAGTTTATAGCACGAGTTGCGTAGCACCGAAAGCTGTAATACAAGGGCTTGTTACCGTTGAGGGGTATACAAAACTTTATACGTTCAGTCAAAAATAGACGATTTTTAGACCTCATTTTGAGGAGTAAAGCAAGTCTTCTTCGCCCTCGACCTATAAACATTATTAAACTATAAATTCTAATTGTACAAAATTCCAAATACACACGACACACAACTTCATATTATGAGAACAGTTTTTATGCTGACTATGATATACTGGATGACCGGTTCCAATACCGAACACAGCAAGTTTTTAAAATTTAGTAAGCAAATTATATGTCTAACATAATTGGTATACGTATAAGGAATTTCAGTCCCCTGTAACTTAAAGTTCTGATCTAGGCAAACTTTCCTTTTAAATTGAATTAAATGTTTCTCGCCACCTTGTGACGTACCATGCTTTCGCTATGTTTGGCTTTGAAACCGGTCATCTGGCAAATGGATGAGAACTGGATTTGCAGAGGGAATTTCATCTTCAATGTCAATGTGTTTTATGTGATTCTGTTTGTATTTTATGTTAACTGTTTGCAGTTAAAAACGTCGAAATCGACATTTTTATCTAATTGCATTAAAACCAAGAGCATAGATACAGATAAATATGTTATCACCATGTAGTCAATAGTAGTTTTCAGAAGCTTCTTTCGAATGTTCATCTTAAATTTGTGCCGTTTCAATAATCTATTGTCGGGAGGGTAAGAGGATAAAGTCAAACCTCCTTCCACAAGACTACTTTATTCAGTCGTCAGCACAAAAACAAATATAGACATAAATAGCCAATCTCAAGATGCTCTCATAGAAATCTTGCTCACTGTATTTCCGGCGCGAGACTTTAAGCAAGCGCCGTTGAAAAGCTACAAGCGATCGGTTCGCGTGGCGTCCATCTCTCGGTTTGGATGGTTGAGTATTTGTCCTCTGCCGAATTTGTTGCGTTTGTATGTGGCATCGAAGGCGTATCCCTAACATTAAATGCTTGTACTTGACCTCTGTTTTAATGTAAATGTTTTTAGATAGAAGTAATATAGTGATTATGTACACTTCACGCTCGATGCTCACCTGTTTTTGCGCTCTAGGCTAATTTTACATTTTCCTATTGGAAACGAACGTTGTATTTTAAATATGTCAGGTTTCTACGTAAGTTGAACTACAATCTTTTACATGCGTATGTACGCACTTGATTTATAACTTTGCTGACTTATATATAACTATTAAATATAACCGTTATTATTGAAGATATGGTTTACCTGTACTTTTTGTGTTCATAAATGATAAACCTACTGTAGTCTAACTGCCTCGAGTGGCTCTATTGGAGTATCCTAAGTCACATTACAAAATGTGGCACCCATTAATTAATACAGGGTCTGGCAACGAAGCGGGGGTGCAAGATATTTTTAAACTATAAGAGTTACATGAATATTGTGTATATAAAAGTTGTAGGTACGAAAGTGGTGCACATCACTAAAATAGTTTTGATTATACAGGGTGTCTCAAAAAGTGTGGCGAATCGAACTTACTTTTTTTAAATGGAATGCCCTATATTTGGGTAGCTTAAATGTTTGCATTGAAATAGTCATTATTTTTATATCAAGTTGTATGGGTCTAACGTCAACTGTTTTGGAGATATTAACGATTTTATGCAAAAAATGCTGAACTTCAGGCGGCTGCTGTAAGCAACAGAAAACAATTGAATTTTTGAATAGCCCTTTTAATGAGCTTTCGTTTGATATGTTCCTTCGTGCCTCTAAGTTCAACTGTTTTTCAGATATGCGTGTTGGGACATAAAAAAAATGTAAGCCCCTTAAGATGCTTAATTTCAAGGGATAACAGACGCCGTTAAATTAATTATTCAAACGCTTGAGCTCTCCTAAAATACAAGGAATAATAAATACGAAAAAACCATTAATACAGGAATAAGTTAATTCCAGGGTCAAATAAAACCAGATTAAAAAACGAAAACCAGTACACCAAAATCTTATAGCTACGTAATTACATAAAATGTGCAGATAGTTCTCCTTTCCTGCTCTGAATATTTAAACTGTACAGAGAACCCATAATCAGAAAATATACTTATTTTAGTCCAGTCATTGAAGGTTTTCCGCTCCGAATTCTTTGAACCTTGACCGATTGACGTGAAATTTGGTGAGTGGTTAGGGGATGGCTCAAAGAGCAAAAGTGACATAGCGTCGATGTGCGCTTTTACCCTGAGAGTGGATACCACCCCTTCTCGGGGGTGGAAATATTTTCAATCACTACAAAAAATGTTCTATACGTTTTTCCCGAAAAATACATCGGTTTTTCGTTAATTAACGTTGATTACTTCGAACCAAGTTGTTGCAAAAAAAATCTTCTTCAACGAGCCATAACTTCTTTTATTTTGGACCTAGAGCATTCATAAACCAATCTCTTTCCTGTTTTCTGAGCTTCATTTTTTGTTATTACAACTTATTTGATAGAACGCGACGTTTTCGACTTATTCGCGAAAAACTGTCCAAAAACATACACGAAAAATTTAAGTTTTCCATCGTGAGTAGCTCGAAAAATATCGATCTATCGAAAAAACTATATAGAGAATTTTTTACTTAGAATTTGACCCTCTATCCATTTCCGGGATTATTTTAAGTGAACAATTTCCACCCCCGAGAAGGGGTGGTATCCACTCTCAGGGTAAAAGCGCACATCGACGCTATGTCACTTTTGCTCTTTGAGCCATCCCCTAACCACTCACCAAATTTCACGTCAATCGGTCAAGGTTCAAAGAATTCTGAGGTAATAGCATATTTTTACCTTCAACGACTGGACTAATTTTGAATTATCTAAACGGAACACCCTGTATATTCCTATATTTTTAAAGAGTACTTTTTTTACGACCGACCAGAAAATATGAAGTTTCTGGAGAATTTTTTCGCCAGAAAGTAACGTTTTGCAGGTCAAGATCGGAAAACGGGCATCAGGGACCGGTAAAAGCTTTTGCCGGTCCATGATGCCTTCCTTACTATGGAAACAAGTTTGTGTTATTACTTGGATAAGTCAAATAATAGATACTGATGTCATAATTTTTTTGAGGTTTCGAAAGTGAATTCGCAAGTTTGAAAGTATAGACTCGGATGTCGTAAAAAATATTGTACGATACACGACCGGAAAGTGATTTTCAGGTCTCCCCAAGCTCTCTACTTAGTTAGACCTGCAAAATACTACTTTCCAGTCTTGTAACGTAAATTACTATTAATGAGGTGTCTTCTGATATTTCATTTTTTATCCCAAAATTCAATCGCTTTTCAGATTTAATTTTCTCCTGCGGTTTTTCCTTTTTTTTTTCGTATTTGTTATTTATAGTTTTGAGTAGTGGCCGAATTTTTGTTTTCTAAACTTGGTTTTATATTTTGTTTGGAGAACACAAGTGTTTAAATCATTATTATAACGGCGTTTGTTTTTTATCCCTCGAAATAAAGCATCTTAAAGGGCTTAAATTGTTTTTATGTTCAAATACGCATATCTGAAAAAAGTTAAACTTAGAGGTTATGAAGTAACATATCAAAAGAAAGCTCATTAAAAGGGCTTTTCAAAAATATACAAAGCGTTACATTAAAAAAAATCGAAATCATTAAATTTGCAATTGTTGATTACTAGCATTAATACCCAGATCCACCATTTTACACTTGAAAGGTAGCTAACAAAAATCATAATTTTTTGGTAGCGTTTTCCTTCATTCAATTGTTTTCTGTTGCTTACAGCAGCTGCCTAAAGTTCAGCATTTTTTGCATAAAATCGTTAATATCTCCAAAACAGTTGACGTTAGACCCATACAACTTTATATAAAAATGATAAGTATTTCAATTCAAAACTTTTAAGCTACCCAAATATAGGAAATTCCAATTTAAAAAAAGTAAGTTTGTTTCGCCACTTTTTTGAGACACCCTGTATAATCAGCATTATTTTATTAATGTGCACCACCTTCGTACCTACAACTTTTATATACGCAATAGCCATGTAACTTTTATAGTTTTAGAAATATCTTCCACCCCCGCTTCGTTGCCGGACCCTGTATAGTGTTTATAGTAATTGGATATTTACTTTGTATTTTACTTACGTCCACTCTGTTATTCTCTATGTTTATGTGGTAACAGGTAAGCTTTTCTGTTATAACTCATTTTGTTACAACTGTCGGTTAGGGCATGTAACAGTGTAAATTATTTTATTAGTTCCTCCCTTGTAAACATCAATTTATCAAGTCACTGTATTCACCTTGAAAATGTTTCTTAACTGGCTAGCCAGTAAAAAATTTACTGGCTAGCCAGTTATATTTTACAAGCGTGCTCATAGATAAATGATAGCGTGCAAAGCCAGAGTTGTCTTCCTTAGTATGTGTCATATTGATGAATTTAGTTGCTTGTCAATTTGACATTTTGAATAAATGGTAAATTTCTAGTTATTTACAAGTGAGGAACAAATATAACATTCAACAATACACGCCAGGTAACCATTTTTACTGGCTCAAGGATATGACAGGCTCGCCTAACGGCTCGCCAGTCATCCCAATCCTATCGCCAGTAAAAACTGTTTTACCTGGCTTGTAATGTTAAATACTATTTCTGTCTATGATATTTATCATACTATGACACAAGGATCAGTAACACAAAGAATAACGAAATATGTTTCGATATGACTGAATAAAAACCAATAACTGTAAACGGCACATCTAGGGCATATGCGTATCACAAAGTACTAACTACTGCAATTAAATAGTAAAGATAAGATTGAAGGTGAAACGCATTTGGATGGAAGAGAGATATCATGGCTACGTTATATACAACAGAGGACAGGATTATAATTATATACTGTAGGTTTGATACATACGGCATCGAATGAAAAATGTGATCGCAAACATCCATTAATGGATACGTATAAAATGAAGAAGAACATATTGCATCACTATGATATTGAAGCCGTATCAGAAATGACTTTCTTATAACTGAGTTTATTAAAAAAACTTCAGTGAAGTTCTTTCAAAACCTAGTTTTCTGTTCAAGTGCCATAAAGTTCGAACTCGGGCAAAAAGACATTCACACACGTCTCAAGCGTAAATTACCACAGGACTTACTATAAAAAAAACAATCACCAAAACCTGTAATTATGATAGAGGTATGTGTTATCACTTAATCCTCAATCCCTCACTGTTTATCCATAAATTAAGTAATTACTGTTAGTTTTTATTGTATTATAACTTAGCCGTGTATTGCATACTTCATTGCAGAGCCAGCTATAATAAATTAAAAAAAAAGAAAAAAAGAAATGACATATTTTTCTTCTAATTAGGTAAAGGCATTTGTTTTTCTATTTGCCTGTTATTTTAACCTATTTAATATTTGAATGATCACTTTAATGAAATTTGCTGTACTCCTGTTTCAATAAGTTTCAATGAGTTGAACTGTAGTTCAAGTAAGGACTTGCATACTGCGACCCCTTTGAGGGATTTTAATGTAGGCAAATCCAAACTTAAAAGCTGCATTATCAGATGGAAAGAATCCGCTCTTTGACTGAAATTTACCTAATGGCGTGCGTTTGCAGCTACCTGGCGTGGAAATGCGAAGAGCGGAAACGCATTCACTTTATCCGGCGCTCGAGTCGGCAGTTCGTCTGCTCAGCAAAATAGCCCTATTCAGCGGATTCCATCGGAAACCCCTTATTCACGAATAGGCATCGCGCCCCGGCCGAGTCGCAACATCAAAGTGCCCCCGTGAGCTGTTATTCATCTGCTCAATACACGCCAATCTTTGGCAAACAGCAATCTTCTTGCAAACTCTGCCATTAACTGCACATTCTGTGGGGACTGCAAGAGACCATTCAGTCACACTGGAAATAACGATCTTTGGGATTGGTTTCGGGGTACGCGGTCTCGCATGCTTGAGGACTTCGCTCTCTGAGCTAATCTCTGCCGCGATGCTGGTCAAGTGAATCGGATTCCGTTCGGGATCACCATATTCAGTAGGTGGATTGTGGGAGGCAGAGCTTTTGTGGGAAATGCTAAAATGTGCTCTGCTAAACGAAAGTTTTGTTGGCGCGGATTCAAAACTTCGTAAAGCAATATTTCGTTTATTTTTTCTATCTTTTGTGTTCTTAAAGTACCATACCACAACAAAAATGTCTGAACACATGTAAAGAAGCAAATTTGGAATATTAATACATTAGTACAATCCGTAGCAGGAAATTTCACTTGTATGAAATGCAGCACACGCCTTCGGTTCATTCTGCAGCTTTTCATACTCGTGACGAATATGCACTTTTCATGATCGTTGTATAATATACTATAATGGTTTTTAGTATAAGGGTTTAATATTAGATTATAAAGATTAAAAGAATACAGTATTAAATTACAAAGATGAATTTGAGTAGATATTAGAAGAATATCGAAATTATTAAAATGTATTTGGTAAAGAAATGAAATAGAATTTAAATGCAATTGAATGATGCTATATAAGAAACAGTAAAATTCTAACATAATTTAATTATTATCTGAAATAGAGTGGAGGATTAATGACAAATACCTATTCGAGAAATATCATTCAACATAGTGGGCGTTAGATAAATCTGATGCAGATTATATAGAGTGCTAAACAATATCACTAAGGAGATAATAATATTTATCAGTATGTAAAATAATTTGGTAAAAAAAACTTTAATAACTTTGTAAGCGGCTAAATTTATAAAATAATCCCTTTATACAAAGTTTAATCTGTTTTTAAAATGTAAAGGGTTGTGAATTAAACATAAAATTTGCGAGAAGAAAATAAAAAGTAAAATTTTAAAAGATTTAACGATGTGAAGGTGGTAAGGAGGAAGAAAATGGATGTGGTGAGAATGGCCTGTGTAATACAGTTATAATCTACAAAAGGAATTTGTGGAATTGGATGCCGAACTAAGTTTATTGTCAATCAATTACATCATATGAATTGGATAGCAGGGAATGGTTTTTCTGGAAGTGGTTTACATCGAGTTTATTAGCAGAGTGAGCGTCTTATGGTGTGGATAGAAGGTTGTTCATCTACTGGAGTTCTAATTCGCCAACCTTGTTATTGAAGTGACATCTTGCTTGAGAATTTTAGAAGGAAGACGTGGAAGGCGTTTGCTGCTGATCAGTTTTTGGCAGTACTGTTGGAGAAATGTGGTAGTTGCCTTGTCGTGTTTGGCTGGGAAGTGTTTGGTTTACTTCGTACTGGGATTTGTCTGGACGTTGGAAGATCCCTGTGAGACTACCGTATGCGTTTGGCTTGGTAAAGGAGAGTATTGAGGTCCATGGACAGGTGACAAACTACATGTATTTATGTAAAAACTGAAAGAAAAATATAGAAAGAGTGAAGTGAAGTAATTTTAAAGAGAGGAGTACTTACTATTTGATATTTGTTGAATGACAAGTAATGTAACGAAGAGGTATTAGTAATTGATTTTGCACTTGCATAATTTGAAGTGACATTGACAGACGTACAAGTTGTCACGAAATAAAAGAATGAATTTTCAGGAATAAAAGGAGTCTAGATTATGAGCGAATCCGACCTGTGTTTTCAGTCAAGAGTAAATGTTTTCTACCGGAACTAGAGATTTAATAATATTAATAATCCATAATTTATAAAAGGGCAAATGAGTTGCTTAAATTCAATTAAAAAGTGAATTGAATTAAAATAAAATAAAGTATAATAAAAGTCAGATATAATAGCTGACGAATAATAAATATTGTTATAACATAAAACCATTTACATACATAAAGACCATTATAACATACTAGTCAATTATAACATAGAAAGGCGCCGCAACGTGGAGCTAGAATAATACTCTTTACGTGCTAAAAATTACTAGTCCCCTAGTTTTGAAATTATCTGCCTAAAAACTAGTTTTTAACATTTCCGAAATTCCCATCGTAGGGGGCGCCACCCTCTGGAGAAGGTTTATCAACTCACCTGTTTGCTTTGGCGGAACTTCCGCAACTACATATGCATAATAAACAGGGGCCCCACCAATCTGTGACGCAAACAAAATATTTACACATACAAACTATCAATAATCCCTCACACCCCTCGCCGGCGTTATCAAGGGCGGCGTTTTTCCCTGCTTCCCTGCACTAGGGGAAAGTGGCACACTTTGCACTACCTCGCTGAGTAGCTGTGACAGTGCACAGCAGCATTTCCGGCGGAATTTCCAGCATTCCCCACGACCCCGCTAATTGCCGAGCGCGCCCCAGCCCTAATGACGCCCTTTAAAGGGCCATGTGTGCGCCTCAAATTTCTGATTCTTGGTGTGTATCAGATTCCAGGAATTACTGGGAGTCGCGTTTTTCGGACCGGAATTTATTGCCCCCGCGTGTTTAATCATTTTTTCGTTACTCGCAATTGCTAATGGGGGATATTAAACGGCGTGGCGTTTGATGTCATTTTATCCTGATGTAGTGGAAACACTCGAAATTAAGATTTATGGTTTCGATTTGTAATGACTGCGCCAACAGCCGGACTGCTGATGGCAGTAATTCTGTTTCGTCCAGCAGAATGCTGCTGCGATACCCTAACGATTTCAAATTAATTAGTGATTTATGCGAAAAATTTAATAGATTTAATGGGGAGCGATTGCTATAATGATTCAAAAGCTTTAAGCTTTAATGTATCCCGAAAATAGAAACCCAAAATCTCTCCTCCCTGATTTCCTTGACTGTAGAGCTAGCTAATAGAAATAAAAAAAAACAATATGTATTAAAAAAAATTATTCTAGTAACAAAGATCTTTAAAATGCGGTAGATAAATGTAAATAAAAGTTCTTCCTTTAAGGTTTGGCCATTGCAGCTACAATATAAAACACATAATAGACAAACTACTACAAAATTGTTGTGTAAAATAACAATCTATAATTTAAGTATTGGAGTCGTCAACAAAATTAAAAATATGTGTTTACCAGTACAATACCATAATTTCAAAAGGAACTAAATTTGGCTCTTAGTGTTTCAATAATATTGTTGGCTAACAATATACAAAGTGCATATTACCGTAACATCAGTAATTACCTACTTAAAGAAAACTATATGAGGTTCCTAAACATTTTAAATAACCTTCTTTTTTGACATTGTATTTCGGACAACCGTACGCCGACGCTTTGTTTTCTAACAAAATGAAACCATAATATTTGGATTGCAGCTTTTAATTTACTATTGAAATGATTTGGTCATTGCTTTCGTCTTAAAAAAGTTACGTTATATGCGACAATCAAACTAAATTTGAAAAACGACGATCTTATTAATCACTGGCTTCCTTTAAGAAAATAAACAAAAGGCATCTTGAAATAGCTACTAAGTTAATCTAGGACTTCTTACACTAAATCTGGATAAAACAAACGCAACAAAAGGATGTCCTCTATATCAAAACCTGATCTATAATATCCAACTGACGAAACGAAGTCGAAGAGGGGCGCGGGGGAAAAATAATTCAGAAATTTACTTAAACACCAACTAACAAAAGCGTTGAGCATTAGGTAAGAAGCACTGAAAAATATTCAATGAGCAAATATAATATGGGAATTATGCAAGTAGAAAAAGGGTTTGACTAGGTCAGAGCGCTCGGAATCCATTCAGCGAAGTATGAAAGAAAAGTCGAATCAAAATCGACATCAAAAAAGCCAAATAAATATGGTAAACAACTGATGGTTGGAACAAAAATAAACCCGGCTCACATGCGCTGGAAACCAGGACGATTCTGCGAGGACTCTTGGTACCATATATTACAGTTTTTGCAGCACCAAATCTATAGTCAAACACGAAAGGAGGAACAGTAACGGGCGGCTACGTCAACGTTTGCAGCTTTGCGGCACATAATTCAAGGAATCCTGGGACTACTCGGACAAAGACAATGAAAGGAATTGACTAAATGTCAGAGCAACTGAAGGTGGAGATAACCGTTTTATATCTGAGATTTTGGGCGACGGGTGTTTTAATTCAAAATAGTATTGCGGTAATGCAGACAACAAAATAGAATAAATAAAAATAGTAGTTACTTAAATGACCAGATTCATTCTTTTAAATTCGAAACCAAGTAGGATAGCAATAGGGACTGCTAAAATTAATTTGAATGGTCTGTAATTAATTAACTAAAATTTCAGGCTATATATGAAAAACACAGCGAAAAGCTTTTTACATCAAAGACCACACGACAACAAATTGTAAAATTTAACAATTGAAAATATAATGAAGTTGAAAACAAATTTCAGATAAACGGGGACACTATACTGCTACTGAGCTTAGACATATCACCAAAAATTCAATTAAATTTGTGGCAGGTTTCCGTTAAAACAAACCATGTTCAAGATGTGCATACTTTATCAACTTCTTAAGTAGAATATCAACTTCAATATCAATAAAGTTACTTCTTGTTATATTATCAGTCGATTGCAAATATATACTGTGTTTTTTTTATCGCGTTACAACACATATTTCGTCCAGCGTTTTTTTAGTGTTTAACATTTTGATAACATTTTAAATAAACTAATTTCATAGTTGCCGCAGCGGCATGAAATTAGTTTATTTAAAATGTTATCAAAAGGCTAAACACTCATGAAAAAACGCTGGACGTAATATGTGTTGTAACGAGATAAAAAAATCACAGTGTATACTCCAAAACATAACAATTTTTATTCTTATTTTCTTAGAACGTAAGAAATCGAAGCTTAATTTTATTTCTAGATAATAA
This sequence comes from Agriotes lineatus, assembly GCA_940337035.1. Lineage (NCBI taxonomy): Eukaryota > Metazoa > Arthropoda > Insecta > Coleoptera > Elateridae > Agriotes > Agriotes lineatus. The sequence goes on from OW679198.1 coordinate 44,445,300, forward strand.
GTGAACAAGAGATGGGTTGTTCTTGTATCCGATGTTTGTATTATTAAACTGATCATTAAATGTTACTGCAAAATTTAAAAAGAAGTAAAAATTACTTTGAACTGTTGAACTTTTGTAAATGTTCAAGCCGATTTTAATGTTAGAACTGTACCTGTCCTCATTTTCCTTTTATTTTAGTATCACCATGCGCACAAAGATTTCATATAGTTAAATGGCTCAGGTTATTAAGTTTTAAGTTCTTCGAATGTGTGCCCTGTCTTCGTCACTACCATTCCACGTTCTTGTTGGTCTTTCTTTAATAATTTTGACATGTTTATTTCGATCCCTACTAAATGACCATCACTCTGAATTAAACTTTACCAGCACTTCCCTCCGCAATTCTAAATGTCTTTTTGGTTAACTTCAAACTTTAGAACGCACCATATCGTCCACAAAGGCACAATTTCTATATTTATAGAATGTAAATTACTCAATTTAATAATAACTTTTTTATGTGGATATTATGATCCCCTCATCCATATTAGCACATAATAACAAGCGGTTTTGTATTCCACATTATCTAACTAGAGGCTAAACAGAAGGCCTGGGATGATTTTGGCAAGAAAATTGAGGGGCAGGGAAATTCGAAACTGCTTTACAGAACACTAAGAAAATTGAGGTGCGAAGGGGGAAGGTCGATAAAATGTCTCAAAAGCAAAGATGATATTAACGAAAGATGGTATGAATATTTTAGAGAATTGCTACAAGGAGAGGATACTGAGAATGAGATGATAAATGGAAGGGCAGTAGCGAGTATATAAGTGAGAAAGAAGAAAATAATGATATAACAATGCAAGAAGTAGTAGATGCCATAAAAAACAGGGAAAGCGCTAGGAGGGGACGGTATTAAACCAGAAATGCTGAAATATATAGGGATGGAAGGAATACATATACTCCACGAAATCGTAAATAAAGCATGAAAGTATAGAAAAATTCCTAATGATTGGAAAATAGCAGCCATATTACCCATAGATAAGAAGCGCGATAAAATGGACTGCAAAAATTACCGGGGTTATTTCACTGTTAAGTGTGGCCGGGAAAATATATGAAAGAGTACTGGAAAGCAGACTAAGAAAAGAAATAGAGACAACTTTTAGCGACACTCAGGCAGGATTCCGACCAGGGAAGGGAACTCAGGACTGGATCTTCAGTTTAAGACAAATTAGTGACAAGATACTTGGGAGTAACAACAAATTATACATATGTGCAATCGACTTAGAGAAAGCATTCGATTCTCTTCCAGGAGAATTGATATGGGCAAGTCTAGAGAAACGGGGAGTAACTGAAGATCTTAGAGAAGCCATTAAAACCGTATAACCGAATATTTATCACCAATAAAGGAGTCCGGCAAGTTGGGATTCTCAGTTCTCTCCTGTTCATCACTGTCATGGATGAGATTGCGAAGAAAGCAAGTCGCAACAGCAAAGGCGTAAGAATAGGCGTTAGACACTTGAAATCGGTCAGTATCAAAGAATTTCTATATGCAGATGACTTTATACTACTGGCAAACACCACGGAAAATGTGCAAGCTGTAATCAATAACTGGAAATACACTCTGGAGAAATATGGTATGAAAATAAACGAAAACAAGATAGAAGTTATGGTAGTAGCAAAGATCAATGAACAAATAAGTGTGAAAATAGACGAAGAAACTATGCAACAAACATCGCTACTGAAATATTTAGGAATCGTTATCGACAGTAAAGCAGAAATTGAACCTGACATAAACAACAGAATCACCTCAGCCTCCAGGATGTTTAATCCTTTAAAGCCAACTTTCTTTAATAAAAAAGAAGTGAGTAAAAACACAAAAATTAATATTTATAGAACAGTATTCGTCCCAATCCTGTTATACGGGTGCGATTTGTGGGTGCTCAGGGAAACGATAAAATCTAAAATCCAAGCAGAAAAGAGGAGCATATTACGGAAGATAGAAGGAGTATACAGAACCGACAAAATAAAAAATGTAGAAATCAGGAAAATACTGAATGTTAATATTCTCGACATAGTAGAGGAAAGACGACTGAGCTGGTTTGGACATTTGGTGAGAATGAGCAATAACTAATCTCGTCAAAACAATTTGGGAAGTGGAAACGGACCGCAAGAGACGAAAGGGTAGACCAAAAAAAATTGTAACTTAGAAATAGAAGACTTTTGAGGAAACGTGGCTGTAACTGGACAGATACCAAGAAACGCGCGCAAGACAGGAAATTATGGAGAAGGTTTTGCCAGAGCCAGACACCATAACCTCTATACCTAACGGTAGAAGAGGATTCGGATAAAAAAATGTTCTAACTCCCTTCGTCTTTAAAGCTTTCAGAGATCTTTTATCTGTTCGCACTCCATAGGCAGTTTCTCTGTATGTGCTCATACTTTTTTCATGTCTATAACACATAAAAGTGCATTTTTTTCTTTCCTCAATAGTTTTTCTATCAGTTGTTGTATCATGAATATACAATCTTGATTTTTCTACTACTTCTTTTATCATTTTCATTGTTTCCTGGGTTGACATCTTCATCTCTATCCTCTATTTCTGAGACATCTGTTCTAGTTGTATGTGGACTTGGTAGTTCGTAGAAATAGTATCTTCGTTTTTTTATTTTTTTTACTTTGCTGTTAAAGCTTTCCCTTTTTTATCCTTTGCTTATATAAGTCGTTTATCATTTTTGAAACGGTTTCCAGTTTTTCCTGCTTCTGGTACTGCAACTTTTATTATTTGCACTTTGTTATGTTCTGTAGGTTTCCGTATTTATTTTTATTATATAATTCGTCCATCAATTTCAACCTTTCTAATTTTTCTGGTTTTTTCGTTCCACCAAGCTATACTCTTCTTGTAGGTAACAGTTTTACTGGTTCGACATTTTGTTCTTACCACGTTTAAAACAATTTCTTCAAATTTTTACTACCATACTAGTAAGTTCTTTAATTTTTCAAATTTCACGTGCAATATTTCTTCGTGATTTCTCCTCATCTTGGAATTTTTAAACTTAAATGCCTGTAATGCGTTTGGAATCGTTTTTGTGAAGTCTCCATTTTGAACGTGGTTTTTGTTGGGGCGACTTACTGTTTCGTGGCCTCTTTTAAGTTTTACATCTTTAATTTCTCTCCTGCAATTTCTTTGTATTAATGTATAATCTACTTTTTTCTTCTCTATTTGGTGATTCTCTTGTTATTTGTTGTATTTATTTGTACTGATAAAGTAAGTCTGTTGAGTATTATCTATACAGAATGTATCTTTGTTTTGAACGTGGTTTTTATAATGGCGACTTACTTTTAAGTCTTACATCTTTAATTTCTCTCCTGCAATTTCGTTGTATTAATATATAATCTACTTTTTCTTCTCTACTTGGTGATTCTCTTGTTATTTGGTGTATTTATTTGCACTGATCAAGTAAGTCTGTTGAGTATTATCTATACAGAATGGTATAATCACCCTCTCATTCTTGTTTAGATTCAATACTGCATAAACCCCAATCGCCCTTTTATGCCTCTTTGCCAACTAGGTAAATAATATCAACGTGCTATAATAGAGAAGAGTTATATGTGGATGTCAACATCTAAACTGAGCTCAGAGTTCGCAGTAAAAGGTAAGATCAAATTGATCCATTTCAAAACCATTCATTTTTGGCTGAATAATGAACTGCAATTTATGTAATCATAAATTCTGACATCGAAACATAGCCCATTTGCTTTAGCACCTTTAAGTTAAGTATAATACCGCGCCCTCTATTGGGAAGATTCGTCCTTCTCTTCCCCGCAAATCGGGTTGATCGATGTTTTCAATCTACTGTCGAACGGCGTGATGGGCGAACGCGTTCTGTCCAATTTTCAGCTGTGTATTAGCAGTTCCTGATTACCGCTCTATTATTGCACACAGACTTGGCAAGATCATCCATTTATGACAGCCCGAGCTCCGAAATTAAGTAGGTAGCTCTGAGCAGTCGCAACTGGAGGCCGGTGTTGTGGATTTTCTGGTGAACGAACCCACGTCGAGAGCTGGTCTAATTTCCAGCTTTGATTTGTAGCAGCCCCCTAATTTATTAGGTTCAGTCGCCCAGATTACGCAATGCAGTTGTCATCTCTTCAGAAATAAAACTAGAACTTCTTCCAAGCTGGCTTCAACCGAGCTGCTTCCTGGAGGCGCATTATTCAAAGGGAAAGACCCCTAGAAATAATTTGTCGCCGGAATTATGATTTTAGCTGGCTATTATTTTTTTACGATCATGAACTTTACTGCAACTGTTTCCTCCTTTATTGGAAGTGGAAATCGCAGTAAAGAATTTACGAGTCTCATTCGTGCTTTACTTGAATGTCAGCTCGGGAATAATTCATATGTTCATGCGAATAGAGATTATGTGGCTGCCCGTTTGGCAGAAGCTGATTTTCTGTGTATCGATTTACAAATCACCGATTGGAGTCTTTTCTCGACTTTTACGACAAATATTTTATGTAATCATTTCTCCTGGCAATAAGGATAACAACACTAAAAGCTATTACAAAATAGAACTAGAAAATTTCTGGAACTGAATGGACTTACAATTGGAAGACGATACCGTGGTAGACCGCGTAGTAGATGAAGAGATAATAACAATATAGGTTGAATTGCTGTAGGGAGGTTGGAGTTTTCATAAAGCTATTGCTTACGACCGAAGTGACAACCAGTGCCGACGCTTCAACGTACTCTCCGAGGTTATATCAGTCGGCCAACCTTCCGAGTACCGTCTGAGGTCAAAGTTATTTTATGGAAACCGTTTGACCGGCACTCGTAGTAGTTGGCGATGCAATCAGTCGATAGAGAGTTGACCTTATAAAAAAAGCGAGACCACATCGCCTTGGTGAAGGTGTAAGTACAGCGATCGTAAATATATACTATAGGTATTCTAATTTCAAGAATTATTTTCACGTATTAAAAAAATGCAATCCTAGTCGTTATAGTTAAACCATCGCAGGGGAGACGGCGAGTCCTCCCTTTCGCTGTACGTGCACTCCGCTGAAATTGGGTGAAATACCTTCGGTTTCACTTAGACAGGAGGCTCTTCTTTAATCCCGATAAAATATAACCCATATCGGCGTCCCCTCCTTCGAGTCGACTATCGTTCCGTGTGTACACCCTGTGGAGCAGAGGATGACCTGTGACCCGGTTCCCCCACCGTAATAGGCCATCTATTCTAACCCTCACGTGTTCTCGCACATGTGCCATATGCTGAAAAAGCTGCTTTTACAAAGGCGCAATTTATGTTTACGATGGGCTTTACTTTAAAAAGTGGCTTGTAAATAAACATTTATTTACTATGTTCTGCACCTTCGGCTGCCTGCACTCTCGCCGTTAAGGGAAATTTCTGCATATCGAATTTCTGTGAGATGCTGCACGGTCTCGGCGAAACTTATGGGCGATAAATTCGCATATTTCGCACGAAGTGCAGGTTCGAGATCATTTGCGGCTAGAATCGTGTAAGATCACAGTTCACGCCGGAATTTATTCGCTTTTCGTCTCGCTCCTTGTCATGTGGACGGATTACAAAGCCATTTTTCGAGATTGCTCGAAGAAGACAAATTGCAAAGCGTGTTGCTTTATAACAACTAATAGTTTTCGGTGCCCATCATTTTGTCCCTTTTACTCTGCTCTTGGCAGAAAGTAAATTTCTCTCAGTAATGGTGCAGAAACTGCTGCTTAGAGGTTTTTTGCATATCTGCCGTGTTGCTTATATAGGAATATTTTGAAACCGACTTTAAAATAATAAATAGCCAAAGTAAATTAAGCAGTTCCGACAGTTTCCGTTCCTCGTTTATTGTGCATCATGCCAGTTTTCCTGAGAAAACAAATCTTGCAGCTTTGTACTTCAGACAGGTTGAACCGCGTGTTCTTATTTTATCCATTACTGACTGCAAATCGTAGAAGACATTAAACTTAGTTTAAAACATCAAAACCGACACAGTTATTTTCATCAGTTTGTGGGTGAATAATACTAGGTAAGTTTCCAATAAAATTCTTCATTGCAGTTCCAATTCTAAGTTTCTTAGATTCAAGTTTTAACAGAATTTGTATTTAAGGCATGTTGTTTAAAAAACTCTTTAGAACCTTCAAGGCGTTTTAATCTTGTCATTCAAAGTTTGTTGCTAGGAATTTTGACACAGTTTTTTTTTCAGGCTCTTACATTTTTTGAGACCATTCGATTGTGGCGATTGTGTCTATAACTGCACACAATATTTAAGACAAGTTAATGAGCTACTAGGTATCCTAGTTTATCACTGCTTCTTATCTAACAAGTCTATTCTTTATTTGAATGGAGGGAATAACTCGTAAATGGCGGGTTTTTTTGTTTTATGTGCAAACTTTCGATTCAATAAATGCAGGCTTCTGCCCTATGGTGTTGTACAAATATATTTTTGGAGAAATAAAAATGAAATCTGTTCGTGTCGTAACGAAAACTATCTTTTTACTGTGTCCTCATTTCCCAATTATAAAAAAAGCTAGTGTTATCTTGTTATACCATAAGGTACTATGACATTATTTTGCTTTTATGCGTCAGTAATGTGTTTTCAAAAACCGCCGGAGTGGTTGAATCTGCTTAACAACCAGATGGACATGGGTTCAAATCTGACCATAGTCGAGAATTTTTTTCGGCGCTGCAATGGATTTGAACTCATTAACTATGTTAGCTTTAAGTTAGATTTAAGTTCGTTAAATGTGCTGTGTGTTTGAATGCGACGTATGACCTTCGTTAGGCATTAAAAAATGTTATGAAAATTCAAAGAGTATAATGAAGCAGCTACCATAACCAGTCATTCAAGATGTTTTTATTCTGAAAGTAACTTTTTTGTACATATTTTTCATCATTCTTCTCATTTTCGAGCTTAAACAAAGCACGAGTAATTTTTATTTCATAAATATAAATTGACTGTACAATAAGCATAACCTTAACGGAAGCATTGGTGCCGGATCGAAGCGGCTCTTTGACAGTTCATGGACTGCAGCGGGTGCAGACCGACAAGAAGTAGGTCAAAAGATAAGGATATTTGAAAATTCATTGGAAGCCATCGAGTTTTTGATTACAATGTCGGCACGTACGCTCGCTTCGTCGAGTTCTAATGCAGAAATGCCGCACGTTAAGATTTTTGCAAAATAATTATGGTGTGAAGTACTATTTATTGGTAGCTTGTATACTTGGTAAATTGTTTCACGGATGTTCACTTTTGCCAGTCTATAGGCGAAATATTAAATCTCGGGACATCGGAATCTGTCTTTGTCTGGGGGGGGGGGGGGTCGCTTTTTCTCAATAAGTTAAACCGTTGGTGCACATACTAAATCACTTCACGTACTTTATTTGTCAATTTTCAGCAATACTTTTGACTTCATTCCCAGATTTCTTTTAGTTAGGTACTGGGTATAGGATATTGGTTGCTTTTCCTGTTCTTCTTTTTTCTTTTTATGTCTTATCCGTCGCCATTTTCCATTTTTAGTAGCGTTTTCAATTCCCTTTTGTTGCGTGGGTTTTCACAATTATTTATTAGAAATGGTTCTACTACACACGCATTACTTTTTTAAGCATATGTTAACAAATATTTAAATTCAACTCAGTTGTGTTTGTTAAGCATCGATGGAAAAACAAAAAACGAGGAAACTAGATTAAATTATTTTCACACATCGAAAGCATAAAGACAATGCTAAGAGAGAAAAATAAGTGAAGACACTAAGAAATGTAAGGAGCGGAGAAGACAGCTAACAGAAACGAGTAAAAGAAACGCCGATCATAAAAGTAAAGATATAACGCTGAAGATAAAAATGCATATGAAAAAGTATAAACAACAGATAATAAAGACAACAAAAGAGAACAATGGAAAGCTAAAAGTTCAGAAGAGAAGTTTTTGCACAAAAAAGCGACAAAACAGATGGAAATAAAATAGCTATTGAACAGTTTTACACAATACTGCACTCAACAACCGGACATGAAAAACTTCAGAACTAAAATCTTCGGAAAAAGGAAAACCCTGAGATAACTGTCGATGAAAGAAAAACTATCTAAAAATCTAAAAAAATATGCGAAATAATACTTTAAAATCCTCTTGAATGAGCAAAAATACCTCATCGGCTAAAGGACCGTCTTAAGAAAGGGGATACAAGTAAATTAATCAATTACTGACCTCTAAGGCTTTCGATGCAGGTGTACATATTGCTCTCTGAGATAATAACCAATAGACTTACCACCAAGTTCGATTATTACCAAACAAGAGTTTATATTCTTAGGACCAAAGATTGTTAAGAAAAATTTAAACCAAGAGGCCGAAGTGGAAAGAAGAATAAAGCAAGGATGCAAAACTACCAATAAGCTTAGGCGTTCGATCAGTACGTCCTCGCTGTGCTCGTATATAGAACAGAAACGTAGGCACTAAAAAAGAAGATAATTAACAAAATGGGATGACCTAACGAAGCTTGGTAAGATTAACAGTAGGAACTTAGCTACGAGATAGAAGAAACACTTGGATACGGAAAAAACAAGATAAAAGTTATAGGGCAAGCCATGCAAGACACGTCGCAAGAATGAAAGGTGAAAAAGGCTAATCCAAAAGAGACTTTGAATCGAACAAAGACTAAGACAACATCCACAACAAAGGCGGACAGTAGATATTGTGAAAAAGAGGCTGGAACAAGATGGCATTGCACTGCCTAACAGGAGAGAGTTGCAAATTGCATAATAGAGGGGAGGCCTATATCCACATATAAGGACTAAATAGAGAAGAAGCAGAAGTGTTCGTTTAACTACCAGAATTCACATCCATATAATAGCACCTTTTTACATTTCCGTTTAATACGTACTCGGGCAAGTTCATTAACTCTCTTGTGTTATCTATACTGAAATAACTTGCTTCGTTTTGTTCTATGCACTTTTGTCTTACCATCGTAAGTCATGTCATTGTGCTATACTCTTTCCTAAATTTTCTGACCATTGTAACGCGGCGTAAGTGTAGCTCCTCACGTTGTGACTTTCAATGTAAATAAGGCGCCCCGAGCTCCTTAATATTTTAAAATTTATTTGCCTTGTTTGCCTGATTTTCTAGCTCGATGAACAGGAAACTCTAAATTGCCTCAGTTCGTGGCTACGAAGTGTAGTGTTAAAGCTGGAAGTTTGTTCACCTCTGTAGTGTTCTCGGGTTGAAACTAACTTTAAACAACATTCACAGGAATGCCAATTCACGTACACAAATATATTGCCTTTGGAAGACATAGAAGCACAAATAGAAAGACAAAGAAAGGCAATAGAAAATGGAACTAAAGCCTAAAACAACGTACGTGCGAGATAGCTTGGGCTACTCGGATGTGCTACTGCGGAGAAAAAAATTGAACACCAACGTTAATCTATTGCTTGTCTTTTATTGCATTTAAAGGTTGTGGTTATGTCTTCCACGTTATACAGACTTAACAAAATGTCACACTGACAATTAATTATTACAATAAAGCCGCGAAATAACTATGTTTCGATGAGATGAAAGCTGTATTTACAAGATATAAAAATTAATGCTTTCATTTTTTTGTCCGCAATTGTACGTTTAAACACATAGATGAAACAACATCGCAAATAACGTTTAAATACGTAAACGTCAAAAGTGTTTTTGAAGCGCAGCATTCAAAAACGCCTGAAGCCGGTATTCCTTTGAGTTCGACCCTTTTTATATTCGCATGCCGTAAGCTCGCACAATTTGTGTATGCAATTCCTTAAGTGCAATTTTCATGTAGCTGTAACGATTGCTTATCGCTTTAAACTGCAAGTGGGTCTGAAGACTTTCCGGGTGGCGTATTTGTTTGGCCCTGGATTGCGTCATCTATACCTTGATCGGCGTGACGCTTGGAAGATTACCACAATCAATGCTGCGGAGGAGTCCTGCCCTCTGAAGGCTGGCAGGTAACTCGATGACTGCTAACGTCACGTCTTCGTAACGAATTCTTTACTAGGTTTGGTGTAAATTTGTGTACTCACCTCATACACGATAAAATGCGTTCGCTGTACTCGTAAATGCTGTCTGGATACATTCAAGACTTAGGAGCAGAAAATTATTCGCGTCAGGCTTTACGCCGTTTCTGTGTATTTCGTCTTAAGGCGATTTCGCACTGTGGACTATGGAGTCGTTCGTCAGCGTGCGCACTCAGTTCAAGTACGCAAACGATTGCCGTATTCTCCGTGCTTGAGTTGATAATCCCTTCGTCCCGTGAACAGGCTTGGATGTGGGTTTATCGCTGCACACGTTAAATCAGCTTCAGAATTCGCTCACAGCGTAGGGTTGGCTCCGCGCACTTTTGATTATACTCAAATACACCAATTAAATCGAATTAACAATAAAAAATATGTAGATATATAGGTTCCTTATAACGTTAAATATGAAAATACAACTGGCATCAGTCTCGTCACCACAGATGATAACTTGGTCGTCAGCAGATTGTAATGTGGAGAATTTTGAGTTTCTGATTGGTAGTCTCATTGTTTGGCATTTTATTATTACTAATATAAATTTTAAATAGTGTAGAACCCTGACATCCTTTGTTGTGTGCCTCCTGTGATACCTTCCGTCCTAGTTTAACAGTTCGTGTAGGAACATATTTGCATAAGGGACACTTTTATAGGCATAGGAGTACTATCCTTTACTGGATTAGCTGTTTTAGGACAAAAACGTTGTCAACTCATGAACGACCAGCACGGAACTCGTTTTATTCTTATACTTCTAAAATTTCTTCTTGTATTTTCTTATTAACTATATTACCGTATAATTTTCCAACGAAATTCAATACACTACTGCCCCCCGATTATTGCCTTTTTTTCTAGATTGAGGTTTATGTAGGCTTATTTCCATTCTAGCGGTACAGCTTATGCTTCCAGGCATTTGTTAAATAAAACGTTTAGTGCATCATATAGAACCAGTGGGACGGCTTTTGTTTTGAATTCTACAGGAATATTTACCAGGAGCTGGTAGTCTTCCATTATTCATTTTCATAACTACTTTCTTCATCTCTACAATGTATTAATTCGGAGTTATTTTCTTAGGGAATATTCATAAACAAACTCAATAAGCCTTTCATCATTGTCATTAACAATTTTCCACCATACTGTTCCACTACTGGATCGATATTACGTTCTCCTAGTCTGCTATTAAATTTTTAGTATTTTTTTAAATACTGATGTTCTCAAGCATCACCGTCAAATCATTAAATAATTTCTGCTTTTCGCTTATAAGGGCATTGTCATTAGCAGCATATACTCCAATTACGATTATATTAGTTCCTTCCATTCACTGGGTCAGTTGATTCCAGCTTTTGACCTTTTAACCGACCTTTTCTAAGGATACAGACTGCTGATTTAACCTTGTTTTTTCAGTTTTTTTTTCTTTTTTTTAACTCACTTAAAATTACTACTTCCTCTTCTTCTTCTATAATCTTTATACCCTAAGGGTGTCGAATTATTGTTTTTGTGATTCCTTGATACAACTTCTCCATTACCTCCCGGCCAATAATTTCATCTCTTTTCTCCTCTTTCCCCTTTCTCTGCCTAACCCTCTATTTTTTGCACCAGTTCTTTCTGGTTCTTACTATTCTTCTTTTCCCAATTTTGCCTGCCTCCATTATGCTCTTCACTAGTCTGCTTTGGTCCATACCATTTCAACTGCTTTTGCACGATATTTTCTGCAATTGCTTGTTGCTGGATATTTGTCTTAATTGGTAATTTCTTTCTCTATCCATGTTCTTTCTGTGATTTTTCTAAGGCATTTCATTTCTGCAGCGATAAATTTTCCTTCGTGTTTATCTTGTATCGCTCATGATTCACTTGCGTAAGTCAACGTATAGGTACTCCTATTGAACTGTTGACCCTTTTAGTTTCGTTTTCATGTATATCTCCCTTTTTCCAAATATTGTTTTATTTAATGCGTAATAGGTCTTTGCATCCTTCTTGATTCTATTGTTATATGTAGGTATCTTCCGATATTACAGACGTAAAGTGTCTTCGTGTCAATTTGATGTATTTGTCCTTTCCTTTCTAAAGCACTTTAGAGTGAGAAAAGACAACGGTTTGTCCGTACCCTGATAGTTGTCTCCTTTCTCACAACTATTACTAAACTGTTGTCTCCTCTCACTCTAAAGCACTTTAGAGTGGGGGGGACAACGATATGTTCGTACCCTGGAAAGGACAAATACGCCAAATTGACATGTGGCACCCTAGGCAGTCGTTTGAGATTAGATTTCCCATTCTTTTATAGTTTGTTACTGGTTTTGTCGGATATAATATGCAAAAATTGAGGGAAAATATGAACGAAAGTGTAGATTATACTGTAATACTAGTTTGCAGTTTGTTATTTACTATTATGCACTATAATTGCAACTCCACTATATTTTGCAAGTGTTGCAGAATTCATATTTACCAGCCTAAAGTGGAAGCTCTAGCATTAATTGAACAAAGTATGCCTTAGTTTGTATAACGAGTAAATGAATAGCTTAATGACCAATGTACATCATAAGTGGCTTCTTAAGATGTCAGAGAATTGCAGTTATGTAGCTACATAAAATACATTCTCTATATTATGAGCGATTTTATTTTAGCGCTGCAAATGAACTATCGTTCCAGGAATTTGCAAGCGATACATGTTTAAAGCCAGAGGATAATTACACATTCTCAGAATCGTTTCAAAAAAATTATAATAACTTGCATAACAAGAAGTTGACACATCCATGGGGGCGATAGTCGAGCCAGTTTTATTTTTGGAAATTTCCAGCCTTTGTCTAATTTAAACAACGTACAACATTAACTCTCAACTCCTGCAACACTAGTTAGGACACCGTTTCCATCAAAGCAGCCACCGGGCATGCATATTAACAGTTATTTATATCCCCATTCCGTTTTTACGCTACCATTATTAGGTATTCTTAGCGCGAGTTAGAAAAACTGAGATGAAAAACTATTTTAATTTAATTATGTCTCGGCGTGACAATTCGAGGTCTAATTGGCTCCAGCTTGGAGACGGAGAAGACGGAATTCTCTTTACACATGTCACGGGCCCGGCTTAATTTTCCGCCACGTCCTGTCCGCTTTTCCAACCCCGAGAAGAAAGACGAGCGTCTCCGCGTCCCCATTTTCCCACCAAAAAAAAATCGTCACTTATTTCACGTCTGTTAGAATAGCGTTACAGACAGTCTCCGACGTCCAGGGCGTCCCGAAGGCGAAACAGGAATTGCTAACTAATTGCGCATTGTGCTTGTGCATGTGTAGGCTTATGACAGTTAGTTATGCCTTTCCACGATTCAAACGAGCGCTTTTTCTTCTTTTAGTTGCAGGCGACTTCCTGCGCTTTTGACAGCGCATTGTTTTGGTCTGTTTCTGAAGGGGCGCTTGTCACTGACCCGTTCGTTTATCCAATTTGCTGTTAGCTTGTTTACACCTTTCTATAAATACGACCGGATAAATATATTAAGTCCGTTTTATTCAGTAATGGCTCGGCGAATCGTAAATTTCCCTGTCATATAAAATGGATAATGCTCGGGCTAATATTCGAACGCGCTTCGGACAATTTGTTGCAGCTTATTGTCACAACACCCATCAAGAGTTTGCGGGTTCATAAATACTGGTTGAAGCTAAACGGTCTTTGTTTGTTAATTTCTAGCGACTTCTTTTAGACAGAGATGATAACATAACTTGTTGGTACACTATAAAATAACACATTTTTTGCTATTTATGGTTTTTTAAACAAACACAGTCAATATAACGTACACTTTAAACCAATTAATTAGCAATTATTACTAACCACACAGTATTAAAATAAATAATTAATAAAACATTGTAATGTCATCTACTGAGTAAAATAATTTTCTGCTAGAAGTTTTGATAGCTTGCAGAGGGCAGTGTGTTATAACCAAAACAAACAAAAATATTCTGAACTTGGATGATGTGGACAACACGTCAGAAGCTATTAGAGTTGTTAATTTAGCAGATACAATCTAAAGGTTATATGAACATTTTCGCAGTGGGACAGTTGTATGTAGGGATGAATTGTAAATATGATGTCATTTTAGAAGAGGAACAAAATAAAGTGCATGTGTGTCTATTCAGTAAAGTTTTTATCATTTATTGTTTAATTATTCATCAATATAACAGCGCCAGCTGGTTCTGTTCGCGGATAACGTCTTGCCTGGGTTTTACATCATTTCCTTTTCGCAGTGCTTTTACCAAGGTTGAGCTCCTCCAGGTCTGCCTCGTCCTGCTGCGTCTCCTCTTTTCTGGGTTTTACTTTCCACTACAGGGTTTCCCTCTCCACTGCCCCGTTGGGCTTATTGAGAGCATGACAATGGGTGTTGCAAGCTAACGGGGGTTTTAAATGTATTTCCCCCTGTTACAATTACCCCTTTTGTGTAGCTCATAAGCCAGGGTTCCGAATTTACCTGATTAATTAGACACGAGACTCGGTTGCGCGGGGAGCCTGACTTCAGTTGACAAGGCGGTTGGTACGGCAATAGTTTCTTAATATGGTGGCGGTTCTCTGTAACAAAATGCTAACATAAATATGGCGAACTGTTTATTCAATGCCTTTAAGGCACAACATAATTGTGTGGGTGGTATTTCAAAGTTACGCATGCTGTCTTCGCTTGCGAATATTTTTACCATATATGTTTAGTTTTAAGTTGCGTCTCTTTCTCTCTCTCTCTCTCTCTCTCTCTCTCTCTCTCTCTCTCTCTCTCTCTCTCTTTCAGAGTTCATAGCAGGGGCGACTTCAGATAAGTTGTTTGCTACTAATAATTTGCTCGACAAAGGAACGTGGGTGGTTTACCACCGAGAATGAGTTCGACAACGGATTCGGGGTTATTTTGTCACCGAAAATCGGCCCGACAATATATTGGAAACAGATTTCGGGATCCGTTTAAACCTTCGTCTACTTCGATACTTTTCTGAGGGAAGAAAAGTGCAACTGCGTTGCTAATGCGTTCTACGCGAACCTAGTGCACGTGCGACAAAGGTGAAACGATTATTGTAACAGGATGGTATCTTGGAAATTTAAATTTACAGGGGTGGCATGTGAGTTTTCATAGAAAAAATCGGTTAACTAATAATTTTAGCTCATTTGATATGACCTACTAAATTTCCAAGGTCTGCATCCCCTATAAGCGAACAGTCTTCACATTATTGGAGTTGAAAAATTTTGTCTTAGTCTATATTTGGTTATTCCTCCAGACCGGGTATAACTGCCCAAATGCTGCTCAACTGATCCTGTACGACACATTTTCTGCAACAGCTCTTTCTTTGGTCACATATTTTAGCAAACCCTCTCCCCCTTCCCCCAGATCGGTAGGTTGAATGGTGTATCGTTTGTCGTAGTACTGTCGTCGTTGGCTCGTTGATTTTGTGCCCTGCATCTGCTTTTGTTGCTACTAGATCTCTCAGCTTTGATGCCATATCTCTTTACTCTTCCGGCAACATACGTCTGGCCTGTAGTCTCCACTGAATACCGCGCCTCGCGTTCATACTACATTGTTTATTACTGGATCCATAACGATCAGGAAGATGATTACCAAGAGGACGCCTGACGTCACCGACGACAAGTTCGATAGTCGTTTTTCGCGGACGACTTCACGCGGAGAGTGTCGGTAGGTTTCATTTGATGACATCCAATGTTTTATCTGCCACTCCATATGCCTTCAGATGTTTCCACATGACCTCTTTGATTAGACTATCAAAGACCTTCACAAATTACACGACATAGAGGCGAGCACTCTACTCCACGCACGTAATGCGTGATGCTCTTCCAGTTGTTGCAGTTTGACACATCATCTTTTTTCCACAGTTTTATCAGCAGTCCATTCTTCCAGTTTTCAAGAATCTTTCCAGTCGTCTACATCTTCTGGGTTATTAGGCCGTAGCTGTGATTTAAACGTCAAATTTTTCATCTTCAGGTTGGGTTCTACATCCGCTGTTTATCGACATTCATTAGTAGTTCTCCTTGCTTGTTACTGGTCAGGCCCTTCGCAAGTGCCTCCCTGAGCCATATGTCATGTTATGTCCTACAGTGCTGTGAAGTTACCCTTCCCAGCAGTCCCTTCCGTTCGCTGTGCCAACTCCTCTCTCCAGTTCTTTTGTTCCGTCTTCACCTCTTTATCTTTTGCAGTTTCGTCTTATTTGCTTTTATTTTAGTTGTGTTTACTGCAGTCTTATTTCCTTGCTGTCTTATTTTCGTTTCCCGACATCCACTTTTTTCCTCTGGTCCTTGAAACCCAAGACTGCTTCAATTAACTATGTTAAAATTATTGACGGCATTTGATTCTTCCTCAACGGCGTCTCTTGTAGGTTCGGCTAATGTTTGGAAGCTGTTCTGTAGCTTGGTCTTGAACACGTCCTTAGTTGTGTTGTTTTGCTTCAGGTTTCCGATCTCGTAATGGTTTCTATTAATACACTCAAGTTTTTCGTTGCCAGTATTTTCAGTTTATACTTAGCAACCATTAAGTGACGGTCGCCTTCCGATATCCGCACTCCTCTCTGCGGGAGGAATTTTGATCTTCATGTTCATGGAGTGGTATTCGATTACTCCGCATTCCTTACGATTATTCAACATCTTTTTGCACTGAAAGGAGAGTAGTTGAATCGAATTAAGTTGCTTGTTCTACCCAGCTTGTGCACAATCTTCCTCTTCTCCGTTTTACTTCTGTTTCTCCAAATCTACTTCTTGTTTTCTTATTAACTTATTATATAACTAAACCCTGTGAGGGTGGTGAAATATATCCAATAATAGTACAAAAGTGTTAGTTTGAAACATGTAAGCCAATTTGTTTCATAGCAACATTATAATATATTCTCACCGTGCTAGTTATAAAAAATTACAACTTTCGTCTAACCCTTCATGTAAAAATTGTTATGTTCATATATGGACGCGTATTGTTCCTTAGGTTTATTTAGCGAGAAGCTCATGAAATATCTTCTGTATGCTTCTCGGGTAAATTTACTACCAGAAACATATTTTCGCCATAACTTTCGTACAACATTGAGTTACCATTGCTATATACAAAGTTTCTTATTGTTCGCGATGCTCCTTGAATTTATGCAAGCCTTCGATTTGTGTAGTTCCGTGGATTATTTCTTGCAGTCTTTCAGGGCGAACTTCGGAACATAAATTGAATAATTATAGAACCAGGTTGTTTAACTGTGGGGATAAAAGATTTTGAGATAAGATGTGAATGGAGTAGCCAGGCCTAACTACCCCCTAATACATTTGTAGCATATGTCTGTTCACAAATGAATACACTTCAGAGTTTAAAAGTATATTGAATAATTGAATATAATACAAGGCATATACAATAAATTGTGTCGTGCTTTGCTGTTTGATCTGATAGCCTACTATTGGTATAGGCGCAAAACACAACGTTCGTATAAAATGCCCTGTTTGTAAACAAAATGTGTGAAATCTGACCTAATGGTAATGATGATATTATAATGCCGCTGTCTCTACAAAGATTCCTTATTCGTAATAATCATTATGGCAACGTGACCCAGTAAGTCGACGCCAAAGCTGATTCTTGCGTACAGACAGTTTAACTGGTACATGTTATGAACTAGTTTTATATTCTAATTTTGTGTCCGCATAATTTCACTTAATTGTTTATCTCATGGGCAAACACAAGTTTGAACACTTATGTTCGTGCGAAAAAGTGATTGTTAACTGATGAGTAGCGTCGTATCTACCTAATTCTTACCTTACTTTGTACCATGAAAAATAATATATTCGTCATTTTCCATAATACAGTCTTTACAGTTTATTTATCCAAGCATATAAAACAACGCGAAATTCCCGACTGCTCCAAACTTATCCGTTAACCACCACTAAAGAACGGAGCGAGTCGTTTATGTGAGGAGAAACCACAGCGAGCTCGTGCATAAAATTAAACTCCAGTCTTGTAACTGTGGAGAATCACAATTTCAATCTGGGCGCATAAATCCATAGAATCACTTAAACATCTGGCTCTAATCTCTTCCATAATCAGCCTCGATAGACCCGGCAGCAAGATCGATCCACTCAATCAATCTCTATTTTTGGTATTAGCCATTCTGATCGCTTCGAGGGCTTTGGTTTAGCCGCGTTCTTTTCCGACAAATTAATATTAGTCGAGGGCATTCGAGATGTTCTCCAGAATTACGATTGCTTGTCTGGCTTGAAACTAAGCTGAGTAAAACGCGGATATAAAGTCTTCTGTTAGAGTAATCGAAGTTGTAGTTTCAACTATTTAACCATTGCAACTGCCCTGTCTCGATCACACGTTTAACTTCTTGATGTTATAATATTGTTTGTTATTTTGCAGTTTACATCAACTTAAGTTTGGAATTGCTTGCGAAGTTTCCAAAGTCTCTGCGTCTAGTCCAGGAAAAAACTTGAATCTTCCACGCGGAGCTAACTCATTTACAACTGCCCAAGTTTAGAAGTTGTGAGAAGTTCGGCTGCATTGTTTATCCCTCTTCCTAAGCTGCAGACGATATTCTTCTAAGTTGTTTCAAATGTGGAATAATCATACAGCGCGAACCGCTATTATTGTCAAATCTCAGATTTAACTTTTTGGAAATTGCCCCGTTTTTCAACTTCTGTATAATTGTAGATATGAATATGAATTTGGCTTTGAAAATGTACTTACCTAAGTTACATGCACCTTAGTATGAAAGCAAGAACCAGGACCAATTTAAATTCTTGACTACAAATAAGCAGATGTCGATATACAATAATCACTCTGAAAGTATGAGAATGAGCTGTTTATATGGTACAAAACTGGAAACGCCTTATTTACATCGAGTTATTTTGTGCATATTTTTAGTGAGAAATTGTGTATAAATACAAACTCAGGGTGAAAATTCTGATTAAAAAAAAAACGTTAAAAAAGTTAGCAATGATGTGACGATTAACCCTTCAGCAGCAATATATTCGAAACAGCGCTAGGAAAGAACGGTCAACAATGTTGAACATGTTTTTTTGGAAACTTGATTCCCACGAGTTTTCCAACACGTTTTGTGACGAGCTTGTCAAGTTTGAGAGTTGCAGAAGAGAGTCGTAAGTTCTGATTATTTAACAAGATAGTTTTGCTTTTTAGTCACTGATTCACCCCTCCTAACTAATTTAAAGAATTCTAGAGCTGCAATCAGCGGATATAATTACTTTCCGATAGTTTCCACTTGCCTCTATTTTCGTATTTTCAGACTTTTGTAACTATCATTTTTCAATGACACAGTCCGACACAAAACAGGTAGGACTCGAGAAAGATATAATTTTACACATAAGTGACCCAAAACGTTTTTCGACGAACTTGTCAGGTCTTGGGAGTTTCAGTAAGGTCATGAATTCTGATCTTTTTAATGCGTCGTTTGCTAGTGCCTCCGTTACGTCGAGTCGTTAAATTTAAATGAGACATCGTGTACGTCTTATGTCCTGGTCAATAGCTGCTAAAACAGGAAGCTGGCCTGCATTTGTAGTATTCTCGAGCTGACCCTGACTTTAACCAATGTGCACAACAAAAGACAATTTGATTACACAAATAAACATAGATATAGTGAGTGACCTTTAAAACACTTGTAGAACCATGACGAAATAGGATTAAACTCAAAAATTAATGGCCATTTCTAAAGACATTAGCTTCGTGAAAGTTTTACAACGCAGCTTGAAACAAACGCTTATCGCTTAAAGTGCAATCCTTTTCTGTATCAGGTTACCTTACAGTCGAGTCTGGGAACTAGTGATGTCAAAAAAGTAACTATTTGGTATACGAGTACTCGTTACTCGACAAGATCCGAAATAACGGATATCAATTTGCAAAAGTGTTCGTTACATTTTTAAAACAGTTACTGTAGTCGTTCAGTGAACTTACGTTGTAGTTTAACCAAAGAGTATTTGGTGTGGATTAACCTTGGTCTTTATTTTATCGCCATCTTACGGTGCGAAGCTTAAGTTTTACGCACATTCGAACGATTGGCGTTCTTAGCTACGACTTTTTTAATGCTCTAAAATTAAATAGGTGATTTCCCGAGAAATTCTTAATGTGCGTAGTAATGCGTAGTAGTTTTACGTATTAGCTAAAACTTTGTAATACCGTGAAATAAAATAGGTAATTTCCCGAAGAAACTATTATTAACGGATGTTACAAACGTGATCAGATAGGTTGCTATCACCTGTTTTTCCATAAGTTTACCTTGAAAACAAAATAAAAGCAGGTCTCTTAACCAGGTTGTTTTAACACCTCTTTTACATAGTAACTGCGTAATAAATGCAACTCCTGATGCTAGGTGTGCATAAGCCCTGAGCGCAATGCTCAATTCTGAGAAATAAAGAAGTAAGCATTCAGTTTTGTTTGTTTACGTCAGCTTTCGCAGCTCCGTGTGCGAGGAGTATTCGCCATCGCCACTCCAGCTGAAACCAACGGATAGAGACCTGCGCGGGTCCAATATATAGGACCCGCACCCGACCTGCGAACCGCAATTTCTGAAATTTTAAACCCGCACCCGACCCGCGAACCGAAATTTTCAAATTTTTATGCCCGCACCCGTACCCGCGACCCGCCTTTTCAAACCCGCACCCGACCCGCTACCGGCAAGTTTTGCACTTTTAAGGCCGCACTTGACCCCAGATTAGAATATTAGACCAGCACGTACCAGCAACTTGCTTCAGATGACCATAAACAATAAGAAGAATAAGAAAGTTGTTTTCACACTTCGGCGGTCAAATTACAATTAGGTATATTTTTTTATACACAAACAAACTTTACGTTGAAGAAATGAAATTGTACCCGCCACCCGATCCGCGCCTGCAGTTTCAAATCCGCACCTGACCCGCTACCCGCAATAGTGATATAAATTCTACCCGCAACCCGACCCGCAGTGCGGGTCACACTCGGGTACCCGACCCGATGCAGTACTCTACCAACGGATACTCTCGCTGAACTTACAGGCACTCGATCCGAACTGGTTACGATACGCGAAGGCTATAGAATAAACGAGTACTCGGTAAAGAATACAAAGTAACGGATACTACAACGAAAAGTAACGGATAGTTACAAGTACCGAAAAGTAACGAAAGTTGACATCACTACTGGGAACTGCTGTGTATCGGATTAAGTTCGCCCTAGATTACATCATCCCTCGAATGACTCGCATTAAAATGTAATTCCTGACAAAGGAAGAGGTGGGGAAGTTTTTAGCTGCTAGCCCTAGTGCCACTCTCGAGGCTGACGTCACCTAACTAAATGGACGCCAGGAAACCCTTTGGTGGTTACGCGATTGGCGGCGTGCTTGTTCTTACACACGATTAAAAGAACACCTACTTGACGTGTAATCACTGGCTTGCTAACCACAAACTCTTTAGACAGAAAATTGTATTTACTGCTAGCCTTCCAGCCGCTTCTTATTTAGATCGCCGTATGGCGATTTGGCACTGTGAGTCACTTACACATGCGACTTGGAGCTGAACCCACCGGCGGCTGCTCACGTTGAAGTTTACCACCAACAAGGCTGAAGCTTCGTTTATCGCTGTATATTCGAAATCGTGCCTCACACTATAAACGGTACAGGCGCATTTTCAGCTATATTAAGTTACAATGGTTAAATATAAATAGCGATGAAGAGCATGCAAACACAAAAGGGTAAAATGAAAATAAGCAATCCAGGCGAGGTTGAACAGATACCCGTTTCATAGTTTAACAGAATGTTCACCAGCTTTCTAAATTCAGTAGCAGGATTTTCAATACTGTGGAGTATAGTACAGTATTAGGAACGGAAGACGAGGAGAAAAGAAAAGTGAGGTATACCGAAAATGGTTTCTTGCAGCAAAACTCACGATATGCCTCAAAACATTTCTAGATTTACACAACTGTAGTATAAATGTGAACCCTTCAGCTGATTGCCTTTCAAGCAGTATTAGATACCAAACAACCAAACACTAGTAGAAAAGAAGAGTCAGCAATTTTTTTACTGGAAACTTTGTTCCAATGTCAAGTTTTAGAGTTGTAGGAAAAAGTGATGAATTCTTATGAACCCTTCTTATCCCCTTTCTAACTACAAGGTTTGTGAAAATGCAATCATCCGATTTAAAGTTAAATTCCACCCCATTTTGTAGATTCAATCTCAGGGCTGCTACTATAGTAGTATTCGAATATTTCTGTTCATCAAATACGGTGAGAAAGTAGCAATCCTGAAGCTTTTTACAATGAATACCCATGAGTGTTTCTAAGACGTTTTGTGACCAACTTGCACCGTTTTGGAAATGCAGAAAAGTCATGAAGCTTGATCTTTACAGAGTCTTAGGATTTTAAAGCAAAGCTGCATTGTTGTTTTAAATAACCCCAAGATTTATTATTAAGCTTCAATCTTAAGATTTTTAACAGATTTGATTTGAGTTCACGTTGATATGTTCAGGTAGGTCTAGCAAATGTTCTTCATTGAAACGTGTGATATAAGACAAAATAAGAAAGCTTGTGGGCTTGAAACCGATACCTATGAACTCCAAGGCATTTTCCAAATGCAATTATGGGGTTGTGATATAATAATATCTGAGCATTTCAACTCAGTTCTCTTTAATGGAAAGTCCCAAGTTTACGCGATACTTCAAAGTGCACTTAATCAGCAAAATCATTCTGACCTTCTTATTTTAATCGAAGCACGAGAAAAGACCAACCGGTTATCTCCGATCTATCAAGATGTTCATGTTTTTAACGCAAGAGTGCATCCCCCGTGAACTGCAATCTTTAGAATTAATTAACTTTTTCAGTTTTTACTTGATTTAATTGCAATTTATTCATCATTCTTCATTGATACCGTACAATACAAGATAAAAGCTAACAGCTTATCGACTTGAGACAGGTATCAAACTGAGTTTCAGGCAATTTTCTAAATTCAATCGCGGGCTTATAATAGCGTAGTATCAGAGCATTTCAGCTCATTCAATTCTGCGAGATGGCAAGTCCCGTGTTCAAGCGATTCTTCAAAGTGCAATTAATCACCAGAACGGTTATTACCTTCGGAGCAGCATTAGAATCCAAACACGGCGAGAAAGAAACCCTCGCAACATAAAGCGCGTTCCAACAAGAACGCGAAAGGGCCGCGGGCCTAAATTTCCTGCCCTGTATTTACACATAAATATCCCAATTGAATTTTCTGGCGCGAGATCTGAAATCTCTGTTTAGATTTCAGTTAGCTGCGGTGCCGGCAACCTGACGGCTATATTACTTCCGGTTGACCGCGCGTTCTGTGTACCAACTGCAAATAAACGAAAGCCGTGACGGCGTAAACAGGCCGGCGAAAGGGCTAACTAATAGTGGCGAATCTCGCAGCTCCTCAATTATGATTCTTGTCTTAATGCTAACTGCCGGTGTCCTGGCCCTTTAACACTAAAGGGACGAGGGCATAATTAGAGCGCGGACGTAATCTGGATTTAAGCGAAAACGGGCCCTAATAGGCATTTGTACTGCACAGGCTGTGCATCGCGACACGTTAAATGCATTATGCTAATAGCTCTTGAGGTCACTTTACGGCTGGTATCGCTTTCGGGGAGGCGCGTTCCGGGGAAATACCTCGCTGCGAATTTATTTCGCAATCTTTTCAACTGGTGATAAACGCCGTTCTTTGTTGCAGCAAACCTGGCCGATACGCAAGCAGATTTAGCCCTTTACATTGGGCTCACCGTCGCCATATTTCTTGTGACCCTGTTGTCCTTCTTCCTGGTGCGGGTCTACCGAAAGAAAGGGCACCATCAGTCTTTGTACAACATGGCTGCTAATGGTAAGTTATGAATCAGTTTCTGTAACAAATAGGACCGTATAGTCCATATGTTCCTTCAGTAATTATATCAGATACATTTGTTATTGACTAGAAGTTAATTTGAATTTTAAAGACAGTAAAGTCATTGGAAGGGAAGGTGAGTAAATATGAGGATCTCTTAATTGATCAGAATTAGATTTGACCATCATATCAATTAATTAGACTACTGAATGCAATACAGAGTTTAAACGTTATGGCAAATATGGTTTCTAAGTGTAGTTGTTATGGGTATAAATAGAGTTCAATATATCATAAATTAAATTAAATATCATTTATTAAATAAGAATAGCTTCTATATGTATAGTACAATAATGTTTACAATGATACCTTTCCTGCTTCCGAGGCTAGTTGACGTGGTTTTTCTCTCGCGTGAATTGCAAAGCGACAACGAACTGGAGAAAACCTTGCCCCACCCGACTTTGCAGATCTGTTTGGGCGGCTTCTCCGCAAGGAACGGGAAGATCAGAACTTTCCGTAGCTTCTTCAGGGTTGATGGCTCTGCAGTTTTTCCGCCGGGTACCTCCTTTGTGCTTAACTCTCATGTTCGAGTCGTCTTTGGCCACAAGAAACTCAGAACTATGAAATACAACTATTGTAGATGTAATGCGTTTTTACGTACGGCTCGCGCTGTTAAATTTCTGGCCGATGGTAGAAAGAAATCATGAAACATTCGCCACCGAAGTGTTAACTGCGAGCTGTAGGAATTAGCTTAGTTTTTAAATTTAGATTTAGAGTGGCAGCACTGTCTACGGTTTTTGGCCAAGTAATGAAAAACACGTTCTACCACATATTGTTTATGAAAAATGGTAGGAATAATATTGAAACAGGTAGTCCTAACAAAATCAACGCAGAATAGACGGAGGCAGAGTATAGGAAACGCGGCTGAAGACCTACAAGAACAAGAACAGAAACAGCAATATAAAGAGAGATTAAGACATTTCTTTTGAGAAACAAAAGAAGAGTAGAAAAAAGAAGAGCTATCAAAAGAATAGGAAAAAGGAAACATTGCGCTGGAAGGGACAAAAATCGAATAAAAGAGGATGAAGTAAAGGAATGATTACTACAGGCAATGGGGGATTTAGGAGTGAGGTTGGCAAAGGGAACAGAAAACTTGGTAAGATTCGGAGGACAGCATGTAGAGAAAATTCAAAGTAATTCGAGGACTAAGGCAAGAGACAGTGGCAGTGAGTCACACTCAATAGCTCTATTCAGTATAGCACTAGCAAAAAAAAATTGTTAGAGCAACGTAACAGGTGAGAAGGCATCAATGTTTGGCATTTGCAGACATTACACTAACAACCAGAAGCAAAAAGGAAATACAGCACATAGCGACTAGGTCTGAACAAGCAGCGAAGCGAATGGAGTTGCAAATGAATGAAAGAAGAACTGAATTATGACGTGGAATAATAACGACTGCGACTGTTGTTTGGAGGTTAGAACCGCAATAGTAATATCATTAGGTTAGAAGAAATGGAAACATTTAGCTGCTTAGGAACGATTGTAACTAGAAATCCAGGAATATCTCAAGAAATAATTTGCGTGTGCACGTGCATGTAGGCTTTAAAGTTCGACGAATTAAAATAATATCGAGGACAGACAAATTGCAAAATTTACAAAACAATTACAAGTTTCCAATTTATGGATGCAACTATTAAGTCACTTAAAAATCAAATGTCAAGCCTGAAGTTTACGTATAAACGTAGTTGCATTCATAAATTAGACACTATTCCCTAGTGCAACTGCAAAAACCCTGTTATTTTTTTTGTACACGTACTGGTAATATTTAGTACCTGAAAATGAACTAAGGCGAATAAGAACTGCATAAAAAAGATAAATGTAGCTGATGTTCGCAGTATCTTCATACTTTATTGCTGACGAGCATTGTCTATATTGAATGGCAACCCGCATTCAAACATTCAATTTAGAACACGCAGGTTTTCTCCTCACAGTCGCGGAATTCGCTCGAACAAAAGAAAAATAAGAGGGAGTTTTGCTTCCGATGGGAACAGAGCTGTTGGTTGCATGTTAGAAATTAACGTCGCAGAGTAAATAAAGAGCCGTTCGGAAACGAAAGCAAGTTGTATAGAGCTATCAAGAGGCAGGTATTCGGAAATGACCAGTGGAACTCTCGTTCCATAAGAATGTAAACTTGAACTGAACCGCGATTAAGTTTACTTTTTCATTGAATTTGCAAGGTAATATTATTTTCAAAACTACTGAAGGTTGCTATTAGTATTGGTCTCAATAAATTACAGTTCATCTTCATCTCAAGGATAGACACATGAAAGCTAGTGGATTATATAACTAACTTTGCATTGCTACAGTGAAGACGGTATGGATTCGTTACAAAAGCGTAAATTCATATATCATTTCAAAAGTAGAGCCAATTAGCTTTTAATACACCAAACGTGTTTAGATAGAAACGAGAATCGTAAACTCAAAGCTTAACTGAAATTACAATAATCTGAAATGCACTATAAGTAATAATTAGGTCATAAATCAGTTTGCAGTTACTAAAACACATATCAATTATAAAATATGTAATGGTCAACAATACTATACTTTAATATAAACGGCTTTAGACGATTTAAAATGTTCAGTACTCAGGGTGTACCCCATCAACATATGATATAAAATAGCAGTACCAATCTAAATATTACAGAGCCTCCAGTATAGGCTGGCCAACGGGCTCTTAAACACAAGAAAGAAAGAAATGTACCAAAACAATTGCAACGATATTAAGTGTACAAACTTGATTATTAAAAATTAACTTGTTATTATCATTGCCTGGGCAAATAAAGCTGCGGTAAGGTCTCAAGTGTGCTCATCGAAGGCGTTGGCGCAACGATGCAACGGCATAATTCTAACGCAAAGTACAAAGGCAAAGCCAAGTTACAAATTTACATAAGTGAAGGTGACGTTTGAGGAAATATGAAGGACTTTAATTGAAGTCGCTGGCACTCGGTACAGCAATATAATCTTAATTAAAAGAGGCAAAAATTAAACCTCAGGTTGAAGAATTTAGCCCGAGAATTGGAAGCGCTTCACAGAATTTATAAATTGCTAGAAAGCTACGTGTAGGATCAAATAACTATCGTCTTGACAACAGCCAAAGATTTATTACGCCTGGCAGCAATAAACGCCCGCAATACGTCAAGGCCGCATAACAAAAGAGGCTTTCCGGTTGAGGCGGTGAGTGAGGTTCTAAATCTACGAATAATATGAGCCCATCGGCCAGTAATATTAGTCATCTCTGAAACTTACGGGAGCAAGACAAGAATGATGAACGAAAGAAACAAGGAAAAGGCTATATCAGACTTACCCCAAATTGGGTCACCAGAACGCTAACTTCTAGAAAAATTAACGCCGTAGCCTAATCCGTCATCTTGACGAAGGGAAAATACTCCTAATCGCCCTATATAATCCACAATTCTTACTAAATTGGTGTGCAACGGAAATTCATTCTCAAATTTCTAGAAGGAGGTGAACAAAAAAGTCCAAACTACGTCATGGGAAGCGTCACAGCGCAGTGAGTCTTGCGTAGTCTACAACAAAAAGACGAGAACGCTTAAAACTTCCCCAGAACGCAACTGGACGCTCAGAATAGTTAATGATTGTTTTATTAGCGATTACGACCCATAGCTGGTAGATGTGTTCATTGTACTTTCTATATAGCGAACAACCAATTTTACTTCTAAGCACTTTATATGTTGGTAATTCACTTTTGTTTATTTTAGTTTATCTCATGTGCCGTTGTGTTATCAATTAGTACAGTGTTAATTCATCTACGAGCACTTCAAAATTTTAAAAAGTTTCGTGCATTACGAGTATCATAATATTTGCAGACATTATTACATTCGATCTCAGCTTTCTGGTTTTTATCCACGTTGAGGTATCTTTTTTTTAATTCCTTACTCCGCCAACAGCCGTTAGGCCAATTATAGGCGTCACTGTACATTTTACATTTTATGGGGGACTTCCAACCTCACTAACGACTGTCATTATGTTATTATGACCAACCGGGACCAACTTTTTTCTGTGGCAGCGGTACCACCAGGTGCCGGGAGAAGCAGCCGTGGAACTCGCATCCAAGTTCTGACCAGAGAGAGCGTGATTAACTCTGCTGATCGAACGTGGACGCTTGTTCAAGCTACACCACCCGGGACCTAAATATTTTGTGATGCAAAGGTCAATGGTTATCGTCAACCTTATTCCACCATTGTTTACCAAATGTTTACGAATTCGAATTTTGTTCATACTTGATACGTTATGTTTTTAATTATAACCAAATGGTTCACCTTACTGCCGATGTGCTTTAGATCTCTTGGTCACCTTAGCCTTACTGCCACCTAGACCTTTGCTCTGCGCATCCAGCAGGCGTTCAAACAACAAATGTTCGCTCGTGTCCGAGCTATCGCCACAGTCGCATGCGTCATCGTCGACCTTTCCGATCTGCACCAGATAAGAGTGAAAGCTTCTGTAGCCATTTGCTTCTGACCTCAAGGCTCGGCATGACTCTTTGGATTAGGCGCCCGACCGTCGATACTTTCTGCTTTGCGTTCTACTGCTAGGGTATCATTTTCACCTCTTCGAGGAGGTTTAGACATTCAGAGCCCAGAGTTGTCAATACTGAATTCTGAAATTGTAGTGGAGTACTAGGTTTTCGTAGCCATTGATCAAATCGTAATTGTTAGTTCTAGAACTGTGGTGCACCACTAATTATTCAAAGATACTATTTTAAACTATTTTTTTAAAGCACTACTAGATCTGTAATGTCTAGTATAAACTTTTATCGAAGCCTTGTTTGTTCAAGGCAGTTGATACGTAGTAATCTGTGTGGAAAGTTCTAGAACTTGTCTGTCCTGTTTACCCGTAAGAGAGGAATACGAAGAGGATGCACTTCAACAGTAATAAAATAGGTGGAAAAATTATATATTGGTATCAATAAACAGTTGATATAGTGAGTGTATACAACTAATTACTACAGGAACGGTTGTTATTTGCAATTTTTGACCATGTTTACTTGTGTGTTTACTTGTACATGCCGCTACTATTTTTTTTTAATGTCATTTACAATGGATTCTCTTTATTGTGTAGCAATTGCCGATCATTATTGCACTCAGGCAGTAAAACATCCATTTTTCAGTTTTCACATTCACAATTTTATTGTTACGTTATCCTCTGTTTTTTATGTGTATTTTCGATGTATATGCATACGTAATTACTAATTAGACTGTCCTTATTAGTTTACGCATAGCGATATCGTTTGCATAGGCTACAGATTGAATGTTTTCGCTCTAGATAATACCGCGAGCATTTATTTCGCTGCTTCTTATTATGTTTTTCAATTATTCTTATGAAGTGTCGGTGCTGAGGGTTGTTAGCCGTTGTTTGTATCTGAAATGGTTTTGATATACGTATTACCCTGCAGTTCTACTGTGGTGTCTATATTTGTGATTTTATCAAACTTGGAAGTCTCCATGGCGTGTTCAGTACATCCATTGTTTTTTTCTGTTCATGAAATCACTATCTTTGAATGGTGCCATTTTCGGTCAGCGAACGTTAGCTGATACTGCAACAGGTTTAGGGCGTTGGGAGGTCAGCGATAATAAACTTCCGGTCTGCTCACGACTAACTCAGAGTTAGGGTCAGGTTCGGCTGATCTCGACAGGTTTACTGCTTTAATTTGAGCCCTACTACAGACAAACAAGCTAGATATATGTAAAATACCGCATCTACAGTTGCCAACGAATGGTTGTCGGTGAGGGAATATTTACTTGAGTTACTCAATGTACACTTTTAGCAAAAGCAAACTCCTTGAAACCAACTTCCCTTGCAAAACTTATAATTATCGGATTGAAACTCCTTGAAGAGTATTTCCCCCCTTGTTTAAGCAGTCCAGTTATTTTTAAGAAGAACAAACGGAAATTTGAAAATAACGCACGACCTCTTAAAGCTTTAAATCATTTAGTGTCACGAGGTATTTATCGATTTTGGATAATTCTAAAATTCTTAAAATTTCTGACTTCTAGGTTAAGTTAACCTTCGCCCAAGAGAAATATAGGAGCTCGGCGGATACATTTTGTTTGATTTTAGCATGGGGGATTGAATCCGCTTTAAAGAATTCGCTAACTGATTTTCCACATATCATGATTTTGTGACTTTCTGTTCCACTGGAGCAGGTGCTTCCGTCAAGAAGTTCATCTCCCAATAATTTTTCTCTGGATGATGAAGGGGAGTATGGAGTATACGTTTCAGGATGGCTCATGACGTGCCCGAAGTATGAACATTTCCTTGTTTTAATGGTTTTAACGACTTTTTTCTTTTCGTGTATGTGAGCTAGGATAGTTTCATTGCTCAATCTTTCCATCTAGGAGACTTTCAGTATTTGGGAAAATCCACAACTGAAGTTCTTCCAACGTTTGGGGAATTGTATCAATCAGAATTTAAGCTTAAACACCGTATAGAAGCACTGAATAGACACAACACCTCAGCAGGTTGAGATCAGGGCTATACACGACCTTTTTTATTCAAAAAAGGCTATCCTAGCCTTCTTTATGCGGTTTCATTTGTCATTCACTTTAAAGATACATTATCCTCTATACATTTGCAAAGCTTCCCCGCAGTCGTTCACAACATTTTTGTACAAAATCATACGTTTGGCTTCTTTGTATTGTTTGCGACCATATTTCTCGCATACATATAGGACTCGATTTACTAGAAACTGGAGACCCTGTTGGTTTTCTGTGGTAGAGACGGTGACGTATGTTGAATATAGAATGATGTGCCTTATTAAATATTACGTGTAGAGCCGTTCTGTGTTTATAGCAGTTCGTTTTGCAGTCGTTTCAGGACAAATTTAGGTAGTAGTTAAGATTTCTTCTCTATTTTCTGTAGGTTTGATGTTAATCTTACTGTGGTTTTGTTTAAAAATGTTTGCTAAACAGGTGTAAAAAATATAGATTCCGCTATAGTTACTTTACTACATATGGTGGAGGCGCGTACTGTCTGTTTTGTCTTTTGATCATGCATCATTCTTTCCTAGATCTACTACCTCACATTAATACCAGCAACATGGCTAGCAGATATTAATTAATCTATAAATAATTATAATTCAAAGTTAGTTAATTGCAGTTTGACAAGCTTTGTAACGACGAAGTTAATTAAATTGATTTATTTTTATCTGCTGATTTATGGTTTGATTGCTTTGACCGGCAACAAATTGGATTGAAAGTAAAACCAGAATATTGCAGAACTGTTGAATTAACGCGAACAGGAAACGCCTTTTCATAAAACCCTTTTGAAAACAACTATAAATACCAGTGCGTGGCCGTAACTTCTGAAATAGAGCGAGAGGCCTGGATTATCATAATTGACCGCCGACTTCTGAAAGCGCCCCAACAATGGCACGCGTAAGCGCCGTTTGTTGCTATATTTGGATCTCTTCGAAAGCATATGTTATACTGTTTTGAATGCAGTGGCATTTCATAAACATGTAAATAGCGTTCTCGTCAGGCCGAAGCGCCCATAAAGCGCAGGGCCAAGAGGCGTCGTTAATCTTGGAGATGTCTAAATTGTAACTCTAGCCTTCCGCCCCGGCCCTCCATTTAAATTCTTCCAGTTTTTACCCGTGACCGTTGTTTCTATTTCGGGGCGCGTTTTGGCTAGATGAGGATTACTCCGGTGGCGGAGACCAATTGGCGCATCTGCGTGATGAATTGTTGGAAAGATGATGTATCGCGTTTAGAGTCCATTAATCACGCCGATTTTATGCTGATATTAATGACACGACTTGCGCTTGCTAATTGTATGTGTTATTTATTGCGGAATTAGTGTACTGCACTGTTGATGATGCTTTATGCATTCTGCTGCTGCTATTTAATGGCTCGGCATTATTTAGATGCCTCACTATCCCGTAACAAATGCCCCGTCTTGGAACTTTCAAGGCAACTTGAGCAGATAGATAGATCTTAGATATTGCTCGTGTCTGTATTGTGCGCCTGGAAAGAATTCACGGCTTTCTTTTGCTTCTCCAAGGCTGTGGTGACTGGAAATACCTTTGTAAGATTGCTGAATACCAATTAATATTGTTTTCCCCGTTAATAAATTAATATAAATGGCACTTATTCCATCAATGCCATTAGCTCTTTGATATTGTAAACGTTCCATACTACGTAGGTAATCCATTAATTGGGGAAATATTACGTAAATTTGTACATTTAGCAGAGCCTACTAGTATAATAAGGTATGATCAAAAATTATTTTCATCTAGTATGGCTATGAAATTGTGCCTAACTTATTAATGCAACTACGTTTACACTAAAATGTCAAACTTGACAATTGATTTTTAAGTGATATTTAATTGCATTCATAAATTAGGAAGTATTCCATAGCCATACTAGATGAATAATTTTTGATCATACTATAGATCTTTTGCAAACATTGAAACATTGAAAGTCTGCTGACCTTAACATAACAATTCCTTTATGTATCTACTATGTGGGCGTTAAACCTAGAACCACATCGTAGGTTCGCCCGTGACCCAGAAGTCTACATTGACGTGAATACACACATCAAAAAAGTCTAAGGAACACAAGATTTAATCATATATATTTGTAGTTTTACTGTTTCTAGAATAAAACTGAAATAAGATTTGAACATATTAACATAGTGGCCTTAGGTAACAACGGTAAGCTATGTTTCGATGCTATTTTGTTTATCTTGTTTGTTTACATTTATGCTGTGAAGTTATACAGGCTATAGTGCTGCTTCGAAAAGTTAATGTTTTTCTGCAGTTTCATTTTTATTTTGCAACAATTGCTATCGGTTGTGTGTAATAGTGATGCAGCGTGATCAACAACGCCGTCATTTAAGCCAGGATGAGATGTTTCGGGCAATTGGTATTATTGAAGGTGGTCGAAGTCAGGCTGATGCTGCAAGAATTTTGGGAACATCAAGAGGAGTAATTCATCGATTATGGCGACGTTATCAAGAATCTGGACATCCACAGGAACAGCACCCAGGAAAACCGCGAATTACAACGCCGATTCAGGATAGATTTATCGAGAGATCCAAAAAAAACTGTTCCTCAGCGTGCTGTGGAAATTCAACGTATGAATAATATGTTGGTGACACTGTACGTCAATGTCAAATTTGAGGTTATCAGGTTAGGATTTGCGTCATTTTGTGTCAAAACTGACGGAAAACCTAACCTGATAACCTCGAATTTGACATTGACGTACAGTGTCACCCAACATATTATTCATACGTTGAATTTCCACAGCACGCTGAGGAACAGTTTTTTTTGGATCTCTCGATATAAGGCTAAGGGCATTACGGGAACCTTCAATAAATGCAACTGCTCTGGTTAGTGCTCTACAAAATACACATGATGTAACTGTTTCCAGTCAAACTGTCAGGAACAGATTACATGAAGCCAATCTTCGTTCTCGTCGCCCTTTAAGATGCCCAGCAATTACTCGCGGTAATCGAGAAGCTCGAAATGTGTGGTGTGCAGAGCATGAAAATTGGAATCAGCAACAATGGGACACAGTTCTCTTTACCGACGAGTCGCGGTTTGGGCTCTGTCCCGACACAAGAAGAACTCGTGTTTGGAGACGATCTGGCAATGAACAACGGCTACGTAATGTTCAGCAAGTAAAAAAATTCCAAGGCGGGACGATCATGGTATGGGGAGGAGTAATGACTGGCAGAAGAACAGAGCTCGTTTTAATTAACGGATCATTAACGGCAGATAAATATCGGGATAACATTCTGCAGTCTGTTGTTCTTTCTATAGCTGAAGAACTTCATCCAGATTTTTGTCTGATGCATGATAATGCAAGATGTCATGTCGCTGCTACCGTTTCTCAGTGGCTGGAAACGCACAATGTATCCATTTTACCATGGGCTGCGCAGTCGCCAGACCTAAATCCCATTGAGCATGTTTGGGACATGCTCAAAAGAAGAGTTCTTGTTGATATGGAGAATGTGCAGAACAATTTAGATCTTTTTAGATGCCTTCAGCGTCATTGGAATGCCATACCGCAAGAAGAAAGTGACAATCTGATTCTGTCAATGCCACGAAGATGTCGAGCAGTTTTAAATGCAAGAGGAGGTAACACTAGTTACTCAATGGCGTTTGAATGTTAATTTCATGTGCAGAATTAGAAATTACGCAAAAATTAAAAATTACAAATTAAGTTAATACTGTTTCATTTCGTTAATTTTGTCTTCCAGTAATTTTTAGTGTAATAAAAATGTTCTGTAGAGAGTTAAAATAACTTAGTATAGATTCGGAAGTTACGTGTTGTTGTATATAATTGAAATATAGCTAAGCACTAGTCATTACTTAGTCTTTTTAATTAAAAAACCATGTGTTCCTTAGACTTTTTTGATGTGTGTATTTGCGTACGTATTATACATACAAAATCCAGCGTCTGTGCACCTTCACTAATTATAGAGCCTTACACGGTGTCATATAGGACCCCACCGTGTGGTTAATGTAATAAATATCCATGTTGTAGATTAACTATTCATGTTCGATTTCTCTATTCAAGCTAAAGTTCAACGAGGGAGCGGGTGAACCTGATAATAATCTTATTTTTGAGGAACATCAAAAACATTATATAAATAGAACCGACACTGGTGGCAAGAAAAACGAAGTAGCCTTTACGAATTTATTACGGGATGCTAGATTTGGCTGAAATAAATAAATTTGTTTGATTATAACACTTCTTATAACACCAACCAATGGAAAACGGTAAAACTGCATAGTTACGCATGTACTAACTTTTGATAATGTATGTACATAGCAACGGTGGTAATCATATACCTTCTTAACTAGTCACTGATAGTCAAATTTGATAATCAAGAGTACACTAGTTGCATTATACCGGGTGTCCATTCTCAAAGTCGAACATAGGTCATTAACGTTATTGCATTCACTCGTTCTTCATTGAAATAATTCATTTTGCTGTAGATAATTTTCACAGACGTTGACAGAAATACCTGATTTACGCCAACTAATTACCAATTTTTGACAAATGCTATCAAACTTGAAAAGCAAGGCATGGCATAATATTTAAAACTTCCCAAGTTTTAAATTAGTATTTTAAAATAAAAATGGCATCTTGAATATTATTATTGGTATCATTTGATGCGTAATAATTTTATCTTTCCATTGATACCATTCCCTTCCTTGTAAGTTGAATTAGGGAGCAGGAATCGGCAAAAACGTTCAATACAATGTTAATCGCCTATGTTCAACTTTGAGAACGGACACCCGGTATATGATAATATACAAACATATTGACACTACATTTTTCCCGATCCCAATTTCTAAAAACGCACTAGTCAAATGCACTAGTGAAGGGAAAATTGTTTATCGAATATTGTCATGCCATATGTGACGACTGGAAATCTTCCTTGTTTATTTTACTAACGCAGCTCAAAAAATGTAATTTTATTTTTTGTATTAATGCATTTTCGTTTTAGTAAAGTATTTGTTAATATAATACTGGTTCTCTAGTGTAACACTTTTTTTCCACTTCGCAAATAAAGCTCTTATTCCCCAATTATACAAAAATCTAAAGTGGGCCACATACCACCTCACTATGTGGTTTGTGCCAAATTTAATCACCGTGTGGTTCTAGGGTTAAGTTATCTAAAGAAAAGATAGATGTGATTACGTTTTTTTCTACCTATTTCAAGTGTAGGTATTGTCATGTATTTATCTTCATTTCTATTGCTGCAGTCACTTAAAATTGTAATTTATTAGCTTAACATACCCACCATAAGATGGGAGGCGGGGAGAGAATATCTTCAAATGTTTTTGACTATTTTTTCTTCTATCTTTATTATTTCTTCTTCTACCACTTTAAGTCTTATCTAGGCTGAAGGCTAAAGTGAATAAATTGTCATACTTACTTTAAGACATGAAGACTGAAAACAAGTTATAAACAGCATTTTGCAGCAGTAAACTTTGTGCCGTTTCCGGTAGATCTTGCTGAAGGAAGTACATCCGATCGGTAACGATGCAGCGTGACGAACAGACGTCACTAGCTTTTATGCAATGAGTTTCACTTTTCATCTTTAGTCTTGCATCGTTCTTATTTATTTTCGGATCTATTGCAAATTTTGTTCAGCTCTACTACTTTAAAAAGGAAATTTTTAAATAATTGTATCTAAAGCAGGAGCCTCTACTACAATTAAAAATTAATACTAAACATTGAATAATCACATAATCACAGTAGACCTAGTTTTATGGAAAAAAATATAAGAAAATGTTATCCAGAACCATAAAAATTGTCTAAATGTAAATTTTACGCAAATTTTTATTATTATCATTATTATGATTTCATGCAATAAATGTTTCACTTCTCACTTTCACACTCCTCTATCTTTCATATTCCGCTCGATTTCAAATTTTGGTGAAGGGGCAATTTCTATATTTCTTAAATGAGTTTAGTGTAAACCCGTAGCCTACTGCAATCATAAAGTAAATGCGAAAAATCATATTGTGCTTAGTTTTATCGAGAAAAACTGCTCAGAATCAAGAAAAATTTAGTATAATTGATCAATAATGGAAATCGATTAGAAAATAAATAAGAAGATATAGAGGTGTTAAGGTGAGAAAAGGTTTTTAATCGTTGTAGGTCGTTCTGCATTTCTGTACTGCGTATATTTTCGGAGTAGATTTCTGGATTAATTACTGCGTTTCTCTAGCGAGCAGTTTGAAGAATTTTACATAACGTAAGTGCATATAATACGATTTACTTTCTAACTGCAGTCCCAATTTTTGTATTTGTATTGCGATTGATATTCGATTTTGCACAGCAATAAATGTATAATTTATTTAAACTTAAGATTTTTCAATATTTAAACTGATTTATTGTAGTTCACTAATATCAAAAACCATAGTAGATCTATTTTACCAAAAACATTTGTTAAGAACTAGTGAATCACCTGAGCTACGCTTCGGTTCGCTAATTTAAAAGACATTGATTAATATAAATTAAAAAAAGGATGCTTCGGCCGGGAATCGAACCCGGGCCGTCCGCGTGGCAGGCGAGCATTGTGCAGCTACGCTTGATTGAAAAAGCGCTGCTATAATGGTATATCAACATAGTGAATCACCCGAGCTAACAGCTGCCGCAGTGCAGCCCACGGCCACAACAGCAGCCGCCCCGCAGCCCACGCCTACAGACGCTTTCCTCCCCTACTTACACGATTTAATTAAATTCAAACTTTTTCGTACTTTTTTTGGAAATAAAAACCGGCCTACGATCTAAGTCTAAAAATTTTCAAAATGTTAAGCCATTATACAATTTAATCGATCCAGTATCTTCGGAGGAGATAGCGAACAAACATACAAAGAAAGAAAGAAAGGGACCACCGATTTTATGTTACCTATAGGACTATTTCTCAGGATTTTTCATCAGAAAATTTCAAGCTTTATTTTTTAAACAAATTGAAATACCTGCAATTTCCAGCTTCTTGTCAACGATTGGCTTCCTTTGGCCATTTTCAATAATATAAATTGTAGGTGTGTAACTGTGCTAAATCTCAAAACTATAATAAAAGTTGCAAGGGTGTGTAGTTGTCCAGTGAATCACACTGTGTTTTAAAAAAACTGTGACGTAAGCTGTATCTCTTTATCACTTTTCGGCCATCTCTGATAGTTTTCTTCATTTTTATTAATTAAGTTGGTTTGTTCGTATATGTTTCTAGTAACTGATTAAGAACCTATATCAAATAATTGACGTTTTGTTTATTACAATACAAAGTAGATTTAGCTGGAGAATGCTCTTAGCTAAAAGCATCATTGCAGAAAAAAATTTGGATAAAATTCTTCAATTTGGAACCACACTATTCTTATTTTTTAGAAATAAAAGAGGATTAACAAGGAAAGGCTGTATTCATTATTGCCGTGGCTGTATACACACTCATAAAAACTCAGTAAAACTGGCATTCGTGGTTACTACGCGACAAGCCTTCGTTGATTATACCACTCTCTCTAACATCAACAAATGAAAAACTGTAAACATGCATACTTACGCATGGACTAACTTTTGATAATGTACATAGCAACGGTGATAATCATATACCTTCTTGACTAATAACTGATAGTCAAATACCTTCACAAACATCGCGTTATCTGCTGAATGTACAACCGTCATAGCAACCGCACTAACTGTACTTTTAATATTTATAAATAAACTGTTCAAATGTTGTTTATTGACTCGTGATATAATCTAGCCGAATGCAACTCGTGTGCTCTTGATTATCAAATCATTTCTGTTTGCACTCGATATATTGTTTCAGGCAATCACGCTCGTTTTTTGGACTCGCGTGATTACCAAACAAAATATCTAGCGTAAACAGAAATAATTATTCGATAATCAAGAAACCACTATTTGCATTATATATGATAATCGTTTAATTCAACGTTCTCTTGTTATAACTTCAGAGAAAATTATATTAAAATTATTTTTTTCTTCCCACCACTTGTAGTTTCCAGTATTTAACTGAGTAAATGCGATTGTTTTTTGAACAGCAACTATTTTTTGCAGGGTCGTCACAATTGGTTTGAGGACATAAAATAGTCCTTAAACGATACCGTTAATGACAAGAGACAATACTAAAAATTCTGCAATAATTATCGGTAATGATGATGCGAAGAATATTTTATATTTTACTATCAAGGTTTCTCCCTATCTAGAAATAGACAACATCGATGATTACAACATAGCATTTGGATAATTTCGCGTTGTTTTCTGTCTTTAGTATTAGTAGGCAAGAATTTATTTTTCATAAAAATATTTACCAACGTTTCAGTATCCTGCAATTCAATGCAAATATTACATTTAATATTTTGCATTTTTCCTAAGCAACTAATAAAAGACCTAAAATTAGAACTGCAAGTAGGACTAAGGGTATTGTTTAGAAACTAGAAATAAGTTCAGTTATTATATAACTATTATTTCACATAATTATCAATTTTAATTGGTACCTTGTAAAAATTGGGAAGATTTGATCTGCGACAAGATTTATTGTTTTGAAGGTTCGGAACTATTTTTTTATCTTATTGAATATGGTCTGATTATAAATAAGTTTGTAATTGTATAAAGACATTTGCTTTTAAAGTTAGCACCGAAAGGTATACAACCGTAGTACTGTACCGTATATTAAAGTATAAATAAAGACAGCTATGCTGTTTTTGTTCTTTATTCATAAACAAAACGAGAAGTTATTTTCGCATTGCCTTTATTTGCATTCAAACCGAACAACGCCGTAGTGGAATGTATATGTAGCTGGCATACAAAAATCAATTAATAGCAACAAGCAGAGGGTCTTCTTTATATAAACATAAAAGTTTTATCGCAGTTGCTGGAAAATGTTAAACTTTCAAATGTGGATTTAGAATATTCACGTGAAGACAGTAGCAAAGCACTAAAGTAGTTTTTATTGAAGACTGTAATTTTTATGGTAAGTGCCATTCCTGTTTTTATTAACTACCTTAGTTGGCAAGTCAGTTCTAGTAGATGCAAATACTGTTAAACAATAGTAATGAGTCGGATAGTGGAGGAATTAATTGTTGGAATTTGCAGTATTTCAGTAAACATAAAAAAACTGTTGGGTTCATTCGCAATAAATTGATGAATGATAATCTTATTTGAACTAATTTTTACATAAATGTAACATTTGCAGAAATGTGGACTAATTGGCTACTGATGTTAGAATTTGATTAATCTTCAAATGTCACGTCGTTGACAGATTGACAAATGAGATAAATTGTTGTGCTAGTCCGGACATGAAGTAAAATGCTAAATTTAGTTCACAAGAGCTTCCTTCGGGTTTTTATTTCTATGTGCTTGTGTAACATACTGTTGAGCAACACGCTCACAGAAATTTCATTTCGTATTAATTATTTATTTTCTACATATGTTTTCCACGTGAAACTGTAAATTCACTTTGTATGTAATTTTTTTTATCAGAATCTCAATCAGGATCAGTTAATATAGAATATTCACAATAACGCTCAGAATATATGGTAACGAAACAGTGGTAGTGGTTATGTATGCACTAGCGGATACTTCGGAGAACCAAATTCAGAGATGGATGGCTGGAGATTTAAATGTGAGAGTAAAGAGCAAAAGGACAGTGAAATAAGTAGTACACAATGCGCCGAATTTTTACAGAACTATAGTGGTGAAAGCCTCACATCGTTTTCCTTGGGAGAGACCATCGATGCGACGAACATCAATATTATTAACTAGCTTCCCACCAACAAAAAAAACTTCAATTGGTGAAATACATGACTCTAGAGTGAAAAGAAGAGTCAATTGTGAAACCGACTATTACCTGGTGATTGCCAAAAAGTTTATCTCTTTTGACCGGAACAAAACAAAGTATATAAGAAGTGTCCAACAACAAATAGTCCAAACCATTTTCAATCAACCAAGTATTGAAGACCTATCCAAAGATTATTAACAACTTCGCTAAATACTACGTTAGGATCACAAGTAACAGAAGAGCATGAAAATATTAAAAAATCCAAGAAACCTATAAAAATAAAAAATGTTTTTACCATAGATGGCTTAAACAGTTGACTAAAGAAAAAAACCTGAACAGACCAAACTGAAGAAAATAGTCATAATTTTAAAGTAAAAACAGAGAACTGTGAAATAATATCACAGAGGGAAAGAATAAGTTTTGGAGAAATACATGTAATCCGATCAACACGTAAATTGGAGGCTAACAGACAGTACAAAATATGAAAGCTGACAAGCGCAGAAAGTCGCTGACATTAATTGAATTTGATAAGTAGAAAGAATATTACTAATACTTGTTGGTAAGAAGAAGAGAGGAATGTATTAATTGAAAACAGAAAATAATGAGAGACTAGAATTGATACATACGGATGAATTCATGACATGCTTAAAAGAAATGAAGAGTGGAAGATCGCCTGGTAGTGGAAATATAACTGTGGAAATACATTTTCATTAGCACAACGATTTAGACATCTGTTTGATATGTGTCCCATACAACAAAAAACACCTTTAAAAAAATGCAGTAGAAAAGATCCACATTGCTATAAAGGAATAAGCGTAGTCTTTTTTAATCAGGCCATGAGAAAAAAGACTTATCACTGAAGTGGGCCACAGTGTTAATGATGATCAAAGAAAATTCACACCTAGCCGCTTATGTGTGGTCAACGTATTTATTTTGCAACAACTAGTAGAGAAAAAAAGGAAAAATAAAGACTAAAATGTACTCATTACTTTTAGCGATTTGAAGAAAGCTGTTAACAACATCCCAAGTACTAAATTGCCGAGATATTTGACCGTTATCGAAGGGAATCAGGCCAACGACTAAACTCGAGCAAGTGGGTCGGGTTCGGCTTACTTTCGAAGGCAATGGACTAAAATAAAGGGCTCTATGAGGTTTTGTCTGACACGTTCACTTCTGAATACTTTGAGACAAGTTACCACGTCTGACACGTTCACTTCTGAATACTTTGAGACAAGTAACCACTAAGTCACTCACAGGGAGCCAAAAAGCAAACTCAAAAACTAACCAATTTTATCTAATAAGAGGCAATAAACTGGGTAATAACCGATGTCTAAAACGATTAGCAATTAGTGGTATTCCACAAACATACCGTAAAACATGTAAATGTATAAAGACTAAAGCTCTAATACGTGTTATTAGAATTATTGAGTTCCTAGCTCCCTTGGATATCAGTGTAAAAATTAGATTAGCCAATTAGCGACTCAATTTTAGCTGCAAATGTTATATTTACCCAGGATTAAATCTGTATCTTAGCATCGGAATTAATCCTTGTTCATTTAATTAACAAAATAACAGAAGAAACTCAGGTAGATACAATGTATAACAAGAAGTTGGATTATTAAGCTTGATTAACGCTTAAAGACAGTTTTTACAATACGAGGTAAAGCTTCCATTTACGCACATATGTTATATACAAAACGAATCTCCACGTCGCCGCTATGGCCAAACCTAGCCTCTACTGACAGGGGCAGAATTGTTCTACGTTTACATCCAATTACATAACATATATATGAACTAACCTACAAGTGACGGCCAATCTACAACCGCGAATATCTGCTCTGCCTCCGCAAAGTGCAGCTTAACGGACCAACCTCCAGCCAAGCTACATTCGGACACAGACTCCGCCAGGAAGGTCCTAAGGATTGCGTTTCAAATTCTTCTACTAAAACAGTCCAACAATGGCATCTACTCAGTTTTAAGGCCTCATAATTATTAGTTTCAAGATTCCGCCTTAGAAAGGGCTAACTAGAAGCATAATTAGACAACAGCTCTAGAAAGGAAATAATGGCTTACCAGACCTCTGTTGTTTTATAAACCGTAACCTAAAAATGTATGGCTCACGCGACACATGGCTTCAATGTGATATAAAATTGGTTTAAGACAAAAATCGTTTTACGGTACCATACAGACAGCGAAAGTCTTTTACTAGGTACGACTTTAACTCGGCGCGTGCGAGGTACGAAATCATTGACACCACATGTTATCACTATGCTGTTCGCCAATCTGCTGCAAAGTGGAAAGAGGCTTCCATATTGTTAACTCTTGATCTCACACCATGCATCATTGGTTGTAAACCTACCAGGCGAAATATTTTCCAACGAGAACATTTTAATGATCGCAGTGTAAAGTTATCAATATTTATTTGAAGATGAGATCTCTTATCGTAAACAAGGACAGTACCTATCGGAACCAAGATACACCACTTACGCAAGGGCAGCCCATCCCTTCTCGCGTTTAACACTTATGTTGAGATGTGGAGTAGTCAAAGATTTGGTCGTACAAGTGAACTAGGTGAAAATATTTAAATACTTAGGGACGTTTGTAGATACAGATGAAGTTGGGAATCAGGAAATACGTCAGAGAATTCAAAAG
This sequence comes from Agriotes lineatus, assembly GCA_940337035.1. Classification (NCBI taxonomy): domain Eukaryota; kingdom Metazoa; phylum Arthropoda; class Insecta; order Coleoptera; family Elateridae; genus Agriotes; species Agriotes lineatus. The sequence continues at coordinate 44,488,088 of OW679198.1, forward strand.
GATCGACATGTTGCAACTAGCATTTGGTGGAATAAGAACATAGATAATGCAGACGAGAAACGCATTAGACAAAGATGGTGCAGACAATTTTAACACATGGGTGTGAGATTTAGACGATGAGAAAAGAAAAAAAACGAAGATTAACAGTAGTGAAGATGGAAATACAGCGAGTCCAAAATGAAGAAATAAGAATTAGAATGGAAGCAAGAGAAGAAAAGTTTGAAAGCGTTCGGGTATGTACTGTGGATGGACGAATCAGGATGGTCGAAGCGAATGTTCATTTGGGAACAATCAGGAAGAAACAAGGGAGATCTTCCCCGAAAATCAGGGAACGCAGAAATTAGGCTAGCGCTAAGAGATAGAGATATAGATGAAGGAGTGATGCAGGACTGTATGACATAAAGACTGGGATTGGGAATGCATCCCATGTCTTCAATGTTTGTTTTTACAGATTATGTCGTTCTCAATATTCAGCAGTCTCCACAACGTAGAGCGAATTCTTCGATTTTTTTTTCAATATATGCTAGTCAAGTTACTTCACCGATTACCTTATTTTTTTACACAATTTTTCCAATTGCTGATGACCACTTTTATATTTCTCCTTCGATTTTACCAGCAATAATGCTCGGGCTGCTAAAGCTGTTTCCATCCTTGCATCTCGAAAGATACTTTCTTTGTGTTAAAAGGAAATCAAAAGGATTCTTCTTGTTTCAAGTTTTTAACATAAAGTACCTAAATGTTAAAATGACAGGTCAGTAATACCAAATCCAAATTTTTAATTCTTTTAATCCTCTCGGTTACGCCTCGATAAAAAATCTCAAACCTGTCACGGAAAAGAGGAAATTTCCTTATTTGTTGCAGAAATAGTGTACACAATGTAAAAATTTTCATATAAATATTTGGAAAGCATAGCACTTGGCTCTGAACATGTTTATATTCTTTCCTCTGTGAGCATTCGTTAGAGAGAAATCTAGCAGTTGTTTTAATCTTAAGAGTAAACATGTTATTTCTTGTTTCGACAACTCTCAGTGGTCTGCCGCAAGCTAATTTTATCCCAGAGAAGTGTTGTACAAGGTGGTGGTTCCTGTAATCCTAGAACTACTCGCAACTCGAAATACAGAGCTTGCTAGAATAATACAAGGAGCAGGAACAAGAAAAAAGCTCGCTACAAATGTCCCGCGCTATTTACACAAGCTCGGCTAAGCCAAAGTACACACGGCTTGCCTTTGAGATCCGAAGAAAACGGAAGTCGAAAATTATTAATAGCCGAAAAATTCCGGCTAACAGTTTGTCCCACCTATTTTAACCGCGAACTAATTAGAACCGGTATGATATACGGCCGGTGTGCGTAAAGGCACGTAATTGCGGACTGAAATTCCGAATATTTCAAAACGCAGCCTGCCAGCCACGTTTACGGCCAGCTTTACGTCCGGCTCTGATCCGCTTTATCGCATATGGTTTTCATTTGGGAATCGTTACGAGCCGCGTAAAAGCCAAGTATTTCTTTAATTGGGCGACCATTTATTTATCGTTACTTATAATTAACGGGATTCTAGATATCAGACGCTTTATGGGCCACTATTTGTCACTGGGAATATTATTTATGGCCCCTTTTTATACCTCCAGATTAAATTTTTAAGCTGTACCGTGTCAGCGTCTATTTCAATGGTGTAATATTCTAATATTATTTTTATACCGTATTAAATTGTGCTTATGGAAACAAAAATACCAGAATCTTTATTTATTATAATTATATACACTAACTGCAAGTTTTGATGATTTCCATCAATCATACCTGCTGCATCAACCTGTAACGTAGCAAATGATTTGATAAAGCAATGCCCTGTGTAGTTTAAAAAATTCAGCAGATTTTCTTATCCATTTCTCGCCGACTAGCCAGCTTTTCCATTTTTATTATTTCTTCCATATTAAATTTGTTTGTCACATGTTATGACCAGCCCATCTCCGTTTTAGGCTTACTACTGCCTTTAATTTTTTTACGTTTAGTATCTGACGTTCGATGGCTCGATAATTTGGTTTATGAATGCTTTGAAAATAGATTTTTCACGCAGACGTCGGAGTAGAGCGTTGCTATGAAGAGTGGTAGTATTATTTTTTATGACGGAACGATAGAATTCTTCCAAATATCCGACCAGTGGTTAAAATGAAATTCCACTGCACAAAAACGCGTCGAGAAGCCTTGCTAATGTTTTTAAAATTGTTGCTATACTAGGCGCAACCGTCACATTTAAATCCGCCCACCACCTTTGCTGGACGATAGCTGATTTGATGTCCACTACACTAACGTGACGCAGTACAAAATAGTTCAGCCGTCTCCTCAACCTCTTCTTTCCATTGGACTGGAATTGCCGGCGTCGGCAGAAAGGTGAACATACCTCGTTACCATTGCTTGGAGGCCGTCAACTTTTAAATTGACATTGCAATATTTGCCTTTGTAGTCAAGGGTTTTGTCTCCTATCTTTATGGATTGTGGTATTTATTTATCATGGTTGTTTACTTTATCTCTGTTTAATTGTAGTTTCACGTGCTCTGCATTGATTTTAAGCTCATTCCTCGTATGTCTTCAAACTTGTCTGATATTATGACAACGCTATCCGTATATATTAAATGGTTTATTTAGTCTCTGTCAATTTATATTCAACCTCTTTCTTCCCAATCCAGTAATGTAAGCATGTCTTTTACTGCGGCGTTAAATAATTTATTGAAGCTTCTAAAGCTGATTGCCTAACTTTCACAACCATATTGTCGCCAATTCGTCTAAAGTCTGGGTGGCTGACAATCTTTTTAGTCAAAATACACTTGCACACGAAAACTAAAGCTACTGTTGCGGCGAGACTAGTAAGAACAAATAATTGCATTTTTTTTCTGTCGTTTACAGAACTTCAGTTTTCTAAGTTTGCTTCTTGACTACTAAATTCTCAGTTCAGTTTGATCAAGAAAACTCGATAGGCGTTCTCAAAATTTCTAATAAACCTATCAGAGCCTATTTCGGACTTCTAAATCACGTACATGAACATAATAATGCATAATTGCTCCATACTGCTATGTATTCTTGAAAATTATAGGTTTCATACCCCACAATTTATCAAGCGGTCGACACCTCACAAATTTGCTCCAACCGGCACGTATTTTTAGTCTAATTTTTATAATCGAGTGGCAATTGCGCTTCTGATTACGTACTAATAATCTAGCTTTGCCCAATTTTTTGGTTTACAGGGTAAATCCTGCATAAATTTACCCTTGTGCTTCCGTGTGATTCAAATACTTCCATATTCACAGAGAAAGGCACGTTCTAAATGCCGGCGTCCAGCCACCTATAACTTTTATATGACAAATTTTCCTACGAAATTCTACCTTAAAAATGTTTACGATAAAAATTGCTTATCGCTAACTAAAATACAGTCTAATCGTAAAACCGCATATAGTTCATTTTCACACAAGAACGCAGATCGTAACAATATGAGCCTCATTGTAAATTGTTTTTATGTGCCAGACATATTCATAATCAACTATACTATTGTTAAAGCCCTTTATACTGCCAAAAGGCATTTTTATAGTCAACAAACACAATGTTTAATAAAACTACTTCGCTTTAAGATTCGTATAGATATAGGGCAGTCACACATGCTGCCATTCTTCATGACATCGGCGTGCTTTCTGGGTCAGTTCAATTCTCATTTATTTCCCAGTCTTTTGAGAAAACTGTTTTAGTAAGCAATTTGCATATTTGTGGTACTAAAGATATTGGTCCCTAATGTCCAGCATGCTCTTGTCACGCTTCTTAAAAGGCTGTATCCTGAAGGAGCCTTTTAACTATCTGATATATTTCCTTTGTTCAGGCATTTATTTAATTTAATTTTAACGTCTACATTACCAACTTTCCTATTTCCTTTATTAGTTCTGTTAAACTCGATCTGCTCTTTTGGTGTTTCTTATTTTTAAAGTTTTCAGTGTTATTGTTTATTAATATTTATACCCACAGATTAGTTTGCAAACTTTTCTCTTCGATATCATTTAAAAGTCTTGCATTTTCAATTGGTGCTTTCTACCAATATAATTGGTCTCATGTATTTAATGTTTTTGGACTGAAAGAAAGCAAATTCGTCTCGTCGATATACTTCCCCGAGCTCAATACTTTACAAAATCGTTCATTTTGCAGCTAATTTGAACTGGTGAACTGTATATAATTGTTAGGTTAGCTGTCAAAGTCATCCCGTATATTGTACATGTTATGACTACCTGTACCTTAGATTTTTCGTCTCCGCATAGAAGAAAAGAATTTTTTTTGCACTTCCGGGACTAAAGCTGATACTTTAGTCCCCGTAAACAGGGACTAAAGTAGCTCATTTAATCCCTAGAGACTAAAGTAAAAATGATACCGTAACTATGGTAAATTTATGTACACACGAGGTTAGTAGGTTAGGTTTTGTTTGTGATTTGACACACACTGACGCAAAACTTAACCTGCAAATCTCCAATTTGACATATACTGACAATACACTTCAGTACTGCAAACTGATTCAGGTTATCCAGGAGTTGCTGCAATTCAGTTTTTAATAAATTGTAATTGTCAGTTTCCAAATTGACAGATTCTAAATTTTGGAAATGTTTGATGATAATGTTCCCAAAAGTGCAAAAAAATGGCGTATGTACCTCGGGACTAAAGTGCCTAAATCCCTTGAGTGGTTGTTGCCCTCGGGCTTCGCCCTCGAGGCAACAAACTCCACTCGCGGGATTAAATGGTCACTTTAGTCCCTCATGATATAATATACTATTGAAGTAACAAATTATGGTCTGATCCACATTTGGGACCTCCTACATTACTCATGTGGTTAACCATAACTTACAGCCTCTGTCTTATGACTACGCAGTCGATGATTGATCTTAAATTATGGTTTTGGTGTGCCCAGGTAAATTGGTGTATTTGTTTACATCTAAACCATCTATCCATTCATTTGAGCGAGTTTTGTAGCTAAAGCCGTATTAATCTCTCTCTATTATTTTTTTTTCGATTTTGCTCTATCATCCTACAACAGAGTTATCATGTTTTCAACCAAGTGATTTTGTCAGTTCTGTTTAAAATAAAACCTTTTTTGTAATATCGGCATTCGCATTACCATAATAACAATTGTGTGACTTTTATATTCCTTCTGCATTTGCTGATTCGGTCACTAATTTGATTACAAGTTGTAGTGCCTTTTTTGTATTTGTTTCACGATCAAGACATCGAGCTCGTTCTTCCACTATAAATGTGGATATACCTGCTTCGTTATTCCATACCTTTATATTTTTCCTGGTTCCGGCCAATCCTACTACGTTCACTTTGTAATGAGTCGGTTTGTGCCACTACGCTTTTATTAATTAACGTTGTGTTTTATTGTCAGCTAACAATGACATCCCTTTTGTTGTATTTACATCAGCTCGCAGCTAGTGAAAGCCTTGGTGCAACGAACCCAGACGTTGATTTTGGACTCATGCTAAGCTGTGAGGTTATCGCTCCAAAATTGTAATAAAACAAATTCCAATTTGTTTACACGTACGAACAACAGGTATATGTACCTATTGCCTACAAAGGCAATTCTAGTTAATACTGGAATAAAATACTCAGCAACCAAGTGAAAGCTGTTTCTACCATGCATTTATGCCAACAATAATATCAAATCACAAGCAGACAGCTGTTTCAACGACGCATTTATGCTGATAGCCTATTGTGCAGATGCTCAAGCCCTGTCGCACAGAACAATAGAAAATTACGCGCATGAGCCTCAATGGTTCACAGCTCTGGCTGCTCGTGAATAACAGAATCAGATACGAATCAGTTACCTTAAGCGATTATTGTCGACTTCCCGTTATGTAACGGCGATGCTTTTATTATTGCACCACTTGATGACGTCGGTGCTTCTTTTATTAATTTACTGACCTTTGAATCGCCAAACAGCAATGTCGATTCTGAACTTTCCGTAAAGTTACTAGCCACTGTTAAGAGGCTTCTTCACTGTAGTCATTCAACGGGAAATGTAGCGCTCGGTCTTAGTTAAAGCTGGGTCCCACCTTTAAAACTAAGTTGGCGTGGCGTGCACCTGCGCCTACGATCGAGAGCTCTGCCAGCTCCACGCAGATTCTGACTCATTATTCAACTCCGGTCGCGGTGCGCATGGTATCTTAACACAAAAAAACTAAACAAAACCGTTCAAATCGATTAAAAAAAAGCAACGAACTTGAATAGACAAATTGGTTGTATACCAACCTGTTACTTCAAACACATACACGCGAGCAAGGTGAATTTTCCTTTACAATGCTGATCTGCCTTGTTCCGGGGCTCTGTAGAGATTTTTTTTACGGTAACGGGGTTGAAGTCAATCACTCTAGGTTTCTCTTGAAAAACCGGGTAATTTTTATTCATCGCTCTCTTCCATTAAACTGACTGCTTTTGTGGGCTATGGAACTGAGTATTTCCTTTCACATTGGTGTTTCCACTCTTTTGGCCATTGAGATATTACTGTCGATCGAGTACTATCAGTCGTATACAGCTAACATCAGGGTGTTTTAGAGAGGTTATTACTGATCTATCTCGCCATCTTCGCACTGACTTGGGGCAGTCTATCATATCTGGCAGGAGTTAGATAGATCTCTACTGTGGTAGAAAATGGCAACATGGGAAAGTACCTACGTTGTTTGCAACACCGTTTTTTCTGGATTGAGAATTGTCAAGAAACGTTTTCTGAAAAGCTTCTATATATGGGTGGGTGAGTGTGTGCGTGCGTATGTGTAGGTTCAAAATGTTGGCAATTACAAGTTTGTTACTGTGGTACAAAAGGGCATTACAATGCGCGGAATTGAATGGACTTTGACAAATGTGATTTTGAAGGCTCTAATTGTATATATTCTAGGAACATCGTTATCATTTTAGGGAACTTTTAAATTAGGAAATTGGTAGATAATTTAAGACAAGCAGGAGAGGTAGTTTTCCTATAAAATTTACTCTATATACAATAGCAATCCAAGGTCTTACAGATGTTAGAGTATTAATAAATTTAAATATGTTATTTGTTCTGAATTGTTAGCGAATCGGTTCGATAAAAATTGTTTGTCCTCTACACCAAAATTACTACACTCTACTTTTTAGGTTAATATTATTGGTCCCCATTTGGTTGTGTTGCTAGTTCATTAATCTATAATTTTCTTGTATGTATGTATGTATGTATTATCTGTAACCTCATTTACCTTGCGGTGTCGAGGCTGGTGCTTTATGCCCTGGCATCTGGCGGTACAATGATCAACTTGCCCCGGATTCGAGATACAGAGTTGGATCGCGCCTTTGGTGCTTGCGCATCAACCATTGTATGAGGTGTGTGTATTGGTGATGTGTTGACCTTGTTACTCTATCTCTTAGGTCTGTGGTTCTGAGTAGAGCACAGTTAATTTGGTGCCCAACTGTGAACGGTCTTATATGTATAATATTTCATGGCCATAATGAATATGTCTTAAGGTTTATCCTAGGGTTCCGTGCAACATTACAGAATTAATTAAATGTTTACTTAAATATGCATTGCATTGTTTTTTATGTATAACTCTTACATCGACGTTTGGATGGAAGAGCAGGTAAGGTTTATAACCCGATCTGAATCCCACCTTGTGGTTGAATTATTATTTGACAAGTTCATTCTATGTTATGAAATTCATTCAACAATTTTTAATTTGGTTTGAAAACAAATTACGCCTTGTGATGTTCTACAGTCTTCTTTGTCTCTTTGCGAGTAAAGGTATCTTTGTTAGCTTAGATAATATCAATATAAATTTTTCTAATATTTTATATATAGTACCTACTTTCCAGAGGCAGCAGTGTCAATAATTTATTTTTATCAAATTTATTAACAAAATTATAAAATGCAGGTAGTAAATATAAAGTCTCATATTATAGCTTCAAGAATTGAACCAATGAACCAAACTTGATAACAAGTGTATGCATTGGGAAACACCTTAGCTATTCCACCTTCAGAACAGCTAAGCCTCGTGCTATTTATGCATCAGCGACTCTCAATGCGTCCAGATGTTTTGTGTAGGGTCTAAATTCGGTCAAACTTAGACATTTTTATTTCGTAACCGTGTGCTTATCTGTCTCATTGTGCAGTAAATTACCTCATAATGGCCGAAGCGAGAGCGAGCATAACGAACGCAGTTGCTACATGCACTAATTATGTCTTCCCTTGATTAATTGAGAAATACAATTTAGTGCTCCTGCACCGAGGCTTTTATCGATAACAGCCAGGCTTAACACGGTTCGTTGACTGGACTTGCTCAAGTTTTTGCAGAGCGATATTGCATGTAGCTTTAAATGGATATGTTCTTCGAGGCAGTACTCGTAATGCTCAGGGACTTAAAAACGCGGGCAACTGTGATAAGAAGCTTAAAACTAAGCCCTTTATTGCGCCTTCAAGGTTCTGGAAAGTCAGGGAATCTATTTTAAATTGTCACTTTAGTAAAACACCGAATTTGGAACTGAATTTTAACGGACGAGGGTTTAATTCTGCTTGAAAATGTTAATCGTATCGCTTACATTCTTACTAATTTCTTGTATTTGTAAAATATAGTAGAGTTAAGGATTTCCAATAAAGTGCTTAAAATCTTAATTGTAAAATGTAAATGGGTATTGGTTAGTCTACGAGGATCGTGTAAATTTCAGACAAATGAAAACGTAAGAATGCGCCGTCATCGAGTTGCATGGCAACGCACGATCACATACTGCCTTTGTGACCAGAAATTCTCTCAAAAAATTACTTTCGAACACATCACGTCATTCTTTTTATGGAACCCATTTGTCACCATGTGATTTTCTACATCTTATGCTGTTGGAGGAAGGTCTTGAAAGAATGCGATTTTAAGACGATAATGAAGTCACAGTTTGTAGAAAATGGTTCTACGTGACACCTGAAAAGAATATATACTTTAAGTGTAATTTTTTAACGCCGAAAGAGCACCTACACAGCCTTAAAAATGGAAAATAAAGACATATCAAACTTTTCCATGACAACACACGACCTCACATCGTCATTTTGATCAAAAATATTCGTCAAATCAGACCACATCACCTCATTTTTCTTTTGTATCCGATTTGTTACCATGTGATATCCGTTTTTTGTCTATTGAAAGAAGCTCTTGCAAGGACGCAACTTTAAGGTAATTATGAAGTTAAATATGGTAACTGTATATACATGACACCAGAAACTATATAAACCCATTAAAATTCAGCGAAAACATTTTCAAGCAGCTCCAAACCCTTGTGTATGGTATTGACGGAGGGGAGCTCGAAAAATACAATCTTCTTCATTTACTTCAATCTACTTTAAATTGATTGGTTAGAAGCTCTCCAATCGTTTTCGTTGTTTGCAAAAAATTGGTGTCTAATTGCATGGAATATCCATTGGTGTTGTCTTTTTTCTAGAATTTTTAATATTAATCTCTCTTATATTTTTCTAAATTACTTTAATACACTTTAAAATTTTCAACTTTCGTACACAGTACTATCTTTAGTCAAATTTACACCCCAATGACGCACCTTATTCTCCAAATGGCACTGAAACAGAGTGAAAAAAGACTATTCTGTTCAAAATTTATATTTTTACAGTTTCTTTCGCGTAAGTAGAAATTGTTACTTACTTAATCCAAAGCTTTTTTGTATTATGGTGTAAGGATGGCCACGACCTTTGAAGGTGTTACGTTTTATCGTTTACTGACGACTGGCCAAAAGCCGAAAACCAATCGCAGTAGCGTCGTGTCGTACTCCAAGAGGCGCTCCCACGGCACTGGCGTGTACACCTACCTTGTTGGTGTCTTTTCTCCAGTTGCTTGAGCCCTGTACAAAGGAATACATACACAACGCAACAAGAACCTCAATTCTCGTTAGTTATCACAAATACACATCTATTTGGAATAAAAAGCAATACGTAACTTAGAAAATGCTCACTCTATTACCACAATATATATACAAGCCTGGAGGCAATTTGATCAAAAAGCAAGTGCTAAAATTCGGGGTTAGTAAACGATCTTACAAAACAATAATGGCTGAGTGCCAAGAAAGCGCCATGTCCGCTTACATGATGGTCATCTAGATCCCGGAATAAGCTTACTTACTAGCCTAATGGCCTACAACAATTCCAGGAGCCAGGCTCCCGTTTAGCTTATGCTGAAGGCTTATATCGTAATGTAAATAATGGCTCGGGCGGTTAATACACGGCCCACAAATAACATACACGATAAGTTGAGAGTTCCGAAACTTCGCGCGCCACTGAAATATGCGCGACACACTGTATAAAACTACCGTTACAATACCTTAATTCATCGATAAGGCTCCAAGCAACTATGTTGTTGATGAAGCGGTGCCGGGAGATCTCGACTTGGGGGTTCTGCGACGCTCTTGGCGATGCTCTCGAACGAAAAGGGGTTGTGATCCTTCCACAAGCACTACATGGGTTGATAGGGGCGGCCGACCAACTGGTTCGGGGAATTGTGACAGCAAATTCCTTCGTTGAAGAAACAGGAATGGGCTAGACGACAAAATGACAGTGGCCCACCCTGTATATTTATGCTTGAGCCCGCTCCCGTTGAAGATCCGCTAATATAAGCGTGAAACTGTACGCGCCGGTACTTGAAACTTTAAGGAACGGAAAGCACTTGAAATTGCACACAAGCCCGAGGGTACAACACGCCCCTAAGAACAAAAGGGGTTGTTCTTTGTTCTTAGAGTTACTTGCACAACCGTGCGGTTTGACAGCGTAATTCGGACTCTCTCGAGGGACGCTCTTGACGCAGCGTTATTTTAATCATTGCATCATGCGGAAAACTTTCCATCGTTGGGCATCTCACTTCTGCCTATATAAAGAATCTATTGTTCGGGGTTCCAGATTGCACCACCCAAATATAAAGCGCAACAAAGCGCGGGACTTCCCCGGCCGGGTTCTCGCCGGTCAGGCGCCGAAATCTTATATCCTATGAGCATTAAAAGTCCCGAACCTTTTGATTAAAGACTAAACGCAAACTCCATCTGCAAGCGATTTGTTAAGTCACTTAGCGGGATTCATGTACTGCGACAACGGGTTACAGCGTTCGCTTCTGTGCTGAAGCAAATGCCCTATTTAATGCCTTTCTACGACAGATGTCGGTACCTAGCCTGCCAGTAAATCAAACAGTTAGACGAAAACGGAAATGCGCCCAATGGCTTACAGTTTGCTGCGATACACGGGAGTAGAATGGGGAACTATAGATATGTTTTTAACGAGAATCGGGAGTCTTAACAGTTTTCCTGTGAAAGAACTCCAAAGGAAAACGCAATATTCATACAGTGGTGCAGAGCGCTGAAGGCGTTACTGCACTATGAACGGGAGATGCCCCAAAACTTATTTCACAACGTATAAATTAGCGGTAAATTACACGCGCAAAATAAATTAAAGATAGCTGAAATTCATTTCAATCGGCGAGTACTAAAGGAAGTCGCAAACTTCAAGCGTCGCACAAAATGTTAGCCGGACATAGGGGAGTTTCTCCATGATGGCGAAATTTGCGAGGTATGCGTCATATAAGAGCAGCTTCTCCAAAGCTTCGTCGGCGAGAGAGTAAAGAATGTACAGTGGCTGTTCAAGTAATTTCGACGAGCAATTAGCTTGAGTCCACACGGAATGAACGGAAGGATTTTCCAAGACTTAAGAACGTAGCGGGGCACGGCACAGGATGTTTCTTTGACTGTATCCGACCATGGGTCGATGTAAAACTCCGCGAAACTTAACACGAAACGAAATTTAGCAGTTTCAAATGCGTAACCTGCCTGAGCGTGCTGACTATGTCACAATCGTCGTAATTTGCTTTAAATTGGCAGGGTAAGACTTTGCGACTGTAATATTTAAAGAACAACCGATCATTTCGCTCGTTTATATCAGAACTTCTAGCTGTTTCCCGCCATCTAAAATCTTTCCGCGAAAAAACCGCTCGAGTCGACGAATTACTCGGTTCCTGCTGGCGCTTGTTTTAAAAAGTTAACGGCGCGGCTGCGGGATTTCTCAACAATCGTAACAGAGATTCGCATCTCCTTTTAGGCTTTTTAGCTAAGAAGTTGGAGTTTTCCATAGGTATTGCAATCATTGTTTCAATCTTCTCCACGTTTATCCTCAAATTCTTCATTTGTAATGCTTTACTGTTAATATTTAAATGGAAATGGAGTTTGTACGTTCTAATTTCCTGTATGGCTGTATAGCATTTCCGTGCACTACTGTTACATTCCTTTATTGCTTCATCTAGTAGTAGGGTAAACATCAGTGAGCTACGTCCACATCCTTGTCGCAACCCTATATTAACCTTAAATTTTCCTAATCGCCTCTGTTTAGTTTTTACTAAAATGTTCGCAATAATAAAAGCAAGAGTTTTAAAAAGTGTCGTGGATAATATCAACCGTTTAATTAAGCAGCAAAAGTAATTACTGTATATACCCGCATATTTTTCAATCCGTTTGACGGATGTTAGCTGACATTAAGCTTTGTTGTATTAAATTAAAGAGAAGTGAGATTAGGTAATTACGTGCACTAACAAAAGGGTTTGTTTTTAATAAAACCACCAATGGAAAATGAAAGGCTCGCTTTTGTGGGAAAATTTTAGAATAATAATAATAATAATATGCTCTCCCACCGCTCGTATAGAAATGTGCACTATCAGCAAACAGTAAATTTGAGTTAATAGGATTTTGACGTCTATGGTTGCATACCGTCAGTGAAGGAAACCCTAATTTCAGCCCAGCGGAACGCAATTTACGAATACCAGAAACCACTAAACCAGAACAGTGCGCTCCATGTGCATGCATGCAATAAAAGTGGAACTTTACAACAATTACTTAAATTCCGCGGCTTAATGCATCTGCCACTTTCAGTTATTGTCATAATTCACGCACAATTTATAGGAAAATTATTCGTTACTCAGCGGCCAGATGTTGCGTACCGAAGGACACGAACATGTCCGCGAGCAGCTAGTTAGCAAAAAGAATATTCAATTAACTCGCGCAGTAATCGTTCGTGTAAATCAACATGTAAAGGTTGTTCTGGAGATGATATCTATTGTGAAAAATATGGCTCGCCGAATCGTGCATCGCGTGCTGTTCTTTGCTTTTACGTGATATATCATGTCAGCCCTATCGGAGAACCGCGGGGATGATCAATAACAATTTAGTGTGACATCCCTACAACCTGAATGTTCAAACGCTTCCAAGGTTTGGAGCGGCTATTAATCGGAAAAGGTATTGCTGTCCGATTCGATTACATTTGTTTGGATGATTGATATTATGGGTAGACGATTCTTTATATTTATTTAATATTGTATCCTAACGTTATTGTCGTTTTACATCACACAGCTTTTGTATTTGACATACATTTTATGAGAGTTAGTAGGCTTGTGCGTGTCACTTGAATAGCATTTTTTTAGAAGAAGCAAAATGCATACAGGATCTTTACTTAGACTATAAGAATTCGAAAGGCACTATTCAAATTTCACATTATAGTACAGTAACCATTACAATAAGTAAAAAGTGTAAAGTTTGTGAGCATTTTTAATAAACAAAATCAGTTTTTAAAGCTCGACTGATAAAATTTTGCTTTTAAGGAGCACCATTGAATTCCCCTGTCAAAGTTGTAATTTTGAAGCTATTTCAACATATGTAGTTGTTCATTTTGTACTGTAACTTTTAATATTAATAAATAGATGTCTTGTACACCACATGCTTCAATAAAAATCTCGTAGAGCGTTACTTTATTGACCTGGACGCGTAAGTAACACTTACGCGCCTAGCATCAAACGACCTCGCACGTTACGTTTACCATTATATGCTGAGATAATAATTTTGACTTACGAGGTTGGTAGTAGATAAAACTATTTCTCTGATATGTGTTTTGGAGTAATATTTTTCATGGCTTTCAGTTTGATTAGGGGAAGTCCCAGCTGACTGCAGTCGACTGAATGTACGCCCTACGCTTTAGTAATGTGAACGGTGAACGGTGTAATTCAGTATCATCTAGAACATGCGCTTGTGTTTAATAGTAACATAAACGTATGGTATATGTGCAAACTCAGCAAAAGCTCAAAGCAAATAAGTCGAACGCTCCATCATAAATACACAAATGACGTAAATAGAATTTTTTGTGATCAGGTCAACATTTTAGCAAATAAAGCTTATTTAGCTTTTTGCAAAATACATTATTATTTTCATCATGTCTGAATAAAAGAATATAAAGTTAAAAATGAGATCAAAAAGTTCTATAAAGTGAAGGGGAAGATTTGTATTTTTTTTTTCAAGTAAAAGGCGAATCTGTATGCTTAGTCTGTCGTGATTAACCTCACTTTTCACTCAAAGTCTCACATCAAAATGTGGCTTGAATAATTCGCGATATTTAAATTTGTCCAAGGCTTAACACTATCTCAAAATAAGTATTTATAAAACCAGTTAGGATGTTGCACATTTCTGTTTCGAATTTTTACTAAAAATAGTTATCTATGTACCAAGAGCAAAAAGTGCATGTTTATGGCACACTTGTGCTTCATAAAATATTTTTCTATGATCGTTACAGAAGTAGAATAATCAGTTCGATGCCACTGTTCCTGTCGCACTGTATTTGATATTCTAGGTTATGTTGACATACACATTTACAACAAAGCATGCGATTGCTACTACTGGTAAAGTGCAATAAACGCGTAATTTGCACACTAAAATTAAAAGTAATATAAACAGTCACCTTTGACACTTGAAACTGTCACTTTTCACACGATCATAGACAAATGTTCTTTAAATTGATGAAAGTATAAATTTCATGAATTAGATTCAAAACCAAGTAGGTGCTTATTTCGCATTTTCGCATGTAAGTTTACGTAAAAATTTATTTCATCGCCACTTGTAAAAAATTATCATTTCCTAATTAGTTATGAAAATTGTGACTTTTCTAAACTTCAGTCAATTTTGGAAAGTGTCAGTTTATATATCAAAATTAGAAAACAAGTTTGTATATTTTTCACTGGCTTTGGATCAAACAACGGAAGTCAAGGATGCTGCTCAACTTCTACTAGAGGTGTTGACAGTCAAAGACAGACGAGCTTCTCGATTTTGTGAGATTGGAAAATACAACAGCTGCAAGATATTAAAGAATCTGTCATAAATTGCATGTAAGTTTAATTTTACAAAATTAACTGGTAATCCTGTATTGGCCTTCAATGGTTGAGTAAAATTTTGGAGCTGTTAATTGGATTTTCAAACACAAGCCACTTTCAAGAATAAATTCTCTAACTGGAATCTGAAAACAGCGATATACTTTTCACGCTGATGGCTGAAGGAGGTAAATCGTGTTTTTATGAAAGAAAATAGCCATGCTAATCCTGAATTCTACAATTAACAATGGCTTTAACACATATATTTAACAATGCAATTAAATCAACCAGATCAAATGAAAATCAATTGATTATAGACTGTTATCAAGATATGAAAGCGTTCGTAATGAAAACCAATTGAAGTCAGATAATGCCATCCCTTTGCTACTGTTAAATAACTTTAACAGAGAAAACAAACACTTTTCCAAATATGCACACAAAGTCTCAAATTTGCTCAAAGAATTCTAAAATAGCCTCGCTAACCTACAACACTATCAGGAAACATTCACCATTTTCATATGTCCATTTAACTGACGAAGAATCAGCTCCAGAAATATTAGAAATGAAAGACTTCAAATCAAGTACGAAATTGAAATACATGTTGAGGAAGATATATTTTTGAACCTGAAGCAATTGGCAATGTGTATCATAAAATATATAAAAACTGACTTCATAATAAATAATATAAGTTAACATGTTATTGTAAATTTGTGCCTCTCACATTAGATCAGCAATATTTTTTCAGACCAATAAACAAGTTTAGGAACTGTAAACATATACTGCTTGTGGCTTTTGCGGTTATTCGAATTATTCTTGTTAGCATAGAATTCCAGCTTAGACCGCGTAGTCTTGTGTGGTAAACACCCAGCATTCCCGAGTGGTACGCGAAGCCGTAGAAATAGAAAATCATACTAATAATATAAACAGGGAAGATGGTTTTAAGCTTAGTCAAACGTGGACTACTGTGATACACAATCTAAAGCATTACAACCACTGTGCGTTATACGACCACGCCCCACGGATTGCGCTGCACTTGAACGACCAATCAGCGTTACGTCGTTCCGAGCAGCTGGCACAGAGCTCCACACCGACCTTCATTTCTTAGTGTGACTTTCACTCTGATGATGCAAGCTGCAAGATCTTGCGAAACGTTAATCAATATGGGTGCACAAACAGCAACAAGGCCAAATCTGCCTAAGTATCCTCGTTCTCAAGATACTCAAACAACACGAGCCACCAAAGAGCATGACCAACGCGTGGATACTTGCTCGAATTTACTAGGTGCAAAGCACTTTAAACCAGAGAATGCTGGTTGTTTATCCACAAAGACTATAAGGTCTAAGCCGAAATTCTGTGTTAACAAGAATAACTATAAACATGTTAGATCAAGATCCTTCTGTTGCACAAAGAGTGCCAACGAAAATTTAAAAAGTAGTTCTCAAGTTGTCGAATCTAGAAAACTATATCTGAATCTGCTGGAATAAATGTCGTGTAAAATGAAATCATGAAAACAGGTACAGAATAGTAAATGCTCACTGGGTTGTATGTCTTCAGAACAGCAACGACATCATAATATAGTTTTTAGGGATTTCAAGTTCTTCAAATATGAGTGCAAGTAACTTAAAATGTACTAAGAAATGTGGAACCTTCATTTTAAGAATCTGCGCTCGCTCTTTACTACTTTTGACAACTAGATAAACATTTCCAATAATTTGAATATGTTAAAGTAATTTGGTGTTTATATACTAATCAGTAGTAAAAAAACTGTACATCGGTACTTTCTTTAAGCTGAAACAATAGCTGAAAGAATTTGTTTCGTATAGACTTAGAAATATTGAACCGTAACATTAATAGACAACCCTCGTTGCTTTTAAGAAGTAACTTAACGCTACCAATTGAATTTACACTAGTACTTTCTCTAAAACATAATTGAATCATTGAAAGAATCTGTTTTATATGTCCTTAAAAATGTAGAACCTCAATTTAGATAATTAGCAACTAGTACTTTTAAGAAGTAGTTTATTAGAAAGCATTCCATTGCTTTTATCTAAAATAAACATTAGTTTCATTAGATCTGTTAATACAAGGTATGCAAAGCTGTTCAGTATAAATGTACTAACCGAATGAACTTTAGTATTCGCTGTAGAAACGAATAAAATATGTTTTATACTGAATTAGAAATATTGAACAATTGTTCAGTAATTGTTTAAAATGGACGTTTGGAAATTTTGAAGCAATTTACTGTATATCTTATAATAAACCATGAAGACTCTAAATAAAGATAACAACATGTATAATTGCTGATTTTTTTTTAGAACTTAGTGTGTGCTGCCTAATCTAAAACAATAATAGGTTTTATAGATACGCAATTACGAACTTGTAACTTATAGGTATGTGTTTGAGGAAAATAGTATTTAATGTTAAAAATTTTGTGTAAATAGAAGTCTTACGTTAACAATTAGGCGGATAGAAACTCACAATAATATTTTTAAGTTATCTATAGATTGTCAAAAAAATGCTTCTAAAATATAATGACATGAAAGCCAGTAGAATTTGTGCAAATTATATAAATCTTTTATTTTACTCGTTTTCTAAATACATAAATAAATACGCAGGTAATTGCACACTTGAAACCTTCATTATCAATAGTTGTGTGCAATCATAATACGCATAATCTCGTGAAACAAAATAGCTTGATTAAAATGACTCTTGAGAAGTTATAACAAATAAACTCTTTTATCTACGACCACCACTAAAAGTAGGCCTTTTAGCGCTAGCTTGTTTCACTAAAAGTGACGTTTTATAGTTTACCGTGGTTAAAGAAATCAGCTGTTTACTTCTAGCCCATGTGCTAAAAGTGAAGTGAGGTTATAAAACTACAATTTCGAACTGGAAGTGAAGTTGTAAAGTTATTCTAGTTGCTTCTTGCGTTACAGGCAAAATGTTTTTGAAATAATTAAAGCGTTATGTAATGAATACAGTCAGATGTGGAGTATTAATAATTACATTTCGTAACTGACGTTGACTACTGTCATTCGCAAACATTCGCCCGCGCAGCATGGCCTACTGTTTATTATGACATAAATTAGAAGTGTCGTAGATGCAAACCCTTGTTAAATCGATATTTATGGATTAATAACAGT
This sequence comes from Agriotes lineatus, assembly GCA_940337035.1. Classification (NCBI taxonomy): domain Eukaryota; kingdom Metazoa; phylum Arthropoda; class Insecta; order Coleoptera; family Elateridae; genus Agriotes; species Agriotes lineatus. The sequence goes on from OW679198.1 coordinate 44,506,420, forward strand.
AAAATTAAAGTCGTAGATAAAATATTGTATACAACGCGTGCTAAAAGTTGTTCATGCACGAGACATGTTATGAAACTCAGCCTTCGGCTTCGTTTCATAATTTTCATGTCTGGTGCATAAACGTCAACTTTTAGCACTTGTTGCATAAATAGCTATTTTGCCCTACCAAAGCAATCGATCCTGCCCAAGTATTCCACATATACTAAAAAGAAATCAGCGTATATCCTATTTGAGTCATCATGTTTATATCCATCGGACGTGACATACCTGGCTTTTTATACAATTTTGAGGGGTTTTGTGGCTGTAAACATATATAAAATTGGCTAAAAGCAATATTTCAATTTGGTCGTGCTGAAATAACAAATTTAATTTTGGCCATATTGCATCAAAGAGAAAACATGTATTAGACGTGATATCGGGATTTATTACCTGCTTAGACCATTTAAAGGTTGCAGAATTTGATAAGTTTAAAATTCTTAATCATTTATTACTTTTAGTAGATATTTTACGTCTCGTCTCGCCTTTAATATTTATTAGAAACTGAATTTCAGCTCAATATACATATAATAAAAATTCTTAGATACCATTTTTTTTTCAATTAAAAAGAAGATTTATTCATGGCCTAAGGCTTAAGCAATGCCGATATTTATCTTGATTTTTTCACAAATTCCAAATAATTTATTGCTTTTTTTCTATAAATCGTTACTAACGTTCATTATAAATGGTGTCCATTTAATGATAAAATGTCTGTACAAAATTATTTGTAAAGTTTTATTTCGAACATATTTAAATTTTGTTTATATGATCAAATTTTTGGGGTTACCGAAAAAAAATAGAAAGTTGACTAAGAGTCAGAACTACGTTTTCTTAAAGTTTTGCCTTTTTATCTTTCTAAATTATTTTCGCAACAACTTAAATACTGGGTGTTATATTCAAATGCAAAGTCCGTATTTTTATAATTTTACTTAAATTCTCAGTAAAAATACTAAACCCTAATACCGACCGTCCGGTAAAGATAGTAAACGCTCGGTAATTTCATATGTGTAGGTTGCTGAGCAAATCCATTATTTTAACGTGCAAGATTATTAAAAAAAACATGGAGTTTTTTCTATATTTAATACCTTTAATATCTTTGACGGTGCAAATTGCCATAAATACTGAGCAGTTTATTGCAAGCCAATTATTTGAAAAACTTTGGAAAATATAAGAAAATATGAGTTAATGCTGTAACTAAATATTCCTATATGCAAGCGTATATTGTGCCTGTGTATGTCACCTTTTCACCGGCACTCATAGGGCGCAGTTCCTTTACGATCGACCGTGTCGTCACCGCGTCCTTTATAGCGCAGCCATAAGCAAGTACGATAGATGCAAGTTCTTGGGCGAGCGGTTAACGAGTCTGACTAGCAATCGAATTCCGTCTGGGAGCACGGGTTCAGATTCCACCGGCTGCAGTGTTTCCTTTTTTTTGGAAATTGATGTCATTCGCAGCAGTGTTTCCTTTTACCGTTTCAGTATTATTGGCAACGTTAAGATATTTTTACTTACTTTGTACATCGTTTAGAACACTCTTCATTAAGGACATTAAAACGTTTTCTTTCTTCTGTAACTCTTTGATTAACAATTCAATTTTTAAAATACAGGAATTATTTCAATCAGAGTCTACCTAGGTGATGAGCTCAAAAGCTAGTAATTATTATAATATGAATTTTCACTTGTTTAACTTTTATCAAGTATTTTTTTATGGTGTTAAATTACCAATTATTGTTTTGTTTCCTTAACGTCTAAAAACTAATGGAGAAGGGGGTTCTATCTCAAATCCTCACCTGTGGTTATACTAATTTAAAAAGTTGTTAATTTTTGTTCTAAAACTTGCCATCGCTGTTTGTTATTAAAAACATTTACAAAACTTTTACTCTTTACTACAATCATATCCAGCATCCAGTCTTTCCACGTTTACAAAAAACCGTAGACGTTAATTTATAAGCGACGAGGAATCTGTTGATGTTTCAATTTTTTACCCGAGCGCTAAACATTCTCCATTGCCATTAGTTAAGTCTGAGTTTTTTACAGAATACCACCCGGAGTTCTTCCCAGAACACGACAAGAAATCGCTCTCGCTGCAGCCCGACCTCACACAGACGGTGCCCCCTTGCTACGAATACCCGTACACGACGCCGGCGACTTCTGTAACTCGCTCCGTCTCCGAGCATCACTACGACGTGCCCCATTTGACCTCCGCCAGCGACATCCAGATGTCGCCCGCCACCAGTTCGACGTTGGAGTCCTCTAGCGGGAAGAGGAGCCAGCTCAGCGGCCTCACCAATAATTGTAAGTAGCGTTACAGATGTCTTATTTTGCGTCGTTTGGATGAAAACGATTTTAATAGTCATAAGAGGCACAAATAGTCAAAAATCATTTTCATAATCGAAAAAAACAGGGGTACACAACAAGCAACAGGATAGAACATGCTGAAAATGCTATTTTTTAACAAACACGTGCAAAGCTTTTTAAAAATTTGCTGCATGATAATGTACAATAAAGTAGCACAGGATTGTTTGCTAAACCTGCTTGCATAATTTCCATTACTTTAACCATTAATATACTTGGCGCAGCAAACAAATACATGATGACATAATACAAAGCTGACTGGATCAGTAATTTAATAATAATTACTAAAGAATTAGAGATGGCGGCCCTTATAATTAAAGATAATTTCAACTATCATTAAATAATTTTTAAGGTTATAATATTAATAGAAATTTTGACCATCTTAAAAAGCATGACATTTGTGCAGTTGTAATGTGTAGGCAATAATGATATTTAGCAAGAGCGAGGCAATAGGCCTAAATATTTTTGAATTACAAGTGCACAAATGCGATGCTTGCTTTTTAAGTTGGTCGAAGTTATTATCCGTATAACCTCAAAAAATTATTTAATGTCAGTTGAAATTAGGTCTAATTATAAGAACCGGCATTTCTGATCCTTTAGTAATTATTATTAAAATACTGATCCAGTCAGCTTTGTAATATGTCATTTGGGTTGCATAAGCCACTCTATTTGTTCGCTGCGATAAGTATAGTAATAAATTATACTACTACTTCAGCACTTCTTTTATTTATCTTCAACTGCCCTCTTTTCTTTCAGTGCTTGCTTTTTTGTAAATAATTTCACACTTTTTTAGGAATATGGTAAACATCGTCATAGGAATGATCAGCGAGAAAACGCGAAGAAAATTTTTGGAAAAGTCAATGGATATCGAAGTAAAATCACTTAAATTTGTTTGATCATATTTAACGAACTTTGTTATGATTGATACTTATATTCAATTGTCCGTAAAGACAACTCAAATTAAAATCTTTACTTCACTATTGTGGCAATTGTTTAAAGAGTACTGTGCTGGATTTAAAAAGAAAATGTAAATCATTAATGAACAAGCTTAAACCTATAGTAGTCACAGACAATTGCACTTGCAAGCTTTGCAGAAATGAGTTACAATTAATTATTATTTTAGAACTATTTAATCGAAATACTTATTGATTTATTTATTTTTCTTATTATACAATATGAACATTATTATTTTAGAACTATTTAGTCGAAATACTTATTGATTTATTTCTTTTTCTTGTTAGACAATATGAACATATTTATATTACTTCACATTCACTAAAATTGTTATCGGCTAATTATTCAATTGCTCAATGACGAATTATATTACCTATTAGAAATTCAAACAAAAACGTTACTTTCGTACTGTAGTATATTATATTTATTTTTCTTTTGTTTTTAATCAAATGGCGTTACTTTCAATTAAGTAACTTGCGTAAATTTCTTGGTTAGTGATGTGTTTTATGTTTAATTTATTATTAGTTTAAGCACTTTCTTTACTTAATTAGTTAAACTATCTTTATTACTTTATTTCTGTATTACCAACGTATTTAGGATATTAACTTCTATTATGCATTTGATTATTTTGATTTTTAATATTTTATTTTGCACCTTTAAATACGTTTTATTATTTATTTTACAAATATCCTAAGCAATAGCTTTTCGCTTTCTGATGTTAAACATGGAATATATTTCCCATGTGTTTCCAAGTTTCTTTAAGAAATGCACATGTATTATCTCTATGAGTAGTGCTGACTTCACGAAATTTACTCGTTTTTAGAAGTGATAAAGTGTATCTATATTATTAAGTTTTTATATTTATGCTGTGGACTGTAATGTAAATTTTTGATATTTTTCAAATAAACGTTTTGTATGAAACAAATTGATCAGTCTCTGGTTAGGTAGAATCTTTTGGAATCCAGTAAAATTTTTGGTTATTATTTTTGAATTTTAAGTGTTGAAACGGCTACATTTTTACTGAAGTTTTATGGCCGAACGTTAACAAATTCGGAAACCGAAATAAACGATAACATTGGTCGGTTGATTTCCACTGCTTGCTCTCCACTGTTTTAGGTCACACTGTTAAATAACGAAAACATTATGATAACATTTGACATTAAAGTGAAAAAGTGCAAATCAAGAATAGTAGATCAAAATAATGACAATAAATAAAAACAAAACAGTAGCATACTAGAAGATAAAAATTTACAATGATACACAAAAGAACTTGAGAAAGACTGAGAGTACCTATCAATTATTATACAAGCTTCATCTGAAGGTAGCAGAAGAACTGGAACAACATTTTGTAGGCCTATGACGAAAGGACGAAACCATGAAAAAATTCAAGCAAATGATTACGCGGAACATAACAAAAATGAACAAAGAAAGCGCACAATAATAAATAAAACACGAAGCAATGGTGTATGGATTTCTCCTTCTTTGGGATTTTCCCTCAGGAGTTTGCTGTTTTTTTTCTAACGCCTCTTATTGTTCCAATCGCCTTGTTGAAAATCTTTCTCTTTTATAGCATTATTGATGTAACTGCTCCATACCATTGCCGGTCTCTCTCTTTTTCTCTTCTATGTATCTAATCTATATTTTCTTCGACCATCGCTGTTCTTCCATTCTTTGATGTCCTTACCATTGGAGTGCTCTATTTTCTAGAAGCTTAGCTACCCTTCACCATATTTCTTCATTTTCGATACTGTCTTCGCGGGTAAGTTTCTCCAGTTTTTAATCTTTTACGACGTTTCCTCTGCATAAAGCAATATAGCAAGTTCTATACGGTTCAGTGAATTAAATGAACTAATTCTATGTAAAAATATCAATAGCAAGTGCAAGGCCGGCAAGAAAAAGAGGGGAATTTCGAGATTCAATCATAGCGACGCACCAGGATGAGCAAGGTACTAAATTGTGGTTAACCTCTAAACATATAACATAAAAATACGCCGAAAGCTAAATTTCGTCGCAAAGATGACTACATCGAATCACATAAACTTAATCGAATTTGAAATTTTTCCAAATTTTCAATAATTCATCATCTAAATCAAACAACAATGGAGATTGAAGAAGTAGAGGCAATGGATATGCATCGCAGCGTACGAATGTAGAACTGCGTGCTCTTATACAATCGAAATTCTAGCGAAGTGGCAGGTTTAAAATATATAAAAGTGTCGTTTCCGATATCAAATTGACGACATTAATTAAATTGTAAAAAGGACGTCGGAAAATGTAGTGAAAATAATAGCAGAGACAACTGCCAAAAGTGTATTCGAGAACATTTTTAAAAACTTGGAAGAAGGATTTAATCAACAAGAAAAAAGAAATCAACACTCTAAAGCCTAAAATAACGAATTTAGAAATACAAAACAAGGACACCGAACAAAAGAGTTGATGCACTGGAGCATTATGCACGGCGAAATGCATTACGAATTTTGTTTCTAATTTATAAAGGATAAATATATTATTAGAGACTAGCAACCAGTGAGACCACTGTCTCATTTAAAAAAACAAAAAAGACCGTTTTGCAAATAGAACGCGTATTCACCACACGTACGTATATGACGTCATTGTTGGTAGCAAACTACCAGTCGCATTCGCCTTGATAAAATTTGCCTAGAATCTAACCTAAAAAGTTAGGATTAGGATAATTAAGATAATAATTAGTGTTAGAGACTGAAATTCGGTTCCTGACCTGACATGACCATTCCAAACATATAACTTTCATAACTTTTTTCTCTATCTCTTACGGTTTGGCTGCTGAAACAGCGTCCCGGACAAGTCTATTATATATACAGAATGGTTTATTACTGCGTTAAGGCGGTGGAAATAAATAGCGAGGATGACTATTTGAATTTATTGTACAGGAACATTAACGGAATGATCTTCTGTGTATTTAACAATAATATTAGAAACAAAAAAAAATTATTAAATGTTAATTGTGTTAGATAGAGTGGATTATAGAACGATGGAGTAGTAATATACATAAAAGACAATTACGATTATAATACTGAAATCTGAAAGATAGCTGCAGTTAAAGTTATCGACGCAACAATTCAAGTTCTGAATCAAACAGTCATATGGTGCATGCTATCTACAGACCACACTCAGTAAGCGTTTATGGATTTAATAATTATTTAGCAGGTGCTACTAAAATTAATGGAAATTATTTTTTTGTTGGCCTAGTAGTATATACATTAAACCAAATAAAAACGTTTGTCAAAATTTTCATGTTATGGGGGAGGCAGGACTTAAACCATTAATGAATAGTATGGTAATGATTAAGAGTATATAGATATTCTAAATTATGTATATGTATAGATAATATTTTTCTGAAAAGTACCCGATATGATAATTGTAGTTCTTATTTCGAGAGTTTATACTGCGTCCAACAGTTAAAACTAACGTATTTAAATGCGCCAGCGTGGCCGAGCGGTTAGAGAGCTCGGCTGCGGTGCTACGGTACGAGGTTCAATCCCCACATCTGGCAATTGGCGGGCGGTCTTCCCAGTCGCTTTAAAAATTGGGTACGGAAACCACGGTTCTGAAAGTAAGACAAGTAAGGCAATCGTCGAAGGCGTGATGCTAATCACATCACATCCAGAACGCCGTTAACGGTGTGCCGGATGACTGGTTTCGGAAAGAGATGTGTCGGCGGCCCTGCCCCGCCGGGTTTCAGGCTATATTCCTACTTGTGGAATGAAGCGCTGTAAACTTAACTTATGTATGTATTTAAAACTCTAAACATAGATAACTTTCCTATTGTTTCTCAGTAAATGTAAAACGCCGCAACCAATAAATTTAGTAGCTAATAAGATTTTTAAACTACATAAAAGTAAATTGATAGGGATTTTATAAAATAAAACTTGTAATAAAATACACAATAATTTAAAGGATTTGAATCATACTGTCTACATTTTTACAAACAAAATTAAGAAGACAGTTGTAGTGTTGACTTGCATTATAAGTGTAAAACGAAACTCTTGGGTCACTACAGGTCTTTTAAAATCAAATTCAACAGAAAACGAATTATAAATTTTTTTTAACAAAAAATATATTATTTATCACAAAATAATAAATTTAAAAATAAATGAATATAATTAATGTTTGAAATAATAAATGACATTTATAATTTTGAATATTAATGAATAAGTTTAAGTAACATCCATTGGAATGTCGTAAAAGACTTTACAAATAATAATGTCCCTAGCACGAATATAAAAGAAATAAAAGTGGGCAACGCACCAACTTAAGATGAAAAAACCAATTGCAAATCAATTTAGTAAGTACTTTGTAGACTAACACCAGAACTGGTAAAAAGAAAGCAGTTAACTATTCAATAAACTTGTTTCCCGTAGATATAAATGAAGTTACAACAGTTATAGATGAATTAAAAAATCGAAAACGTCCATGTGTAGACAAATTCTAAACAGAATTGTAGAGTGCGCCGCTAACATTTATGATAGAATATTAGAAACTGGATCTTTCCCAACATTATTTAAGGTAACAGTAATAAAACCACTGTACAAAAAGATGACAACATAGATGTATGAAATTATGGGTCCATATTGCTTAGATCAAACTGAAAAAATATCAAGCCTAGAATCATGCCATCATTAACTACATACAAATTAAATTCAAATAAGCAATTAGGCTTTAAATCAGGTGTGTCGACAGAAAATGCAATTATACACTACAGATGATATTTATAAAGCTTTAGATACCAGCAAACAATTATTATGTGTTTTTATGGATTTAGCTAAAGCATTTGATACGATTAACCATTCAGAATTATTCCGAACTATTGAAGACCGTGGTTTTCGCGCTGTAGCCTTAAATTTAATAAAAAACTATTTAAGTAATCGAATTCATTACGTTAAAATTGCGGAACATTTAAACAATCCAGAGACGGTTCATTTTGGCGTGCCGCAGGTACAGTACTCGGTCCTATTGCGTTTATTATGTCTCTAGGAATTGTTCTCTCTCGCACGGCGGGAAATACCTATATCGTTATTTGCAGATGATCGTGTTATACTTTATACTGCTGCTCCTTGGATTCAGCTACAGCAGAACGGGAATTGGACAAAATTAAATCTTGGTTTGATCAGAAATTGTTATCCATTAATTTCCAAAAAAAGCAATGAGGTACATTTTACGTATACGTCAAAGAAAGCTCAGAAGCGAAAGAAACTCAAAGAAACTAAAGACAAAATATTTGGGTATCCAATTTCATCACCATTTAAAACGGGAGATTCATGTAAATAATATTGTTAAAAACTAAGGCATTTGCTGTTTCAGTTTAAACAATTCAAAGACATACACATTCTTGTTATGATATAGCGCCCGATTTATATTCTGATCTACCCCAAGAATGAAAAAAGTGTGAATATCCGTATATATTTAAGAAAAAAATAAAAGTTCGTTGTGGAATACTCCTACAAATATTGTTAATAATCTAGTAGCTGTCAAAAATGTCTGAAAATATAAAAAATATAGCTATACTATTTCATACCAAATTTCATTCATACTTTTTTCATACATTGAATTATCTTCTCACAATATTGTGATTGCCTTAAGCAGTTAAGCATACTTACGTCGTTTATATACAATTAATATCAAGGATATGAAAGAAGACCATGAAAATAAACTGAAAAGAAATAACGAGGAGGAGAAAACCAAATTTGGCGCGGATGCTACCAAAAATACGTACAGAAGATAAAAATAACGGAACAAGTTATGAAATGGCTTTGATTATTGGCTTTTAAAGTCACGTTTTGTTGTGGTACATATTTCTGGAACGAACCTCCTCAGTTAAATAAACGGTTTTAGCCATTTTCAGATTATTCAAGCTTTGACGTCAATCCTTAATATGTATAAACTGGATTCATTGCTTAACACTTCGACCCAAAATATTACCTTGATTGCACTGGTCTTAAATTCAAATCTTTTTATTCATTTCCTTATTGTCTCAGCTAGATTATAATACTTAATACTAAGATTGGTAACTGGATACTAAATCCTTTTATTTACATTTTATTAACATCTATTTATAACATTGTAGGCATATAATTCTTATTAAGTGTTTATTTACAGCCATTGATAACTGCTGCATTAATTTGCCCATAATTGAGTTTATTACGTGAATATAGCTATTAGTAATTTGATACCACCAGAAACTTTGGACCCCGTGTCGATTTCACTGCATTGTTATAGAGAAACTTTGTATAACAGCACATCAAGTGGGATTTGCAACATAAATATAATGGTTAAATTCTTACAACTTTTTGTAACTTTATAACAACCTACGAGATAATAAAAGACAAAGTTTCTCAGAACAAAAGAAAAATATGATGGTGTTGAAATACGATGCAGAATTTCCTTTAACAATTCCTTTGTAGTGTTGATAAAAACAATCCATGTCCTATGTTTTTCTTTTTACAAAATGTATGTAGGTATTTATATTTAAAGCATAGGCGATAATCTGAAGTCGTTATTATGTAATTGTTATTATTTTGTTACTTTCTAGTTATTATTTGACTTCCACTAATTCTACCTAAAAGAATTGGGCCTTTGATTTAAATATTATTAAAAATGTCAATCAAATTGTAGTACAACGAGAAGTTTTAAAACGCTAGCACTTTGAAAATACATCTTGCATTACAATTTTTTAAAATTGAATCGATTGCATAGAGATAGACTATGCTGCATATATCTTTTTTGCAACGACGTAGGTGAAACATTGTTATTATATAATACTTATTCACACCTTATTTTCAGCAGGGGCCGCTGTGATTCGTGGTTTGTAAGGTTGACTGCAATAAGTTTTATTGTGTAAAAACCTAATATAACCTCAAAATGACAAACTGTCATAATGAATAATGAAACAGTGTTATAAAGTGGTCTAGTTATTTAATAGACTTTTTGAAAGTTTGACTTACTTTCTTGTTTCACCTGTCATTTGGTAATTAATATCAAAATGCCAAACACAATTCTGTGTAATCGAAGCTTAATGTAAAACGAACATTGGCTACGATTCAGAAAAATAGTCTCAACCTGCTGGTCGCCGCAGTAGTACTACGGCAGGTGGCCTTAAATTTTGACGTAATCATTTTCATATTCCCCAATTTTAATATTTATCTAAGCAGATCTATGAGCGCATAATGTGGGCTGCTTCAAAATTATCAGTGAAAGAATGTTTAGAAAAATTATCTGGCAGATGTTCTAAAGACAAGAAACAACAAAATTATTGGTTTTGTGAATATTTGCAACTACAAATTTGGCAATACAATTCAAAAACTGAATACTTTACTTTGAACAATCTACTGACATTGGGAATATAAGGATGGGCGTACAAAATTATACAAAATTAAAATCAATGGGTTACAAATACAAACACGTAAATGGACGCAAAATTTTATGTGAACAATCTTAATGTACAGTCGTGTGCAAATAAATCTGGGACAATGGTTTTTTCATATGTAGGTTTAGTTGGAAATTGAAAAATATCTCCATGGATTTTCTGCTACCAGAAAGAGCTACATTTTCATTTACTTGTCAAAGTTTAATGTAACTCTTTCTGATAACAGGAAATCCATGGAAATATGCTTCAAATCTTAACTCAATTTACATATGAAAAAAACATTGTCCCAGATTTATTTGCACACGACTGTACTTGCAGCCAAAATTACATGTTTGAAGACATTTATAGAACTTCAAAATTCAGGTGATGTGATCTTCGTGTACCTTGACGAAACATGGATATATCAGAATGGCAGTAGACTCCATCATTAGCTACACGTAACTGATTTGAAAAGTAACCAGGTCAAAATTAAATATAAGGGAAAAATTTACAGTTTTGGTTTCTTAGAAGGGTGTGACTTTTTACCGGACGCAACGAAAAGCAACCGCAACTGCCATAAAATATGAATGCAACATTTTTAAACATTTGTGTATAGTTGTTATGGATAACGCATCACGCAATTCGTAGCAGATAGACAAACCGCCCACATTTTCTTCTAGAGTAGGTGAAATTCGGGAATGGCTGATTAATCATGACAAAATTACAAAAGCGAAACTTTGGAATTAAAGCTCTTTGAAATGACCTCAAAAATGGTATGTAATTGACGAGATCTTGAAAGGGCATGGCCATGAAGTAATTAAACTACCCCCATATCAGAGTCAATATTACGCAATTGAAATGGTATGAGGACACTGTAAGTCTTATTACAACAAGCACATAAATTCTCGACTTTCATCTAAGGATAAAGTAAAAAACTTATGGCGTGACGTGTACTCCTGACATGTAAAATTGCTGTAAACATTGCGAAGAACTAATTTCGGGTGACTGTGGGAGATTTGTTGACTGAAAATATCCACCTTTTATTATTTCATTGGGAGAATCTGACTCAGAGTCAAGGTAATGACAATGAAGATTCCCATTCTTACAGTAATTCAATGGAGGCGTAGAATGATATACACATTTGGTTTCAAAATTGTAATTTTAAAGGACTTTTCAAAGCTTTAGAATCAAAATTATTGCATTACAATTTGTTTAATTACACTAAAGCCCACACAGATTTAAAATATTTTGACTATACTAATAACTTACCTAAACGTAAGATCAGTAGTCTAACATTGACAACGCTGCATTTGTAAATAGTTTTAGAAATTTTTAACCTAAAATTCTTTCAAACCTATTAGTAAGTGTACATGTCATTTGAAGTTCAATTTAAACAGCTAAAATGAAATATTTTCCTTGGCCAACCCTATTGAAAATAAGGTGTGAACGAAGTATAAATTACATTTATCCGCAAACGTCACAAAAGTGACCTTATTTGTCTTTATTGACAAGGTAAAAGTGTCACTTTATCTGCATAAGCAGATAAAATAGCAACTTTTGCGTACTTTATCTGCCTAAGCACACAAAATCGTTGCTCTCTTTCTTTCTTTCTATGTTTGTTCGCTATCTTCTCCGAAGATACTGGACCGATTAAATTGTATGATGGCTTAAAATTTTGCTAATTTTTAGACTTAGATCGTAGGCCGGTTTTTATTTTCAAAAAGAGTACGAAAAAGTTTTAATTTAAATAAACCTTTAAGCAGCGGATCGGAGCATCTGTCGCCGTGGGTTATGGTGTGACAGCTGCTGTGGCCGTGTGCTATTAGCTCGGGTGATTCAATATGTTCATATATCATTACAGTAGCGTGTTATTTGAGCAACAGAGATTGGCGCAGGGGTACAGTGCTCGGCTGTCACGCGGGTGGCCTGGGTTCGATTCCCGGCCGATGCATGCTTTTTTTTAAATTTATATTAATGAAATTTACCTGAATACGTTTGCGGATAAAATAGTATATGTTATTCGGAGTAAAAGTGACTTTATGTGGCTTAGCTGAATTATTTGCCTCACTAACGTTCGGCTAAATAAACTTCAGCTTCGCCACATAAAGTATCACTTTTACTCCTAATAACATAATCTACTCTTTAGCACGAAAACCTTAACAGGCAAACGTTAGCCTTATGGAATTATTATGTTAAAGTCGATTTTCAATATAGACGAATGTGTTGCTAAAATACCACCACCTTGTTATCGTTCTAAGCGACCGTTTACTGTAATGGCAAAGAGCATATAATTGCTTTGGTAATAGTCAAAATGTACAAAACCTTTTTATTCAACATTTATTTACGTAAGCTTAAATGAGAAAAAATACTTCGAAATGAAACACCTGAACACAAAATAAACGAATATGTACTTTATTAACTGATATTTGCAGTTCATTTTTAAGGTCAAAAGTTGTACAATATTTCCAAAAAGTAAGGACCCTCGGATCGCCAGAGACGGATTTAGGCACAGGCTGACTAGGCTGGAGTTCCTGAAAAGTTAAGCCTTTTAAATTTAAAAAAAAATTAAAAGCAGTTTCTTCTACAGTACAGTTTCTTCTAGAATATGGAAGAATAGGCGATAGTCGTTCATCACCCATCAACAAATAACCATTAAAAAAAACTCGAAATCCTGGATTCCCTAAGCAATTTGTAGTAACATCACTCGAAATTATCGAAATGTCAAAATTTTTGGAAAAATTACATTTTCAACAAAGATGAAGCGAATTAAGGAATTAAAAAAACTCTTTAAAATTTCATAAAATCCAAAATTCAGTATACACTTATGAACTATCAGTCTTATGGAAGTCAAAATATTAACGAAAACCGACAAAAAGTCACGCACGTCTTAAACTAAAATTTTAAACGCCCACGGCTCTAATGACATAGGTATTTTAGGCTAGCAAAATACAATTGTTTTATTTATTAAAATGAATGTAATGGGTTGAATTAATATATACCGGGTGTCTTAAAACGAATTACATCTAGTATGCTTTGAATTTCCCATAATTCAATCTAAAATTTTACTTGAAATTGGCAATACTGTAAGTCTATGTCAAATTCGAGGTTGTCACGTTATGTTTTGCGTCAGTTTGTGACAAAACTCACGCAAAATCTAACCTGCTAACCTCGTATTTCACATAGACTTACAGTCTTGCCAATTTCAAGTAAAATTTTAGATTGAATTATGGGAAATTCAAAGCATACTAGATGTAATTCATTTTAAGACACCCGGTAGATATTAACGATACTAATTAGTTTGATTATGAGTATCTTAATGAAGCGAGTTTAATTTCTAGAACGAGCCGGTTAGCCGAGTTCTGCAGCAATGAAACGAGTTTCGTTAAGTCAGTGGCGGCTGTTCCTTAGGGCGCAGGGGCGCCAGCCCTCCAGCCGTCAACAGCCTGTCTGTCATTGTAAAGAAGTAACTATTCTATAATTGAGAATATGTTTTATCATGTATCCTATCTTTATAATATAACAAGGTTTAAGTTATGAAATCCGGAGGTAGCTATTCGATACCGCTTAAAACAAGATTTAAGAAGTATGTCAACATAACATGAGTTATGTGTCGACACATTCGCACATATCAATGCACCAAGCCGCTGGCAGCTGTTGAGGGGCGATTCCATATAGGGTTCAAACATGTATGGCAATTACGGTCCAAAACGCTGACGCTACAGAATCGAGCGATCACAGTTTCAATGTGACGCAAAGGCTAACGACGTTTTAGCCGAGCCAGCCGTTAAACTCGCGGGTTTATCAACTGATTTACGAACGTGGCGCTCACGAACTATAATGCGCTCCGTGCGTTAAGGCAACCGGAGAACGTATAACAAATGAGGTGCAATCTTTCATATTGAAAATTAATGCTAGCGAGCAAGGACGTTTTTGCATTCTTGTGGGTCGTGCTTGTTTGTATATTTTGGGTGATTTCGTCTATTTCATGCAGTTTTCTACAAACAATGGCGGAGAATGGCATAGTTAAGTGTTCTCAACATTAACACTAAAAATCTACCGTTAGCTGAAAACGTTAATATCAAAAAACTTGCATTAAATTTCAACCTACAAAATAAAGTTGGAACTCGTAATTTTACAAGATATTTTGCTGTGGATATTTATACGAAAAGCAAATGGATTTATGGATCCTGCATGGCCTATTTTTTCCATTATTAGGTGAATGATCGTGTTCGTTGCGTTGAGTATGTTGTGCATATGATGTTTCCTTTTTGGATTATTAATTATATTTCAATTTTAACATGGACAGAATGTAGGTCATTAGGAGCCCTGCAAATGCAATTATCACGAGGCGCCACTGCGTTAACTGCTTTAAGCAAATGTGTTGTTCAATATTTTATCTTCATCGGTGAAGTTTTCATTATAAAGGCTGCAGTTTAACTTTCGTCATGTGAACTACACTTCACAATTAATTTACATTAAAGGTAACGAGCATTTTTTTTGTTAATTGACACTTAACTTGCATTACCTTCATCTAAAAGTGAAAAAATACGTCCGATAAATTTTTCACAGTACTCTTTTCGAAATTCTAGACTCTGCTCCTTTATCGCCTCGTCCATAAACATCGAACTCGTACTGTAAACATTCAGTTACCGGACTTACACCGTTTTAACAAGATTTTTTATCACGCTGTGTCGCAAATTTGTATGTGAACATAACCTAGAATATCTCATTTATTGTGACAAAAAGAGCTTCACCGAACTAAATTAGTATACTTCTGTTAGGATCGTAGAAAAACATTATTGTAACACAAGCAAAAAGTGTGTTTGTGGCACATGACAATTCATGTCGCGTGGCATAAACATGCACTTTTTTCACTTGATACAATAACTACTTGAATTTTATCCAAACCGAAAAAAAATACTTTCACAATTTCCTATATTATTCTTATATTGCTTATCGCGGTGAAGTAAGATTCGTGTAAGTACCTAAATACATGAGCATTAAATTGTACGTACAATCAATCGCTATAAGCAAAGAAATACCCAAATTCAACTCATGGAATCGTGTAAAGTTCCTACTCGATTTCATATCAGAGTTTACAAAATTGAATTTGGCTTAGACCCCGTAGTATTTGTAGATAAACCCCCAGCATTCTCTTGCTTAATGTGCATTGCACCTTGCAAACTCGAGTGAGGATTCTCGCGATGACCATGCTTTTTGGTAGCTTGTGTTGTTTGAGTACCTTGAGAACAATGATACTTAGGCAGTTTGGTCTTGTTGCTGTTTGTGCACCCATATTGACTAAGGTTTTGCAAAACATTGCAGCGCAATGTCAAATAGGCCAAATCTGCCATATCATACTCGGAGAGTTTTGAGCTAATTGAACTATCTTCTGCGTTCTGGGCCTATGTGTTTTTGAAGTTTTTCGTTACTGAGTAGTTGTAGTAATTGATACTTATGTTTTCTTATAATATTGTTAAACTATTCGGTTTTTTCCCTTTTTATTGTTTGTGATACATTGAATGCTGCGTTTATTTTCTTACTTATTCATTTGTGATTCGATCCATCCACGATCTTCTCAACATTCTTCAAGAAGTTCACATCTCGAAAGCTTTCTACATATGTGTATCTAGCGCCCTATATCGATACATTACATTTGAACAAGACTCGTACCTCTTAATATTTAAATAAGTATTTGCCCTTTTTATCGCTTAGCTATCTTAGTGAACATTAAACTCCCTTAATATCTCAGTTAGTGGCTTATGAAAGATCACTATCTACCAAAACAGGAGTCGGGTTTCCCTTGTTGGTTGGACTGAAACTTAACTTTAAACAACGATAAAAAAACCGATTTGTTTACATCATGTCTTGACGTCAAAAATAAATAAAAACATAAAAACAAAAGAAATAAAAGAAAATTAAATTAAATTCTAAAACAACCCACGTGCGATGTAGCTTGAAACTACTCGCAGGCATGTTGCAAATTTAAACAACGTAAAACAGCATCAAAAATAACGTTGAACTAATTGTGTTTAAAAGAAGACAAATAAAATTGCCTGAAGCCAATACTTATTTGAGTCCGGCCTTGCTTAATTGAAGTGCAAGCTACACACATATTATTCGTTAATAAAATTTATTTCTTAGGGTTTGCAAAAGCTTGCAGTGAAACGCAACCTTATCACGCCGACCTAAAAACATTTTACCTGGAACTGGCTGCTCCATACCCTTGGAAACGGCACGCTTCGATTGCATCACTCGCTCCTGGCGGAAATTATGCTGGGAACCCCCGATTGCGTGCAGGACTCTAAAAGACAGTTGAGTTGGTGCCTTTCAAAGTTGACGCTTTAAATGAGCATTTAAATATAGCACAATGGGTGTACTTACATGTACAGTCAAAAAATGCGTTTTCGGAATTTATAAAAGCTGCACTTTAACCCTGTTTGCAGTAAACGCTGCTTTCAGGCCACTTAAAATTAACTTATATCGCCCTGGGCGAATTCACGTACTATACTTTCGAGCCGAACAAACCCATCCAGCTCTCAGAAGAGGCTGCCTGCGAATGCCGTCTTCTTTGTTAAATTTGCATGAGTTAACAATCTCCACATCCCACGTACAGCGCGTGTTTTTTGCTGCACTCACGCAAACTAAAATTCACAATACACATCCAGCGCAGGACCGACTTTGCAAAACATTTGTTTACATAAAACACAATATTAGATCTAATAATAGAACATAGGAAATACAACTTGGCTTCTACATTCAAGCATGAAAATAAACATCGCTGAGGTAGATGCAGCTGGCCCGTTACACATAGCATAATCTTCGGCCTTTGTAAATCATGGGAATAAAGAACAAAACTATTCTTTACATTCCATTAAATAACATTTTAAAGATCTATCTCACAAGTTAAGTAGACTATTACGAAACTACATTTTTCTGAAGAAAATTGAAAATATTTTCTAAAATTATATTTTTTATCTGTTAGCAACTTTCTACCAATGACTTCTGCTTTGGAGCTTTTAAATAAAAGTAATCATTTTTGCAATCGATTTATGTATGAACCTTTAGTTGACCAGAAGAATTTTATTGAAGACCCGAAGCCCGAAGAATGATTGCCAAACCCTATGTATATCGCTGTTGTAAGAGTCGACGGCACCGTCTCATATAACAAAATGGGTACCTATCACATAGTAATATAAAATCTAGTGTTGCATGCAAGCACCGATTTGGCATTTCTAAGAATTGACGTTCTTGGTGTAATTTGAAATATTCATAGTGTGTTAATTTTAATACCCTGCATTATTTCTTTTGCATCATCAACAGCTAAGTACTTAAGGCATGCCACTGCTACTGTCATATTTAGCTTTCTAGAAACATTGTTATATTGGTTGCCTATGTAACTTTGTCACATGAACTTCAAACCTTTCAGATGGCTCTGTATACACGAATTGCCATTATTTCATTTTCTAAGTGCAGTTTTGGCTTGTTCTATACAACAATTTAGGCGTTTGCCTTTATTTAATTTAAAATGTAAATTATTGTTTTTATTCGTGTCTATTTTAGACATTAATGAATACGTATACTACTATTTTCTATTTTTAAATAGTGTTTCGGATATATTTGAAATACCTACAATTGTGGACACAAAAATTCTTATACCTAATTGTAAATACAGCTCATAGTCAATTATTATTATGTTTAAGATCTATACAAAACGAGCACTATATTACCGTTGGTGCTTCCATCATTTTATCCGCAATTGTATCTCTTTAAACATATCAGCAGAAATTTGTATTATCATATTTACTAACATTTACTAATATATTTTTAATAATCTGTCCATCTTTCTCCAACTTTAGAACAACCCCATATATAAGAGAAAATCGGCAACATATTGTGACAGATAATGTTTGAAAAAACATATTATAAAGCGTTTGCAAATATCTAATTATGTTTGTGATATACCTAAATTAAACGTTCTAAATGTGTTTGAAGTATCAGCAATTAAATTTAAAGTTTAATTCGTTCGGATTTATCAGTATATGTTTTAAGTAGGAATAAAAACCCCAACTTATAACTGTAAGGTGTGACAAGGAATTCCTTAGATTTTACAGTTTTCTGTATTGTTGCAGCGGACTCCACCTACGAAGTGGCTACAGAGTCGGTAACGCTACCGCTTCCTGGCTTACCGGCGGCCTATGCGGTGACGCCGGCAACGTCAGGAAACTACACCAGCGCCACAGTAACACACAGCGGAGCTTACCTAAACCTCCCCGAAAGTTCAGTCAGCCTCCTGATCCCAGATGGCGCGGTGTCGCGCGCGCGAAAGCACGATCTGTTCCTATCGATACTCAACGAGGATTGCTTTCGCCCAAAGCTCGCCGAAAACCTAACACAACTCAGCCCCGTGGTCTCCTGCGGGCCCAACGTCACCCTCAACAAGGCGGTGGTCCTGAAGATGCCGCACTGCGCGGACCTGGCGAAGAGCAACTGGTGCATCTCGGTCCTCCAGAGCGACTGCAGCGATTCGCAGTGGCAGACCGCGGTCACTCTGGGGCAAGAGACCATCAACACGGAGGTTTTCTGTCAATTAGACAACGAGGCGGCCTACCTGGTGAGCGACTCCTTGTCGCGCTACGTCCTTGTGGGCCAGTCGCTCAACGGGTTCGCCGTGAAGCGCCTCAAGCTCGCCGTCTTCGCCCCCAAGCTCTGCTTTCAGTCCTCGGCGGACTACAGCGTCAGGGTGTATGTGTTGGAAGACACGGACAGCTCGATGGAAACCGTCTTCGGCCAGGAGAAGCGTTTGGGGGGCATCCTCATGGACGACTCGCGGGTCATCCACTTCCAAGACGGAGGCAACAATCTCTGCCTAACTCTAGATAACATTAGTGAAGGCTGGAAAGCTAAGCCCAGTTCTGATTACCAGGAAATCCCATTCAGACATCTGTGGCAGGCCAATAGTAACAGCTTGCATTGTTCCTTTACTCTAGAAGCTTACGAAATCCACCACGGCTTAAACTTTACAATTACAGTAAATCAGAAGGGATTCAACAACCACCAAACCTTCAGGGTGGCTTGCAAGGATGATACTAGTTTTTCCAATAGGACTAATTCCCCATTTGTGCCAAAAATAACTATTCAGAACGAGTCGCCCCGATCCACTGCCGAGTCCTCCAAGTCTTTCAAGCAGTTGAGCCAAGATGAACACACCAATACTCCCAAAAGTGCCAAGAGCTTTAAACTAGCAACTCAGGATGAATCTGTAACCCCAAAGGTGGCTAAGAACCTTATACTGACTGACAGAGGGGTTTCCACTTGTGATGACTTTTCTTTCCGGCTGAATCGGCATATTAAGAAGCAGATTTGCCAATGCCTAGATCCTCCGAACTCGAGAGGCAATGACTGGCGCATGTTGGCCCATGCACTCTCTGTCGATAGGTACATCAATTATTTTGCAACGAAGCCATCTCCTACCGAGAGCATTTTAGACTTGTGGGAAGCCAGGAATAGGCAAAGCAATGCTCTGACGGAGCTTGTTAAGATTTTTAGGGACATGGAACGATATGATGCCGCGTCGATCTTAGACAGCAGTTTAGGCCCCAACTGGTTATAAATTTAGGGATTCAGTTATGCTGATGTTTTGTGGTTAGATTTAAGTGTTTTGTTGTGTACATACAAAAAGCGCGAGTTTAGTACTGGTACTGAATATTTTGTTGTTTCACAAGTGTTTGTTAGAAATTTTAAATGTTTTCTGTCCAGTTTATAAGAGGAATATTTTTAGAAAACAATTGGAGTGGTAATCAAAATGAGTATCAAAGTTAATCAACTGGATTTTAAAATGAGCGTTAAAGTCTGATATATTTTTTATTAGGCAGTAAAGGTTTAATTACTGGATTTTCAAAATAACCAGTATGGAACCTCACGATGTGTTTTAACTAATTAGTTACACCTTCCCCTAATGGTTATGTAGAAAAGGGGTGCATCATACATACTTGAGCATGGCCTAAGACTGCAAATAACTATCTGAAAACCTCAATATAGAAATAACGTTTAATTTATAAGGTTAATTACCATATATACAGGGCCCCCAAGCAACCACCTATATAAGATATGATTTGCCTGCTAGAATATAAAAATGTATTTGACACAGTATAGACAGCGTCTATAAATCAAACAAGTAGAGACACTCACTGTCGATTCCTTTGATGTTAAAATACTGATTTGAATGGCTCCTGGGGGTACTTTCCGATAGTACTAACAGATGGCGCCACTACTTTATCACATATAAGGTCACTAAAGTGTAAGGTACCGCCATTAGTGATTTTTTTTTATATCTACTTGTCGCACAATTTTCTCAAACTGGGGATAAAAACACAATCTAACTATAATTTGACTTTACACCAAAAAGAAAATCCCCAACAAACTAGTGTCTTCCCTATTGCACTTGGGAAATTTGTATTTGTTATATTTATCTCACAATTTTCTCACGTGAGGAATGGAATGGCGGTACTTTACACTTACAGCCAGTCTTTAAAGGCCACTAATCTGACGTTAACTTTAATTTGCAGCTAAAATAAACAAAAGCGCATCAAAACGTTAGTGCTTATGACACTTTATTCATTAGTAAACAAATTTTGATGCGCTCTTGTTTATTTTAACAGCGAATTAAAGTTAACGTCAGATTAGTGGCGTTAAGACTGGCTGTTAATGTATTAATGTAGTGACCTTAATCACATATGATTGGTAGCAGAGACAGTAACTGGCTCTGATTGATAGAACTTTGTGCTGCCACCTAGTAGTGAAGCTTAGAAATAACCCCCAAGGCACTGTCCCAGGCACTCCAGACAGGTTTTTGGCATGAGTGTCTACTTGTTTGATGTATGAACGCAGGTATAGATACTTTAGATTAATATGAATGAAAAAACGATCACCTGAAAAAAATCCCCTGATAAGAACGCCACGGGAAAAATGCCTCTGGACTATTTCCTGCATCGTCTATTATCCAATCAAATGCCATGCTTTTTTAAAATTCTACAAATCACATGTTTTTATAGTGGCCAAGAACACTATACTAAGGACACGCAACTCCCGTTTCGAAGCGGACCGCTAAAAGCTGACAAGTAAGGCGGCCGTGGTGTACAATTATTCGTTCACAAAACTCGTGAACTGTCAATGTCAAACATTTGCTGAGTGTAACTGGAAATTCGGACCATGTTTTAACAATTAATAACACACTTGAAATACACTCCATTGGATTAACAACCGTAAACTGACTTTTAACCGCGATTACAGGTTAATTTAGCTCGCTTCCAACTCTCGAACGGCAGTACACGCTGTCGACAGCGCCGCGACGGCTATCCCCGACATAAGGGCCGCTTTTATATACAGCCGTCATAGGAAGTTGCATCTCCTTAGTATAGTCTTCTTGATAGTGGCAAAGATCAAAATTTTCCCTTGGGATTTTATTTTTGTTATTTACATCCATGGCAACCACCAAAGACGTCATTTGAACTATCAGCATAAATGTCATATTCATTGCGGACCGATACTAAATTAACTGATATTTAGGAAATAGCCCACAAAATGTATTTTTGGGTCATGAGTTTGCTCGAAAAAATGTTTACTCAAGATTTGTTGTTTTTGGCAAAGTCCCTTGACAAGCTAACTTTGATAAATTTGATCAAGTTATTGTGTGTCTTGTGCATTGCCAAAACAACAAACTTTAGTAAGACATTTTTACCGGCAAAATCATGTGTCCTTAATGACCTTAATACATTATTACTGAAAAACCACTGTGGAAAATGCAGGAAATCCAAATGTGAGCAATAAAATATAATTTGTATGACCATGTGAAGAAATTATTATTACTGTTATCATTATTGAACATCTTTTAATTGTTGTATAACTATTGTAACGATGATTACATCTTTATTTTACTTTAAAATGTGGTTTTCTCTTTTTATTCTTAATTGTCATGGTTGCTTGAGGTACCAACAATTATTGGCAACCAAATTTCTGTTTGTTTGACATATTTTATCAATGTTACATATTTTTAGTTCTGCAATTTTGTTATTTTGTGGCTTACATCTGATTTTCCTGATGGTCTTCTTCCAGGGAAGTTTTTTCCTAAATTCTTAATTTGATTTGTAATGTGTTTAGTTATTAACTTCTATTTTTCTGGAAGGGCTAGACGACACTCCGAAGTGGGCTTATGGGTGCCTGATTAAAATTCTAATCCTAAAGATTTTGGAACTGTCACACCTCAGAAGTAGAATGGGTTGCCTATTTACCAAATTTAAGACGTTTCTATTTGATATCAGCATCCTGTGCACTGTTAAGTGGTTAAAGATTAATAAATATTTGATTTCTCATGCTTTTAAGTACATTATAAAAAAATCCGTAAATTACCTGAAAGTAACGGGCATTTGACTTCATCTTTATAATAAATTTTTTGTGCTAATATTAAGTGCTAAAGGATGCATGACAGAACTTTTTATTAGTAGCATTTATGTCTGCAAGCTTTGTACTTTTCCTGGTTCTATAGAAACTTAAAAACATTTGAAGAATACTTATAAAAAATTAATTTGTAAATGTGTCATTATAGGATATATCTGCTGTAGAACTCCTGCATCGTGTGTCAGAGAACCATGTACTTGACAAACAAAGATTACATATGTATTTTTTATACTAATATTGTAGTTTATATAATAGCTGAGCAGAAACTGTTTGACTGAATATTAAATATATTTTGTTATTCATATCTCATCATTTTCTGGTACTTAGAAATTGTATAATTAAATTAAAAAATTATATTTAAGCTCATATATGGCAGTATTTATCAATAAGCATAATCAAAATAGTCATACCTGGCAGTATTTAATAACAATCATAATTAAATTACATTAAAGTTTGAAACATGAATCATCCTATTTAGATGATGGAGCAGTGGGTAGGATAATATTAAATCAGAATTTTACATCTTTAAAACTTATTTATATCTTGTTAGAATATGGAATCAGCATTATATAAAAGGTTTATGTTTTGATGTTGAATTTTCTCAAGGAAAAATCCAAAAATTAATACCTACAAGTAATTATATTTGCAAAAGGACTGGTACTCATTTTGGTAACCATTTCGGGAGAACCTCAAAGGCTTTATGAATTTAAAGTTTCGTCCTTTAGGGCGAGGGCAAATTATTTTAGCATAGATGAGAATTTGAGCTTTTAAGTGCAATTGTCTCTTATATTCTGGAGTTTTTCGAAATTGTTTTGGAACGGGGACCAGAGGACCTCAAAATTGTGCAATTTATGGGCAGCAGCGGCGTAATTAACACTTGTTAATGGGGCACTTGATAATCTGCTAGATTCTATTGTAACGGTCGGTGTATTATACAGTAGGAGTATTACAAAGATGCCACTTTAAACGAAAATGAATGTAAATGTAGAGTTTTATACAAAAATCAAAAGTAGTTTTTTAGATATATATTAGACTATTTGTACAGACTATATTTTAAGTTGCGTAATAGACGGAGTTTTTACGTTGAAATGTACGACGATGTATTTTAGAATATATTTAACGTGTATATAGTCAAATACAGTGACATTTTTATATGGACGTATTTTATTTTCCTGCTTCCAGTGACATATATCTTAGGGACGTTCATAAAGTGATATCGGCGCTGCATCCTGACGACCCCAAGGCAATGTTACCAATATGACAGCCCATAAAATAACTGTATGTCCATCTACGGCCCTAATGGAATTGCGATCGCCACCTTCGATATTGAATTCCCAGGGGATTTCTTTTCTGCTTTAGAGCAAATCTAGTTACTTATCCATTGCGAAATCTTAAAGCTAGGACGAAGCGCCTCGTAAGCTCACTTAAAAATTTAGTGTACCAATAAAGCACGGAGCGGCGAAATAAATTGCGACTCCTAAAGAAGATAAATTCATTTCTGAAGATTTAAAATCTGCTGGCATTTTTCTAACCAAGCTGGAGCCGAAGAATGCTGGAAAATATCGTCAGCTGCCGCGAACGGCGCAATCTACGATAATTGTGCCTTACTCGATTAATCTATAAATTAAACGGCGCTTTTAAATGGTTTTCGGGGCTCAGCGATGATAAATTCGGAACGAGAGCCTGTAACTTGCGGTAGAAATCAACTTCAAGTTATGCCGTAATTTATGGCTGACCGAGGGGACGCGCCATAATCACGAATGGTAAAAAAGATAACACAATCCGATTTTCTTCGACGCCTCGCCGTTCAGTTTCAGTATGTTGAGGAGAGTGGCTGTGTGCCAATGACAAGGAAATTTACGCCCGCGATATTTTTACCGCCTCAGACGAAATAACACCAAGGCAACGCTCTTGAGACCCGTCGTGATTTTTAAAAAGTGTTCGTAATGCGAGGAAAATCATGTTTGGATTGAGTTTCGTTCATGCAGATTAAAATTTTTGCCAACACAATTAGTTTGCCACTAAATCTATATAGAAAACCTATTTTTAGCTACTTTTGCAACTTATTGAATTTAACGCTTTTCCACAAAAATATTTTACTAAAACACGATCGATGTTGAATAAAAATATTACTTTCAACATATTCCAGCCTTTTACAATATTTTTTTCAATACTTTTTTTAAGGGGCGTAGCATATTAATTTATGTACTTGTATTTTTAGCTTATGCAATGTGAAATACTGCAGTTGCTTTTACAGTAACAGCCTTGCGGCAGCATCCGGATTACCGTAATATCTCAACTAATGCCAACATCCGGGATATAGGGCCTTGTAAACGGCTCGGGGTAGTTCCTTGAAGAATGTCGACATCCGCTACCGCTCAGTATAGTTTACAAAGTTCTACTTTTGTGTGTTAAATTGATGTGATATTCTTATGCCGAGTGCACAATTTACACTTAAAAAACACTACACTTTTATACCCCAAAAATGGGATTACATCATGAGACACACTCACAAATAGCAGATACTGTTCATCTGACAAGCAGTGCTCAGCTGAATTTATACTATGCAAAACTGTCTTAATGTGAGATAAATGGCACATTGTTCTTAATTGATATGTTTAATTTCCACTGTGAGACTGCATCTTAATGAGCCCATATTTCTCTACTTTCACTTCTGGTTATAGAAAAATAATTTATTCATAGGAACAGCTATTGTAGTTATTATTATATTCTGCTAATTACAAAACTTACAGCAAAACAAATCCTTTCAACAAGTCAAGAAAACAACCTGTATAGTAAATCGTTTTGAACAAAATATGTAATTGTATTAAAACAAATATGTCAGTCGCAAAAAGTGGAGCCTGGAAGACCAATTTTGAACACAGTTTTGGAACTATCTAACAAAAGTACTGTGCCGACTAGTATTAAGTAGAATAGGGACGGATTTCCCCCACTACTTTTAATTGATTAAGCTCCACTTTTAATTGATTAAGCCCTGCGGTCAAATTGCCTGTGGCTTTTTAATAATTAAATTGCCTGGGGCGTCGGCCATTTTGATGTCGTCACATAATTCATATAGCGTCGTCCAGTTTGATTTCGTCACACGGCGGCCATTTTGGATTTTGACTTCGCCACTGGTTGCTATGACGCCATTTTGTTTCAACTAGCCATTTTGGATTTTGAATTGTCACCATTTTGTTTTAGGCGGCCATTTTGGATTTTGGTTTCGCCATGTGATGGTAATGCCGTTTTGGATTTTTGATTTTGCTCGCGCCATTTTTGGATTTTGAATTAGTCACGTATTGTTCTGTATACGTCACGCCACACACTTTCTCTCTCACAATCATGTTATCTCTCTTGCATTCGTTTATCTTTGTCGTACGGTTATGTCTTGCACGTTCTAAAGTCATATTTTACTTTAAAAAGTTTTATCATCTAAGCCGGACTCGAACCTGCTGCTATCGTATTGCGATCCTTATACCATAACCACTGAGCTATCGCGACTGGTTATAAACTTTCTCTTCGAAGTCCCTCACTATGCAGACTGTTTAAATTGTTGTCTATTTAAAAAAAACTTTTTTGCTCTAATCTGGATTCGAACCTGCGAACATTGCATTGCGATCCTTACATGCTTACCTCTACGCTACGGAGAGTGGTTCCAACTTTCTATTTCAATATCCTGTACTATACAGACTGTTTAAAGTGTTGCTTGCCAATCCTCTTATGAAATCTTGATTGATGTTAGACGCAACTTCGTGTAACTTAATGTGAAATAAAAGAGTTAAATATGGTAATAGTACATTGTGTATCTAGGACGAAAAGTATAACATTCCCAGACGACTGTGAATATTGTTGGGTGAGGCGAATGCCGAGCCCAACAACACAGGAGTCTGGGAATGTTGCTTTTTGTCCAAGATACACATACTATTTTTCCGCCGATCGATACGAGTAATTAAAAAAAATAGTAAATAGTACTCAACTACTCCCTGCCTAGGCCGGGAATATTATTCCTGTACAGTTTTATTGTAAATTACTTAGCAACGGCTGATGTAATCGAACGTTTGAATTATTCCTGTACAGTTTTATTGTAAATTACCTAGCAACGGCTGATGTAATGGAATGTTTGACTTTGCTCAACAAAATTTTGTCAATAATTTGTCAGTTCTAGTACGATTGGCGGAAAAATATTTTTTCTTAAAGTATTGTATCTGTATACATATTTATTCACTTAAAATTAATAACAATATTTGTTTTTTATTTTTATTTCAAAAACTAAATAACGTTTAACATAATAAAATACTGTGCGTAAAGCTTTTTACATAATTGTCGTTACAAACTAAATTATCGCGGAACAAACTTAGGAAATCTAACATAGACACATTACTCATTCTAAAATATAAATACACTAGCTGTCACCCGCGACTTCGTAGGCTCGAGGTTCTTTATTTGTGTATTAAATAAATCCCATCCCATTCCATTCCATCCCCGTCCCCGTCCCTTTTCCCGTCCCCGTCCCTTTTCCCGTCCCGCCTCGTTTCCTCTCCTCCCCTCCCATCCCATCCCATCCCTTTTCTTTTCGCCCCGTCCCTTTTCCCGTCCCCGTCCCGCCCCTCCTCGTTCTCTCCCCTCCCCTCCCATCCCATCCCTTTCCGTCTAGTTCCGTCCCATCCCGTCCCTTCCTTATCCGTCCCGTCCCGTCCTGCCCCCCGTCCTCCTCCCATCCCATCCCATCCCTTCCCGTCCCGTTCCGTCCCGTCCCGTTCCGTCCCTTTCCGTACCGTCCCGTCCCGTCCCGTCCCGTCCCGTCATCTCCTATTATCACCTTCAGGGGACAAATTTTCAGGGAAATATGCAGTTAATTCCAGTTTTGAATTAGTTTTGACTAGTAAATTCTGGCGTTTACTAAATTCAGCTTTTAACTGCAGCACATCAATTGTAAAAGGTAAAGTTGCAAATTCACTCATGGCATTGGTATCAGCATGAATCTGTAATTGCAATTTCATGTGACGGTTGCAAGTTTTTTATTTTGTTTTAAAATGTTTGTTTTCAAAACATTTCATTTCGAAAACATGAAAAACTCAAAAGTATTGAAACTTGGAGTTCTACTTCTTTAGACTGTAACCTAATGTATACATATCTCAGATGTTCAAAATGTATCTAAAAGACAGGAATCAGAATTGTTTTTTTTTCTACTCTTGAATAAAACTGATAGAACTTGTTTTCAGATCGTGCTTTGTGCTATCAATGACATTCACCATATACCAAAATAGTGTAAATTTTTTTGCTAGTTAAGTCACTGACATTTTATGATTTAAACCGGGTCTTTAAACTTACAGACGTCAGAATTAACTGTCATAAATAGCTTTAAGATCACATTATGTCTTCTAGGTAAATATTAAGTATCTGTGTTGCCACGAAATGTGTACGTTTGGTTGCAGTTGAAATTATTATTAATGCTTTTTGCTGAAGCGAAGCTTCTTTTCAAGCGACTATTTACACTATTCTTGTTTATTATTATAGTTTGTTAGTTGCCAGTGTAATCTGTTTAATATTTAGTTTATATTCTGGAATGTCCAAATACTAAGAAAAGTGTAGCGATACTAAAATAAGAAAATATTGGTGCTCCTTATACTATTACAAGTGTGACTTTGCTTCCATAAAAAATAAAATCGACATTTACTTCTTCAAAATAATTTTATAAGTATCCACTTGAAGCAACTGTAAATACGTTTGCTTTTCTAATTCGGCAGTGAAAACTTATATTTTTCACATCCATTTCGGTTAGGAAGAACACTACTTTTCCTAACAAGTATGGAAAAGTGTAATATATGAAGATAACCCATAAAACCCTTTAATATAAATATTTACTACAATCTCTTT
This sequence comes from Agriotes lineatus, assembly GCA_940337035.1. NCBI lineage: Eukaryota > Metazoa > Arthropoda > Insecta > Coleoptera > Elateridae > Agriotes > Agriotes lineatus. The sequence goes on from OW679198.1 coordinate 44,535,482, forward strand.
ACATTGATTTTGATAATGACTAAAAATTACTCGATTTTTAGAATTTTAAAATTTTCTATAGGTACCTATCTACAAAATTTTCAAGAACTGACTGTTGTCGGTTGATGTGTGAAACACGGACGTAACGTGTTGTTTTCGTTACTCGCGCTTCGCAAGGGAAAGTTCACTGATTCTTACTAACTTGTTATACAAAAAACTAGTCTACCACCCGGATTTGCATTATAAAATTCGATATTATGTAGTTTGGTTATAACACGGTACAAATTTTTAACCATAATATGTGGCATGTGGACATGATTTTTAGCAACTATGAGCAGATATTAAACTACAGTGCGAACGTTGGCTGTGGAACGCTCCAAATAAAAAAATCCCCGATCATCTGCGGCCAAAATCCTCGGACACGTAGATTTTTATTTTTATTTGGGCATTTTTTGAAATAAAATGCATATATACAGGGTGTCCCGCGTATGAGGTATGGCGTTATCGATGTTTTTTTAAATGGCAACCTCCTTTTTTTGTTACGGAATTTGAAAGAACGCATCTTTTTACTTACGTTAAGCTCATTTTCGAATATAGATAAGATATTTAAAAATATCGCACAATTACAACTTTAATGGTGACATACTAACTTACAAAATGTGCAACAACACGGTTATTGCTCTCCTCACTGCATGCTTTTAGTTTTATAAAGCTTGCGTAACGTAAATAATACACAAGTATTTGAAAGAGACTCAATGTTAGTATGTGTAATGTACCCTTGTATCAAGATATTATAATTATCCTTTATCGGAATGTATTCTTTATCATACCGCACTAATTGGTCGCCAATTTGTAATATACCATTTATTAAGATATTGTAATTATACCACTTTTGACATATAACGTCTTGTTTGGTGATTTATATGAAAATTTATATTGATCTCAATATACAAAACTGACTTACATTTACTACAGAATACTTCAAGTAATGAAGGCTTTATACATCACAAGAAATTATCCCTAATTATAACAAATCAAACTTGGTTAGATAACCTACATTGAAAGTTCAATCAAATGTTCACTGACCTTTGTTGTCTTTTTCAGAGATACCTGACTTTGAAATTCGCTCTCCTTTGCTCAACACCCACGCTGGCAATTCACCTGGTTGTCTAAGATCCAACTCGCTGTAGAATTTAATATTTCTTTCCTTTATAATAGGAAACCAATCCATTGGCACAAGACACAGTCACTCACGCACTGAAGCTACGTTAAATGACTGTTAAAACCATTGCATCCACAATAGACTTGACTTATTATAAATTATAGTAATCTCATATTATTCTATCAAATTATAACACGGAAAGCCATTTTTACCACTGTGTATATAATATTAGAATTATTACTTATTTCTTTACCAATGAAAGGAATTGAACCTCAACGTGATTTTTAACAAATTTCAAGTCAATATTATTTTTATAATATTCAATCACTCAAAGTCATGGGCGTAAATAGTAACTGTCCAAAATGACTTCCACAAAAATGTTCAACCTGGTTACTATCTCAACTACCACCAGCCATTCATACGACTGTTCTTGCAACTTAATTCTGAACTGACTGGATTAAAAAAAAATAAAATTTATAATGCAGGCGTTTGCAGGTTGCATTACATATGTTATACAGACGATTCAAACGAAACTATACATTTGCCATTTTTAAATATAGGCAACTCAAAATAGCTACGCAGTATATTGCGATATCTTAATTCATACTTCAGCTGTCGTGGATCAAGGATGTTTGATTGAAATAAATTGGGGTTATGTTTGATTGTTTAGATAAGCATATTTAAATAGTAAAAAATGAATTGAAGCGGAAAAAACCGACATGACCTTAATGTTTGACCATAGAAATGTTTCAGCAGTGAACAATTGTATGCTCCGTGATATCCAAATAGAAATCTGCCTAAATAAATATTAAGTTGAATACCGAAACATCCTATGGCAAGTATTCTGGGTTGTTTATTTTGAAAATGGCCGGCTCTTATTTCTTCGTGCATCACCCTGTATTATAGCTGATATCTTACAGTTGTCTTACTTATTTTTACGAAAGACCTTTACAACTGTTGCTGATACAAATGTTAATACAACTAAAGTGGAAATTGTAACCTTTAAGCTAAAGATTTCAAGTTTTAAACTAGATGCCTTTGCTTTTCTAGTACAAATCTTGATTTCCAGTCTAGAGATCCGCACCTCTAAACTAGAATTTTGACTTCTAAAACTTTGTTCATTATAATCTTTCAAAATCAGCGTACTTTCTACATACATACTCGTAAATAAGCACTGCAGTGCATAGACAAAATGAAGCTGGGATAAACAAGTCACAATACTTTTGGATCATTACAAGAATACACTTATCTTTAAAATTTAAAGGAATAGATACGTCAAGTAACACGTGCTAAAAGTGAAAACTGATGTTTCGATGACTATTCATCAACGTTGGAACACAATCATGAGTTACTGTAAATGCTAAGGTTTAATATGGTCAGCAAGTGATCCTTAGAAGAGCAAAAATACGGTTGGTTTTTAATATAATAATAGTTCTGGATATTGTTTTAAGAAAAGTACATAGAGCAAAATTAGATTGTAGGTGTTCTCCGAATGATGTCATTTTTTAACAGTGTCTATTATGATATGTTTTATCGAACTTTTTCCACTGTCTCCAGTGTTTATCACACGTTTCCGGAGTTTCTGATCTACTCTCGTCCTCTGGTAACTCCTGGTTAGTCCTGAGACGGACTGTTTTTAGTACGTTTTTATCACGTACACTCGTGCCTACCTCGGGGTCTGAATCCGGGACCACTGATTACTGTGATTACGAGTCTGATACTCTTACCACTAGGCCACCGCGTTGGTGCACCATAAGGCTCCTAGGATCCCAATAGTACCTAACCTTACTAGAAAAATTAAATTATTGTGGGCACGTGTAGCGAAGTTTTCACAAGCAAGAAATGTAAGAGACTCTTGTTTTACGCTTAAATTGCAACTCAGGGCAAGACATAATTTCAAATGAGTTTGTGGATTCATGGAAGCACGACATTAATAAAATTAAATGAGTATCGACAGAAGCAAACTGTTTTATTTATTGATTCTTTCAAACTCTCATTTTTTTCAGACTAATTATTATTATAGAGCTCAACATTACAATGAAAAATCGCGAGCTACAAGAAAACACATGTAGCACAAAATAATTTCGCTAACCTTTTTTACTCCACGCCACTGGCTAATCCCTTCGGAACTTTGCAACCGCTCTGCGTGAGATATCTCCAAGTTGGCCCTGTTGAATCTCGTCTAAAAAACCAATTCCTTCGAAGAATCTGTGTAAATCGCTCCAAAACAGAACAGACCAGCACCAAACTTGGATGAAAACACTGTACAAAATCTGGTGTGATACACGCACACAACTTCCTTTTACAGTAATCTTATAATTGGCCAAAAATTTGATTTTAAATTTTTAAGCATTTGTCAATAATTTTAAAAAATTACAAACTACAAAAACGGTGCAAAACAGAGCGTTAGACGAAGAGACAAATTTTCTCTAGAATTTTAAGCTGACTTCAAAAATGTAATAATATACCGGGTGTTCTATTTAAAATAGGAGTTAATAAAAAAAAATAGAAAAAAAACAAAAGAAACCCATTTTAGAAGTATTCAACTGGAAAATCACCTATCTTACATCAATACGCATTAAAAATGCAATAAAAATGAGAAGTTTGAAAAAAATCGTTATAGCCGTTTTTGAAAAAATCGAAAAAAACTGAAAAATCACAAGAGTAAACACCTACTTCCGGTTATGAGATTTTCTTCAAAAGCTTGCTGTCACATCTACATAGTACACAAAACTTATATATGAAGTTTCAACACCATACCTCTTTTCGTTTTTGAGATATTCTGTTCACAGACACACAGACACACACACACACACACACACAGACAGACCAATGAAAAAAATATGTTTTTTGGGTTCAAGAAACTCTGAAACGTGAAGGTGTGTTGAAAACTCAATTTCGAATTTTTGGGGTGAATCCAATACTACCTTTACTGTAAAAGGAAGTAACAAGTGATGACTATTTATTTGCACGTAGGGTGATTGGTCACAAAACCAATTTGCAACAAACGCCACATTAAAAGCAAGACAACTTGAGTTAACCTATAAAAACTGATGAGAAGCCGACGTGGTATCCCCGTCGAATTCAATTAGCAAAGATCTTTGAAAGTTTGTCATCGCATCTATGTATACCCTTGATAAAACAAAAGATACTAAAGTCATCGATTGGAATCGGAAAAAGAACACTTGCAATAAAATGAAGTTTTGCATATCGCTAATATTAAAAGATGCATCAATTAATTACATTAAAACCCTAGGTTTAAACATAAAACTAAATATACCGTTGTCGTTAGCGCATTTTGGAGCACACTTGTACCCAAAATCACATCTATCCGTAGCCGAGCCATGTAGAAGCGATTTTAGCATGTGTAGGGTAACGCTCCACACCAAACCTAGATGTTATGCCGAAAAGATGATTTTACAGCTCTTCTGCTCATGTATAAATGTTATCTACCAGGGAAAAATGTTCTTAACAGAGATCTGCACACATAGCGAAAACGTGACGCTCGCATCTGTAATTTTGCACGAAAACAGAAAGTCCAACAAATTTTCCAGTAGATGAAGGCTTCAAAATGTCCGAAAACACCTGCTTCAAGTATATGCCGAGCACACTGAGTGCATAATCGGTTCCCAACGGCTTTAACTTTACATACATTTCTAGGTTTCGTGTGTACAATATTCAATTTGTTGTGCTTGCAGGTTTCTAATTGTGGATACATACAAATTCCTCAGTTACAACCCTTGGAATCTGTGTTGTCAACGATTTCGGCTTCCATCTGAACTCGAGTGATCTCTCTAATATCAGCTTCCAGTGCACAGCAATGGCCTCGTCTGCTTTTTCAGTGCACATAGTGCAAAATTTTGGTGTTGTGACCCCATAAAAACTTGTCCAAAAGTTTTGTTCTGTGTTCACTAAAACTAACATGTGGCCTTAATCATTTGCTGGCTCTATGTGTGGCTGCAAATGGGATTTTCAAGTGTATTCTAGCTTGGTTTTGTCAAACGTAACTCCACATTTATCCGGTAAACCATAAAACTTTGGATTGCAATTGATGTTATATGAGACGCATTTTGCATGTGTGCTTATCTTAAATTACTATGAATTAATTGGCTATTATATATATCTTATTTTAAAAACAAACCTATTCCCTAAGTGTGACTATTTACAATTGTCGATAAATTCTACGGCAAGAAGGCCTCTAACTAATTACCAGAAAAAAAGTCCAGTACCAGATGCTTACAACTAGATACTTAACAACTGCAGAGGGGCTAGGAATGATTGCAAGCCCCTGAAGCCTATCCACAACACTTCACTAACTTGAAACACTTGTTAAGTTGTATAAATTGGTATTTATTATATTTTTTTACTAGGGCTTTGTGGGAAGCCAAACAAAACACCAACTTGATTGTGACCCCAGTTGATGTTGTATTGTTTCTTTCTTTTTATTTTATTTAAGTCAAGGCTAATGCTTATGCTATCTGATTACAGTTTCAAGTTCAAATTATGACATTTATATGGAATATTTTAATTTAGTATTTGAAATGCTAGAATTATTTTAATTCATATCGTATCTGTATTATTAGTTTAAGTTGCATTCACTGCAATATTTATTCTTTATTAGTGTGGTGTATCAAGAGTAGAATCTGATAAAGTGACCATGAAATTAAGTATCCAGGCAAATGATTAAATGAAGTTGTTGCCGTTATTCCAAGTGTAGCATTTCAGAAGAAATGACTTAGTTGTAGAGATATGAAGTATTCTAAGAGAACAAGAAACGTTATTTTAGAAATTCGTACTTTATGAGTCCCATATTTAATTAACTCTGACAATATTTAGTAGCTGGGGAATATTGAAAATTCGACTATTTAAGAAGAGTCCCGGGTGGTGTAGCTTGAACAAGCGTCCACGTTCGATCAGTAGAGTTAAGCAACGCTCTTTCTGGTCAGAACTTGGATGGGAGTTCCACGGCTGCTTCTCTCGTTGCCTCGTGGTACGGCTGCCACGAAAATAGTTGGTCCCGGAAGTCATAATAACATCATGACAGCCGTTAGTGGGGTTGGAAGTCTCCATAAAATGTACAGCGACGCCTATAATTGGCCTAACGGCTGTTGGTTAAATACGAAATAAATACAAAATAAATAAAATAAATAAAAGATTATTTAGGTTAACTGACGCAACATCTTCACAATCTACAGTATCGTGCAACAGGAAACTCTAATTGGATAATAAATATAGATCATCATCGCTTTCATCGATGCAATAGTAGAATCACGTGATAAAAACTCTGTGGGGAGTTCGGGAAGTGTTAATTCTATAAATATAAATTTATGGGAAAAGCAAACGCTAACGTCGGAGCTACGGTAAGCATAGTGTTCCATAGCATAATTGTTCGTAATTCTTACATCGCGAGTATGTTGAGCAGAGAATTAGAGGATATTTTAAAGAATTTATCTACTGTATTGGCACACAACTTTTTGGGGTACAGAAGAAATATTTGGAAGCACACTTACCACCATTACTTACATGCTTAAAAAAACCTTATCGAGAGGGCTTCTATCTTAGATTCTATCTTACGATTGCATGTCGGTGATTATTACATCGCTCTACCCAGAATTCAGCGCGCTCGGTCACTTGAGTTGTCAGTTGTCAAAGTGAAGTTATGTGTCTGTTTGTTTGTTTTTTATAGGCAACTTATTTCATCGCTCTACTTAGAATTCAACGCGGTCGGTCACTTGAGTTGTCAGTTGTCAAAGTGAGTTTGTGTGTATACGCAATCCATAATAGTTATTTACGTATAGAAGTAGATTACGCCCGTAGCCAAAATTTAAGACCCGACGGAAGAGGGCCTTTATTTGACTAAGGGCGTAATCTACTTCCGACCTGAGGTACGTACAAATTTTTACACACAACTGCATGGAACAAACATAGAATAAATGTAGGCTGTTTTAATGCCAAAAATTGCTACCACAGTTAAGGTGCCGGGCGGTAAAGTAATTTGCGGGCAGCAAAGTTACTTTACCGCCCGCGTGTTTATTTTACCGACCGCAAATTACTTTACAGCCAGTCGGGCGTAAAGTTGTGCTTGCAGTCGTGGTAACTAAGATGTAAACTCTAATTTTTGGCCCGGTTGTGCGTAAAATAGGTTACGAGAAGACTTTCAAAAATTACTGTTTGACACAAGGCCACTTGATAACGGTTTTTTAACGCATTTTACGATGTAAATAAGGAGGTAATAATATTCTACGTGTTGCAAGTTTATTGTATTAGTTGCTCAGATAATTATTTTATTGTTTACTGTTGATTACGAGGTTATCTTGTGCATATAACATTACTTTATTAGTTGTGTAACAGCGTATTGTATACATATATTGTATTTTACGCAACTAAGCTTGCTGTAGGTAATCTATGTTAACCTACTATTGAAATTCAAGTATACGATTTTCCTAACCATTACGCGAATTTGTAATTTCCCATTATTCGCACACAAAATCGTATTTAGTTATTTGTACGTTCAATCTCCCAAAAGCTTTAATGCGATTATTCAGAATTGGCGCACAGCCGAAGGAAAAATATCTCCATCTCTGGAAGACAGTGGCAGCCATATTCTGAGAAATCGGCTATATGCTCAGTGACGTCATTTATTGCGAGTTATTAAAAAGCCGCGCCGAGAAACCTTCCTTCAGCTCTGCTTTAGACCTAAAATCGTTTAAATCAGCTTACTCGACCCTCTGGGTAATCAAATATATTTCGCGCTTCTGACATTTTCCACATAGTTTTGAAAATTGTATTTCGTTTATCAGCTTTCTAGGGTGATAATCTAGTTGGCGTCGGGGAAATATCACTTGTCTTCTAAGAGCTTTCCGCAATTGTCCCGTTTCGTACGCTGGCGTGATCCTTACACAGAGCAATCGAGGTCGCTAAAATTAGAATCGCCCCAAAGGCGAGACGTGGGCAAATTTAAACTCCTATTGCCGCTTCGCACATGTGTTGTGAAAGTAAAATGGTGAACGAGAGCAACAAAATCGTTGCTCAAGCTTGACGAAGTAAATGAATCCTTATTGTAATGGGGCGACTTGGTAAGTTTCGGGGCTGCGGTGACCTGTGGAATTACAAATGTGGAAGTGGAGTGGACCGAGACAGATCTAGCAAGCCGTGCCCGGAATACTGATGTAATCAGGTGTAAATTTTCGGACTTTCCCCTAAGTACCTGTTAATCTAAGGGACGTGGTTAGAAATACACAAGTCGGTTTGCGTATTGTTGATAATCGCCCCAACGCCGACGCGACGGTAGGATTTAAATTGCCCTGTTTTTGGCGAAAATAATGTTAACAATAATAGCAGTTTTTTCGTCTTACATCGGTGGATAGTAGCGATATTAGTTTGTATACCAAGGCACTGAAGTTTAACTTTTTATCATGAATATCGATTTAGTTGCCGAGGCCCGTAGGGAGCTTCAGTGCCGAGGGGTACATTATGTTTTTTTTAATCGTGAAATTACAACATTTTAACCAACTTTTGTAGGTTATGTTTACCTATCGCCCCACCGCCTACAAAAAGTCGTAAAACAATGGATTATTTTGCTTCCCATTTTTCGTATTTTAATGCCGATTTCGACGTTATTCACTGCCGATTTAAAAAAATATATATTAATGTCACTAATAAGACCATTTGTTTTCACTTTGCTACATTTCCAATTCCAGTTTCCAAACAGAGGCGATAAAAACTTGGTAGACAACTAGGGATCAATCTGCATTATAAGTGTATTTTCAAACATCTACGATAGGTACGTTTATTCTTGACAAAATGATTATCTTTCATAACGTGCTCTCATAAATGGTTGTTTTCGCTTCTAGTATAATTTTGAGATTTTAAAAAAATCCGTGATAATGTATTTTTGATAACGTTTAATTTACGATTGGCATTCTTCTTTTGAAAATTTAGAGCTTATAATTTACGGGAAAGCAGTTTCCTGTTCATATTTCGGAACATTGATTCTTCAGTTCGTTTCTTAATGTCTTAAGACGTATTTTGGGGTTCTTCTATTTGCTTTACCAGCGGATATATCCTCTTAAATTCTCTGGTGTCAGAATGAAGTTTTGTGTAATGGTTTTGTATCTACTGCAACCTACCTCGTTAATTCAAAATATGATGGTATTTTAGGAGCAACTTACCTGGTTGGTCGTATGACATATCACGTATGAAATCATTTTCACACTATTTTCACGTTGTTGAACATGCCACCTTCATTTAATCTTCACTTTCTCAATTCATTATAAATCCTTCAACGTATTGACTCAGCTTCGTTCTTATTGCCTTTTGTCTAATCGACTGTACATCGCCATGTTTGAGGAGTTGTTAACAGCAGTGGTTGGCTAGTGTAAGGCTTCCTGCATATGTATAATCGTCATTAACGTCTTTAACATCATTAAAATTTACTTATTCTGTCATTTCTAGTGTTGTGGCTTTTCTCCTATTCTATTAAATTGGAAAAAATACGTAGCTATCTATAGCAACGTTCAACTCATTTACTTTTCAAGTTATATGTGGTATTTACCATTTGTTAAAATAGAAGACAGGTTTATTTAACGGAAAATCCAGTGGCTGCGCGTACTTTCGAGGATTACTGCAAAGCGTCTTGTAGTTCAGTTTACCTTTTTGGGTACGATCAGTTGTATCGTTTTTATAATTACGATTGTGTATAAGGACTTATTTCCTAAAGAACTCCGCAGTTTATTGTATTCTGGTTAAAAGTTTCTGAATATAATCTTATGATCATTTCAATTAGGGCTCTATACTTCGCCTAATCGGTATCGAGCGCTTTTAATTAATTGAATCCTTCGTTGTTAAAGTAAGCTTCGTGTCTTATTAATTCATTTAATATTATATGTGCTATATGATGAAGTAGAATCAGAAAAGTATGAACGTGAAACATTTTCTGAACTATTCTTGCATACAGTCGTCGATTATAAACTTGTTGCAGTGAATATTACACATCCAATAATGAATTTCGACTGCATTATGCTCTTTAGCCAGAAGAAAGAGAATTACGTCGCACAGTACACATTTAGCGGGTTCTTTGATTATATTGGATATAAAATAAAAATAAAACACTGCTGTAGCATGTGGTTTGAATCTGACACAATTCATTAAAAACCTCTTACTTTCACTGGTGATCTGGTGAAGAGCATATCTTCGGCCAACTTTGTGTTGTTAGTTTCTCTCCAAGGCTACTGACGATGACATATTAGCTGTCAAAATACGTATTTAGCGGTTGTTAAATATTGGTGTGGTTAAGGAGTTTTTCGCGAATTCTGTTATACTGGATATTTTTATGCGCTTGCTACTCAACAGTAACTGAATGGAATAGTTTACTTAGCGGGATGTGTTGTAGGGTAGTTTATTGAACAGTGCTGCATTATCCCCATTTCGGTATCGTCATGGTTCTTATCTGGAGATTTATAGCAGCTTGAAAAAATAGCTCTTGTATAATACTTTTACTGCTAAACTGTTAACTGTAGTATACAAATTCCGAATTGTTTTCAATCTTCTACTTCTAAATCGGAGTGCGATGCGATCTTTTGCTAAACTGAGCAGTTGTATCAACGCTCTCAATTTGTATATTATTCAGCTACGAAGGCTGTTTTCTTTAGACATTCCTTCGACCTTATATTTACCTTTTATGATTAATTGCAAAATTCGGTATCGGTTCCTTCAAAAGATGTGTCCGAGATATGCTATTTTTTTGCATTTTATGCTTGAAAGCCATTCTGGGTCAGCATTAGCCCTCCGCAACACATCATAATTTGCTTTGACTATGACGATTAAATTCAGCAATTAGTTAGTAGCACCTTTTTAACAATGCGCATTGAGTTTCAGTATTTTTTAACCTTTGGCTTTTGGAGTTTCTACTACGCTACTCTACTACTCTTGAGCAGCTTGAGCTGAGATGTTGGCAGGGTTTGCTAATTTCTTAGTCACTAGTCAGCCTGGCGTAACAAAGAATAGATACGGGTGGACATGTAAATGCCCTGATTTTTTTTAGTATTAAAGTTATGTTTTTACGTACAATCAGGTTTGGACTTTAGAGGCATTTTCTCGATGTTTAAAATTATGCTCTAATCAAAATCTAGTCAAAATAGAGGATGCAATTTTCTTTTGCCATTGGTATCCCCCAGGAGTCTGTTTTAGGGTCACTTCTGCTTATATTGTTTGTAGATTAGATGCCTACATTCTTTTAAAAAAATATAGCTCTTTGTTTAATTACTGTCTCTGAAAAAAATCAATACGAACTAAAAAATAGTAGAAGAAGCTATTAGCAAATCTGAGAGATGGTATCACGTGTGGCTTCTCCTTAGGGGTCAGGGGCTCAAGCCTCCCAATCACCAACAGCCTATTTGCAATTAGAAAAAAGTAACTATTCTAGGTATAATTAAATAGTAGATTATGTTATTAGGAGTAAAAGTGATACTTTATGTGGCAAAGCTGAAGTTTATTTAGCCGAACGTTAGTGAGGCAAATAATTCAGCTAAGCCACATAAAGTCACTTTTACTCCGAATAACATATACTATTTTATCCGCAAACGTATTCAGGTAAATTTCATTAATATAAATTTAAAAAAAAGGATGCATCGGCCGGGAATCGAACCCAGGCCACCCGCGTGACAGTCGAATACTGTACCCCTGCCCCAACCTCTGTTGTTCAAATAACTCGCTACTGTAATGATAGATGAACCTACTGAATCACCCGAGCTAATAGCACACGGCCACAGCAGCTGTCACACCATAACCCACGGCGACAGATGCTCCGACCCGCTGCTTAAAGGTTTATTTAAATTAAAACTTTTTCGTACTCTTTTTGAAAATAATAACCGGCCTACGATCTAAGTTTAAAAATTAGCAAAATTTTAAGCCATCATACAATTTAATCGGTCCAGTATCTTTGGAGGAGATGGCAAACAAACATAGAAAAAAAAGAAAGAGAGCAACGATTTTGTGTGCTTAGGCAGATAAAGTAAGCAAAAGTCGCTATTTTATCTCCTTAGGCAGATAAAGTGACACTTTTACCTTGTCAATAAAGACAAATAAGTTGTCACTTTTGTGACGTTTGCGGATAATAGTATATTATGTTATTAGGAGCAAAAGTTATATTTTATGTGGCGAGGCTGGACGGGTTACCTGCCGAGCTTGCGAGGCAGATAAGTACAGCCGAGCCACATAAAGATACTTTTGCTCCGAATAACATAATATACTATTATCCGCAAACGTCACAAAAGTGACAACTTATTTGTCTTTATTGACAAGGTAAAAGTGTCACTTTATCTGCCTAAGGAGATAAAATAGCGACTTTTGCTTACTTTATCTGCCTAAGCACACAAAATCGTTGCTCTCTTTCTTTTTTTTCTATGTTTGTTTGCCATCTCCTCCAAAGATACTGGACCGATTAAATTGTATGATGGCTTAAAATTTTGCTAATTTTTAAACTTAGATCGTAGGCCGGTTATTATTTTCAAAAAGAGTACGAAAAAGTTTTAATTTAAATAAACCTTTAAGCAGCGGGTCGGAGCATCTGTCGCCGTGGGTTATGGTGTGACAGCTGCTGTGGCCGTGTGCTATTAGCTCGGGTGATTCAGTAGGTTCATCTATCATTACAGTAGCGAGTTATTTGAACAACAGAGGTTGGGGCAGGGGTACAGTATTCGACTGTCACGCGGGTGGCCTGGGTTCGATTCCCGGCCGATGCATCCTTTTTTTTAAATTTATATTAATGAAATTTACCTGAATACGTTTTTCTTCAAACGTTTTTATAACAAATTATTTACAACTTTGTGAACAAAATTCGAAGAAAATTACTTGATCTCGTCAGCGGCAGATAATATTATCTGCCGCTGACGAGCGGCAGATAAAGTTGTCAGCGGCAGATAATAACTTTATCTGCCGCTGACGAGCGGCAGATAGAGTCGTCAGCGGCAGATAATAACTTTATCTGCCGCTTATCAGCGGCAGATAATATTATCTGCCGCTTGGCAATAAAGTGACAGTTTAGCATCATCAATCCAGCAGTACAATGCCATATTTTACTGCCGTTTGAAGAAAATAGTATATTATGTTATTAGGAGCAAAAGTATCTTTATGTGGCTCGGCTGTACTTATCTGCCTCGCAAGCTCGGCAGATAACCCGTCCAGCCTCGCCACATAAAGATACTTTTGCTCCGAATAACATATAGTATTTTTTCTTCAAACGTTTTTATAACAAATTATTTACAACTTTGTGAACAAAATTCGAAGAAAATTACTTGATCTCCGCTGACGAGCGGCAGATAAAGTTGTCAGCGGCAGATAAAGTCGTCAGCGGCAGATAATAACTTTATCTGCCGTTCGTCAGCGGTAGATAATATTATCTGCCGCTTGGCAATAAAGTGACAGTTTAGCATCATCAATCCAGCAGTATAATGCCATATTTTACTGCCGTTTGAAGATGAAATATATCTTATCATTTACCTTACCGTTATATTCATATCCGATAATTGTGCGTAGGATTTTCTCAACATTTTAAATTTTAAAATCCCTTCTTCTGTGTGCTTTATCCGCTCGGCGAACGTTAGCTATCATCATAGCGATCGAGACTTTGTTAACAGCCGCTTGAAAGAGTTCATTTGATGATTTACCATACCACTGGCGTAGGTTTTTCAGCCAAGATATTCTTCTTCTACACTGTCCTCTTTTGCCGTTTATTTTACCTTGAATGATAAGAGGAGTATGGCATATTTTTCATTACGCATGATGTGCCTTAGATATGTAAGTTTCCTTATTTTAATGGTCTTCATCAGTTCTCTGTCTACTCCCATTCTTTTTAAGACTTCGTTGTTAGTCACATGTTCTGTCCAGTTGATTTTCAGAATTCGTCGGAACACCCGTATTTCAATTTTCTTTGTAGTGGCTTCCGTGAGTGTCCACGCCTCCATGCCGCGCCGGCGCCGTACAGCAAAACTGAGTACACGTAGCACCTAACTATTCTCATACGCAGTGGTAGACTCAGAGTATTGCTAGAAAGCACATCGTGCATTTTTAAGAATATTGTTTTTGCCTTTTCTATTCTTTGCCTTATCTCTCTGTTGTGGTCCTATTGGTCATTTACCAGACATCCAAGGTAAGTAAGTCTTTCCATACTTTCCAATGCAACAATGTTCGCATAGAGTGTCGGGTGGTGTAGCTTGAACAAGCGTCCACGTACGATCAGTAGAGTTAAGCAACGCTCTTTCTGGTCAAAACTTGGATGGGAGTTTCACGGCTGCTTCTTTCGGCGCCTCGTGGTACGGCTGCCACGAAAATAGTTGGTCCCGGATGTCATAATAACATCATGAAAGTCGTTAGTAGGGTTGGAAGTCCCCATAAATGTAAAGCGACGCCTATAATTCGCCTAATGGGTGTTGGCTGAGTACAAATAAAATAAAATAAAATAAAGTCTTGTGACTACGTCGACGCCTTTATTTTTAGAAATTACCATTAATACTGCAACAGACGTACTATACAAAACAATTCTTATTAAAATAAAAGTCGCTAAAAACACCATGTGCTGTTAAATATTCACACCAAATAAATATTAATCGAATGCCTAAAATACGTTGGAATACTGTTCTTTTCACTTCAGAATTACTTGAATCGACAGTTAGGAAATTGTTTATTTGACCTGCAAACAACTGGTGTGGCAATATTTCGATTTTATTAATATTAATAGCTTAAAGTACAAAAACGCAAGAAAGTGTACAGTGAGAAAAAACAATTCAAATAAAGTTCAAAAGAAACTACTCGTAGAAGTGCATTAGTGAAAAGCAGTGTTAATTAGGCAAACATAGTAATAAAGTGACGTGGTTTAGAAGCGTAAGCATAAATACATAAATATGTTTTGATGACACACATTTTGCTTTTATTATAGTAAAGGGTGTTTTTTTAGAGGCGGAGAACTTTAAATTGAAATAAAACACAGAAAAATATTTTTAATATCCATGAATTTGGCTTTACTTGAAAGATAATTTTTTGGCATTACTGTTTGAATATGATTTCGGGCATGTAACCGCCGCGGCTGGCACGTACATGGCGTAATCTGTAGGTCTAATTTTTACACACTCTTCGCAGTAAATCAGGCTATTTCGGCAATATCGCGTCGAATGTTGGCTTCCAAGTGCTCAATTGTTTCCGGTTTATCGGCATAGACATGCGACTTTACATATCCCCAAAGAAAATAATCTAATGGCTTCAAGTCGCACGAACGAGGTGGCCAGTTAACAGATCCTTTTCGTGGATCTGTTAACTGGTCCATTTCGTGGATCTGTTAACTGGTCTATTTTGTGGATCTGTTAACTGGTCCATTTCGTGGATGTGTTAACAGGTCTATTTCGTGGATCTGTTAACTGGCCACCTCGTTCATGCGATAAATGTACAACTGCAGCACCTGCCTCAGATCGGCTTTTTGGCCCAAACATGCTTGGCTCTCTAGGGCTAGTTAACAGGCACTAATTGCTGTGAAAGGGAAAGCAAAGGTCCTGTTACAATAAAGAAGCTGACCTGCGATTAATTAGATAAAATAATCAGTGGTAGTAAAAATCGCAGATTAACCTCCTTAAAGTACGTACTAACGGAAGCTCTAGAAATTTTTACTTACCGCTTTAAAATGCAAGTTCGCATTCCTACGGCCAGCGATAACAGATATAGCGGGTCAAAAGTGCACCGTGCTAACGATAGCAACTCAATACAGGTACAAAATGCGCTGGTTTGGAAAATTTAAGAATTCGCAATGCCAGGAATTATAATTAAAATAAAAATATACAGGTTAGGCCTGAAATAATTTGGTAAAAGGCGAAACAATTAAGCGAAGCCAAAAAAATGTTTCAGTCGATAACATAGCAAAACTAAAAGAAGTCTAGGGCGTTTAGAATACTCACCCTGGAAAACTCCAGACAGAGATAAGGATGAGTGAAACTAATACGCAAGGTACCATTTACAATAAGGAACACCAATGCTTAGTATTCGCTGATGACCTAACAATACCGGCAAGATCAAGAAAATCCATGCAAGAAGTTTTTATAAAACTCGAGAAATCTGCAAGATTAATGGGGCTCAGAATAAATGACAGCAAAACAAAATACATGCATGTAGGAAATAGCAAGAACAAGACGACCTAAAAATTCAGAATGATGATAGTACTGAATTTAACTTTGAAGAAGTAGCGCAGTTTAAGTTGGTAGATCAATTATAACAGGAACTAATGACCACAACGAAGAAATGAAAACACGAATGGCAAACGGCAACAAATGCACAGGAGCCGTAAGTTCTGCGTTAAAGTCAAACGTTCTTTAAAACAACTCGAAGCTTAAAGTATAAAAAAGAGTAATAAGAGCTAGTGTAGCATATGCGTGTGAAACATGGTGTTTGAACAAAAGTGACCAGATCAAATTAAGCTGATGGGAAAGGAAAATAATCAGACGAATCCTAGGAGACAGAAACGAAAACGGAATCTGGAAAATAAGAACCATCCAGGAAATACTAGAACAGCTTGGAAATGTGGACATCATAGGAATAGTTAAATTCCAAAGGCTCAGATGGCTAGGCGATATCATAAGAATAGATAAAACTAGAATCCTCCCAAAAATCCTGGAAAGTAACTTTGCAAACGTCAGAAGAAAAGGCAGACCAAAGACCAGATGGTATGACCAAGTAGAGGAGGATTTAAAGAAAACAGAGACAAAACACTGGAAGACCATGGCATTGGACAGAAAAGAGTGGAAAAGGTCAGTTCAATTAGCCACAGTGAAACAATTTTTTGGCTTTGCCTAATTGTTTCGCCATTTATCCAATTATTTCAGGCTTAACCTGTATATTTTTAGTTAAATTATAATTCCTTTTGCATTTCGAATTCGTAAATTTTCCAAACCAACGCATTTTGTACCTGGATCAAGTTCCTATCGTTTGCAATTTGCTCTTTTGACCTGTGCTATCTCTTATCAGAGTGCGAGCCTTCCTCGAGGAAACGAAATTCTTCGTCCGGGCACTTTGCTGTCTTCGCTTGAGCCCGCCGATACCGGCGCGGCTAAGCCTTGTTTTTAATTATGTCGAATTACGTGCGCTCAACCAATTTCAACGAGCAGTGTATTTTCTAAGGGCTGATTGTAATCAGGTACGATTGCGCTTTTTCTGTTTTATTATCTCCATACTAATTATATCTTTCTTAGCTCTTAATCTTAATTATCCGTTTCAACAACGAGTTTATCTCGGAGGCCAAGTCTTATCGCATTTTCGACACCTGCTGGGTCCGGCGTATTTGCTGCCGTTTGAAGATGCTATTGCAGCAATTTTCGGCGCTTCCCCGGCGACTTCAACAATGATTATTGCCGTTCACGTCCAGCTTACGTTTCGAGGTTAGTAGGTGCTACTCCGAGATTTATATTACTTCGACTTATTTTCAATACCAGAAATTTACATCTGTGTATTTTAAACCCGTCAATATTTAAAATTTATATTCATACGTTTTGCCATTATTAACCTGTAATGTTCAATTTCATACATGCTCTTGTTTTAATATTTGAATTTTAATGCTTATATTTAATTATGCACAGTTTATAAATTTTGCTATTCTTGATGTGTGTTTCGACCCTATGTAAAAGGTACAGTCACGCTATTTATTTTCAATAGCCTAACAGAAGGTTTTATTAGATGACTGTGATAAGCTTATCCCACGAGTGGTTTTGGTAAATTATTATAATAACCCGAAAGGGGTTCTTAATTTTATGCGTGTCGAAACCTTCAGTTAAGATACACAATTTTGTCATTACATTATTTACATTTTAATTGTCCTGATTATTGATTATTGACATTTCAAAACTTCTTATTGTTGATTAATTAAACGCTAGTCACTTGCAATTTATTTTTCTTCTTGTTATTTGAAATCTTTTGATTTCTGGCGCCCATTTCCATTTTCCTTTCCTTTTTTGAAGACATTCCAGGGTACTTAGCTGATGATCTGAACCTACGATCTAAGGCCGCCGATATTTGAGCTAGTCGGCCATCGCGGTGAGTAAGAAACAGTTTTTCAGAGCTGCCGTGGTGTATAAATGGTAGGGGGGTTGATCTGCGATTTTTACTACCATTGCTTATTTTATTAATTAATCGCAGGTCGGCTTTCTTATTGTTTCAACAGGCCTTAATGGTCTATAGAATTTTATATATACACTTCGTCAGTTTATGAATAATTTGGAACTTCAAGAGAAGCTGCAAATTAACATGTAAAAGTCTGTGATGCTAAGAACATGTAACGTCAGAAAGTTTTTAAATAATGACATCAATTAACTTACAATATCAGTATATTACTTAGCTCTACCTTGGTTCTGGACCCATGAGGTAAAACCCTCAGTAGTCAAATACCAACACGTTAGATTTATTGGCGTTAATTTTTAAACAATGATGTTGTGATAAATGTATTAAATTTGAGAAATCTTTATTGATAAGATTTGAAGCTGTATGTACATAATTTTTTCCAAATTGGTGTATCGTCAATATAGAAATGCAACTTACAATTCTTAATTGAATAATAAAAATTAGATGTATAAACAGCATAAAGTGTAGGACCTAAGATCGAACCTTGCAGCAAAGTATGCACATTCGTGTCCTCCGAGCACCTGTGTAGTGTTTCACCGTGTTTCCTGTTTTCCCACCCTCGTAGATCTGGCATGAGTTTCTTTGTCCACTCTGCCTTGCCCTGAGTTCTTTCCTATCTCTCTTGTCATTTCCTCGTTGTCTCTTTCTTGAGTTTCCTCATCGTCTGCCGCTCCGTTTTATTATGTATTCGACATCTTTAATCAACCATGAGGTCGATGGGTGGAACCCCAGCGATTACTTGCAGTACTTGTGTGGATGTCGTGCAATATGCCCTGCATATTCGTAACAGCGTTCTTCTTTGTACCCTTTCCAACATTTTCTTGTATTTTTTTACAGCGTATTGCTCCGTATAACATTGTAGAATATATTATTGTGCAATTATTATCTAAACCAGTGTTATGAAGAATATTAGAAGTTCATGATTAATAATATCGAATGCTTTGGAGTAATCAAGTAAAATTAACGCAACCACATTATAGTCATATGTGACATTAAATAAAGCCGTATCGCAATTGTGATTAATTCTAAAACCAGACTGATGGGAAGGAAATGTAACGTTAGCGCCAGTAGCAAATTTATCTAAAGCATCGATATTATGCCAGAAATTCGTACGGCGCTTATTTCGTCAGAATCTGCTTTTACATCGCCCTAACGCCCAAACAAAAGATACGAAGACGTCCACCAGCGGTGCGCAGAATCTCGTACAAGCAAGCACAGCGCCGCTCCGAATTAACGATAACGCTGACCGAAAAGTATAAGAGCAACTTCCGCATCCATTTCAATCACTTGAATCTTGAGACTTGAGTCCCTGGACTTCCCTACTCCTAATACCTCCCGACCAAGTTCACATGTAACCGAGGCCCGAATCGGTGAACTTTTACCTGCACCTGATATAAGCCCGTCTGTAACGGTGTCCGCGAATCGCTGTGGCTTATTCCTATACCTGATTGCGTTCGCATGTAACGGAAGCCCGAATCGGTGAACTTCTACCTGAACCTGATATAAGCCCACCTGTAACGGGGTTCCCGAATCGCTGTGGCTTATTGTTATACTTGACTGGGTTCGCATGTTACGGAGGCCCGAATCGGCTAACGCTTTCCCTAAAACTCGTAAAAGAAGCGCACCTTCTAGCTCCACAACTGAATCTTTCTACATACCTGTATTTAAAGCGTTGTTAATCCAACGACGCGACGCTATCCCAGCGAAGCTCTGAAGACATAGCGCACTTTGTCGGCCAGGAGCGCAAGCGATCCTCCAGCGGTCTCCACTAAACCAGGTTACAAAGAGGCGGACTCCGCCCAAGGTGAACCTTGCTCATTTAAGTCATTAGGAAGACTCAAACGTAGGTACCAAGCAAGCTTCACAACCTGCTTGGCGGAATACACTATTTACGACCATCACTAGCACCGTAATTCTTGTCCGCCCGTTAATTTGTAAACAGAACCCACCATTATGGGCCAGAGCAGATATAGCCTGTTTCAGATCTAGCAATTTTCAGTGCACAGGAATTATCTCGTCCAAACCTACGAGTGGGCTTTCTGTCTCATTCGAGCTTTCTTGCAGTAGATCCAGGGATTGCTTAGCGTCGCAAGAATAACAGCGGCACGTCAATACGCAGAAAGAATTTTATTTTACAATGTTTTATGTAGAAAATATTATATTTCCTTATTCTACAATTATTATTTATTTATTTAAAAAACCATTATACGATTATTTTCTACAAACTGTTTATTCCTGTATTTATACATTTGAGTAAACGAACCCATGGCATCTGAGTTTACCCGAGACAAAGTTGTTTACTTTTAGATGATCTAAAAGCTGCACATTATATTTATATAAATAAGGTTAATCAAGTTTTAATTCGTGGAACTGACCTTATCATCAATCTGCGGAATATCATATTATGAGCTCCCAAAGAATGCTAGAAACGCCAGTTAAACATTTATATGTTATTAAATTAGTCCATGCTTTGACTTTATATTCGAAATGTATAGTACAACAAAGGCAGAGATCGGATAGAAGATGCATAGGGATACATTAATATTTTCAACAGCATTTTCAGTAGTGGCAGAACAAGCACGATCATTGTTTTTGTAAAATCTGCCTAGGTGATGAAATTATCAAGGGTAATACCACAAAAGGTGAAAATTTTTTGAGAATTTTTTTGTTCACATGCAAATGATTGCGTTTAAATTTCTCGAAACCAAAACTGCGTTAAAAATTCCGCGAGACCGCAGGTCGAGTGTAATTTGAGCAGTTTTTGTTGAGAGAAATTTGCAATAATTTGCATGTTGACTAAAAAAATTATCTTAAAAAATTTTGCCTTGAGTGATATTTGGAAATATTATTCAACAATATGGGTAGATGACTTTTACCGTGTTCGACAGCACATATTTTTAACGTTTTCCACTATTAATTCGATACTGGAGCTTCCAACACGATTAATATGAGTTTTTAGAACGACTCTGATTTGTAAACATTGACTTTGACGTTTTGGTGAAATGTCAGTCAAAGGCTACTCACTAAATTGAAATCATTGAAACCAATACGGCTTGCCTGAAAACACTGTGACATTAGGTGTTTTCAATGACAGTCAATTTTGATTGGCAATTTCTGACAAATTGAACAATTTTCATTGGTTCGTTCATTATAGTGTTGAATAATCAGAAGTAATACTATAAGTACTTCGATATTATCAGGTTATATGTCGATAACTTGTTGCACAATAATAAAAGAGTGTCAGTTTGACAGGTTAAATAGTCCGACCGCGTCAGCGGGAGGATTATTCTGTCAAACTGTCACGATTTGTTATTGTGCAGGAAGTTTGAGACGTATAACCTGTTCGAAGTACGCATTGTATTCGATTTGATTATTTTTTGAGTAAATCTTAATATTAGGAACAAATAAATATTTTATTGGCAGCTCGATTTGTTTGTATTAACCTGGCTGAAAGTCATCTCCATGAAAACAATATCAAGTTGACAACAATTATGTATTGCGTTGCCTAGTGAAGTTACTATAGTATAATCGATTTTGTATAATCGAAATTATACAAGATAACTTAACTAAATCCAGCCTTCTGATTGGTTGAAATCTCTACGAAAAAAATAATCGGTTTAAGACAATGTGTATCAACTAAGTTCAAATATTGTGACTTATTGGCATGGACAAGACTCAATAGGTGAGAAATGACAAGGTGCTACAATAACCTCACATCTTAACTGTCTTTTGGACGAGGTCCCCTAAATAAATTTTGTAGGGGCCGAGTGAAAATACAATCCGTCTCGCTGAACAAGAAACGAAAATCACTGTGATACAATAAGCTGTAACCCAACACTTGTTCACCGTTTTTTACAGGACACAAACTTAATTTTCCGGGTCGTGAGCTGAGCCGGGCAGACAAGGAGGAAGATTTCATCAGATTATGCGGTTAAAAAATATTAACACGAATCTGTCGCTCGGGAATCAACATTTGTACGAGATTAGCGGAATATGCACCGATTCCCATCTAGATAGCTTTTTTATCGCGCGCATTTGCGGGAGCGACTTCCAAATTCGCCGGCGAAAAGGCCCAAATCCCTTCCTCAGCAACACATGTAAGGCGAAATCGCTCATGTAAATGTTCCCGAGGGACATCAGAGTGTAGACTGAAATATAGGAAACCGATGCCCGGACGTACAAATGCATCGGCATATATTATTGGTCAAAAGACTCAGCGAGCGTATTCCAATTGTGAATTATGATTCTCAACCCGAAACGAATCATATTTTCTTTGGATTTTCAAAGGAGCCGCCGTCCTCGTCGCTCTCGCTGCCGACGCGTTCGTCCGTCTCCTCCTAGCACATTGCAGTGGCCATATCCGTTTACAAATTATCCTGGCTCTCTCTCGAACCTATTGAAGCTTTGAGCGTGAAAATTATTATTGATACGTAACACTTTGAGGGTGCCAAATAGATATGTTATATTCATAAGGAGCGAGAACTAGCGGCGGAAGCTGCTTTGCCCTCGCCATTGGACGACGATTTTGCTACATTAAATTTCTAGGAATCTAAAGGAATTCAGAAGAAAATCCGAGTGTCACTTTCTTCAACATCGAATCTATCAATAATAAATTTAAAAATCAAATAGTAGTAAAACTAATCAGTTACTAAACCTATCACGACGAAAAGTCAGAATCATTCAATTACATCAATTATTTCGGCAAAATTCTAAGTAGTATTAAGGTGCCTGGTACGCTGCATGCCTAGACCTTATCCATGGGGTTGGCAAAAAGGACCTATAAAGGCCTACTTGCCTGACATCAGTCTCCCCACAACTGATACTAACTAACTACATAATTATTGCTCTCTAAATTTAAAAGAATCTAGTTATGAGAAGTGATGAGATCAAGTGTAACTTGATTATCTAAGAAACTAAATACATAATTATTTTAGTGTTATTACTACGACAATTTACTTCTTGTCATTAATATCAAGTATTTGGGGGCGATTTAGTCACTATGATTCCTTGCGGACTTGTCATTTTATCACGGACGGTTTGTATCATCAACTTTCATGGCAACCAAATTTGCGTTAGAAAGGCATCCGAATAAAAAAGTACCTCTCTTGAAATTACCTCTCATAGTATTTTTGTCATTATGACAAACGAATAAAATTAGGGCAAACTTTGCATCTGATAATAAACCACCTTCCTTTCATGAACCAGCTGATTTTCATTTTCAACTCATGTAATGTCATCGCAATGGTACTAACATTAAAATAAACAAACACAACTCGTTAAATTATCTATCCAAACTAGCACAATTCAATATGCAATATAATATTACTTGAGCATGGAAATGACTTCGAAATTTGAAGGACGGTGCGGAGAGCTGCCGATAATTTTCTTATCCAAACTGGATGATGTAATGAAAACAGTAGAACAGTGCAGAAAACTCCAAATAATCAATATAGCAATGAAGTATCATGCGGAGATCTGGCACAGCATAATAATGAACAAACATGCGGCATATGATCATTTTAAAGAATTATTTATACAGCAATACTGGAGCAACTGGCATCAAGCGCAAGTAAGATCCGAGCTGACATGGAGAAAGTATGTGGAAAAAGGAAAATCTAGAGAACTATACATAATGCACCTCTATAACAAAGCCCAATACTTAACAGCAAAGTTGTCAGAGGAAGAACTAATTCAGCATTTGTCGAGGCCTCTGGAAGCAAAAATTACCAGATCAGTTGCTGTCCAAAATGTTAAAACCCTGAAGGACTTCCTAGAAATCGTAAGAAATTTTAATTTAGTTATTTTTAATCAACGTGAGAGGGAAAGCAATGAGAAGCCTGAATATCAAAATTACAGTAAAAGAAAATTGGGAGATAATTTAGAAAACAATTTTAGGGGGTGTAGGAACAATAATTTTAATTATAATAACCGTCAAGAGGGAAGACATTATAACAACTTCAATAAATTTTATGATCGTAATAGAAAAAACCAGAATAGTTGGAACAACCAAAACCGTGCAAATTACAGGGGGGAAAATAGATGAAATTACGATGTCCTGATAGATTAAAAGAGCAAGAAGAGGTGCCGACAAATGGATCAGAATAAAAATCATCATCGCCCATACGTAAATACCATGCTCGTTGAAAGAAACAGGAGTGGCGATGACAACGAAGATCTAAACTGAATAGAAATAGCTGAGGTACATGAGGAACCCTCAAGAGATAAAAATGATCGATTTTTGTCAATCACAAACTTTGCCATCACATATGATAAAACGGAGAATTATTTATTAGGAGAGCGGGCAGATACATTTCAAAACTCATCTGTACTTTTCATTAAATTACAAATATGGGTCAAGAATATTTTGCAGCAATTGATAGTGGGACGACGGCTTCATTAGTAAGAAGATATAGTAGATAATTAATTAAACGTTTTACAAGGATGAAATAATAAAGAAGCCGACCTGCGTGTGATTAATTAAAATAATCGATGGTAGTAAATAATTGCAGATCAACCCCCCTACAGTTTGTACAACACGGTAGCTCTGAAAAATCTTTACTTACCGCGATGGCCGAGCTAACTCAATTTCGGCGATAAGGTCGTGGATTCAAATCATTACCTGTGTTTCCTGCAATATCTTCAAAAAAAGAAATGGGCGCCAGAAATCCAAAGATTTCAAATAATTGAAATAAACTACCAGTGACTAGCATTTATTAAATAATTGCTGAATAGTTTTGTAGTGTCAATAGTAGATAGTCAAAATAATTTGATCACAAATAATATCACAATAAGGTTGTGCAAGTTTACTGAAGGTTGCGACACGTACAAAGATAAAAAAACCCTTTCGGGTTATTAAATTAATTGTAACCACAAAATAAATCAAGGGATAAGCTTCTCTCTCTCATATCATTAAACCTTTCTACTCAGGTCATTGAAGGCAAAAAGCGTGAATGCTCCTTTTACAAAGGTTCAATTACACACCAAAATCGTAGCTTTAAATATTAATCATAATTAAATATAAGCACAAAAGGTTAAATATAAAAAACAAAAGCATGTATGGAATTGAGCTTTACAGGTTAATAATAACGGTAAGCGTAATTGCAAATTTTAACTATTGAGAGTTTTGGAATGCAAATTCCAGGTATCGAATATAATTTAACGTAGAATAATCGTGGAATAGCCGAACCAAATTAACTTGAAGGCCGGGAAACCATCTACTTTCAATACAGTAATCACCACAAAAGCGGCCTTCTAGCACCCATTAATTGCTGACGGGAAAAACTGGTCAGGGGTTGCTATACCACGGGGTTAAAAGCACCTTGGATGAGCCCGTTATTGAAGCAGAACCACGTCCCCAATTGCAGAAGTTAAGTAAGGCATTAGCCGGTGTTGCGGAATAAAACAGGACAGCGACCTGGCTTTCCAGATTAAATTCTTGGGCTAGAACTGTTAATTAAGAGCTAAAGAAAATGCAATTAATACGAGAAAATCAAACAGAAAAACGCCTTCGTACCTGATTATAATCAGCCGTTGGAAACACAATGCTCATAAAATTGGTTGAGCGCACGAAATTTGACTTAATTAAAAACAAACCTGAGCCGCGCTAAACACGGCGGGCAAGGCGAGAAGAATAAGTGTGCGGGACGAAAAATTCATTTCCAAAGGAAAGCTCGCATTACAACGGCCTGCGATAACAGATAAAACGGGTCAAAAGAGCATCGCGCGAAAGAAAGAAACTCGATCCAGGTACAAAATGCGCTGTTTTAGAAAAATTTAAGAATTAGAAATGCAAAGGATAATAAATAATAAAAATATACAGGTTAGGCCTGAAATAAATGGCTAACTAGCGAAACAATTAAGCAAAGCCAAAAAATTGTTTCCAGGAAACATAGGGAAGGTAAATAGAATCTATTTATTGTCTGCAACAAGAAGAAGTAAAATGTTATGCATAAAGATCAGAATAGATAAATGTGAATATCTTGTCCTCTTTCTGCTTTAAATGTGGATTTCGTGATAGGGGTTGATATAATCCAGCAAATGGGTATACACGTTGATAGGATGTATAGAAGCATTCACATAAAGAATGTAATTAAACCTTGGTTGGATCCCGAGAGGGGCTGCCAAGAGAATAAAAATTGTTGTCATGCTAATATGAAAGCTGGAAACGATTATAATTGTTGCCGTGCAGATAGTACCGGAGACGATGATAAAAATTGTTGACACGCCAAGAGTGCTGGAGACGATGAGAATCATTGTTGCCACGCAAATAGTGCGGGGGACAATATGATGAAAATGGAAAGCTGTAATAATATATAGGATCGTATAGTAATACACAATTGTACTGTTATAGATGGATTGCTGAATGATGAACAGATTGGGAGTAATTATTTACAATATAAAAGCAGCATTATGGAAATAATAACATTGTAATGGTAAATCAGATAACAGGACAAGCAACTAAATGCTGTCATAAACTGGTAGTAGATGAAACAATGGGTTTTACAAGTAGAATGTATACAATTCCTTTTGCACAACTGAAAAAGTAAAACATGAGTTACAGAAAATGCTAGATGATGGTGTAATTGAACACAAAAAACAAACTTTGTTAATCCAATGGTGGTGGTAAAGAACAGTGATGGATCTCTGCGGTTATGTCTCGACATGTCGATGTCTTGTTAAGTCACATATGGGTTAAGGAGATCTTAACCAAATTAGATCACAATAATTCATTTTGGCTAATTCCATTACACGATTAATCTAGGAAATATGCAGTGTTTTGTGTGGAAGGCGAAATATTTTACTTTAAAGTAGTTCAATTCGGGTTGACAACGTCCTGCTCAGCTTTGGTTAGAGCAATGCAGCATATTTTGAACAAATTTGAAGAATTTTGCGTGTATTACATCGATGATATGCTGGTATTTTCACGATATATAAAACATTTTTTGCATTTAAATTTAGTGATAGAAACGTTAAATAAAATGGTTAAAATTGAATTTAAGTAAATGTGAATTTATGAAAGAAAATGTAAGTTACTTAGGCTACGAAATGAGCAAAAGTAGAGTCACAATCAATGATAAACGTCTAGATGAAATAATAAAGTTACCTCGTTCTAAAAATTTAAAAACATTGTGGGGTTTTCCTGATTAACACGGTAGAGTAGGAGACTCAGGGTAGTGAATTCGTGCCCCAGGTTGGGCGCCAATTCTACACTGAGTTTTCTGTTTCGAACAGCTTTGTTTGGGATTAAC
The DNA here is from genome assembly GCA_940337035.1 of Agriotes lineatus. Taxonomy (NCBI): domain Eukaryota; kingdom Metazoa; phylum Arthropoda; class Insecta; order Coleoptera; family Elateridae; genus Agriotes; species Agriotes lineatus. The sequence goes on from OW679198.1 coordinate 44,563,019, forward strand.
ATTTTGAGCTTATCTGCCATTCGTTAGAATATAGCATTTGCCATACAATGGTTAAATTCATCATAGAATAAAGTTATGCAAAAACGAGTCAAACGGGAAGCAAGAAGAGAGAAGAATCTGTCATGAGAAAAAAATTATATGAAATATGTTGATAGGTGGTTCGCTGTCTACAGAAGTTTGGAGATGTTTAAAGAACCTGACGTCAACTACTACCAACGGTAAATTTAACACAATCCCGATAGAGAAATTGGTTCAACATTATGAAACTTTAATTACAGAAAAAAGAAGCGGAGGAGCATATAGATATCAATGGAGATGAAGTTACAAAGAACAGGGTAATAAAAGTCATAAACTCGATGAAAAATAAAAGAGCTACAGGTTCAGGAGGTATACTACCTCAATTAATCAAATACGGCGTACCTGAGCTAATAGACCGGCTCACTGTATTATTCAATGCATGCTTAAAGCAAGTGAAACTTCCGGCCGAGTTGACACTTAGACTATTCGGAAAGGTGATGAACAGCATACTCCAGCATATGGTACAAAAGAAATTAAGTGGAGGCCAGAGAGACTTCACTGCAGGACGATCCTGCACCGACAGTATATTCATACTGCAGCAAGCAATTGAAAAGCGATTATCAAGGGGCCAAGAAACACATCTGGTTTTGAACGATCTGGAGAGAACATATGATTCGATTCCGCGTATGAAATTATGGCAGGCTCTCGAAGAATTTCAAGTTGACACTAACGTAATTAAGATTTTAAAAAATTATACGAAAATAATGCGGCACATATGAAGATTGGAAACAGGTTACTAAAACCGATAAAAACGATATAGAGCCTGCGGCAGGGATGCCGTTTGTCCCCGCTACTTTTGCGTAATTTCCATAATAAACAATAATAAGCGATTTGACTTCTTCTTCTCCTCCATTGTACGGTTAAGACGGAAGAGGCTCAATCTATTCTCTTAACTTACTCTAGTCGATGTTGGTAGTTTCTTCCTTAGTCCTTGGCTTGTTTTTATTACAGTGATGTTGTTATTATTCAATTCATATATTATTATGAAAACAATAAGAGATTTTTTTTCAACGTGTTTAAAACTTCTGCCAGTCATTTTTTGTTGAAGGCGTTGGTTAGATTGATGAAGCACACATTGTCTTTTACTTTACTTACCTCACGACGAGAATATTTGCTGTTTATTTATTTATTTATTTATTTATTTATTTATTTAGTTATTGGAAAACAAACAGGCGTAGGCCCAATTACATGTTTTGTCTTGAAAAAAACAAAGGATATGAAATTACACAATACAAAGAAACTAGTCTCTAATACAGGATTGTATATAAAAGAAAGTTAACTATGCTGTAGTAAAGATTACAAACAGTAAATTGAGAGGTGATTCTTTAAAAAGTTGAAATACACATTACAAGTAGTATTAAAAATATCAATATAGAGATGACAATGTATGTTATAGTAACGCATCATACGGCTCAGAATTGAGAAATGACCTATATTATTTGAGTGCGTATTAATTGAAAACAAATATGAATGTCTGGTTCGGTAACTTGGGACGTTTAACGGTAAATGGGATACTAAGTGAGGACAGTCTACAATGTTATTCATTAGTTTAAATAAAAATAATTGTTCACTAACAGTTCTTCTCATTTCTAGTGTCTCTAAACCCAGGTACAAAAGTCTGTCTCTATAAGGATTAGGCGGTATTTTAAATTTAAAAAATATAAGCTCTGTGAAGCGATGTTGAACGGATTCTATCTGATTCTTGTATACACTGTAATTAGGTGACCAAATAATGCTTGCGTACTCGAGTTTAGATCTCACAAGCGCACTATATAGCATTTTATAGGACTGCATGTTGCTGAAGCATTTCGTGATGCGAAAAATAAAACCCATCATCGAGTAGGCTTTCTTGCATATTTGATCAATATGGTTTTTAAAACTAAGACTATGGTCTAACAATACCCCTAGGTCTGATATACACACGGTTCTTTGAATCTGTGCACCACTGATTTTATAATTTACAGTGATAGGATTTAGTTTTCTGTGGAAAGATATTATATGACACTTACTAAAATTCAGGTACATTAAATTAAGTGTGCACCATTCATTCACCGAGTCGATATCGTTTTGCAATAATGTGGCGTCATTAATATTATTGATTGTACGGAATAATTTCAAATCATCAGCATATAACAAAGAGTGGGATTTTAACTTAAATGCAAGGTCATTAATAAATATTATAAATAACATTGGTCCTAAAATTGAACCTTGTGGGATTCCAGAAGTACAATTGATAGGCCTCGATTTGAAACCGTTCAGAACAACGAACTGGGTTCTGTTTACAATGTACGAGCTGAACCATCTATACAGATCTCCTTTAATTCCATAGGCTTCCAATTTTAAGAGCAATATTTTATGATTCACTTTGTCAAATGCTTTGGAGAAATCTGTATAGATGGCATCAACTTGTCTTTGGTTTGCCAATTGTTCTTGAAGAAATGCCACATACTCGCATAAATTAATAGTGGTTGATTTATTTTTAACAAAACCGTGCTGTTCGGATGCAATATATTTAGAAATGTAAGAAAATAAAGAATTATGTACTACTTTTTCAAAAACCTTAGCAAAAGCTGAAATTATTGAAATCGGTCGATAGTTTTGTGTGTTCGACTTATCGCCAGACTTGAAAATTGGTACAATTTGAGCCTTTTTCCATTCATTTGGGAAAGTTCGTTGCTTTAAGGACATTACAAACAATAAATACAGAGGGTATGCTAAACCATTAGCAGTTTTTTTCAAAAAATAAGATGGTATGCCATCTGGCCCGGGCCCTTTATTTGTATCCAGCTTGGAAATGCAGTCATGTACCTGGAGAATTGTTATATTAATATTCAATAATGTATCGTTTACATTCGATTCTATTGATGATAAATCTGGAGCCGTTGTAAGCGGTATGTTACTATATACAGATTCGAAGTATTTAGCGAATATGTTACATATCTCTTCACCTGTACATGCAATCTCGGCATTAAAATTCATTTCGTTGGGATAAGCATTGGCTTTTCGTTTGCTTTTTGCGTATGACCAGAATGATTTAGTATCTGTTGTTAAATTAGATTCAATATTGGTGATGTATGCATCATAGCATATTTTCTGCATTCTCTTCACTCTAGCTCTTAAGATGTTCTTCTGCGTTGGGTATATGTCTTCCTTAACAAGTTAATAATTAATGTTGATGCCCTAAATCATTTTAGATACATATCCTAACAACAAGGTTAATGATAATCCCAACGATTTTGCATCTTTATGACGAACGCGTTTTGCTACTGGAATTTGCTGGTAATCATATTCTCACCTATTATCAGTAATAATAGGACGAGAGGTCAAAATATTGCCGACAATAATTTTTTGCGATTCAGATACGAGTTTCTGCGGCGACGAAAATAACGACGAGTGCTTGCACGAGTCGTTATTTTCTAAAGCAACAGAAACGAGATAATCTGAAGAGCAAAAATTGTCTGCAATATTTTGACCTAGAGTCCTATTCGTCTTGACAATTTAACTTTTCATTAAAAAATAGTTACAGAAAAAATTGTCGCTGAAATAAAGCTCCTCGAAATATTGTCATTACAATAATTGTAACAGAAAAAATTTTCGCTGAAATAAAGCTCCTCGAATTATTGTCGCTGAAATAAAGCTCCTCGAATTATTGTCACTAAAATAATCGTTCGATTGGTAGTTTATTTTTAAATTGAAGAATGCCATTGGTTGACAATGACACCAGTCAAATTGTCATTTGAATAGTATTTACGTACACTCTGTATTGCGGGCCATATTTATGGCATGCAAAATGGTTTATATTTCAATTACGACGAACACCTTCCTATAATTAATGAATTCCAAATTAACAGAAGTGTTCTATTCTGTAGATTGTTTTACTGTATCTGTCACTGTAAGTGACCAATTATATAGAAACCCCATTAAAATCCCCCAAACTCGGTTTTAAACGATTCATTAATGGTTAAAGGCCAAAAGTTGAGACGCTTAAAATTTTAAAATAAGCAGGATCCAAGTACTATTAAAATACAAAAGAGGTAGTCAAATCGGAAGTTCTTTTTAAACATTTTTATTTAATATAGTCATGGCATAAAATGAAAAGCACTAAACTTTGGGTCTGTAAACGTGGGACCACAAACTTATGGGCACTTACTTTTCAATATCTTTCCTATACCTCGACACCGCAAGGTAAATGAGGTTACACATAATACATACATACATAGATACATACTATATTGATCTGATGTGTTTCCATCTGTTTTCTTTAGAAGACGTTAATTTTCATTACTATGTCCCCCATTTTATTATACTTAACACGTTGAAGGAAATGACAGCTTTGATTCTTAACTATATATAAATTATTATTATTGTACACGTCGAATGAATTACAAAATTAATTAACATACTAAACTAATAGAGAAGCCGAGTAGCGCATTTGGTAAAGCGTTAGGCTTGGATTACGCAAGTCCTCGGTTCGAATCCCATAGTGGGCCACATTTTTCCGCAGCTTTGGTGATCGACATCGGGTTCGGTGAAACCATCCGCAGTTGGACACCGAATTAACTCTGCTTTATACAAAACCACAGTGATAAGAGATAGAGTAACAAGGTCAACACATCACCAAGACACACACGATAGACAATACGATACACAACTTTGTAACCCGAAACTAGGCCAGGTTGAGCATTGCACCGCTAGATGTTAAAGCGTATAAAGCACCAGCCTTTACACTGCAAGGTAACATAACGTTACCGATATACATTCTAAACTAATAGCAGGCAACTAAATTTAACACTTGAAAGTATTAACAAATTTCAGGGAACAATTGCTGGAACCTTGTTATTTTAAATCGTGACGTTCTATTTGCGTGGTGGTTTGGAGGTAACACAAGCGATGGGTGGATAAAATGGTAAAGCAAAAACTTGACATTGTGTTATCCCAGAGGTTATGTCGAACAGCGGCTGCTTGGTCCTAAACACTTCTTGAAATGGGTCACCAGGTCCACAAAACAAGGGTGAAACATTCAGATTACCCAAAATAACAGTTTAATTACTGACTGAGGCCTGCATGTGGAAAACGGCCGTAGAACAATGCAGGTAATCACGGGAAATCTGCAAGCACCCAGAAGAAGCGCGAATACACAAGCTATCGTAAATATGTCATCTAAAAGTTGCTGCTGGATGGCACCGGTTTAAGGCTTTTTAAGATTACAGGAAGATAAGTCCTCAATTCTAGGCCAACACTGGAAGATGTGTTGTGCCATTAAAAATAAAATTTTCAAAAATTTCCCAAATAGACATCTACCAAGAAGCGACTTGCAAAGGCAGTGAAAAGAGCTCAGCACAGTTATATCAGTAAGGCTATGCGGATACTAACTACTAACTACTATCTATATCATTTGGACTTGTTGGGCGTTAGCTTACTTGTCGCTTCAAAATTTCTTTCAGATCGTCCTGTCTGGTATCTTATATTCGTTAGCTTTCTGGCTCGTTTTTTGTCCTCTGCTTAATTAGTATTGTTTTATCTCACTGAAAAATGAGGTAAAAAGTAAATTATAGAGACATGAACTTATTAGATTCAAACTTCAACCAAAAAGAAAGTAGTAGAGATGCATTAGAAACAGCTAGTATTATCATTATGTATTTGCAAAACTATTAGAAAATTTGTAAGTATGCAATTATGAAAAGCGCTTACTGGGAAGAAGTACGTATTTAAAAATCATTAGATAATTTTCAGCAATGATTTGTTTGAATTAGAATCAGATAAATAACAAGCCAGTAATAATTAAAGCCCAAATTAAATAAAAAACCCTTATCAAAAGCAGCAAAGTAAATCCCACGTACCGAGGCAGACACAAAAGCGGCCAAAAACAAATCTATTTCATTCGGGCTTTCATGATGCACTAATCGCCACAATAAATAACTGTTTTTGAGAGGCGCTGAAACGTACCAAAGATAAATTTAAATTAGCGTGACGTCATATTGGGTAGCCATTAATCAGAGCCACTTGATCCGCTTTGCGATACAATGCAATGCGGTAACGCGATTATGTAAGCAGATCACCGTTCGTGTTCGCGGAGGGATAAATCTGTTGTCCTGCCTCTGGTTCCGTGATCCACCTCTGCTCGAGCTTGTGCTTAGTTATCATCCCTTATTAATATACCGCGTATATTGGTTGTGCTGCCATGTCACGTTCGAAATATGTATTATGCACGTGCCCGTGTCGAAACGTGATAATCTGCGGGCGGGTAGGTTCCGTTTATGCATGCTGCTTCAGAGCTCAGGAAATCAAGTTAAAATTCTGCAACGTGATAATTAACCGACCTAAAGTTAGCGTCATACGTTAATTAAAACAAAGTTCTCTTGTAACTGTGTAGTTTTAGCATCATTAGAACCGCCGCGCTTTGATCTTTCAATCACAATTGAAGTACGACGTGGTTTTTCTATTAATTTTCATTATAGAAATTTCAAAAATGTTGAATGTTTTCACAAAAATATGCAATGAAATCGCGTATGATCAGTTCTCAAGACTACGATGATAATCAATCGATTAGTAGCATTCAAATAAGAATATTTAAAATTCCAAACCTAGACAGACTGGACAATTCAGAAGTTTTAAGACGGTTCACAACACAAAAATAGTAAACAGGTGAAGAAGCGAAAATATATTTTGGACACGTTATACGTAGAAAAAAATGTGACATTGGAAAAAAATTTAGAAAAGAATAAAAGGCAGCTATTCCACACATAGATTAGATAGATGAAGAGACCCAGATAATTGTAAGATTTGAGAATGCACACTTTGTGGGGTTAGTAACACGCTTTCAGCCTACATTAAGAGGAATGAGACGAAGTAGATGATGCACCAAGCCTGAAACACCATGTACTGCAATTAACTCCAAAAAGTAGAAATGTATAAAAAGTTGTAAAATTTACTGAACCCTGATACCAAAACTTGATAAATAGAATACCAAACTATCGTGACGACGTGGGCACATTCGAGGGTCAACCAGCTACAGTGGATACGGGTTCTTTAAAAAATCTGAAATTCAGGAATAATTACAAAGGGAACCAATCTGTCTTTAATACCACAAATATGCTCGGATATAAACGAAAACTCATAAACCAAATAGCTTAGTCAAAACCACAACAATCTGCGATGAACTTATAAAACGGCCAGATTGAAAATAGGTTTTTAGTATCTAATACACGCTTATCACTAACAAGATATATTGTTCTGGTTCTTAATTATTTAAATAAAAGACTTTATCATCACAAAGGGTTGGGTCTCTACATCCTAGCAAGTATTATCTTGATTTAGTATAAATTATTGGAAATACATTTGTTAGCAACTTAAGTATAGTGATATCTTTTTAATAATTTACTTGTAAACGCTTCTTAGAACAATGCGCGACGCTTAATTAACCACTGGGAACGCTACAATACTGGATATTTTAACTAATGGGAAACAAATTTAAATATGGCGATCAAACCTCACAATTTCGCACAAGTTCGCTATTCTTCGACAAATTAACAGAAATTACGTAATTATAGCTTTGCCTAGGTATAACTAAATACACGTCACGAACACAAAATAGTCAGATAACGCATCTGCCGGAAATGGACAAAAAACCGACACCACTTGCAAATCACTAAATTAAATTTTTTAGGATAAACTTTCCTGACCTATATTTTACTTTTTTAGCTCGACCGCTCCGAAACCGCCTGCAATTAAGCCGTTGCCCTACAACTTGGGCTCCAACTGCTTCTGAAAAGGTCGTTACCTAGATCTAGCTTACAGGGCTCCAATTACACTGCTAGAACCTCATACACAGCCTCGGAAAACCAGCTACCACTCGATGCACAAATCAAATACTTTTTTATAAACCTCCGCATATCCAAAGGATTTAGTAAATTACAAACACACTAAATTATGAAAAGGGTATTTACTCACATATTAATAATTATTTATTTGGGGAAGCCAACATTAACACCACTTCACACCTTGCCTTCATTTCCCCAATTGTTTGTTTTTTTCTTCGATCTTACATTGCTTTACATTATTTCCAAGCTTGTTCTGAATAAATTTTGGTCAGATCAAGGCTAACACTATTTTTTGATACCGTTTTACAAATTATTATCAAGGCCAATGCTACTTGATACAATTTTCAAAAATTAAACTAGCACATTTCTGAAACATTTTGTAAAAAAATATTTGTAATGCATAAATTACAGCCTTAAAATGTGTTCATAGCAATATATAACCGTCAACAATATAATATTAAGTAAAAACAGTTAAAATTAATCAAATATTAAAAGCATAGGGTGCACTCGATGTAAAAGTAGTGTATCTAAATTAACATTACTGTTCCCCAGCAGAACAGATAATACATGTAACACATATTTGCAAATAACAAAGTTTACAAAGAAGCAACCTTCATAGAAATTTGAAGAATCTCAGTTGATTGCGTTGACCCGTGGCACAAATATGCAATAAACAAAACTCGTGAGAGCAAGAATTAAAGTTCACTTAATCAAGCAACATTTGAGGATATTTGAAAGATTTTAGTGGAAAATGGTGACAGCACAAAAGTATAGTCATCTTATGACAGAAAATCGGTGCTCTCTTTGTATGTTTGCGTGTATGTATGTTTGCGTGTATGCTTGTTCGCTATCTCCTCCAAAGATACTGGCCCGATTACGTTGTATGATGGCTTAAAATTTTGCCAATTTTTAGACTTAGATCGTAGGCCGGTTTTTATTTCAAAAAAAAGTGTAAAAAGTTTTAAATCGCGTCTATGGGCGTGGGCTGTGCTGCGGCAGCTGTTGCATCGGGTGATTCACTAGATTCATATGCTATTACAGCAGCTGTTCATTCAACCAAGCATAATGGTCTGGCGGTAGAATGCCCGCCTACCACGCGGGCGGCCCGGGTTCGATTCTCGGCCGAAGCATACTTTTTTTAAAATTTATATTAATGAATCTCTCTTAATTTAGCGAACCGAAGCGTAGTTCGGGTGACTCACTAGTAGTTACATAAAAACGGCAACTATTTCACAACAAGGCTTTTGAATTTCTTTGAGATAACGGCTTGCACCAACATTGGTTCAATGCAAAATAGCCACGGTTGTGGGGTCTTTTACGGCCATGAAACAGGGAACAATATTTTGACTTCTTAAGAACGCAATATCTATTGTGGGAGGCGATTTTAATGTAAAGAACACTCACTGGGATCAAGCCTAACCAGTGGTCGGAATGTACGGGAACGGACCGGAACGGCGTTACGGTTCGTGAAATATTATCAAGAGTCGTTCCGTCTCGTGAAATTACATCAAAATCCGTTCCGTTTCGTGAAAATTTTTCCAAAAAGAGATGGAAAAGAAAGAGGCAAATATAGGGGCGTTCACAAAATGATTGCATCGGTACAATTTGTCAGCAACCTTAGCGCAATAGTCTGATGCTCTCGATGAATTGAGCGAAATGTATTATCTGTTATGTTACCTTACAATATTTAGAGTTTTGAATTTTGTTGAATTATTTTGATTTTATTGCCTATTATTGGGTTATTATAGAAGGAAATGAATAAACATTATTTTGTTGTATTTATACCGTTCTTGTTTTTTTTTTAATTAGGGTCTTTTCACTTTGAAATAAAATATTAAATTAAACTGGTTTGTGTCGACTATTGACGGAAAAAACACATATTATTATCATCATTATTATTATTTTCCGTGAAAATTTTCGCCTGCTGCTAACACGGGGGGCATACTCCCCGGTCCCCCCCGACAGCGTTCCGGTTCGTCAAAGTTTACATTCCGACCACTGAGCCTAACAACAACTAAAGGAAGAGATTGGCAGCAGTTAGAAAACATGGGCTAGTGCAAAACCCTGTCTATAGACAAACCGACCTACTGGCTGATAGACCTAAACAAAATACCTGAACTGACTTCTTTGTAATAACAAATCGGCAAACCACCTGCAGATGGAAGAGGATTGGGATATAGACTTAGTCCATTCGCCGATTATTCTAACAATCTTGAAGAAAGGATTAATCTACATAGTAGTGTTATTACTAAATGAGCAACAGTTAGAAGTTGAAATATTTATAACTAACGTAATTCAACAAGCAGCGTGGGAAACACACCTGAAACAAAATGAAGAGTGACAGTTACATAATAATTACACAAAAGAAGTCAGGGATCTAATGGCTGGGAAAACAAAATTGAGAAGAAAGTGGCAGCAAACCAGGGCTCCACAAGACAAGACAAAACTAGACTAAATATTTCCAGGAATCGATAAATAGGCCGAAGGCCAGTGAATTTGTCAAAGTTAGTTTGTCGAGGCACATTGCCAAAAACAAAAAATCTTGAGTAAGACATTTTTCGAGCAGAATCATGTACCCGAAATACATTTTGTGGACTATTTCCCAAATATCGGTTCATTTTGTATCGGTATTCAATGAATGTGACATTTCACAATGGCAGTTTAAATGACGTTTCTGAAATACCACCTTGATTAAAACAACATATTTGGTGGTTGCCACGGATACAAGAGGTAAAAAACTGATATTATCCCAAGGGAAAATTTTGATTTTTGCCACTATAAAAACACGTGATTGGTTGAATTTTTAAAAATGATGGCATATGATTGGATAATAAGAGATACGGGAAATAGGCTTCAAAAATACCCCACTAATTGAGAAATATTAGATAATTTTTCAGAATGTTGGGGTATTACTACATTCAAAATTATAATTATTAATCTATCAATGTTTCATAATTATAATTATAATTGTAGTTCCGGGGCTTTCACTATTTACAAGTGTTAAATGATATTATTTCAGTGATTATAAAACTTTACTACAAACAACCTATCAAAACCTATGTTATGTGAGTTAGAATTCTACAATTTCCAAGTAAAATTACTTTATAAATAGTAATTAGTTAGAAATAGATGTACTTGGAGATGTTAGTATACGCAACATTTGGCAATATTTTTCTGCAGACAAAATATATCTAATTAACCGTTCGGTGGCCGTTATCATTGGGTATAATATTTGCTTCATTTCAGACGGAACAAATTAATATTCGCCACGCCTAATAAATCACAGCCCGATAGTCGATCGTCCTTGTCGCACGCAGCGCGATCGCCGTCTTGCCGTCTCTCTCGGAGAAAGGGTTGGTAATTAAGTTAATGGTCTCGAAACAAGATTGCATTCGGTTAGCAGTTCAACTGGCTTACTGATAAAATTGTTTCTTTATCTCGCAAAGTGGTGAATAATAGCCGTACTTTAAACACGGCGAATACATTTCTTGTTTAAGGGCGCAAATTTTTCAGTGTAATATGCTCCGGATAACTTCTCCTTTTATGGTCCTTACGAAATTTGCTCAAGAAAGTGAAAAACTTATGCAATGTCCACTAGAGTAGCTATATTATTTGCCAGTAGAATAACAAATGTTTTTAAACCCTATTTTCTATACGGTTCATGTGAGTAGATTAATTTTTATTATGCTACATGGCGATTGAAGGTCAAGTAAATAACTTCAAACATTGAAATAAATAACAAATATTATACTGATATTGCAAAGTTGAAATACGTAATAATGCAATGAAGTATAAATAAAAGCTTAAAAGGAAACAAAGGTATTTTCAGGAACTGCAATAGTGAAATATAAGTAGTGGATTGTATTGAGAACGAGATAAACCAAGCCGTATACGTTTATAATTACATTTCTGAAAAATCTCCTATAAGGGACTATTGATTTACCCAAAACAGCTTTTATCAGCAGCCTATAACGTGCTTTCGGTTAAATCTTACTTAGCTGGTAAGTTGATGGTTTACAGCAGGACGTTGTGCAATCAAACTGCGGAAATCTCAGGAAAATTTAGGATACATGCATCTTATTTACCTATGATGCAGGCACTGGAGTAAACACTGCTACTAAAGATCACCAACCAGTTGCGAATTTCGTAGAGAAAATGGAGAGGGCCATCCTTAAAATCAGCTTAAAAGACAAAATACGAATCGAAAAAAAGTTTTGTAGCGTATCGTCGCTGGCAAATACCGGTGGGAAATAAGTAGGTAAATGTATCAAGATAAGAAGCGACCATGTGAACTACTAAAATTGTACATTGCCAACCTAGACCGATAAAGTGCCGTATCGAACGACTGTAAGAAATGTAGTTAGTTTTCTGAAGCGAAATGATTCCAAATCGATTAAGATAGGAGGAAGATGAGCCTTATGTACTGGAGTAGACTAGTATAAACTGAAGAAGAGAAATAAGATTTATGTATTTAACTTACAACGCCCACTAAACAAATTAATTGTGTATATTGCAAGCACAGATGCACCTCAGTATTATTTATTGGATACGAATTTTACAAATTATTGTAAATTATATTTACAGGATGTGATGCACGTAGCTTAGATGAAGGTGGCTTACTGATTAGCTGAAAAGTCGGGTTTGATTTCTACTGGCGTCGACGGCTACTAAAATCTAGTGCCGCTATCCACTACAATTACCCAATCCGTCATTCAGTGGCGGTGATATGCATAAACGGGAATAAGAGTTGCTTAGGGGCCCTTAGCGGGCTCTTTGGGGGACGGTAAGTTCTGTATTCGCTTATTAAATATCTCGAGATCTTCTACTTCATTTGGGTATAGATTGATAGCACTGCAACCTCAGTCCCCCTTCTCAGTTATCAGTCATCAGTGATCAGACTCGATTTGAGAGCTTTGAAAAACTAACAAACATTTTTGAATTTTTAGAACCGAAAAACGTTTCAACAATAATCTTGCTATTCAGTTTGTGAACGCTATCTCCTTACTAAAAGAGGATTAAAATAATAGCTGAGTGTTCTAGATTTGAGAAGTTTATTCCTACAGAAATATAGTGTTCTTGAAAGCAATTTTGGCGAGATTATTACTGCATTGGTTTTATTCTTGACTCTACCTGTAACATTAGCCACAATAGAAGTATCATTAATTTAGCAAGTTGAAAATAATAAAACATTATTTAAGAAATTCTACGAGCCAAGATAGGCTACACGATCTTTCGGTGTTGTCAAGTGAGCAAAATCATCGTCTATGATGGACATAAAAATCTTGTGGAACAATTTGCTGTTAATAAGGCCAGAAAGATACATTTTTTATTTCTGATCAATCTATTTTACGGCGTTTTACAGATATTAATGGTACCAATAAATACTAAGTATTGGTTACCTATTTTCAAGTGGGTTCTTAGGATTTTACCTCAATATTATTTTATTTTACTACTGTTACCTAGGTAGATATTTATTAATCAGTTTTCATTGTATTTGTGCCTATACCAAGTTGAAAATTTTAGTTTAATATTTTTTTAATTGATACTTTGTTAGATATGTTAGTTATAAAATGTGTTAAATGTTAGGCATTTGCTACTCTATTTCTGTTGGTTATTACAGGATATTGTTTTATTTTTTGTTTACTTTGTATACTATAATTATAACTATACAATCCATTAAGTATATAAATCCTTTTACAAGGGGGACCATTTTTATATTTGCTTGGCGCCCAAGGTGCTCTTGCACCGCCGCGCCACTGCCGTCATTGGTAACGCTGGAGCTTTAACGTCTAAACCTTTGAAAGAGAGAGGCCAGTGCTCCTGTACTGGAGATGTAACCACAAGGCTTCGACTTCGACGATTTAGTGGTTTTCAGGTTCTCGATACTAGTACTGGTCTTATGTAGATTTCCGAAGCAAGGTGTAAGACCAAGTTTGAATTTTTAGGCCGGCCCATGACCAAGATTGCAATTACAGTACCTGCATTCTCGGTTTAATTATGCTCTAAATAAAGACCAAAAATTATGGGAAAGATGAAAATCGTGAGGGAAGATTCAGTTCTTCTGCAGTCTTTTTTCTGTGAGTACATTGCAGATCCCTGACTCTTGATTCTACTTTGGCTGCCTAGTTTCAGTCGCTAGACGATGTGTCCTAACATGAGGTTCTTACAATTTACAATTTCGTGGGCAATTATACATTTTAGAGAAGCTTGTCAATTAAATGCATTATAAATCCTAACTCAGACATCAGTTATTTGAAAAAGCTGGCCTTAATTTTATCGATGGTGTTAATTAACTTCAATGTGATATTGAGAATTGTATGGACTAACCCTAATTTGTTCATCGAATGACAAGTGAGTTGAAGGTATCCACCAATTTGAAAATATCCTGATACATTATTGTTGATAGAAAATGTTATCCTTAAACTCCTCCATGGGGCATAACGCCTCAATCATCGCCTTTCTATACTAATACCTAGCTGCTGCTGAATTTTTCTATGTGTGAATAATTCTTAGCAGTTGATTTTTCCCCACGTACAATTTCGATCGCACGCCGCTGCTCTTAGACCGTTGGGAGGTGAATTTTGCGTTAAACACGAGGCAGACGACCCTCGTCTGCAATGAAGACAGAAGGCTGAGAGTTAGCGAGCGAACCCCACGTACAGTTTGTAGCCGATGCGGCTTGCGTGATGCCATAGCAGGAAAAAGTTACATTACAGTTGTAAGGATGCTTCTGTTGTTCCAAATATCGAGAGATTAAAAAAACTGATCCTCAGCGGGCTGTGGAAATTCAAACGTATGAATAATATGTTGGTGGCACTGCAAGTCTAAGTCAAATTCGAGGTTAGTAGGTTAGGTTTTGCGTCAGTTTGTGTCAAAACTGACGCAAAACCTAACCTGCTAACCTCGAATTTGACATATGATAGTATTAGTTGATTGGCGATCAGCCCCTACCTAAATTTCCTATATTGTCACCATTTTGGACAGAAGGGACCAACATATTATTCATACGTTTGAATTTCCACAGCTCGCTGATGATCAGCTTTGTTTTGGATCTCCCGATATTTAAAACTTCTGTATCGCTTAAAGTGTTTCGTTATTTACGTTACCGTCGGCCCCCGAGGATCAATTTTCATCGGATCGGCATCGGCACCACGCATTGCCCCGAATATTTTCATTGAATTTGGTTTGTTCTCAACGCTGGCTGATTTTAACATGCGGCCAAACATTCGAGCCCCGGAGAGCTACCAGCTAAGATATGTTCTTTGTATTATCGTGTATTTACATTTTATGCAGATAAAGGTAAGGCAGTTTCTTCCAGTAAATAGAACTTCAAATTCTCACGGCACCTCAGGACTACTTCTTCTGAGTTGGAAGCATTGCAGACATCTTCAAGCTAGAGTAAACAACTCAGTGGCACCTAACAAATAATGTTAATAATCTTTCACGTCTTTACTGAAGTAACTTATACGAAATCACCAGGTCACCGCAGCCGTTTCCCACTGTAGCAAGGCGCGCCCAACCTTGACTGTGCTACATGTAATGGAATTTTCAAGTGTAACACTGCAACAATACTTTTGATAAAAGTGCAGTAGCTAGTCGTCCAGATTGAAAGTTTAGCTTTCCAAAAACAGCCACAACGCTCGAATTTAAAGAATCAGTGCTTAACCCTAGGCATTGAAGGAGCATCATCACCAAAAGCTGCACCATACCGCCACACAGCTGAAGTCGTACATTTCGTAGACATCATTACGTGAAAAGGTGGAGAATCCAGAGTCGTATACTAAAGCTTTTTTGTTAATGGTTTGTCGCTGGGGCACGTTAGAACAATTTTACTATGCACAAGAAGCTATCAGAAAAATAATTAATACCCTTGGTTTTGTTACCTCTACTATTTAACAAAGTTTCATGCGTGGGTTGCACCGAACACCACTAATGTATAAGGCTATAATTTAATAAAAATAAAATGCTGATGGGAGTTTTTGATCAATTTATTTAGTGGGCAGTTTAGAAAGATCAGAAACTATTAATCAAATCGCTATTACTACACAAAATATATTGCTATCGATACATACCAATGTAAGCGAAACAGATTTGAGTTTAACAATGGATTTATGAAATGAAATAAATTACTATGTGGAGTTAACAAAATAAACATTCGTTTGACTTGTAAGGGCTCTTATAATTAGTATAAGGCCATTTTTAAGACTGTCGCAATAAGGCAAAATTTTATATTTTTAAACGTTCCTGCTTTGGATAAGCTTTCCGAGAGCCTTATTTCAGAGTTTAAATTATCTTAATTTCATTTTTCAATAATAATGTTGTTTATTGGCCCTCGATACCGGGCGTAATATGTCTTTTATGGCCCAAGGGCCTATACAGTGGCTAAGCAATATAAAAAAGGCCAACAAACCGGGGCTGGTAGCTGATAAGCGTCCTGGCTACTGATCGTAGGGTCGAGAGTTCGATTCCCGGTTCCCATGTTGTTGAAAACCTTTACAAAATGCCATCATTCGGAAGTGTTATAAGCCGTGGGTTCCATGTTACCACGATATGTACCATTTAAAAGATCCCTTGCAAATGTTGGAACTTAGTCTCGACAAAATTCTAAGTAGGACCTTGACCATATGACTAAAGCAGTCACCTTTCCCACAATAAACAAACAAGGAAACACCAACTATGTAGTACAACACCAACAATCTGTATAGAAAACACTAAAAACTCACAGTGCCAGCACAATGATGACGCGATAGTCTGTAGCTAACATACCTACTGAATATTTCAATTTTGTCCAGTTTGAAAAACAAAATGACATAAAAGGTTGTATGTACCACGTGCTTTAAATATTCCCTCGTCCTATAATCTATTGATTATGTCCATAATACATAAATAACTATTGTTGTTTTGAACTGTAAGTAACTTACTAGGGTGGGTTGTAAACACCTTAGCAACTCACACGGTTTATTTAAGGTGAAAAGTAATACACCTTAGGCTAGAACGATTTCCGAAACGATGTGAGGTTATGTCACTTAGTATAATAAACTATTTCTTTTTGTGGAAGTTATGACAACTAAAATTGCATATAGTTAATTAACTCGATT
The DNA here is from genome assembly GCA_940337035.1 of Agriotes lineatus. NCBI lineage: Eukaryota > Metazoa > Arthropoda > Insecta > Coleoptera > Elateridae > Agriotes > Agriotes lineatus. The sequence continues at coordinate 44,580,015 of OW679198.1, forward strand.
TATAAGATGTTATGTGTTGTTTATTAAATTTTAAGAATAGCTGTAAGTGTCATTATTTGTTTAAATTGTCGTAAATCAACGAAATATTTACGTTTGATGGTGCTGCAGTTGAATTGAGGCCGATTGCGTTGAAATTTTGGATGGTTATAGTTTTCCAGCCAGCAAGCATATTCCTTAGGTTCGCTCGGGGTTTTAGAATGTTTTTTTGTGAGTTGTGTTACCTGAACCTGACAAACACCCCTACGACTTATAACCTACGACTTATAGTGCAATTAAAAAGTTGTATAAGATTGCAAAAATAATGCTATTAGATGTGTTAAATAATAAATTTTAGATTGTTGTCATCTGTCAAATTTGTACAATTTTATTCAAAATGTCTTAAAACGAGTGTAACAGGGGTAAAATAAGATGCATATTGCGATAATGTTACGTAAGTGTTAAAATATAAGTAAATAATTCTACAATTAAGGTTTAAATTAACGGAACTGGTTCATGCGTTAAAACGATTCTTAGAAAACAATCCCTGTAGTGGTTGTAATTATAATTGCATGTTTGTTTTGTTAATTTAGGAAGTAAGTTTCTTGCTGTATAATTTAGAATCAATTTTAATGGTTGGGCAACTTAGCAGCCAATTAAATTAATGCGATAGCATTTGTTTTAAAATAACTAGCAGTTACTATATAAGGGTGCGCAGAGCTCAGCTCTACCTTATTTCCATATTTTGCCACTGTAAGGTAACATGCTGATTTGTCTACCTTAAAATACACATGATTGAGCTGTTTTTAGAAAAACTTGGGTTAAGGGCTGAGTCGTAAAAATAATTAAATCGTTTTGACGCTTATATGTTCTTATTTTACTTGGGAGCTCGCGGTCAAAAGCAGTAAGGTTAAAATCCGAAGTTTTAACAATCTGAGCCAATATGTGAACAACGAGATAACTTGTAGAGCTAGGATTATACTAACCTGGTGTTCAATGCAGATGATAAAAGGGCTGGTGAACAATTGGTCGGCGATGGCTTGCAGTTCCGAGTGTGCGAGCAGGAGGTTTCTTTTGTATATCATGTCTGCAGTAGAGATATTTAAGCGACCATATTGTATTTGATGGGCAGAAGTAAGCGTGGATAGTGGTAAAGTATGCGTTAACGGAAGAATAAGCACGGTAGGATTCCATTTATTCTTTAAAATTTTATTAGTGAGTTGATTGCTGTCAATTTATGGTTTTTGAGGTAAATGACAAGTTTTATATTTGGACGAAGCCATGTTAAAGTTAGATGCTTTTAAATCCTCAGATAAATTTCAATTCAGAGTAAAATATTATGCATTAGTGCAAAAGTAACCTTGCGCTAATTGGTATTCGTTTTTATAATTAAACTGGAAAACCCAAAACTCAAAAAAGGTGCATGTTTAGAGGGAAAACCTAACAGTAAGTTAGATATTTAAATTAATTTAATCGTCATATACATGGTCGTCGAAAATCACTAAACTATATTCTTTGCTTGCAACGAAATGCTTTCTGTTCAGTCGATGTAGCATTATTTTCTTGTTCTTGCAGAGGAGTGTGCATTAAAACGTTTCATGCTGATGCAGTTGCAACACTCGTAATCTTTTGTGTTCTCACACATCCCTAGCTGAAAGGCCCTTTCTACCTTTGCAACCAGGCGTTTTACCTAGCCCTACACTCTACTTTACTGTTACTTTATATTGCCCTTGGTCGTTAGTTTATTCAGTCTGAAAGGTATAAGACTCTATTAATATCGTCAGTGCGGCTAAGGGTTGCTAATATTGTCTTGGAGTAGCTCCTGAAATGTTGAACTTACACCTGCGCACACTACCAGCAATGAAAACCCAACGGTTTACATAAAAAGACATATAATTTGCAAGAAAAACACAAATACAAGAAAATACATATATAAAAAATATACACAGTACAAAAGCTGTACGCTACAGGTGTGCAAAACAACTTAGGTAGGCCGCTAAAGTTCAATTATCAACGCAAAGTTAAATGTCACTAACGCAAAATGGAATTGAACACCTCGAACCTGTCTATTCTTAAAATGCGCTTACAAGTCGCGCGGTCTGACCCGTTCAATTTAAACAACGTGTTGAGACAGCGGATGACCCAATAACTTCTCGTCAGCTACTTACAGGTAAATTCCCGTTGTCTTTGATACGCCACCATGCATTGGAGCAATTGCCAAGGATGTCGCAATCGCCTCTTATTTCGTAGCACGATTTATCATAAGACTAACCTTGCTTTTGGTTACCCCAAAGGTTCTCGTGGCAGGGCGCGGACGGCGTTTCCATGGCGTCAGCTCACAGATTCCTCCTGTGGAAAGATGCAGCAAACCTTTGACGATGCCGCCCAAGTAGTTGGATGTTCTCACAGTCGTATTTCGGCACTCATGAACCTTCTCTTGCCGGGCCAAACTTTCACAATTTGGGCAATGCACCAGTCGCATATCTGTTCGCGACCCTGGCTTGGATGCCACAACGCACTTCTTAAGCGATTGGGTGCGCATGAATTCGTCGCAGTCCTATATAACTGCAACGTTGCGATCTCTTTATCACTCGGCGTTCCGAATTAGCTGTTATTACGCATTCACTCACGTTCGCACTCGCGTTGAGGTATTTATAACGCTTGACCGCTTAACACAGAACAAATACTTATATGGCGTGCTAACTTAACATGCTAGTACATAAAGGATACGGTTAGGCTTATTGCTAACAATGTATATAAGAAAAAGGTATGGAATATGTCAATACAGGTGGCACGAATTGCCCCGTTTCACCTTGCAACACTGCATCCAATTCTACTTTATCTTCTTCGTTTTCTTCACTTTCTCCACTCTTCAGGTCGCTTGCATCTGCTTCTTTATTGTCACTTTGCGATAGAATTTGAAAAAGATCCTGACCAGTTTTTATATCAAAATATTTGCTTGGTACATCTGGTTATCTGGTACAAACGGGTCTCTCATCAATCCATTTCGTCATAACTTTTTGAAAATTATACTTACTGTTCATCGTTTTGTACTCCTGATAGTTAAACGAACATACGAAACAAGTGTCGTCCAATTCCTGTATCGATAAAGTTAAATCATCGTACCGATTGCGGTTAGTTGTGGGAGTGATCTGAACCAAGTACGGAATTGGTTTACAGACGAAAAAAGTTGGCTTAGATTTGACTGCTTTGGAGAGAGTATGACTTTCTTAACAGAAAATAGGGACAGTATAAAAAGGTAAAATGTCTTTGCTGACATCGTGTTTTCGAGTAAGTAAGTGTTTATATGATTTTACTGAATGAAACGGAACTTGACCTGGTTCTCTTTGGTATGTTTAAAGTAGTATTTACATCTGTGTTTACTGTTGTTTGTTATTATATACTTGTAATTAGCTTTTAAGCGCGCCATTGTCAGTTTTAGTGTTTTGCGGGTTTTATGCAAGAATGCAGGAACTTGCCGCAAAAGAGTGGAAGGTGGCGACGTTAGTTTGGTGGGCTGCGTTAGAATCTGTCTTACACTCAGCGAAAAAAATCTAGGCTTATTGGCACAATGTAGGTTGGTGATTTGGAGTCAGCAAAGATATGGGAAGCGTCGTCAAGTAATGTGATAGCGAAGGCATCGTCGGGGAACCCTGCGGAAGTTCAAGTATTACGGAAAAGGTTGGTGAATCAGACTAAATTCGGTTATTTTCCTGCAGCTGTTGAAGGCGGAACAGAGGCTGAATGATTGTTGGTGAGCTAAAGTGCATACACGAAAACTACACCTGGACAAACGTATCGTTGAAACAGATGTCGGGGTGATTTAAGATTACTGTTCGTGGTACCAGCTTTGTGACGTCTTCACATTAGTTAACTTTATCTTTTACAGGAAAATCAAGCTAATATTTTCAGCTTAGCACGACTACTGGCCAACTTCTCTTTCCTTTCAACCGCGGCTGTCCTTGACAACCATATTAAATAATAAATAATGTGAGTTAGCAGATAATAACCGAGGACAAAGGTAATTGATAAAAACGAAGCGGCTACAAACCGCCCTGTTACAGAATACCTTCTCTGAAGCACATACCAGGGCAGTACATCGCCATCTTTCTTGGCTTTTATTCCATTTTCCACTTTTGCTTTCGCTCAGTCATCTTGTAACTCCCGTTCTTGGCTGAAGAGGGAAGCACTGTCTCGATACCAGTCCGCCTCCAGTTGAGGGAATTGAAATACCTTGAACATTACCCTTCCTTCTGCTGAAATAAAAACAAATGGAGCAGCTTGAGCTGATTATTCTGAGAAGGGGTAAGTTTTGTTATGTAAGAAGTGGAGGAATTATGAGTCAGAAGGATGGTTTTGCTAAGGTTGCCAAAGAGACGTGCTTAGTGTAGGTCGTATTTATTGTTTCTACTTAGAATCAATATTCCGCATGGGGTCTAATCGACATACATGTAAAGCAGCTGCGCTCATTTACTACTTATTTTTAACAAAACTATATGCCAATTACAGTTTGTTTTTATAACAATAAAGATTAAAAGCGAGAACTGCAACTACAATATTAAAGAAATTACAAGAATAATTTCTACTGAAAGTTGATTGGTGTTCATTATACCCTACGTGTGGGTTCAAGGGTTAAAAAATAAAAGATACAGCAACATCCAACCTTTTATTCCGTCAGCCAGGAAACAACATCAACCCTCCCATACGAGTTCTTGCTTGGCTGTAGGGCACCATAATCGAATTCATCGCGTCTTTGTGTAAAGAAACAATAATTTTTTAATGCACCCACGAGTTCGTAAATCACCGCGTTATTATTTCAATGTTGTTCTAACAGACGTCGGCACAGAGTAATAGCGGGTTTTTTCGCGAGGGGTAGAACTCGTACAATGGCAGGAAGCCGGAACTAAGGATATTCTTTCAGCGAATATTTTTGCAGCGCTTTTGCGTGCCAACCTATTTCACTTTCGGCTTTTGTGGAATTCTGCAGAATGTGCTCGTATTTTCTCGCGCTGGCCAGCGCACTTGTGCTTTTCCGCTTGAATTCGCAGTTCGTAAAGATGCCGGGCGATATCTGCAAGCATAAATGACATTAACATAAGCTCGGCCATTTAAGGGCCGCAATTTGGTGTAATGGTCGCACCGGGCAATTATACGTGCAATAAAAGAATGAGGAGCAGAAGCTGAGCACCATCAAAATTCTGAGTTTGCATACGTCATCCGAAGATGGCGCCCGATTTGCATAGCGCGACGCTTTATGCTAATGTCCCTGATTTATAGTTATTTTTATTTGATTCCCGGAATTATTATATGGACTGTATCCGTATGGATGAAAATCATATTTTATGCGCTAAGGAGAAGCTTTCTGCGGCTGCAATCGATTCGGGAGTGAGAATTATTTTTGTGGTTCCGCTTTTATGGCCCTTTTATATGTTTATGTTTATCCGTACGAGTATTTTCTGTCTGCTAGTCTCATAGCTTGCGAATACGTTCTCCTGTTTATTGGTGGTCGTATAAGGAAACGCTCGTGTAATCATTACTATTTTGTAGCAAACTCAGTGGCATCGATTCACCCTCTTCGCATTTGAACCATTGTTCTAGTTTGGATATCAACTAAAATATTACTAAAGGTATTTTTGTAATGTAACCAGTAAGAATTTGTCTACTCTATATTTCATGCAAAAACTGATTAGGTTCCATGGACGAACTAAATTATAACTTGTAAAATTGATTATTACGTTTGAGTTTTATTTGTAGAATAGACTTTGGAAATGGATTCTTCTATATGAGAAAGTTCCAAAACAAGTCAATACTGATTATATGCAGATTGTTTTCTAAGTACCTGTAGAGAATTGACTGGCATGTTCATGGGCTTATTCTAAACGAAAAGTTTCTATCAACATGGGTTCCCAAGTTCTTCGTTTTCGAAATTAGAATTTGAGAAAAATCATTAATTTTGTTAATTTTTGAATTGCAAATTTGGTGTGTGTACACGTGGCGTCAAGAACAACTTTTTTCTGTCGATAAACCATCTTTCAATTCACCAGTGGCTGCATATGAGTCCCCTTGGCACGATTTAATAAGAAGAAGAACACGCCACCTGAACGCTACTGATTTTTTTTCACTTTTGTTGATAAGGTATCTGAATTTCTTGATTCAGACTCTACAAAAACTGCTTCTTGAGTTTTTTGTTAAACTTCACCGGTTTCTTTTTGTAAAAGTTCGAAGAATGAAACCAGACTGCGATTTTTTTTATTGAATGGTCCTTGACACCGAAAGGTAAAAGAGGCTATAGATTATGTATGTATGTATTATAGCAGGTGTTGTTGAGAGTGTATGTAATTCAATGAGACGAAGAGCTGAAACGTGCGTCATATCGGAAGATGATAATTTCCAAAAATTTCTTTGATTCACCTGTTTTTTGAAAATTTTGTTTTCTTTTAACCTGAATGTATTGATGTTTCAATAAAAAAATTACAGCACTTCGTTTTATTTATCAAATTTTCACAAAAAAAACGGTGCATATTAACAAAAAAAACCCAAGAGGCATTTTTGTGGAGTTTAAATCAAGCAATTCAGACACCTTATCAAAAGTGAAAAAAAATCAGTGGCGTTCAGGTGACGTCTCCTTTTTTTATTCAATCGTGCAAAGGGGACTCATATGCAGGCTACTGGATGGGCATCATCCAGCTCTTGAGTGTAGCTTAGAATTTACTAGAGGAGCAAAAATAGAGACAGTTTTTCAGAAACAGTCTAATTTTAAAAAGGCAAATTTTTTCGATTTGTACTATGCGTTAGGTGATACAGACTGGCAAATAATAGACAACTTTATTGATATCAATGATGCCGTCAATAAATTTTATGAACTATTTTACAGAGATCTTGATACTACTGTGCCTAAAACAAAAAATCTAAATTGTAAATATCCTCCATCGTTCACTGGTTCTATAATTAACGACATTCATCTAAAATCTAGGAAAAAAAAAATAAATCTAAACTGTCTTCTGATTTACTGAATAGATTCAAACTATTAAGAAAGAAACTTAAGATTGATATTAAAAGAGCTTATGTTGAATACTGCGCACAAGTGGAGAATGAAATTCAGAGTAAACCTAAAACTGTTTGGTCTTTCATCAAATCCAAGAAGAAATCAAAACTTACTACAAATAATAATATGTATTATAGTAATGCCCTATTAGAAACAACTGAGGATATAGCGAATGCATTTGCAAAAAACTTTGAATCAGTGTACATCAAAGATGATACAGCAGGTGACATTAAGTTACAGTATTGCTATGCAACAACCTCTGTGTTCGAAATAAGCGAAATTACTGTTAATGACGTTAGTTGTTCCTTGCAAACTCGTAAACCTAAGAAATCAGTGGGATTTGATGAAATACTTATATATATATCATATAGAGGGGCCGCTAAACTAGAGCAATCTGTCAATCAAACGATTAAATTGATTGACCTAATTAAATCCGCGGTTTGATCTAATTAAATCCGCGGATTGACCTAATTAATTTCGCGGTTTGCTCTAATTAATCACATATGAAGTTTGATATGTAATTTACATATGTGCTATTGATTAAATTACTCGGCGGCCATTTTTAATTTACTTCCGGAATTACGCGGCGGCGCGCATGAATGGATTATCGAGATTTCCATCGTCCCTACCAACTATATAGCTATCATTTTTTATAAGTTTCATTTTTTTAATTTAAACTTTCCAGGTGTCGTCCATCTTTGTTTTCCGCGTGCGCACTTCTCGCGGCTGCCCTTTTAATTTCAATTTTCGTGCGAATATTTGAATTTCAAACTGGTAGATCTCTCTCTCTCTCTCTCTCTTCTGCTCATCTGGCGTTGGTTGTCTCTCTCTTGCATTCACAGAAGGGATGTTTATATTTAAAAAAATCTCTGGACGAGCTGGATTTGAACGCTCTACGTTCGTGTTCCACAAACTATCTGCAACCGTTAGTGGCTCGAGACCACGGCGGCGCTGCAAATTTTAATGTGGTTATCGGAAAGATACTTTCCCTGCTCTGACGTCACGAGCACAGATTTTAAAACAAACTATTTTTTCAAAAATATAAATTATAAGAATGGAACTGTGTAGTCTATTGTGTTTAAAGGTTGATACAATTTTTTAAAAATTTGATTTGTAACTGTTTTTGCTAGAAATAATTACTTTATTTTTATAATTTGAGTGAGGCGCATGAATGGATTATCGATATTTTCATTGTCCATACCTACTATATAGCTGGAAATTTCCGCTCGACCGTCGAAATGTAAAAGCTATTATTTTTATAATTTGCCCCAACAGAACGTATGCATCTCACACAATCTTCATTGGTTTCTATAACTTTCTCTTTTTTCACTCGTAGTACCGTGATACTGATTAAATTACGCATTAGCTTCTGATTAAATTACGCGGCGGTCATTTTCAATTTTCGCGCTAATATTTGAATTTGAAATTTTTCAGATTTTTTCTAATTTCCCTTTTTAAAACAGGTCGAGACATGTTTGTGACTAACAGTGCTTTGTCCGTCAGAGGCTGCACTGAAAACGCAGGCATAATTACTTCCCGAGGCTGGCTTTCTATTGGTTATCCGCTACGAACTTTAGCCACGCTGCAGTTCTCGGCCACAATTATATATACCAGCAATAAGATAACATGAACAAGAAGATAACACGTATTGCCTGAGTAAGAAAGAGATAAACATAGTAGCAAATATTCGAGAATGCTTGACTCTTAATTTTAATTATGACTTGTCAACTAAACATGCCTACTAATATAATTTGTTGTATGGCTATCTCTTTCTTACTCAAGCGTTGTATTTGCTTGTTCATGTTATCTCATTGCTGTTATAGATAATTACGGCCCAACAGTATATCCAAACGTACACTTTTTCAAATTTTTTTGAGAACTCATGCTAGCTCAAAACAGTATTTTTATTCCTCTCATTGAAAAATCGCAATTTTGTTGAAAAAATGTTCTGTCACCATCATTTGAACAAAATTTCAGTTACGTAGGCTCGTTGTTCATTTTTATTACGAAGTTCTTATACTTTTGATGGAAATATATGTAGGTTGACCACAAATTAACATAAAATTGAATAAAAACAAGCAATTTCGTTGAAAAAATGTTCTGACACCATCATTTCACTTACAATTTTACAAAACTGACATCATGTTACTTGAAATTCTACAAAAAACGACATTTTTACTCAACACACGACGAAAATTGAACAAAAATCACGCAATTACACATCATCACATAAATTTTTACAAAAATCGACATCATGTCACATAAATTATATAATAACTGACATCATGTCACTTGAAATTATACAAAAAACGACATTTTTACTGAACACACGACGAAAATTGAACAAAAATCACGCAATTACACATCATCTCACATACATTTTTACAAAAATTGACATCATGTTACATAAACTATGCATAATTTTGTAAATGTTTTACTCTTTTTTATAAAATGCATCGCTCAAAATTAAAAGAAATCGCATTTTCGTTGAAAAAATCTTCTACCACAATCATTTCGATAAAGAAAATTCAAAAATTCTTGTACTTTTGATGGAAATAGATGTATGTTGACCACAAATTAACATAATTTTGAATAAAAACGTGCAATTTCGTTGAAAAAAATGTTCTGACACCATCATTCTACCAGTTTGAAATTCAAATATTTCCGCGAAAATTGAAATTAAAAGGGCAGCCGTGAAAAGTGCGCACGAAGAAAACCAAAATGGCCGACATCCGGGAAGTTTAAATTCATAAATGGAACTTAGAAAAAATGAAAGCTATATAGTCGGTAGGGACGATGGAAATCTCGATAATCCATTCATGCGCTCCGCCGCGTAATTCCGGAAGTAAATTAAAAATGGCCGCCGCGTAATTTAATCAGTAGCACATATGTAAATTACATATCAAACTTCATATGTGATTAATTAGAGCAAACCGCGAAATTAATTAGGTCAATCCGCGGATTTAATTAGGTCAAACCGCGGATTTAATTAGGTCAATCAATGTACTCGTTTGATTGACAGATTGCTCTAGTTTAGTGGCCCCTCTACTACTTATATCTGCAAGGCCTGCTCTGAATTTTTAGCTAAACCATTAAGAGTTTTATTCAATCTTATGTGGAAACTGGGGTGTACCCGGAGAAGTGGAAGATATCTAAAGTATGCCCTGTTTATAAAACCGGAGGAAAGACTGACATCGTAAATTACAGACCAATATCACTTTTACAAACAATTTCTAAAATATTCGAAAAGGTACTATACAATAAAATATATTCTCATGTTAAACCTAAGACAATTGATTAGCAGCATGGTGTCGTGGCAGGCAGATCAACTTTAACTAATTTGGCAAACTTTACACAGAATCTGTCGGAAGCTCTAGACAATAATGAACAAGTTGATGTTGTTTACACTGATTTCGCTAAAGCCTTCGACAGAGTTCCTCACGCTGTTCTTTTGAAAAAATTAGAATATGTTGTTTTCGGTCCAGCACTTATTAACTTAATTAACTCATATCTTTCTGAAAGACAACAAGTAGTATTCTACAATGGAAGTCAATCGCAAACATACAAATCTTCGTCGGGTGTACCTCAAGGATCCATACCAGGACCACTTCTATTTCTCACTTTCATAAATGATCTTCAATTCACTGTAAATTCCTCAGAATATCGGCTTTTTGCTAACGATTTTAAACTTTGGAAAGTTATTAGAACTGCATCGGATTGTAACTTACTACAACAGGATGTTTTTAATATTCATCATTGGAGCTTTGAAAATAAATTATTTTTCAATATTAGTAAATGTTCAATAGTAACATTTAAAAAAAAATCATCCTATCCAGTATAACTATGTGATGGATGGAAATAGTTTAACGCGTAAAGACAAAATTACAGATTTAGGTATCATCTATAACAATAAACTTTAATTTAATGACCACATACAAAAAGTAGTAAATGAAAGTTTAAAACCTTTAGGTTTTATAATTAGAAATTCGGGTCAGTTTAAAATGAAAAATACATTTTGCCGTCTGTATTACACATACGTTAGATCAAAATTGGAATATTGTTCGGTCACCTTTCTATAAAATTCATACAGAGAAAATTGAAAAAGTTCAGAAAAGGTTTCTGCGTTACCTTGACTTCAAACTTGCTGGAACGTATCTTTTACTAGTGCCCTATCACAATTTGTGTGCCAAATAATTATAATGAACCCCATCTTAGTGTAAGGCGTGACATAGTAACATTAATCTTTCTGTAAAAAATTATTCATTTTCAAATTGAATCATGCGGTAGTTTGTTAACAAAAATTTTATTTCATGTTCTTAAATTGTCATCTAGACACAAAAAGACTTTTTATTTGCCGACCCCCCCGAACAAATATCTTATTAAATTCACCGGTATATAAAGCTTGTTGGATCTATAACAGCATTTGTGAAAGCGTCGACATATTTATTTCACAATTCAAACTTTACTTCATTTCAAGGTTGTATCTGGAATCGGGATGCCCATCTAAATACTAAATGCCTAAAACCCATGTATCATCAAGACACTTGTTGGTGTATCATATATTGAATTTTTATTTTGCTGTTTTACGTTTTGTATGTGTTATTTCTTTATTTTCTCATATTTTAAAAAATATATTAATTTAAGGAACTTTTAATGTACATACAGCGACCAGGTTTGCCAAATTGTACCAGTTGTGATCGTGGTTGTTTTTCTTTTGATGTTAAAAGTTTTGGTTTACCAGTGGTTCAGTTATTTTTATCATGATTTAAAAAGATGCAGTGGTTAGATTTGGCTAACCTGATTGGTTGTCAACATTAATTAATTTAAGTTTATAATTGCATATGTTGTTTCTTAGGCGGTGGAGAGGTGACTTTCCGGGTGTCCCCCGCTTCAGAGTTAGGTCACACCGGCTTTGTCGGGGCCGGGTTCTGGAGCGGATGGATGTCTGAGAGCTACGTAGATATTTCGTATTTATATATATATTATTATTTTTTTTATATGCTGTGACCTGTTTATTGGTTTCCTATAACTGTTGGTCGCAGGTTAAATAAATAAATAAATTGATTGATGGTTTACCCACTCAAAAAAAGAGTTGTTCTTGGCGCCGCGTTTACACAACCAAATTTGCAATTAATATTCCCATGCGTTTTTAAGCATTAATAAAATTTACAATTTTTCTCTCAAATCAATTTGGACAACCAAGAACTTGTGAACTTATGTTGATACTAGTGAGTCACCCGAACTACGCTTCGGTTCACTACTTTAAGAGAGATTCATTAATACAAATTAAAAAAAAGGATGCATCCGCCGAGAATCGAACCCGGGCCGCCCACGTGACAGGCGAGCAGTCTACCCCTGGACCAACCTGGGTTATTTGAATAATGCACCGCTATAATGATATATGAAGAAACAGAATCACCCGAGCTAATAGCCCACGGCGTACTTTTTTTGTAAATAGAAACCGGCCTACGATCTAAGTCTAAAAATTAGCAAACTTTTAAGCCATTGCACAACTTAATCGGTCCAGTATCTTCGGAGGAGATAGCGTACAAACATACATACAAAGAAAGAGAGCAACGATTTTATGTTATAGGACTAGTGAGTCACCGGAACTACGCTTCGGTTCGCTAATTTAAGAGAGATTCATTATTATAAATTTAAAAAATAGTATATTATGTTATTAGGAGCAAAAGTTATATTTTATTTGGCGTGGCTGGACTGTTTATCTGCCGAGCTTGCGGGGCAGATAAGTACAGCCGAGCCACATAAAGATACTTTTGCTCCGAATAACATATAGCACTTTTTATTCAAACTTTTATAAAAAATCCAAAGAAAATTACTCAGATAATATTATCTGCTGCTGACGAGCGGCAGATAAAGTCGTCAGCGGCAGATAATAACTTTATCTGTCGCTCGTCAGCGGCAGATAATATTAGCATCATCAATCCAGGAGTATAATGCCACATTTTACCGCCGTTTGAAGAAAAAAGTATGTTTCGGCGGGAATCGAACACGGGCCGCCCGCGTGGCAGGCGAGCACTCTACCCCAGAACCAACCTAGGTTGTTTGAGTAAAGCGCCGCTATAATGATATATGAACATAGGTATTCACCCGAGCTAATAGCACACGGCGACAGCAGCAATTTGAAATAAATAAATTTCTTTATAATAGTTGTTCGTTATCTAAATGTCTTGCACCTAAGCTTGCATAAAACTATATTCTTTTATAAGCCAAGCTGACTTAATCAAATATATCTTTGATTATATATTCCATTATATTTACTATTGACCCAAGGAGTAAATAATTAAATCTCGAAAACTAGCTCAGTTAACATATCATTTGAACATGAAACTCCTTTTTTCAAGTTGGGACGTGCATTGTGAATTTGTTTTCAATTACAGTCATTTTATGTTGAAATACTAAGCCAAGTACATAAATTTCTTGTAACTAAATTATACATTAACAGTTCAGTAAATATTCGACTTAAACAGCTTAATAAATTCTTTCTGCTCCAACGGAGGGAAAAAATCTAGACCTACTTAAAAGCTCCGTATGGAGATGGGCGCTTGACGTGAAGACAGTCGGGTCACGCTGGGTCGCGGCCTGTCGTGAACGTGAGTAATATTTGAAAATCAGGCCGTGAACGTGTGTGAACATTTCCAAGAGGTGATTTACGTCAAACGAATAAAAGACTGAAGGATGCCCCCCCCCCCCCCGCTGTCAACCCATGTGGTAGATCTAGAGCTGGAGCCGGAGGCCATTGTACTTCTGTGTGGCAGCCTGCCGCGACAGAGCTTCGCACCTGTGTTGTGTTTTGAATGTTGTGTCTACAGTCAATCGCGTGTCTGCGTCTGTAGACGGCCAAGTAGTACTTACGTTTAGTTCTTCGGTCGTAAAAGTCTTTTTAAACCTAGGAATTAAAAGTTGCCTAGCAACATATACCTTCTTGTACTCGTATGAGGAAGGAAAATTTCAATTCCAATGACAGCTTTTGGTATTAAAAGTAATGTTTTTGGAGACAGTTGCACGAATTTTTTTTCGAGGAATCAGTATCTCTCCCTTGTATATTTCGCTATAGTAGTCAATTTTCATTTATTTCTTTTTGTGTCTACTATTCTGATATATATACAATATATAACGTAAATTATTTCATGGGCAAAACCTATTTTATTTTTGAGTTTTTAGTTCTATTGCGAGTTTTTTATTTGTGTGTTGTGTTATCTGAATTTGAATTTTTAAATAAAAGCTGCTGATCACGTCGTGTATGGAGGGTCACGCCATGAATGTGAATAAACGTGAGCGTGAGCGTGCGTGAACGTGAGTGGATACTTACTCATACGCATATATCAAGCTCAGTATCAAATGGCACTTCCAATACAACCAACCGTACGTGAAGTTAACAGTGATCAGAAACAATCTAAGCCCGAAGAAGTCACCTGGTGTCACCTGTCGTGAAACGACTTCCAAGTCTTTATTTCACTTTAAATAATAACAAAAATGGATATTGGGGATAGAACCAATAATAGTGTAATTAATATATTATCAAGTTTGACGTGAAAATCACAAGGTGGAGTTCAGGTGTCAAGTACAAATACAAGACCCTGATCTTCCACCCAAACATTGACACAAATTAATCATAAACATACAATGAAATTAAGCTAACCTAAATAAAATGAAAGAGTAAAAAGTATTTGCTCTGTACGTACAAAGGAAGGACAAATCAGATAAACTAAGTAAGTAGGTAATGACGCTTCTTCAAGCCGACGCAGAATAGAACTCACTCAAAACAAGATTTACCGCTACTCCTGCTGCTTTATAAGATGTTGAAACATATTATATTTGTTGAAGTTCGTTATCATAAATTTCTTTATCTCAGTAAGTATGGCATTATAAACTTTTGGTATGTTATAGCGAAAAGATCTTTTAAAAGGGGCTGTTTTACGAAGAGGTGGCGTTATTATTAGCTTTAAATTGCGCAATTTTACATCATGAACATCAGTTCGAAATCATATGACAGTGTTCTTTAGTATAAATAATTTTGTGATAGTGACAAGCTATTTGTAATTTTAACCTATTATTGACTTTTAACCATTTGAGTTCTATTAACTTGTGGGATAAAGATATTTTTAAAAATACTTAAGCTACAGTTCGTAGAACTTGATATTGTACCAGATCAGTTTGGTTTTCGGGCAGAGCACTGCACCATAGAGAAAATCCATAGGGTACTTGAAACTACATATAAATAACACATTCGAAATTAAAGAATGTTGCTCAGCAGCCTTCCCAGACATCCATCAGCCAGGCTTTCTACAAGGTGTCGCATCAGACACTGTTGTGTAAACTAGCTGCCTCATTCTATCAGATACTACAGTCTTATCCATCTAATAGATACTTCATGATAAGATATTAAGAAGAAACAGCACAACTGCATCCCATACTATCGGGGGCAGTGTTATCGATCCAATACTATATTTAATATACACCTGCAATATTTCAGAGACAGCAAATACCATCGTAACTACATTCGCTGGTGACACTGCTATATTGGCAACAAATGACGAACCCGCACACGCTTCAGAAAAACTTTAACTGCCTTAAATAAATGGCGCATCAAGGTCAAATCACAACATGTAACTTTTACACTGAGGAAACAGATATATCACGGTGTTACTCTCAACGGACAGCTATCTCACAAACTGCTAAAGCAAAATACAGGGTTTGCTAATACTATAAAGATCGGACGAATTTCATAAGCGATTTCTCCAGCATGCTTAGACTTACAATTTTTTTTTCTTGTTAAAATCTTTACATCTTGCTATTTTGTAATATATTTAAACAGAGCCCGGTAGCTCAATGGTTAAGCATTGTGGCTAGTGATCTAAGGGTCGGGAGTTCGATTCCCGTTTCCGGTGTGACTTTAATTTTTCTGTAAATGCGGATGAAAACATCTACAGGATTCTATCATTCAGAAGTGCTGTAAAGCCGTTGTTCTCATGTTACTACGATGTAAAAGATGCTAGAGTTGGAACTCCATAGTCTCGGCAAAATTGTAAGTAGGACTTTGACCATATGACCACAGCAGCCGGTGTCTAAGGTACCTAGTACTTAATATGCCTAGACCTTGTTCTTTACAAACAAACAACGAAAAAAAATATATTTGACAGTTTGTAACTATGGAGCAGTGGACGAGACGCAGGGCGTTTTTGGAATCCAAGCGTGACCAGATTTTGATTCGTCAGCTAATTCTCTTAAAATCAAATGACTACATAAATGCAACTGCTAGCCGGGCTACCTTAGTGAAGACGGTGCAGTTCATTATAAATACTAAAGCTATTTAAATAGCAAAGACCGGTACCAACGAATCTTTAAATAACGACAAGTGTATCCAGGTATCACAGAGAATTCGTAAACCCAAAAGTAACACAATACTATGAAAGAAATCACGCAAAACCAGGTAGCAGTAACATAAACAAGAAAATATATAATATCAATACATAATAATTACATAATAAATAGCATACAAAGCCAGTACACTGTACAGGTCACTATTCTATCAACATAGCCAAAAATCAGGTGCACCTTAACACACATAACCTCGATTAATATTGCAATTAAGTTAACATTAACGATATTTTAAAAAGTACAAATGCAGACAGACGACGGTAAGTAATACCAACAACGAATTAAAAATAATGCGGAGACTAAACTAGGGTCCGAGGATGAAAATCATTATTGTATTAGTTTCAGAATTTCTATGGGCCATGGAGATCATTAAGCGAACTGCGATTGACAGCAAGAGTTGGATAGCAAATGTAAAACTCACGGGGTTCTGAGGGAACCCAGGCAGGATCTGCTCATCAACCAGGGCAGCAAGACAGTTATAAAGGTACTACAGAGACACAGGATCACTGTACAAAACATTAAAATAGTGTTAAAAATGGAAGCAATACACGTTACAGCAACTATTTGGTTGAGCTTCTAAGCCACACTAGGACGACACACGTACAGCCCGATAGAAAGACGAAGACAAATAAGAGGGCTCAATACAAGGATGCTGTATCAATGCCAGCACTTGCAGGCTCGCAATACGAATAAGTCAAGGACGCTATGTGCACGTGCATCTATGCGTACCTCAAGCTATCAACAGAGAATTATTTGGGGACCATCCACTAGCAGCTATAAGGAATGCCCAAGATAGAATACAAAACGTCTAAATACACGGTACGACAGAAGCATAAAATAAACATATCCCACTTGGGCCACGTGTAAAACAAATTCCAACAGCTTGTTAACTAGAATCCGTCAAGATTGATGTGAGAAGGATTTCTCTGCAAAGGTCACCAGAGAACACAATTCGTCAAATGTAGCAAGGGCTAACCCAGTACTTCGTAGCCTAGCTGCACCAAAAGCCCGCCAATCTCTGGACGACCGAAAATGACAACTGACTGGTCGAAACAGTAGCCCGAACGAAAGGGAGCAATAAAGATGTCAACCCGACATTTTATCGTTAAGCGTACCTATAAAATTCAACAAGTCGGAGGGGATGTGCGCAAAGCTCAAGATATGCGCTAAAGACTATTTCAACATCATAGTAATTTGGAAGGTCTTGATGCGGCTCATCTGAAAACTAAAAATCTGTTGTGATACACTCCCACAACTTCCTTTTACAGTGATTTTATAATTAGCCAAAATTTGATTTTTAATTTTTAAGCATTTGTAATTTCTTTTTACAACAATTACAAATTCTACAAAATAGAGCGTTAGTTCAAGACACAAATTTTCTCTAAAATTTTAAGCTGAATTCAAAAATGTAATAATATACCGGATGTTCTATTTAAAATAGGAGTTAATTAAAAAAAGAGAATAAAAAACAAAAGAAACCCATTTTAGAAGTATTCAACTGGAAAATCACATCAATTTACATTAAAAATGCAATAAAAATGTAAAGTATGAAATAAATCGTTAGAGCCGTTTTGAAAAAATCTAAAAAATCTGAAAACTCACAAGGGTAAACACCTACTTCCGTTATGAGATTTTCTTCAAAAGCTTGGTGTCTCATCTACATAGTACACAAAACTTATATATGAAGTTTCAACGCCATACCTCTTTTTGTTTTTGCGATATTCTGTTCACAGACACACAGACAGACAGACACACATACAGACAGACACACACACAGACAGACATACACATAGACAAACAGACCAAGGAACAAAAACATGTTTTTTGGATCAGTTGAAAACACAATTTCGAATTTTTGGGGTCAATGCAATACTTCCTTTATCGCAAAAGGAAGTAAAAACTAAGATATATAACTCGCTCACACACGCTTTATGAGCTGAAAAACGTATTCGAAAAGAAATTGTAGCAACTCCCATAGCCATTCCACCAAGAGCAATGAAAGCATTATGTTTGCGTTTAGCAAAGTTAAGTAGTAGACCGCAAAAGAGCCTCTTTTTATTAAGTTATTTACAGTGCCTTTTAACTGCTATGGTTTTACAGCACAAGTAATGAAATAATTATAATGTATGATACAGTTTAATATTTTTAAGATATAATATGAGTTCACCAGGTGAGTCACAAAGTATATGTTTGACAGTTGTGTTGCACTGATTACAGTATGGTGGTGGGTCTTTTCGCATAAGGTGGTCATGTGTTAATCTGGTATGTCCTATCATAAGACGTGATATAGTTTCGTTTTTTCTAGTAAGTCCCGGATAAGTAATCCATAAGTGAAGTTAGTCGTTTGCAGTAGTTGTTGTTCTCTTTGTTGTATTTTTTGTTTCACACGAATTTTTATAGCACCTTTAGGCATGTACGTACTTAGAAGAGTGGTATGCGGAAGGGCTGCTTTAGCCATTTTGTTAACAGCTTCGCTTCCTTCGATTCCACAGTGCGATGGGATCCATATAACTTGAAGTTTTTTATTTGATTCAGATATGTTAAGACGAAGGGCGTGGATTTCTCTGACATATTCATTTTGTGAGTACATATCTTATAGACCTTGGATGGAGCTCAGAGAATCGGAGATTCCGTTAATGGTGTTAGTGAATTTCAGAACTTCTTTAATAGCATACAGTTCACCACTATAGATAGATGATTCTCCTGTCAATTTTAAATTTTGTCTTATTGTGTTATACCAAAATGCAGTTCCTATTACTTCATTTTCCTTGGAACCATCGTTGTTCAAAATTGTCGTGTTGGATAGAATTTCACTGGCTGCCTTTTTATATACTTCTGGATGGGTGGTTTCCTTAGGATATATTTGTAAGGATGTATTCACTGTTGGTAATCCAACCAGCCAAGGTGGTACAGAGTTAAGAACACATACAGATAAAAGAGAAATGCTTAAGTCTGTCAGGTTCCTAGCTCGGAAATTGAATACGTTACGTTTGATGTTGTTCACGTTTGGATGACCAGGAAGGTGAAGAATTCAGGTGGTATAAGTCAATAATTGTTTCCGTATTTTATGGGGAGTTGACTACTAATTGCATATAGGTTGTTTATAAAGCTAGTATGGTGGGCTTCCATTGTTAGTCGTAATCCGTTGTGATACATGGAGTACAGTATTGTTATCAGATGTTTACCGGAGCAGCCGTAAATGCACAGACAATATTCTATTTTGGATCTTATACTTGCATTTACTACAGTTAATAAAATTTGTGTGTTTGCTCCCCATCTTTGGTTTGCTATTGCTCTAACAACATTCAAAGAATTTCGACAGCGATATATAGTTCTTTTGATATGGTGAGTTCAAGTCAGCTTGCTATCCATTTCTATTTCCAGGTATTTAATACTATTTTCATAATCTAAGGGCGAGTTGTATAACTTCAATACAGGCATGTGTAAGCGCTGTTTTCTGGAGAAAGTAGCACATTTAGTTTTGACTGTAGAGAATCGAAGTCCATTGCTTGTTGACCAGTGCTGCAATTTATTCACAGCTTTCTGGAGTGATTTTTAAACAAAGTTAGGATTGTTGCCTGAAATAAAAATTACAAGTTCTTCCGCATAAAGTAAGACATCGACTTTTTTAGGTAGCCTGTCAGTAATATCGTTTACTGCAATTAAGAAGAGGGTGACGCTAATAATAGAGCTCTGTGGCACACCATTTTCTTGTGTTTCTTCAGTCGATAGGGTGTTTCCTATTCGTACGAAGGTTTTTCTATCTTGTAGGAAATTTGGCATGAAGTGCATAATTCTATCTTTGAAGCCCAATTGTGACAGGGTACTTACAATTTTATTTCGCCAGTTAGTGTCGTACGCCTTTTCAAGGTCAAATAACAACGCAGCTAGTTGTTCTTTTTTAATAAGATCGTTCTTAATTGCTACTTCTAATTTACTTAGGAAACCTCTTTTCATTCCGGTTTATTAGGTTTAAGGTTTCCGGTACCCAGGTTAGTCTATTGTTAACTATACGTTCGAGAAGTTTGCATAATGCGCATGTAAGGGTCATGTTTTTGTTTATTTGTTTGAAGTATTAGGACTGCTATGGATTTCTTCCACAGGTTTGGGAACACTCGTGAATCCATATGTGATTGAATATAGGCAGTAATGTCTTTATATACACCTGTTACAGTAAAATTTGAGACGATACCTTTGATTTTGTTAATTTTAGACCCAAATACAGGGCAAGTTGAGCATTGTACCGCCAGATGCTAGTGTATGAAGCACCAGCCTTTACACCGCAAGGTAAATGAGGTTACAAATAATATATACATACTGCTATGTTATGCTAGCTGATAAATTTATTTAAATTATCGTATTACTATTTTGCCCTTTATTTTTAACTTTCAATTCAAATCCGTATTTTACAATATTATTAATGAAACTCTCTCAGGTGGTTCGCAATATCTAGTAACCCAATGATTGACTTGTCAAATTCTCTTTGTTTAATTGCCAGTTCATTGACTTTCAAAAAATTGACACCTAACGTCAAATTAATCAAAATTCAGAACGAATATCAAGGTTTTTACAATAAGATCTAATATGCAATTCTTTTACCAATCTCTTATGTAAGTATGAAATTCAATTTATATTTTTATACCTTCTTACTAGTTATAGCTTTATAAATGTTTCATTTAACCTTTTAAAACACAAACCTGATTTAACACTTTGCTTGTTAATACTGCCAAAATCCTTCCAAACTGGATCCTCACTCCGACTGCACTCAAACACCTGCTGGGTCCTTATCCAAACTGCATCACCTGCGATGAATGTAAACTCCCAGCATCACCTTATTGCCATCCACTTCAAAACTTCCACATCCTATACTGGATTCCTGTCGTTGTCCCCTGCTGCTGTCAACTTCAAGTCTCCTAGCTCCTGTACTGGATTACTGCGGCTCCGATCCCTCTCTGGTAAGTGTCAGCATAAATCTTGTTCCAAATATGAATTTGTTTTTTTTTTTAGATGGTCCTGCGTCTTCAATGATACCCACAGGTTTCCCAAAAACAATTCGCTGCACGTACTAACCTCTTGTTTGTAGCTTGTATTCCATTTCCAATGTATTATCAATAATATCCTCACTAACCAAAGCTTGTCCCTTTATTTCTTGTTTTTAATATTTTATTTTATGTTTCCACCTCGAAGATTTTGCTTTTAACCCATATAATTTGTACCAACCATAACATTTACAAATTATACAACATTTATTAATGTTTCTTTATTCGAAAATCACACCCATATCAAATTATGTATACATTTTTGAGTTGTTTTTTTAGTAACTAATTAAACAAATTACAAATTATTACTACTAGACACGATTCTTGCTGCCTCCTATATACATTTTTTTTATATAATCAAAACAGATATTTTATTTTAATTATCATAACAGATACATTTTAGTAGTAACCTTGGTATTTATTCCTATTCAGAATTTTCTTATTACAGATTAAGTTTGAGTAATCAATCATTATGCTATTATTTGACTAACCAATAATAAGAAAGTTAATTTCATTATACTTTAACATGTATTTAGATCCATTAGTTTGCTTATATCTGACTTCCAAATTTATTTGACTAAACTGTTTCTTTAGTATTCATTTTTAAATTATCAAAGAATATAGTGTATCATAACAATACATACATTACTGTAATAATTGACTATAATGCAATGGTATTTGTATTTGTAAGTGGTTTTATCTTATAGCAATTACATATGACTTTCTTATGCTTTAGTTTTTTTTCAATCAATTTTTGAAATTGAATTTTAGTAACTTTTACCTTTTCACAGATTATTAATTATCAATGTTATTAAGTAATATAACTAGCTCAGGTAGAAGTATTTACTCATAGAAGAAAAAAAAACTCAGGTCGAATTCACGCATAATCAAGACTGTTTTGCTTCAGGAAAATTCGTATCCTTTTTGTTTAATGAAAACCAAGTTCGAAATGATGTGACAATTTTAAAATTTAAATGTCTGTCACTGTCACCTTATATAATGCAAGTCTGAAATCAATCAGAAATACCTTTTCGTTACACTACTAGTCATTCAACAAACGCTAAATAGTAAGTAATCCCTTTTATAATTACCACATTTTACTCATACTATGTTTTACTTTCAGTATTTTTACTTCCTTTTACTATAAAGGAAGTATTGGATTCACCCCAAAAATTCGAAATTGAGTTTTCAACGGATCTTCACGTTTTAGAGTCCCCTGATCCCAAAAAACATATTTTTTTTCATTGGTCTGTCTGTGTGTGTGTCTATGTGTGTGTCTGTGTCTGTCTGTGAACAGAATATCTCAAAAACGAAAAGAGGTATGGCGTTGAAACTTCATATATAAGTTTTGTGTACTATGTAGATGAGACAGCAAGCTTTTGAAGAAAATCGCATAACCGGAAGTAGGGGTTTACTCTTGTGATTTTTCAGTTTTTTTTCGATTTTTTCAAAAAACGGCTCCAACGATTTTTTTTAAACTTTACATTTTTTTACATTTTTAATGTGTATTGATGTGAGATAGGTGATTTTCCAGTTGAATACTTCTATTGTCCGCACAAATCCTATTATGAATGTACTCGACCACCAGGAACCGCGAGGACCTCTTAGCCAAGCACAAGACACCTGCTATCTCCTCCAACAGAACTGTCAATATTGACCAGAAGCAACCGCCTCCTTCCAAACTCCACAAGCCTCTGACTACCCAGTACCATGAACCTCGACTAGATGGAAATTATCAAAAAAAAAAAAAACGTCACTTCAATAACAAGTTTAGCGAAGTACAATTCTAGTAGATGAAAACCTCTATATTCACACCATAGGACGTTCACTCTGCTATCAAACTTGATATAAGCTACTTCCAGTATGATGTAATTAATTGATAATAAACTTAGTTCTGCATCAAATTCTAAAATTTGCTTCTGTAGATGATTATTATTTAATGTATGATACTCTCACCACGTTGATTCTCCTCCATAAATTCACCATATAAAATTATTGTTAAAAATTCATTTTTACTCTCCTGGATATTTTTTCTGTTATATACAACCCTTCACTTACCAAATAGATTTAAACTCGTTTAATAAAGGGTTATATTTAGAATTTTTAGCCGCTTACAACCGTTTTACATTTTATTCAGTCAAAATTTTTCTTGTACGTAAAATTAATTAATATATCTCCTTAGTGATATTGTTTTAGAATTATTTTTACATTTCGACACTCTACATAATAGGTATCATATTTATTTCATACACACTATATTGAATTATATTTCTCGAATAGGTATTTGATATTTAATCCTCCATTTTATTTCAGATAATAATTAAATTATGTTAGAATCTTTCTGTTTCTAATATTGCATCGTTCAATTGAATTTTAAATCCTATTTCATTATTTTACCAAAACCATTTTTAATAACTTTGATATCCTTTTAATATTAACCCCTTACACTAAAACCATTACAATACATACATTTCATTGTTTGATGTATTATCATTAATAGATTTAACGAAATTACTCCAAAAACTAGTCTTGCTGGCTTTAATTATTTTTCTGGTTTGAGCTTTAAATTTTTTATATAGGATTATGTTTGTTGTGGTTTTATGTTTCTTGTATTTGTTAAAAGCATTATTTTTATTTTAAGTAGCGTTTCTAAAAGATTGGTTCCACCATGAAACTCTGTAATTTCTGCAAGAGTTTTTACAATTAGGAATAACTATTTCAGCTGCTTGTATGATTGAATTATTAAGCTGGTTAAAGCTTGCGTTAATGTCTTTGTGTCCTGAGAAGATAAATGAATTTTTAGTTTATTCATCTTTAAAGATCTTCCAATCGGCTTGACGGAATTTCCATTCTTCTGTTGAGGAGATACTTGGTTTTAGTTTCTGGTTGGTGGTTATACAGACAGGAAAATGATCGCAATCGTATGTGTCGTCAATGTCAGACCAGCTTAAACTTGAGGAAAATTTAGCATCAGCAAACGGTAGGTCTATAGCCGAGAATGTGTTTGTTGCTGTATTAAAGTGCGTGTTTATTCTTGTATTGAGTAAACTGATATTGTTGTTGTCAAGGATATTTTCTATTATTTTCTCTCTCGTCCTTGTTTGTGAACACCTCCAGAGCGTACTGTGGCAATTAAAAACGCCCACTATAAGAAAGGGTGAAAGGATTTGATTAATTAGGTAAGTTTTCTATTTCAGCATATGTAAAAATGAACATTGGGAGGTATTAATTACATATTACATATGATAGCTGGGTATGGAGCATAGACATTAATTGCTACACCTACACCGAGTGGATTAGTACATTACTGGACGAGTGGAGGAACTAAGATTTTCACTCACGCGTTTGTCGATTTTATACACAAGGCGAAGCCGAGTGTAGAAAGACAAACAAGTGAGTGATTTAATTTCTCACGAGTGCTATATAGCATTTTATTCAATCTTGCCACCGAATTTTTGAATAAATATTAAAATTTAATAATTTTGTGTGACATACAAAATGGTATATTATGTTATTAGGAGCAAAAGTTATATTTTATGTGGCGTGGCTGTATCTCGGAAACTATTCGTCGTAACGACTTTCGGTAAAAAAAATTATGATCAAAGTGGCCAAAAGAAGACCGTGGAAAATATTTTCAGCTTTCCAAGATGGTCGCCAGGGGGCGTAACCGCCATCTTAAACTTTTAAAGTGATTTTTCACTGAAATCCACCTAGTAAATGTTACCAAAAAAATATATGGTTTCTAAAGCTAAGCTTTACTCGAGTAATTTTTGTTTAACACTTTTTGATGTATCTATTAAAATAAAGTGGTGGGGGGTAATTTAATGTTTTTTTAAATAAACAGCTGTAACTCCTAAACCACTGAACGGATTTTAACAAACTTGGTCTCGTTGGAAAAAGCATTTATTGTTCCATGAAACCCATCTTACCTGTCATATGTCTAATTCTTAGTGATGCCGCTAGAGCGCGTTTTTTGATATAATAACAGAAAATTGCAAAATTCTCTAAAAAATTAAATGCAATAATATGACTTTTTTTTCATAAAAATGTAGTGAAACGTCACCTGAAGAAACATTTTCGCGGCTAGCCGTGCAAACATATACTTTCGCGCGTCTGTAGAGATGTGAAAAGCCGATTTTCATACAGTATAGGATAAAAAATTTTTGTTGTTGTGTAGGATAAAAAATACTGTGCGAACAACGGCGGGAAAATGATTTTTTGCACTCATGATTTCAAAATTCATATTTCCCGGTCATTCCCGATGCGCCGAAAATTACTTTTTTCGACGACTGACATCGAAAGTAGATTTTTCTCACTGTCATTTGACAACAGAAAGTTGACATTTGCCGCTGAGCGTGCGTTTCCATCTTTTTGCCGCTCGCCGAGCGTTTTGGGTTTCCGCGTGAACAAAATAGGTAGCCACGTCCGAATGTTTCCTTGACAACGCCCGTCATTTGTGGAAATAATCGCGTCACATGTCATATAGACTGCGCGAGTAATGTTAACTTGATTGTCAATTAATTTTTGCGATAAAACGAAATTTGATATTTTCCTTTAATAATATGCTCAGTCGTCGAAAAAATCGTATGTATATTTCGAGCTAAAAGTGCGCTTGCCGCTTTTGCATGATTGCTGGTTTCGACTTCGTCTCAACCAGCAATATTCATGCGCAAGCGGCAAGAATGCACTTTCAGCTCTTAACATACAATATACTATTCCCGCACCGGGGTGTTTTTTACTTTCCCGCAAAAACTATGGCGCTCTAAACGTCAACAGGTGCTAGGATACGTATAAAAATTTAGTAATTTGTGCTGCCAACTCAGTAAAGTTGTAAAACACTAAATAATATTTTTTTAACGTTTTTAAATATTTTGCGTTATTCGTTACAAAAAACATTGTACCTACCTCTTTCGGGAACAATTTTCCCGAATTCGCACTACATGCAGCACTCCCTCCGGTCGTGCTGCAAACAAAGTGCTCATTCGGGAAAATTAACTTCCCGAACTTGTTAGGTAAATAACTATTCCGGGCCTTAAAAAGTGGCCGGAAAACATTCATTTTCCTCCCTAGGTACACAAATTACTAATATTTTACATTTTTGAAGAACACTTTTTACTACAATAATTTCTGCTTGTCTAAGAACCTATTTAGCCTCTATTATATATACCGAGTGATTTCTACTTATTTAGAAAATGATGTTTTTCGGAATTGTCAAAATCCAAAAAGTGCTATTTTTCGTAAATTGAGGAATTTTTCAATAAAAATTTTTATAGAGTGTACTAGTTTTAGCTAACTGAACAATCTCAAGGCCAAAAAACACTGATTTTTCTTTAACTTTAGCAAAATTTGATTTTTTTAGTTTTTTAAATAATTGAAAAATTTCATATATGTACCAACACTTTATATTAAAATTAATTTGCCTTAATTGGGGATCACCAGATTACAGGGCTCGCTCCTACATCGCTCACCGTGCAAATTTCCGGCTCGTTCATAAAGGCTAATTTACTAAGCTTGCCACGTAAATAACTATTACAACTGTCTAAATTAGAAGATTTTTCTTTATCCAGTTTACATGTAACATTAATTCATTAATAGGGTTAAATTAGAGTTTTTAGAAGCCGTATAAATAGATATTTAGAGAAGCCGCGTAGTGCAGTTGGGTAGGCGCTAGGATTGCACTAACCAAGTCCTCGGTTCGAAACCCGAGGGGGCCGGAATTTTTTCGCAGCCTTGGGGAATGGAATCGGTCTCGGTGAGACCATTCACAGCAGGACACCAAATTAACTGTGCTCTACTCAGAACCACAGACCTAAGAGATAAAGTATAACAAGGTCAGCACATCACAATGACACACACCTCACACAATGGTTGCTGCGCAAGCTCAAAAGGCTCGCTCCAATTTTATATCGCGAATCCGGGGAAGTTGAGCATTGTACCGCCAGATGCAAGCGCATAAAGCACCAGCCTCTACACCGCAAGGTAAAATGAGGTTATCGATAATACATACATAAATAGATATTTATTATCATATATAATGCAACTAGTGGGTTCTTAATTATCAAATAATCATTTCTGTTTACACACGATATATTATCACGCGAGTCCGAAGGACAAGCGTGATTGCCTAAAACAATATATCCAAACCAAACATAACCTACTAATCTCAAATTTGATATAGACTGGCAATACACTTCACTACTGCTAAACATATTATAACACGAGCAAATTTTATTAGGAACTAAAATGTGTTTTTGTAAAATCGTATTAAAATATGGTCATTTATGCATTAATTTGCGGGCGAAAATAGTGCCGTTTGCGCCCTAAGGCCTAAAAATAATTTGCGGGCGTAAATAATGCCTTTTGCGCCCTAAGGCCTAAAAAACCAGCATCACATTGGCAACCAACAACAATTTGATTTTTGAGAACGAATCGTGCCATTTATTTTTCAAAGCTTTATGGTGGATTTTACAAAAAATCTTGTTTGCATTTCGGGCGTGAACGGCGATTTTGGCCCTTTGGCGTTTTATAATCCTTCGGCCCTTCGGGCCTCTGGCTTATAATTCCGCCGCGGGCCAAAATCGCCTCCTTCACGCCCTTAATACAAAAATAGCTATTTTTGATATAAATCAAGCGAATTATAAACTTTTAATATTTATTCATAAATGCAGTGGCAGGATTTAACAAAACGCTATGCAACACTCGTGAGAACCTAAATCACTCACTTGTTTATCTTTGTACACTCGGCTTGACCTCGTGTATAATATCGACAAACGCATGAGTAAAAATCTTTATTTCTTCGCCCGTCTAGCTAACTCCACCGTATGTCAATCCTGGCTTGTTTTTATTGAAGGTGGTGTCGTCGTAGCAATAGTTGATTATTTTCATTCATGTAGGTTTCTTGCAGATGGAGAATGTGTGATTGGTAATCCTTCAGAAGTAGTTGTATGTGTTTAAAATGGGTATAAAACTCATTACAATTAATGTGGATGGTTTTATATGACTTCTGATTTCACTGTTATGGGGGGAATATTAAAGCTGCGTATGTATTTTTAATGTTCAGAAAGTTCTGATCTCTTTAACGTATATTCTGAATCCGTGGTTTTGAGAAGAGTATCTATCGTACGGGTAAATTTATATTTTAATTTTTTATCGGCAAGAGAGGATACAGGTCAGTCAGAGTAGGTATTAACTTATCTATATCTGAGCAATAGATTTTGACTATTTCTAGAGGGTTTGTTGTATATTTGATGGCACCAATACATTCAGATAAAGTTTTAGTAGAAAACTGGTATGGATATGTCCTGGTTTCGTCTCCAACTGCTTCTTGGAGAGGTTCTAATTGTTTTTGCAGAGTTTCTTTCTCTTCTTTAATTTTTTTTGTGGCAATTATGTAAATTTTTTTTTTGTTATACTGTTTCCCTGTATTGGTAGGAGAAACGCTATTGAAATGTAACTATATTTTGTTTGTTTTTGTTCGCAGTTGGTTGTTAATAGGATCTTTGTAAGGCATTGCGAAAATAGGATGTTGAGTGCGGGTTTTCACAGAATAGAATCGTCTGTGGGGGGAACAGGTTGTTGCTTGAGTTCAGGTGGTATCACAAATGCACTTGTGTCCGAAAGAGGTCGTTTGTTGGTATTATTGATTCAGCGAAGGCATTTGCTTCAAGGACGAGGTTATTTTGTTATTCGCTTATTTCTGAGTGAAGTCGTTAGTTGATATTCATCATCATCATCATCATCCTTTCAAGGTATAGGCATTATATGCCTGTTCCAAATTTCATAAATCACTCCACCGTTTTCTGGGATGTCCGGGTTCCCTTTTCCCTCTTGGTGGGTATGCCATGGCTTTCTTGGGGATTCGTTCTTCTCCCATGCTGTTGACATGTTGTGTCCATTTCTCGCGGTATTCTGTTATTTTGTCGTTGATGGCAAAGATTTTTAAGTCGTTCCTTATTTCTGTAGTTCTTATATGATCTTCTTTTGTGCATCCTTTTGTTTTCCGAAGGAACTTCATTTCTGATGCTTGTATTCTGCTTTTATCTTTCTCTGATGTTACCCATGTTTCGCTTCCATACAGAAGTATTGGTACCGCCATTGTTTTATAAAATTTCAGTTTGGTGTCCCTCTGTGCTTGATTTTTTAAGGTCCTATGGATGGTTCCGCAAATGTGTTGGAATTTATGTAATTTGTTGTAGTTATCTCGATCATACTGGTATGTTATATCGCAGCCTAGATAATTAAAATGAGACACTTGTTCTATTGTGTGATCTTCTAATATTATTTTACAGCGTATCGGGTCTGATATTATTGTCAGGATAATTTGATGGCTTTTGGCTTAATTCAACGGAAGGGTTTGCTTCAAGGGCGGGATTATTTTGTGATTTTGGAGAAGTACATTTAGAAGCAGTATGGCCCTTTTCCTTGCAAAGGAAACATTATTTTGTCTTTCTGAATAAATATCCTGTAGCTCTCGTTTTCGTATTCAATGACAATGAATGTAAGAATATTTGTCCTTTCCTCTAAGTTAATAAATACAAATCTATGGTAGATCACTATATGGCTGGTATTCGAGTTTAGTGAAACCAGCTTTGATTACGTGTATTGGAGATAAAAGCGCTAATTCGTCTCCTTTAAATGAGTTCTCATAGTAGGTATACATGAAGAAACATTAATTAGAAAAAAATTCCTCGATGGTGTTATTAGCCGTCGCATTTTAATTCTCTGTTATTGATATAGACGTGTTGATAATTATTTGTAAGCTCTTCCGCGGTTAGTTTGTCTGCTAGATAGATGCCTACTCTTTGATTAGACATACGAGACGCTGTGAGAATATTTTTGGTCCAACGAGTTTACCAATGGTGGTTATATAATCTTTAAATTTCATATTTGGGAAAGGAGTGAGAGTAATACATTGATTTTTATTGGCAATGCAGCTTTGTTCGTTTGACAGTTTGTTGCATTATCTTTGTCGGTTACTGGAGAATTTTCATGTTTACGGAACGGTGGATAAGCAATATTATATGCGTCTGTTTGGTTGGTGGGTTGCATATTTAATGTTTTGTAAAATTTGGTTTTATCAGATAACAGGTGTTGTAAGCAGGGCCTGCACCACATATTAATTAATTGTTAATAACTCACATGTATAATTTGATTTTGTACTAGGACACTTTCAGAAGATAAAGGCGGTATTCCACCTTCCAATGTGATACTACACTTGGGGCCGGTTGCAGAAAGCAATGTTACGTCTGGTGTTAGCTAACGCGACGTCAAAGTGAACAAAAACGAATCAAATCTCAAATGCTTATGGTAACTAATACATTAGTAAACAAAATTTGATGCGATTTTGTTCACTTTGACACGACGTTAGCTAACACCAGACTTAACATTGCTTTCTGCAACCGGCCCTTGAAGTTCCAAAACAGGAGCAAAATAACAACACTCACTTTGAGACGTGTACAAATGTTCGCATACGGTCAAGGACCCCCTTTAAAATTATAGTTGAAATTTGAAATTTAATCAAAAACCATTGAAGGAAATATTCAAACAACTGAGGATTTCAGCATATACCTATAACATTTATATCTGCACTATCACATTTTGTGATTGTGAAAGGTTGTCTTCAGGTTGATAGATGTTTTACTGAAATGAAAGTTAATCAGATAGTTTAGAGCAGTGTATAGTGTCCAAAAGCGTTTGTATTAACCTGTTAAATTGTACTATTCTGAAAAGTTAGCTACTCCTGTCAGTCTTAGACGGGAGTATATTATACACTTGGCATCACTTAGAAGGGGTTGATTTGACGTTGCCAGATTTCCGTGACTCATATTTGTTCAGATTGATTCGATTTATTTCACTGGGTGCTATAGTTGAAAGAAACCAAGGATTTTGTGTTAACGGACTGCGGTAACATGTTGAGTGTTTCCATTAATCTCATCGAAATCTCCAAAATCCCTCATTCTGCAAGTGGAAATATTTAAGGCCGGCTTAATACCTAAAGCACTTGTCGATCCCATACACAATATCGGCTAATGACTTTTTGGCGTACACGACCCATCTGTTCAAATGTTCGCGGCAACCAACATATGGCGTACAGCCCCAAACCGAACTATAGCCGGCAAACTACCCCAACCTGTGAATGAAATGAATAAATAGTCTGGTGTATTAGCAATCCCTTATTTAGGCCTCGCATAAACTGGGCGGAAGAAAGATCTGAGTGGCGGCGCCGAAACAGCAGCGCCGGCTCTCCCTGTGCCATCAAATCTTTCTTCCGGGGTGTAAGTGAACATATGTGCAGGTTATACGATTCGCATTGAAAACTATTCACCGGGATTAGAGTTTGGGCCCATTGTGCTGGACTCATCTAGGGAAAAACGAGCTTAAATCCAGCATGCAGCAATCTCGAAAGTTTTTGTCGCGGGTTATATTATTATTTGGATCGCTTCGAACTGATTTTCCGCCGTTTGTCCCAAGGCATCGGCGCTTGATTGATGTGAGGTCCTTCGCAGGTCGCATGTGGTTATAATTGCTTCGAATCCTTGGAGGATTCAGAAATCAAGCAGCGATCCTTGGCGTGTATATTCCGGAGCAACGTAAGAACTGTATCGTAGCTCTTAGTATAGTTCAACTAAGATAAATCCTTTATAATTCCTTCCTTTAATTTTTAAAATTATCTAACAACAGTTCATATTCTGCCAGGTAATCCACTTAAATAACTAAAGCATAATGAGAGTTACTTGAAAGTATTTATATGGCACCGCCGAGGATACACTTAGGCCTCTTCGATTAGCACTTCCAGGGGGAGCTAGGAAATTATATGTTTTTAGAACATCTGAGCTTAAAAACGAGCAATTGAGTTACGATTTGTTCAGTCACTTCCGGTTAAAGGACACATTTCTTTTTTACTGACGGCAGCAGCAGAATTTAACAGTTTATTGATCTACTGTTACAAATACGTATCACCGTGCAAGTTGGCTTTTATAACTAAGCAATTTCTGGAAGTTTTCACTTACGCTCTTCAGTTTTGCATTTGGCTTTAATATATTTTGATTGGATACTCGATTCAATTATTTTCTAATACATGCTATTGATTAAAACTTTTAAAAACAAAAACCATTGTAAATTGTATTAAAGCAGAAAATAGAGTTGATGCTTATCCTAACGTATGTTGACGAGCTTTGGGAGAAAAAAATACAATGCCATATTTACTTCAAAAACAAAGTGTAATTAAATATTTCTATATAATCAACATATAACATACCGGGTGTCTATTCTCAAGGCAGGAATGGGTAAAAACGTTCAATACAATGTTAATCGCATATATTCGACTTTGAGAACGGACACCCGGTATATTGATACTAAAAATTCAAAAGTAAATTGCGACTAGGGGCCCACCTTTGCGAAATTCCAAAATCGGCAAAATCAAATATACAGCTCAACACAAATCGCTTTATTACGGGCGAGGCAGGGTTTCTCAATGACAATAATGCATAGTGGCTCATGTCTTGCTTTGCTTTCAACTGTGTAAGATCTGCGCGATATGTGACAAATCATCAAGTTGTTACTAAAGTTATTTACTGAGTTTT
>OW679198.1:44613158-44651526 GCA_940337035.1 Agriotes lineatus
CTGCGTTTTAAAAATAGTTATTTTTCATTTTATGCGCAACTCAGCCGCAAAGCTATTTGTATTGAACTGTATAGATATTATTACAACAAAATCATGACATGAAGTAGTATGTGGAGTTATATTACCAAATAATATAATGGAATTACATTTTCGCCTAAATCCAAAAAGCGAAGATAACTCTAAAGGAATCTCCTCAGGCATTCCAAAAAGCTATGTTCTTAAATGTAATCCCCGGACGCGACGCTTATTGGATAAGCCTTTGGACAACAAAGCGCATTCATAATTACACAAAATTAGCTTCGTCAAGAGAAACAAAACCCATATCTTCGCACAACGCCTATTGGCGCAGATTAATGGAGTTAAATATACTACATTAACTAACAATAATTGTATAAATAAAATGAAATTCAAAATTAATTAAAGTTGTAAGCTAATAGCGTGAGTAAAATAAAAATTAATTTGTATGTAAAACTAATAGCAGACGACAAAGGTCCTTTACTACACAGGTGGAGCAAAGTTAGTTATATAAAAAACAGGCTTGTATAAAGAAATTGTACTAAAAACCAAATAGGTGCGCTTTATTGATACATTATTTAGTTCAGCGCGTTACACCTACTATGCACATTTATTTTGAACACATAGTTTTTCTGATATCCCTAACTTTTTCCACCAGTATAAACAAATAAACAAAGTTAATGCTTGAAAATATTAAAGGAAGTCCAACAAGATATTGCTAGAACTCTGTTGTTTTAAAATGACAACGAATACGCAAGCTTGTTACTTAAATTCTGAGCGCCTATTATTACTAGGATCTACTCACGCCAGGTGAAAATCGGACAGCAACAAACGGAAACCTAACATTGCGTTATCCAAGATGCTGTATGTCGGAAAGCGGTATCGTTTTGATGCAAGCGGCCTCTTCAGGTGCCTTAAGGAAGTTCAACACGTTATGGCTAGAACTCTGTTGTTTTAAAATTACTACGAGCACGTGAGTGTGCTACTTAAATTCTGAGCGCCTGATGGTTTGGACAAAGCACGCCCATATGTTTTAGCGACTTATCACGAGAGTATACCGACGCTAAGCAAAAATACGCTAGTAACACAAGGAACACACATTGCCTTATCTAAGGAGCTGTAGGTTGAACAGCGATATCGTGGTATTAGATACGTTTTGAATCAGGCGGCCTCTTCAGGTTCATTAAGCAGATGAGAAAGACTCAGAGATAGCCTAAATAGAGGAATTGCATATGCAAATTATTACTTTTATCTTTTGCAAAAAAAAAATTCTTTCGTCTTTTAGAATACGGAAGGACAAATATAGTCCGCTGGAATTCGCACCCCGCGCTCCACCGCTAGAATAACTGAGCCACGGGCGTGCTCGAATTGGACGAGTTTATGTTGCGTTATAAAGCATATTATTCTGGCCAATTTGTGATGTTTAGCCTGTATCTGTTAGGCCAGATTTTCGCCAACAAAGCCTGGGCTTTGTGAAAATTATTACTTGTATCTATTTCTCAGGTAAAGTAAAACTAAACAAAATTTAATTTTTTTAAGGAGTTCACCCTGTATATATTTCACCGAAATTTTCTCCGTTTCATGCCAGGTACATATATAATATGCATGCAAAATAGTGTCTTTCTCCAACAAATAATTTTTTAGTTATACCGCCAACAGACAGACAGACAGACAGACGGACGGAATTGAGAAAACCTGTTTTTCGTCATCTAGGAGCCCTGGAACGTGAAGATCTGAAGAAATCTCGGAAGGTTATTTCGTGATTACAATACTTCCTTTGTCTTTTAACGAGGGAAGTAAAAATGTTATGAAGAAAAGTGGTTCAAACTGTAAAATTATGGCCCACTGCAAAATTTCAGAAATCGTGTCATAAAATGAAGCTGATATTTATGAAATTTTATGAACAGATTTTTTGTGTAGTATAGACGCATATGGTACTTTACATTAATAAATGACATGAGAAATCACAAAAAACACGGAGGTATTGGCCTATTGGGGCGTTGTTGTAGGTTAACCAGACTAGACCTAATCCGAAAAGTAGGAATCAATAGGATGAATTAAAAAAAAAGAAGTCCGCGTCGAACTTGAACTGAGGGCGTATGAGAGTCCATGGCAGCAAGCAATCTGGTAGAAAAGGAGTGGAGAAATAATAGGAAAAAGGTTTTGTGAGAGACGTTTTGTGTGTACCGTGTTTGCCATAATATACATATAATACTTAATTCAAATTCGTAATTATATACTCGTACATTTACCTTATATAGTTTATGTCTTACTAGTACATTATTTGTTGTTTATACCTGCTATACGAAAAATATAAACAAGTTAATACTGCAATGTTACGGGGTTATAATAACTTTACTAACTGCATTTATATACAGTGCTTTCGTAAAGTAGCGGATCAATTCGTTAAAAATTCAAGAAATAACTTTTGTAAAAAATGCTGGGACCCGTTGATTTTTATTCTCATTTGAGCATGTTTTCAAAAGAATCTATACAACAGGATGACCCGCGTAGGAGGTATGACGTCATCGTTGTTTTTTTTTAATAGCAACCCCCTTTTGTATTATAGGATTTGAAAGAACGCATTTTTTTACTTACGCTAAGTTGATTTTTGAGTATAGGTCACATGACCAAAAATTAAGAAAACAATTTTAAAATTGCAAAATAACAAATTTAATTGCAATGATAACTTCACAATCAACTAAATTTAATGTTTAATTAATAAAAAACAGTTCAGAATTGATATAATTAGATTTAAAGATGTATTATCGTGTGTTTAAAAAAAACTCATTTAGGGTAGACCTTGGAAAGAAAGATAGAAAATCTAGTCATGTCTTAACTTAAGTCTGTAAGTGAATGTCAGATTGCATTTTGTTTATTAATACATCTGTCAGTTTAATTGTATCAAGCAAAATGGAAAATAAGATGGCATTTACGCAACAACCATGAGTGTATTAATCATAACAGTCAATAAAGATTGTTTTTGTTAAGTGTTTTGTATATTTTTAGGAAAATATTTCAAGGTCAAGATGTAATTTAAATCTCTCTGACTTGGTAGTTCATTTGCATCAATGGGTATATCGCAAGTTACGGCATAGCATGAGTTTTTTTTTTGAAACACATGATAGATGATAGAATGGATTTAGTTCAAGATAACAAATACCGTTGTATTTTCAAATCTTCAAACAAACTAGTAGTGTGTAGTTAGTAAAGAAGCCTGTTTAGCACGTTAATTTCACCATATAAAGTTTTATGTACATTTTTGGATAAATTTATTCATACAATTTCCTAAAGATTGACAATGCGCTGTTTGCAATGTATGTAGTTTTTAATGTAAGATTTATCAAACGTGTCTTAAGGTATATTCTTATCCGTGCATCAGTGATATTACCAACAGTTGGCTGCATGCTTGTTTCTGTTCATACTATCAAGTTTTACATAAAAAAAGATACTTGTTCTCTGAACCCAGACATTTTGAAGTATACTATAACATGCTCTTAAAAGATTACGGTGAGTGTATTTAGAACACATTAAATTGAAGAACGAAGGTAGCATAGCCGCCATTTTAAAACGCAACCTAATCGAAAAAAAAAACTTTGTCCGTGAATGCAAACATGACAATAAAATATTTTCGTAAACGTGTTCGCATGAATGTTTTGTAAAATTTAACAACAGGCTTAGAGGTGTATGAATTGAGGACATGCTCAAGCTGTTCGATCAAGTGCTAAGTTGACCCCTGCCACATCAAACTTTCAAAATTTTATAAAATTGCCAATAACCGACTACCTTCCTTGAAAACAATCCGATAACGCGCCCCCAACGAAATTAGGTTAGATCCTCATAATTCATGACGCATCAAAGTAGTAACAAGTACCTTGACGAGGGGTTCGCATTTCTGCAACATATGGACAAGTGGTATTATGTATAACCCTGGAGACCTGTCAAAACCTATTTATTCGCTATACAATACGAATGAGCTGCCCCATCATCGGGGCCCCGCCGGCCAAGCGACAAAAACAAGCTGTACGCAGCTCCGGGTTGAATTCTCTTCTTGACTCATTCGCGCCAGCTTTAAACTCGCACGTAATAACATATTGGGGTGGCGGTTTTTACTCGGACCTCTCCATTGTGACATACGAAAACAGAATCGAGTCGAAATTTGAGGAAATTGGGGCAATTTCTTTTAAGCATGCAGTCTCTGAGGATGTTCTCTCATTCTCTGTACGGGGTATCAAGAAAATCAATCCCTTCTAAAAGTGCGTTACCGTGCAAAATGTCACTAAGAAATGTATAAAATTGTTGTCTTAATCATGTACTACTTGAAAATACTTGCTCTTTCTGACTATGAAATTGATGACAGCAACTTGTTGGTAGCGTTATTCTTCAAAGAATTTCATAATTTGTTCCTATAGCAATATCA
Source organism: Agriotes lineatus (assembly GCA_940337035.1). NCBI lineage: Eukaryota > Metazoa > Arthropoda > Insecta > Coleoptera > Elateridae > Agriotes > Agriotes lineatus. The sequence goes on from OW679198.1 coordinate 44,617,594, forward strand.
CTGATTTAACTTTTAACTTAAAGTTAGAAACACTTTTTTAAATTTTTTGAATTGACGCCAATTTACATTAACATTTTTCGGGAAATTTTTAAATTTTATTTATTTTATCGTTGCAAAATTCATTTGCGCACGTTCTCACCCTATCTAGGGTTACTTTAACATGCCAAATAAGATAAACACGATCGTGCAGAGAAGCTCATATAAAACAGTTTCTTACTCTGGTAGATTCTAACTAGGACACCAACTCAGACCATTTAAATTGCAAGCGCAGCTCGTCAGATTAAGCCATTATGGCACTATAATTTCACAAGAGACGCTGCAATTCAGAAAGTGAGTACTTGACAATATGGCCAAATCAGCCCCCATTCTCTCCGGGAGGTCAGAATTAAACAGCTTCGTACCATATGTGCGCGACCACGTAGCAGGTGCTTTATGGTGGTGATACACCGCACCCTTATTTGAACAGTAAATAGAATTTAAGTCCAGCGCATCCGAGTTGACACAATTTATCTATTTTTCAGCTGGAATTAGTGCGAACCCAAGGGGTGATCAAGAAAGCGTAACAGCGAGGTTAGTTTTTGAATTTGCAAATGTGGGGTGGATATTTGCGTTTTATATACATCACCGTTAAGTATCTTGTACGAAAATGCTTTACAGCATACCTTTGAGTAATGAAAAACAAAAATTCTTTAATTCCAAAGAAAATATTAATCACTTGAGAGTACTGATTTCTGAATTAAATTTTGCTTTAGCTATTTTTTTTGTGCAATCGTGTATTGGCTACTCCATTAGTTATTCTCACGAGAGTAACGCGGAAACGATAGAATTTTCTCATTGTCGAGGCAATTTTTACAAATCAGCGTATGTTGTGTCTGCGTGTCTGCGTCGGTCACCTTTTTATCGTCAACGATTGGGCGTAGGTCGTCCACGATCGGGAATACTTTCTTATGTCGTCACCGAGTCCTTCATAATGCATCGATACGTTACTACGTACGTTAGTTACACGTTTAGGAGAGCAAGTTCGAATCCCACTAACTGCAATACATTTTTAGTTGTAAATTAATGTATACTCGTGTTACTAAGTGTTTCATTATTACTAGGAACATTCAGTTATTTTTATTTACTTTTTACATACTTTTTAACACTCTTGCGGTGTGCTTTCTATACCAAAGAAGTGAAAACATTTTCTTCGGCAACTTTCTTATTTATAATTCAATTTTAACGTAAAAATCATTTTAGTTAGTGTAAGGCCATCTATGTGGTGGGGTCAACAACTAGTAAAACAATAATAAACGGGATGATTATGATATACAGTAATATGATCGTCTTACAATCAAATCGTTGAATCTATAGTGCTACTGTTTTCATTGAGTTAATGTTTTTGCTACCTCTTTTTTTAATAGAGATTTAATGATTGACCAAACCAAGCTGCTCTTTTGTATTGTATTTGAGTTTATGAATGTGTCGACTATAATTTCGTTTTGGGTAAAAAAATGGGCAAAAGGAGATATTAAGGATAGAAATTGCTTGCTATAATTTTTTAAAATATTTTCGATGAAAATACTTTCAGTAAATAGTATATCGATAGATTACAATGTACAAGAGAGTTTTTATTGAATGGACTCTCTTCTAACTTAATTTTAAGATAATTGCTAATAACGTATGCCGAACTACAAATTTTATATCTATTTGGAAAAATCTACTGGACCAAACCTTTTTTTAATATATTTCATTCCTTACCAGTTTACTTCAAGTTCGTTTGTGTGGGCTTTAGCCCTGTTATGGTGTTTTTCGCTGAAGTTTTGTATTTTTGGTTTGATGGTCGGTATAGGAATATCCTACTGTATTGCCTAGTTTGGAATGTACGTAGGTGCGTTGGTGATGGTTACTCAGCCCTTATTTTCAATCCCAACACACTGCTTTCTAGAACATCTGATTGTATTTTATTTAAATTTTAAGATTTTCTAAAAGGGGTTCAAATTTTTGTTTATTTTCTACAGCACTACGATATGACAATCTATATCGAATGCTTGGCTCAAGTCTAGAAATATAGTTGAGTAATATCTTTCCAATTGAAGATCGTGACCAATTCTTGTGACAATCCTGTGAATTTGTTTTGTAGTAAGAGATGCTCTTCTCTAAAGCCAAACTGGTGATCGGGTATGAAATTCTTTTTCATGAGAGTTGGCTTTAGATTAGATTAGATTAGATTTAGATTCCACGACTGCCTTTTGCTGGCATGCGCACGTCAGCCCTTTGGGCTTTTTGTACTGTCGGGAGTTTTCAAGTTAGCAGGCCGACATCTGTATCTTTTACTAGATTTGCAATGTCCCCTACTAGCTTGCGGTTGTCAATAGAGTTAAGGTTCCAATCGAGTTGGTGTCTTTTACGCTTTAATGCTGGGCATTCAAAGAGGATATGATAGGCTGTTTCATCATCCTCTTGGCATAGTCTGCAAACAGGTTCATCTCTATAGATATTGATCCTGTGCATAAATTCTGTGAATGCTCCAGTGCCTGTTAGTAGACTGACTACTTGCTTGATTCGAGTTCTGTTCAGTCTCAACAGGGTTTTGGTGGCTTGTGGATTCGGAGTTTTTAGCAATCTTTTGCAGTGTGTTGCTTGATTGTAGTTTCTCCACTTTAGTTGGTGTGTGGTGTTGACCCATTCATTAATAGCTGAGCGGGCTTGGTTTTTCTGAATGCTTAGACCAGGTTCTGGACCGGTAATTGCATTACGGGCTGCTTCTTTTGCGAGCTTGTCCGCCTTTTCGTTTCCTTCAATACCTTGGTGACCTGGGATCCAGCATAATTTTACTGTATTTCCCTGGCTTAAGGTTTGAAGTTTGGATTTGCATTCCTTGACCAGTCTCGATGAAGTACTGAAAGCGTTGGCTTTACTTTTCGTAAAGAAAGTTTTTCGAATGACGAGAAGCAGGGTGATCGATCTGTATGTTTTTTTTGGGTTCTTTACCAGTATTGGTATTTATATGTGTACTACACTCAATTTCTTTGGGAACACTCTTAACTTTAAAACAGTGTTGAATATATAGGTTATCTTTTTTGTAAAACCTCCATTTCATGATAATTTTGTACGGTTAGCATATGCACAATATTCAATTTATGCATAAATAGTATGCTTGATATTTGTACGCCCCTAATGCGCCACAATCAACGCTTGAATCTCCCGTGCACGCGAATTAAAGATAAACGAAACGACTCAGCGACGCAAGTCTACGGGTACAACAAAGTATCTCGCAACCTTTCTTAAATTGCCCCGGAACTAGTTCTGATAGAAAAACAGAAAGCTATAAAATGAAAGCACCCAGTCTGCTAAAGATACTTGGGTCCACGATCTATCCAGCCAGCTCTAATTGAAAAATCTACCAGCACGTAGGCTCTTTGGGCTGAGTTGAAGCCGTTCAGAACTGTAAGGTACACCTGGGTCCCTACACCCACCTATAAATACCTTGAAAAACTCCCTACCCCAAACTCCAAACATCATTGCATATTTGTGTGGCTTATTGGATCCAGCGCCTACAAATATCTCCATGAAACTGCCCTCCATATCGTATTTGTGGCTTGTGGGGTCCAGCATCTAAATGCGAGCCCCAAACCCGCCTTCCAACTAAACCTCGTGGCTTGTTGGAACTAACCTTTTCTGCTTCCCTATGAGCCAAACTTTCAACATGGGGCCGCAGAAACCAATAGATTACACTCCAGAGGCGTCTAGAACACAATCCGTAAAGCGCAACAAACGAGGCGTTCGCCAGGCTATATTAACTACGGAATTAATTAAGGGCCAACTCATCGGCTACGAGAGCATTTTCCAGCCATCAGCAACAGCCTGTAGCATTGTCAGATGAAATGAGAGCCTTCGCGAGGCAACCCCAAAGTCACTGCTTACATGAACATGTACAACCAAGAAGAATTATAGCAGATCATGCTACCGCTTTTAATAATGAAAGGTTTGGAGGGTTTGGGAATAGTTAAGACATCTCAATTAGTTATTGTAGCATTGACACTCAAGTAAGCGATATATACAAAAAGATAAAAAATATTTGAGAATCATGATGCAAAATGAAAGACACAATAGCTGAGATATTTGAATAATAGATAAATATTCATAAACCATGTACTAAACACAATAAGTGAGTAAGAAAGGCCAATTATTATAAATAAGTAACAGATACATTCATGATCATGGTCTCTTTATTATGTGCAATGTTTTTATTGCCCATTTATGATTTATAATTAGTAGCTTTTCACTCTGATTTCCATTCATAGCAATATATGGCTCTCAATCGAAGCAAACATTGGCCATTTCGTTTGATACCACATGCAGTTCATTTTTACTGCGTTTCAGAGCATATATAAGATTCGTGTTCTGTGCTCTAGTAAATAATGTCAGTAAAATTTGAGCAATCCTTTTCATGCATTTCTTACTACATTTCAGAACGTTGCTACACTATGCAATGGTAAACAATGCCAATACGCAGCTGGGCTTCCTCCAGGCAAAATTCACTCACATTACCACGCTCCAGAGGCCCTCAAAATGGCCCAGTGCATGCAGTCAGCGAATTTTCTGCGGTGTCTATACCAAGGGATACCAAGAATATACCAAGTGTCGTGAATTGCAGCCCTGTCCAGGTTGAGGTCTGCAGCATCCTCCCGAATGCATTTAATTTTTTAGTTTAATATTGCTATACTTTTTTTACAAGTAGGGGACGGTTATCTGCATCTTTATTTTTTCAGGATACCCGGAAACCCGAGCTATATGCTGTATGATTAAGTTTAAAATTTTTCTTCTGTTTTTAGTTGTATATTTAGTTGAATTTTAGCGTCAGTTAGTTTCTTATATGTATTCCAGTCAGTATTTTTATCTTTAAGTATATTAAGTTTCTATTTCTTTATCGCTGGGCTACTATATTTGATGATTGCGAGTGAGTGATCTGAAGATGCTTCAAGACAAGATTACGATTTTGCGTTTTCTGTTCTTATTCGTCTTATGACGCAAAAATCTAACAGGTCAAACGTGTTGTCAAAGTCTGAAGGCTAATATGTATGGGGCTCGTTTCGATATTCTCAGACTGGGCAGTTTTAAAACTTCATATAAATTTAATTAAAGTTCTTGGGGATCACATGTGTCTTGGTAACTTGGTATCTACGACGATTTATAGAAAAATTGCACATTAATTCTATTATTATTAATAATTTCATTAACTATCAATTTGTAGCTCATGATTAACTTATCAATATGAATAAAAGCGAATATCGAGCTGTCATATTAACAAAATGGAATTCATTCCTGCGAAGGGCGTCACGTAACGAAATTAATTTGGTACTATAATTTACAATGCCCTCTGGATCCGGCTTTACATGTAAAGATTACTCTGGCTAATCATTTTAAAGTCAATTAGCACTTTTTAAAAATGCACATATGTAGCTTTTAGTCATAGTTTGAAGATTTCTGGAGTGATTAAAGACGAGTCGACTTTTACACTTTTTATTCTCCAATTTATGGTACAAAATCCTAATGCTCTTGCCTAAATAAATTTATTTACAAGTTAAATTGAACCAAATATATCTTCTGGCGGAGGAGTGTCGAACGCCAACGAGGGTACCCTCTGGCTACCTCGAGAAGTCATCAACAGCGCTCGTCAAGAATTTGTACGCCAGTCTGCAGTTCGTTTGCAGGCGCGATCAGCGGTAAATAAGTGTCTTAGTGTACACTGCTTCTATTACCTTCAGGATGAAAATTCGGCAAGTTCGAGGAATGAACGGATCAGAAAAGTGTGGTAAACGCCTTCCAGTCATTCACGTCCGCCTGCGTCATCACGATTATCTGTACGCTTTGGTATGAACGTGTAGGTATCTATGAAAACGATTCCTGAACTTGGTGAACACGATCTTTCGTGCATTATTGCCTTACCGATCCACGTGTTAAGTGTCATGAAGTCATCGACAAGATCTCTGCATCTGAACCCTAAGTGTGATGGTATCTCTACAGGGGTCTCTGAGATTAGTCAACACGATTTTCCGTGCGCCTTTGGCTTGGAAATGAGGGTAGCTCTAGACAGGAGTGTGTTAAAGGCAGCTGAACTAGCCCAAGCAGGAAGAAAGGTTTCAGGTCAAGTTATAGTTCTCAGACAGTTCAACTTCTCAAAAAGAAGCTAGGAATAAAACTATCCCTACATGAACGCGGTTGGCGGAATGAAACAATATCGCGATGGCCCCAGATGATAGTTACTAGATGTTAGTCTTCTTTAGCTCTGAACTGGCAGTTCCTTGCTTAGGGATTAAGCAAGAGTGACCGGGACTGATGAAAGCCTTTGACCCTCCCGGCTGGAGCTCTGACTTTGGATTCAAGTTTGAAAGGAACGGTCTAAGACTGATTAGGCAACACGTGGTGCAATCGGCTAGATATTATTGCGGCGACCAGCTGGCTTTTGTAATTACTTGTGGGGCCCATATGTCTTCGGGTCGCATTTTCTCGCGACTCGTTTGGCGGAGATAGCGCCGTACAAATTGATAGTAGTAATTAACAGGTTTTCAAACAATTTTCAGAAATGCGAAACGTTCACAGGACGAGGAGAAACTACAAAAGTTATTCTTGAAGTGATGAGATATCGCCCGTGTGCGGGTATGATTGCCATTCCAAGACAACTGTTTGCAAGTGGTAAAAGCTATGTAAACTTGGGCCCTCTTTCATAAAACAATTTTGCGAGTTTTTACTTTGCATTTGTAAAATTTTTCTTTTTATTATTCCTTTGAATTTAGCCTAGTAGCTTGTTTTTAATCACAAAGTCTCTGTGAGCCCTTTTTATTCATAAGCCGGGTAAGTGGCTAGCCTTGATCGTCGAAAGTGAGAAAGTGTTACTTTAGTAGGGGTTAACGACTACCACAGGTGTTAGCGTGGTAGCCGGAAAACGTGAAATTTTTAAAGCCACCTTGTAGTCGCTGGAGATCTAACCCAGCCCGCCCGCCTGATGCTTAAGCATGATGCTTGATTGGGCATACACTATATACAGTTTTGTGTTTCATAAAATGTTTTAATCAACTGTAGTGGTTTTCACTATGATTGCTGTGCGACATGATTTGTACCGCCTGGATGATTGATGGTTTAAGTAGTATATTTTGGTAATTCTATGTGGGTTCTTTGGGTAAAATGAGTTTTAGAAAGCAATATGATATTAATATTATTGTTTTCTATACTGGCACGATAAAGGTTGTGAGTAGGTTTAGTATAGTGTCTATTCGTTCCACGATCATTATTGCTTCTGTTTTGTTATCCGTCTGTGGCCGATTTACTCCTTGAATTTGTCGTTGCCTATTAGTTTGCGCAAATTGATTTTGCTTATTAGTTTTTTTGGGAATTGGACATATCTGGCCAACCAACTATGAATTATATTTGGGGTTGAACGGTAGAATTGTTTATTTTTCTATTTGCTTAGCTACTAGGCATTCTCTATGGTTGACTGGATGGTTCTGCTCCTTTACAATTAACACATCTAAAATGTTTCATTCTTTCTTTTCTTTCGCAGTTTTTTGTTTGGTTTTTTCTTGCACTTTTTACACATTTCGGTGCACTTGAACAGGGATTTTAGGAATGACCATATCCCGGGAATTTATGCATTGTATTGCTTCACGTTTCTATGGCATACACTTCCTGGTTGTTTTAGTATTGTTCTAATTCTGCAAAGACAAATGGCAATGGAGTTTTATTGACCCTATTTCTGACGTATATGTTAAGCACTTTACGTCCATGATTTTTAATTATATTGATCAACTGTAGGAGCCATGTCTGGTAATACTGTCGACTTTCTGTCTTGGTTATGTTGAAATGATTAGAATTATGTATTCATATTTTTCAGAATTTTGGTAATGGCACTGTAGTCTTTTACATGCTTTATGAATCTTAGTCTAGGTACTAGCTATTATTTGTTGTTTTTGATTTTCTCATCCAACATGTTTGTTAGATTATTTATTCTATATATGAACATAGGTTGGGGTTTCACTTCTTGCGCATCATCATTGTTGTATTGAGAGTTACTGTTTTTTGTGAGCGTCTGATGTCTATTGTGTGTTTCTGGATCACCTAAGAATAATGCGGGAGGTGTTTTTGCTTTTTCGAATTTTTTGTTTGCCATTCTTGTTCACCATTTGCATCTGAGACAATTTTGGAAAAGTGTAGTTGACGTTATCAACAAACTGGTGATCTTTATTACCTGCTTCTACAGATAAACTCATTTCGTATCATTAATGTATCATAGTTATCACAGTTGTCCAATATGATGAATATTCAGAACGCTAAGAGTTGACTTATGATTAAGCAAATTTCTAAAGATGAAACGGACTCAATCTCGCTAGAACAGAAAACGTGAGTGTTGCAAAGCACAATTTGTGGCAAGTCAAGTGGATTTGTAACCAACATGCCTTGTTCAACAACTGCACATGCGTCATGCGAGCAAATAAATGATTGTCGATTAATCCGGTTAGTTTAGTAGTTCTATACTTTCTTGTATGTCAGTCTTCTATTAAACGTTTAATTTATCTTTAATTGTTACATCTTTCTTACTTATTATTTAATATTCCTGTGTTACGTTTATCTTTTACTTTTTATGTGAAAAGGTCCTAAAACTTGCAATAAAAAATTGTTTATCTACGACAGTGTGTAAAATTGCCTTTTAGTTGGCAGTTTTAAGTTTGTAAAATGACTGTTTAATAACATGTTTTCATTAGTTTACGTCGTCAGTACTAACGTGTTTAAAATATTTAACTAGGCACGTCGTCAGTAGCAACGTGTTTTAAATTTTTTAAAACACTCAAAATTACGACCGGTTGCTGGTAATCCTAATTTACATTAAATTTTTTTAATATTTACCGTGTTTTCTAGATTCCATCGTAGATAAAATATTGTGCGATACACATGCGTAAAGCATGTTTAGTCACTCGCGGGGCTTAAAACGCTCGCTCACTCGCGTTTTAACTCTGCCCCACTCATGACTAAAGAGTAGCTTTACGCACTTGTATCCTAAATTACTATTTTAGCTTCGACGCAAGTAAATTAATTAAACGCAAATGTTGTTTTTGGACATCTGAGGTCGATGGAAGACAAAAGGTAACAAGAGTTGTTCCACATTGTTGCTCTACTCTTCCCAGCACTACTCTTTTCTAGTGATTATATATTATCTCCCTCATGTTTTTACATGTTCATTGAAACAGTATTGGGACTCTCAGGCTAATAAATCTAAAATATGGAACCTTTATAATTTACAGAGCAATACAATTTTCATCAGAGTTCTACTTTCAAACGTATAGTTGTTTTTTACTAAAATTCCAGAGTGCCTCTGGTAAACAACTTTTTTATTGTACTATATTACACTGGTTTACAATTTTTGCTAATATTATTACAAAGTAATTTAACACAATGCTTACCATTATGATCATATATTTCCTGATTGCGTCACCAAAACTATTTCCGTTAAAGCGCAAAACGTGTAAACCATTAACCAACGTTCATGGTGGTTTGCAGACTCTGTTTTAATATATTTTAACATCCAAATATGTTAAAATTGTGTGTTTGCCTTACGTTAATCAAAGGTGTATTACTGGTAAAGACTTAAAAGATAAATGGAAAAATAATTTTACAATTTAGTTTCATATTTGTGCAGTGGGAGCAACACGACTACATTTTGACAGTCGAAAGGGGAGAAATCGTGTCATACAACAAAGCGTACGTGGGTTTGGCAAGACTTAACAACTTCAAATATAATCGCACCCACGCCGGCATTAACGTAACACTGAATTTCAAACGAGATTTCGGTTATGACTTACAGGTTCTCAACAACCGATTCCGCAAATTCTATCTTTAATCTTACCGCTGTTAACAGGTCCAAGTGCAGGGCTACAAATTCGCCAGTAACGAGTACAGGCTTTTCCCGCTCGTGTTCAACAAGAACTTCTGCAGCTCGCTGAAGCTAGACGAGTTCGGGCTGCAAAACGTCTTCAGCTACGGGAATTTTAGCGGATGCCCGATGAAAAAGGTAAGTTTTGAAGTCAAATAAGTGTGGTAATAAACGTGATCTTAAAAGGGTACCTACGTCGTTCGCAACTGGAGTCCCGACTTCTCCAAGTTCCCTCCGTACATTCCCGGGGGCCGCTACATGATGGATGTGAAGGTGCTGTATTTTGAAAATGAAATTATACAAGGGCAGGCATTTGCAACTGTTACACCGGTCAAAGATATTGCGCCACCTGCATAATAATTATAATGCTTATAAACGCAGCAAATAATGTTGTACGTTTCTGACAAGGTTTTTGTAGGATTTTTAATAGTTTAGTGGGCTATATCCATTTTCTAAAAAACGATATATTATTTTGTTTTCAAATGTAGTAGACCTATCCATCGACTATGCTATTCCTGTCCTTGCAGAAGCAAATAGCCTATTTCAAAATCTCTATTATAATAGTTTATGTTTGACTTTTAATGCGTGTACTTGTCTCGATTCAGATGTCTATTATATTACAAATTTAATGTATTATTTTCTGAATAATAAACAATCATTAACGGTAATACAATTTCTCCTAATATTAGACTCTTACTTCCTATTTGTTACAATCTATCCAACAAAGTATCAACACTGATCTCTTAAGTAAAATCAAAGTTACTTTGTGCATTCTCCTTTTACATTGTAGTAATTGAAACCAGATCGTCTGTTCAAATAAATATTGTTGAAGTGATGTGTTAATGCAAATTTTTCGAATGGAAAACATTTTTAAATCGAATACGAAGATATCTTTCACTCGCTGTAGAGCATTACTCTACCAGTACGCGAAAGCAATCAAAGGAAGTACCACAGTACATAGCCACGATATAATAATAAATAAATTTAGCATGTTGGGCTTGTCATATACACTAGTGTACTATTCTTTGCACCTTATGATTAAAAGATTAAAAGATTTTTGTTACCAGAACCGGCGATGGGCAAAATGTCATGGAAACCTCTAATTGTCAACTGGCTCAGGAAAGTAAAAGATGATAAATTCAAGTGTGTAAATTGCCAGGAAAATCACACAGCGAATTATAGAGGATGCGTCGCCCATGTCCTGCACTACAACAGACAAAAATGCACCAATAGCAATATCGGGTGCAACAAACTCAATTCATCAGCAATTTAAACCAACCAATTCTACAAGCAATACCGCAGTAGATAAAATCTAGATTCTAGAGTACCATTCACCCTGACGTACTAGGTCATGGAGGTGCAGAAGTAATTGTTCGAAATAACATTAAATATTATGAACTAGAGAGATACAAACATGACTACTTATAACCCGCCGGTATTGCGTTAAAAGGTCTTTGCGGGAACCTAACCATTTCATAAATTTTTCTGACCACTCAAGCACAGCAACAAAAAGGACTAGTATGAGCACTTCTTTAATACCTTATGTAACAGATTCATTTCAGAGGCAGACGCAAAACATTCTGAGTAGGAACCAAGGATAGTAACAACTAAAGATAGAGAGTTATTTAAAACCATGAAGACAAATAATCTAAATAGTTATCAACTAGACAAATGATTTTTATATTACGGGAGGCTTAAATAACAACAATCAAAAGATAATCATGTTTGAATTTATCTAACGATCATACACTGGTAACAATGATTATATATTTAAAAATTATAGAAAAACCAAAACAGCCAACACTGTCCAGAAAACTGAATGAAATTACTTCAGAGCAACGCTAGATGATCTAATTACAACAAATTTAGCTCTAAAAACGGAACAGGAACTGCAATGATCTTGATAACCTTACAAAAACTATTCAAAAAGATCTAATGAAGATTAGATCAGCACGAAAATAAAAGAAGACTATCCAACAACAATAAAAAATAGCAAAAGCATAGACTCAGGAAGCTGTGATAAACTACAAGATCAGATGACCATAAAACGAAACAAGGCTGCTAGAGAATTATAACAATTGCTCCTTTACTTAAAAACCCAATAACTTCAGATATATTTCAAATACTTGACGCCCACAAAGATCTGCGGAGAAACTAAATAGACCGCTGTAACTAGTGCAACCCATAAGAAATGAGAATAGCAAATGGGCGATCACCCCCCCACTATAGAAGAAGAAATAGAAATCCAGAATTATCTCTTATACGTATCACCCCTTCTAAGTTGCACCTTCTATCAAAACAGTCAAATAAGTAAAGTACCATCAGCTATTGATAAGCAAATTAACATTAGAAAAACTCCTGGTTGTGACCTAATAACTGGAGAAGTATTAAAGAAACTTCAAAGTAAAGAATTAGAAATCTCTTCAATGCTCTACTCAGACTGGGTTATTTCTTAAATCACTGGAAATTAGTCCACATCATAATGGTACCAAAGCCAGGGAAAACGAAGCACGCAGCAGCATCATATATGCTATCGCAATCTAAGTATTCGAAACGCTATTCCTAAAGCGATTTAAAAAAAAATGTCCGTAATCCTTAGTTTGGATTTAGAAACCAACATACTACAGTTGAATAGGTCAGCAGATTTGTAAAAAGTTAACAATGACCCAAAGGCTTGCAGATTCTACTTATCTACCTTCTTAGATGTAATTCAAGCATTTGACAAGGCCTGACATGACAGAATATTTTACAAACTAAAGAAAAGCTTGCTTCACAACTACTTACCACCAAATGTTCAAATCACTCACAAAATTAGGACTTTTTAAATTTCTATAATACTTAATATTCACAGCGGATATTCCTACGGGAAGACTTGCCACAAATACTTCATTTGCGGACAATCGCGTCACATACATATCAACCCTATGAGTTGTTGCATTCAGAAATCTACAGTCAATCTAACCAACATTCAAGAATAGGAAATGGTAAATTTAGGTTAACGAAACAAAATCTGAACACGTCGTATTCACCTTGAGAAAAAAAGAACAGGCTGACCAGTTACTCTAAACTCTAAATTACGGAAGCGCGGAAGGGACAGGGTAGCGTAATGTTTTTAAGACGATTAGTAGTTGCAATGCAACGTGACTAACAGACCCGCGATCGTTAGTCGTGTTGTATCGCGACTAGCAGACGCGTAACTGTTAGTCGTGTTGTATCGCGACTAACAGACGCGCAACTGTTAGTCGTGTTGTATCGCGACTAACAGACGCGCAACTGACAGTTGACAGATGGCACGTGTCGTCTGCCACCTGCCATCATCTTTCAACTGTCATCTGTCATCTGTCAACTGTCATCTGTCATTCGCTGTTTAGTTAAACATTTGAAATCTTACACAGATGAAAAACCTGTTTGTTATGGGGTATTACTGTTATCTGTCAACTGTCAACTTTCAACTGTCATCTGTTAACTGTTATTTGTCAACCGTTATCTGTCAATTGTCAACTGTCAACTTTCATCTGTCGTCTGTCAACTGTCATTTGTTACTTGTCATCTGTCAACTGTCATCTGTCAATTGTCATCTAGAGCTTGTCATCTGTCACCTGTCGTCTGCCTCCTGTTATCTGTCAACTGTCATCTATTATTTGTCATCTGTCACCTGACATCTGTCAACTGTCATCTGTCATCTGTCAACTGCCATCTGCCTTCTGTCATTTGTCAACTGCAATCTGTCATCTGTCACCTATCAACTGTCATGTGTACCTTGTCATCTGTCAACTGTCATTTGTCATCTGTCAACTGCCATTTGTCTGCTGTCATCTGTCAACTGCAATCTGTCATCTGTCACCTGTCAACTGTCATCTGTCACCTGCCGTCTGCCTCCTGTCATCTGTCAACTGTCATCTATTATTTGTCATCTGTCACCTGGCAACTGTCATCTGTCATCTGTCAACCGTCAGTTGCTCGTCTGTTAGTCGCAATATAACACAACTAACAGTTGCGCGTCTGCTTGTCGCGATACAACACGACTAACGATTGCGCGTCTATTAGTCAGGTTGCATTGTAACTACTAATCGTCTTAAAAACATCACACTACTCTGGTCCTTCAGCGCTTCCGTACTACATGAATAAAATAAATGAATAACCAATACGGCAGACTATTGATGTGATTAATAAAAAGAAAGCACATCCTTACCAACAGAAAACCACTCGGGTTGAACTTTAGTATAATGTACTGATTGGTGGGAAAAAAATTTCAACTTGCACAGGAAAATAAAATTCTAAGCTGTAAGTCCACGCTTCAGAAGATTTGGACTTGGTATCCAACTCTGGGACTCCAAACTCAACTTCAACCTCGAAATTCGGCAGAGATTTCAGAAGAAAGTGTTAAGAATTATTGTCAATGCGCCATACTACGTGCCAACTTATATTAAACAGAGAGATATATAAATACCTAAAATATTAAGAAGGTGCCTTAATGGAAGCTTCTTCACATGCCATTGATTTAAGAAGTCAAAACATTTAATTCTTGTCTAACTAGACAGATTGTAAGATATTACAGTAAAAAAACTCGTTCTGTAATTATTAAGGAATTTATACGAAAATAAAAAAAACAACAATAAACCAACAGAAATTTTGTCGTAATTGTGAAAATTCCGGAAGATAAATCCATGTTTGTCGAAGCGACACGTTAGGTATCTATTACGAGTATTAATTTTAACGATAACATTTTTAAGTTAACATAAGAATCTGATTTGATTTTCGGACTCTGGTCGATGACAGAAGCGATATTTCGGTTGCGATTGTCATCGCGGCTTGCAAATGCCTGACACCGTCGGCTCGTACCCTTCAGTCTCGAATACCACCTAGGGGAGACCGGCTACCGTTAGTTTATTGTTGTGGTTATTTTATCCTGAAGCGAAAGGTTGGGATTTATATAGCAGACAGACAACGAAGACAGACGTATTACTGAAGGCGTTCTATTCTTACGTATTGTAAGCGTGCAGACGCAGTAAAGTTAATCAATTAACATTAATCATCCAACTGCTTAAACATTTTGAAACATACCGTATATATAGTGCCGACGGGCCAACAACAATCGACTGTGGTCGGATTATCGCACATTCGCAATATTTGAACACGCGGCCTTTGAGGATTTTCGGCTCCGCTGAGTGATCATCCTAGTTGTTCAAATTCCAATGACAGATCCTGCCTCTCTGCCATGCTGGCGAGTATCTTCGTGGGTTATCTGCTCCCCAGGGTAACATTTTCGCATGTCTTTTACTCAGGCGACTATCTTTGTGGGGAATTTTTGTCCCAGATCAAAATTCCCTCATCTATGCCGGCTGGGCGACCATCTTCATGGATCAATCATTCTTAGGAAAGTATTTGTAATTCAGCGATTATTGTAATATATAAAATAATCAAGTGATTTGCATTATTATGACATACAATATTAAAACGTGCGGGTTATGTGCATGGAACGAATTCCTACCCTGATCTACGAAGAAAAATAGTTAAAAAGAAATTTTCCACTTACTATACAGGGTATTCTGGGGTTGTTACCGCACAGTAACTGTCATTTCAATAAATAAATATATAAACTCGTTCTCAACAATTACGGATCCTGTAGGCTCAAAGTCCAAGAACGGAATGGAACTGGCGCGCTGGAACATTTTAAAACACTGGAAATACATTGTAAAGGATGGTACCAAATAAATCTTCCGTCAGTTAATGGACATCAAAGGTGGAATAATAACAAGGCAATTATAGAAAATGTACTCTTGGTAACAACAAACACTTTCGAATAATTTGGCAAGCTCAAGTAGTATTTGATGGGTTGCTAAATGAAGGAGTGGTCAAAATTGTACTAACTGAAGAATTTGGACATAATTTATCCCACTGAGGAGTTTTCAAGGAAAATTTAATACCAAGCGCCGGCCAGATTTAGTGCGTCCGCCCAAAGCAAAGGGATTCCATAAATAAATAAATTACTTAAGAAAGAAGCAAGTTTCGTCGAGTTAATTTCTCCAGTACTAACAAGATTTAGAGAAAAGATAATTGAAGTGGTTTTTTTACTTTAAAGAAGGTCTCTTCAGATTTCTATTAGAAAACGTGGTCGTGGCGTGTTAAGATCGCTGTGGTGGGAAAAAGGTGAAAAAAGATTAAACAATCTTCCCAGAGGAGAGTTATCTTTGAAGTCATATGAGGTCCATTTCTTTTGGGAGCTGTCATCTCCTTACATTTGAAAAAAACTGCACCTGCGTTAAGTATTATTTGTGGAGAGTATGATCGAATTGGGGAAACTTATTCAAAGTAATTGAGTAATTTGATAAACGAAGCGAAAATGATAAAGATAAAAGTCAAGTTAGAGTGACAACTGAGCCCACAGCTCTGGACTCTTGTAGGATAAGAAAACAGTTTAATGACGTTGTGATTTAGAAACCATCAAGGATTTCAAACAAATAGTTATTTAAGATACGGGCTAACAAAGAGAATTTTCATCCATGAAGGGAAAGAGTTTTCCAAACTCTGCCCAGAGTTATTATTGCAAGAGTGCTGGGTGTTGAAATGTGGTTGAGATATTAAGTTGCCTAAAAGAGGCAAGTTGAAGTTTTGGAATGGGTTGAGAATGTATCAGAATTAAGAATGATACGAATCTTTGAGAAACACTTGAAGTTTTTCCCATATTTTGTTACGCCAATAAGTTGGCATATGCTGCTGCAGTTTAGCTAAGAACTAGAAACAATTCAAGTTCAGTTAGTGCCAGTATTTCACGTTTGGAACTTTTGGGTTGCTGCATTGGAAGTCGTTTCGCTATGACAATGAGGGAAAGTTTTCCATGTTTTCTGTAGCAGCGCTAAAACCGCATTAAGTTTGGATTTGGAATTGAAATCAATAGAAAACCTTTGTGTGTAATCGGGTGAATGAAATCAGAAAGTTGACGAAATTGTAAAGTTGGAATTACATTCCCTCTGCAACCGGATGACCTTCCATTTCAAAGTCGTTCTTCGAAAGTCGTGTTGGAATATTGATGGTGAGAGGGGTCGCCCTGGTTACAAGATTATCAACAAAATTGCCTGCAAGAAACACGTACTTAGATCAAAACGTCCCATCCTCTAGAAGCGTGGACCAGTGGACCTCAAAATGGCTGCCCCCACCCGTTGCTGTGGTTTTGGGGGTGTTTGGTCCGTCTCTGCGAAGAGCAGGATTACCTACTAGATATATTAAATCGTAGACTAAAAATCACAATTCCATTTAAGAACCTAACATCAAATTTTTTAATGAAATTAGTATTAATGTCAGTATAACCACCAATCCATACTCTATGTACACTCTTTATACCGAAACCATAATAAAAGAAATACTTGAAATTGTATAAAATAGCGACACGCTACATGTGTTTAATTCAACTATTATTTTTACTCTCGTGAAATTTTTACTTCACTCGTCTAGACGTCTCCGGACGAAGAAAGTATTGCAATCGCGAAAAAATCACCTTCCGAGATTTCTGCAGATCTTCACGTTTCAGAGTGCCTAGATGACGAAAAACAGGTTTTCTCAATTCCGTCTGTCTGTCTGCCGGTCTGTCTAGCTGTCTGTCTATCTGTTGGCAGTATAGCTCAAAAAGGAAGACGATATTTTGCATACGTGTCATATATTATTATGTGTAATGGCTATATAAGCTACCCGTTGGACTATCCATATATTTTATGAAATGTAATGCACCACTTTAAACAAGCCCTTTATTAATGCAATGCCCTTTCTAATTAAATAATAATTCCTTTTTAAAATCAAGTTCTCTTATCTCAGGTGGTTCGCCAAATCAAGATCTCTATTAATTGAATGTTAATATTACAGTTAATGACATTTGCTGTCAAACCGATTTTCAAAACTCATCAAGCCAAGTATTGACAATTGTATATTATCTTAACACACATATTAATCAATTCTCATAAGTAAGTACTAAATCAAGTCTATTTGAACAGCTTCTTGTATTAATTGTTATTTAAAAAACTTTCATTAACTCTTTACACAAACCTTAATACTTTCTCTTGCTTTTTCTGCCAAACTCCAACCAACAACGGATCCCAATATCGTCAGACTGCAAAACTTACTGCTCACTCCTCAAACAGTGGCACCCAGGATGGCACGTGAACCCCTTTGACTGCATCCATCCAGAATATCACCCGCACTGCTTACAGAATCCAATCCTCCCTCCTTGCAAACGTCACCATCAAAGCATTCAACCTCTGGTAAGTTCCAATCTTATGAAGTTCCAAATCTAACTTTCTTCCTTTTTATAGCTATTCCGATGTCTACAGCAACACTTATAACTTATCCAAATCAATAAGTTACCTATAAGAATCCCCATTAATATCTTGTATACTCTCCAATCCAAATGTATTCAATTAATATAACCTTCTGTATGTTTACTTCCAATTGACTGTACTTGTATAATCTCTTGACCGATTATGTACCTCCATAAGTTCTAACTAACATTTTCATTTTATCTCACCACGCAGATTTGTTTAAGACCTTTTTAAATTTGTCTTCCAAATTTATTCGTTTTAAATATTTCTTTATTGTATTTGATTACACTGCCTCATGTATCATAACAATATTTACCTGGAATAAAACCGGTGCAATTTCATACAAATATATACAAGGTGAGCACCTTAAAAAAATTAAATTTTCTTTATATTTTTGTTAAGTAGGAAATAGATTAACTTAGTAATTTGCACATAGATTAGGCCTTACACTTGACGAAAATAGAACCCAACAAATACAATATAAGGTCGCAAAAAATTCAAAAAGTTTCCACAATAACACTTTTCGCTTAAATACACCCGCGCGTCGCACACATCAGCGAGCCTGCATAGCGCAGTTAAATCTCTCTGACTATCGACGATTGTATACGCAGATGATGTTGATCGAATCCTTCCCCGGTATTTTTTTAAATTTGATAATTGCTTTAATTTGCATAAGCAAGTGTTAATATATTGTTACCTCGATTTTCCATTGATTTTTAGGCCGCGAGAGGCATAAATGCCTAAATTTCAAACCTTGAAATAGACAGGAAACGCACATTGGGCAAGGCATCGACATATATCGTAAAAACTATTGCAAATAAATATATACATCCTGCGTATGATATGCTTAAAAATGAATAAAGAAATGTTTAGTGAAATATCTGCATTGGTTTATTGATGTAAACAATATAATTAACTTTCCTAAGACATGCTCAGCGCGAAGGTTAAGCCAGCTGAAATCCGACGATACCAACAGTTCTCCGTAGAGTAGTAAGGAATTGGTCGGTAAGCATTTGTTCGTAGTCGCAAGCGCCGCGGTTCAAATCTCTCCAGTAACGCATTTTTTTATTTAATTTATTACAAACGTGAAGATATTTTTGCTCGTAACTTAATTTCATTTTTAAAATTATTTAGCGTCACAATGTCGACGAGGAAAGTTCTGGGTAA
The DNA here is from genome assembly GCA_940337035.1 of Agriotes lineatus. NCBI lineage: Eukaryota > Metazoa > Arthropoda > Insecta > Coleoptera > Elateridae > Agriotes > Agriotes lineatus. Next base: position 44,636,977 of record OW679198.1, read on the forward strand.
AGCCTTTTACATATTTTTTTATGATGGGCAAGTAATATTAACGAGTTTAGGAAGTTTCTGCAAGTTCAGATGATCGAGGTTCAATTCCAGCCACGAAAATTCTAAGAGGTTATTTATTACAATAAATCCCTGAAAAAATTATAAGCACAGATATGCTGACTGTTTTACATAGTTTTAGTTATTTTGTGCTACAAGGCCACATTCTAAATTCGTTATAATTATGTTCTCTAAAGTTGTTATTTACCTTAAAATATTTACATAAAATAAATAATAATGACAACTGCTCATGCTAAAATACAGCAATTGTGCCATATAATGGGTCGGCACTTATATTGATTGTATTCTCAATATTTGATGATTGGTATTTTTAGAACTATTCTATATCCAACTGCCCATTTGCAAGTACGTACCTATATTAAATTTTCGACAAGCAGAAAATTCACTCTTTCGCTATGCCAGATTATCACTAGTCGAAAACATGTTATCGTTATCGTACTGTTTTGCACTTCTATTTGGTGGAGTCATATTGGTATGTATAATTTTTAATTCCATTCCAATGATTAACTCTGTTGAGTAACATGAGACATTTAAAAATATTGGGCGCTTTAACAGTACCAACAAACTGACTACATTTTAACTTTGGAACGAGCAGAAGTGGTTTCGTACGACACCAAATATGTGGGCTCTGCAAAAATTTCTAACTCCAAATGCAACCGAACCCACGTAGGCGTCACCATAATAGTGAACTTCAAACTCAATTTTGGTAATGACTTAAAGGTAATTCTGGCAATTCCAGCAAAACGACATTTCTAGTTGAACCATTCTAGGTTCAGGTGGAGGGTTACAAGTTTACAAGCAACGAGTATCGCCCCTTCCCTATACAATTTTCCCGAAATATTTGCGCGATGTTTGCCAGTAACGATTTCGGGCTGCAGAATATTTACCTCTACGGGAACTTCACTGGGTGCCCTGTTAGAAAGGTGAGTTGCGCGAAGATTTCGAACCTTCATTCAGTGTTTTTTTTTAATAGGAAACTTTTCATATTGTCAACTGGGGTCCGGATTATTCCAAGTTTCCCCCCTACATACCTGGTGGACGCTACATGTTGGACTTGAAGGTGATATACCTTCAGAACGAAATATTGGAAATCCAAGGGTTTGCTGCTGTTAAACCAATTAAAGAGATTTTTCCTTAAATTATCGAATTGGACAATTTAATGTGTATATAATTGATATTACAAATAAAGCAGTTTAAAAATTGTTTTATTTAAATATGCGATTAAATTGAATATTGGGTGGTAGATTTCTCTTGTTTTTTTCTTAATAAAATATTTTTCTTGCTTCATATTTTGGGAGGGCTGTTTTTGCCCCTTTCAATATTTTGAAATACAAGGGCCATTCTATGGATTCAGATAAAGTTTAGTAACGAATTTTGCCATTTCTAGTAGTGAAAAACGTTTGCATGTTTTCTCGTAGAGTCATAACCATGTTTTTGTTTGGAAAAGGTAGTAGTAGAATTATTGCCGTAATAAACAACAAATTAATATCCGTTTCTACGGGAAGAAAGCGACATATTTCGAGATAGAGGCATTTCGGGTATTATTCGAATGGGACCCGCCGTCGTTCTAATTTTGTCCGCCTTTGTCGCGGCGAGCGCACTTGCTTGTCTTCGCTAGTCGCGGGCGATTTTCTGGCATGTGTTGTCGATATATGCCAACGCTTAGATGCTGTTCTTTGTCAACCCAAGTTGCACGTGGTCATTTGAGCCTGCTTTTTTATTCTTTTCGAATAGGTTTAAAGCAATTATGGTGCGTACGCAGTTCAACCGGTCGAACCGAGACGTTTAAACCAATATTCTCATACCAAATCAATAAAATTTATAACTGGATACATATAGAATACAAATACAAATAGAAAATAAGTCATTAAATACATAAAACATCTTCCAAATTTTTAACATTTCTTGCTCACCTAAGGATACCTCTCTAAATTATTCGCAGTACTTCTAGCAAACTTACTAAATTTGTTTATTTTTTATTGTGGAAATGGCATTTTTTATGTCGTTATACATTTTTATGTGTTTCAGTAAAAATATAAGTCTAGCAATTAAGATGAAACAGGAGCATATTTCTCGTGGACATGCTGTCTGATCTTCGGCGTTTTTCCAAGTATGTGTGCTGAGTTTATTTATTTTTTTTTGTTAAATTAAGTATTAAGATTATTGCGTTATTAAACTTGACGCACTCAGAATAGAGCCCATGAGTATTTTTTTCTTAGTTAATAAATATCATTTTACAGGCTTGCCTTCCCTCCTATATATTCTAAATTAATTTTTCTAGCCTGGGCGATAAATCCAAATTTCTCATGCTTACAGCTTACAAAATTTAAGAAAACGGAATTTTAAAAGCATCCGAATGTGTTACATCAAGGTTAAAAGAAGGGATCGAATGGTCGAGTAGATAACTACACAGAGGGATTTTGAATATCGTACGCTCTCCGGCTACCACACCTGTGGTAGTCGCGAATCCATAACTATGGAACTCTTCATCAATTTCTACGGGCAATAACTACAACTTTGTGGAAGTAAAAAGGCCACTAGCCTAATACACAAGAAGGAGGGGGAAGAAGAAGGTTAAAAGAAATAGGTACAGCATCTGTCAAATTTTTTTGCTATGAACAGAAATACCTTAAAACACAACCTGACATTTTTTTATTAAGGCAATCTTATTTTATGTCTGATAAAATTTTGTTTATTCCATAAGCAGTGACAATAAGACCAAGTGGGTTATAAATAATTGATTACATTGATTATTTGACATTTGATTATGGTTTCTTATTTATACATTCATTCACTTCGAAGAGTCTACTTTCTTTTTTTAAAGTTTATTGCTGCAATTATTTATTCTTAAGAGTCACCGTTTAATAATACAATAATAACAATTAATGTTTTTGGAATGATTGGCATCTAGCGTTGTGGCAGGTGTTACAAAACTGCATTAAGCAACAAAAATGTTTGCTATCCCATAGTATTCGTTAACACAAAAATAATTGCATGAACTTCTCTAGATGCTTCTAAGAAAACTCGATGTGCTTTTAGGTATGATAAAAGTTTCATGTGGGCAACTCCAGTGACATTTTCATATTTCTTGCTAAAATTCAACTTTTTTTTCAACTCTATTGTAAAATAAAAAAGCAACAGAAGAGTCTTTATTGTGTCTTTATTTTGTAGGAACTAATATATTGTCGTTTTAATAATGTATTGCTATTATAATATACTTTGATAGTAAGTACCGATGGGGCAAAAATTAAATATCACAGCAATAAGATAACATGAATAACACAATAGAATGCACGAGTAAGAAAGAGACGACTATACGAAAAAAAAATTGCAAAACAAGTTCGGTATTATTAGACAATTATCAGTGACCACGTAGTTAACGCGTTGCCTAGGTGATAACAATTGCAGTAAGTAAATACACGTCACAAGCAAAAAAACACGCAGAGGACGAACTTAGAATGAACTTTTCTGACCTTTTTGTTGGTTTTCCAATGGAAACTAGTGCTTAACTCGAGTCCCTAGCAAGTCGTACGATGCCTGGGCCTCTCTTTCTTCGTTGGCCTGCAGATACAAGCCGCTGAATGCTCTGAAGAACGACTCTTGTAGATCGACCTCTGCGAAAAACGCCTCCAATTCAGTCGTCGTTTCACACTAGGGCTCCAACTGCACCCCATGAACGTCGCTGCATACCTTTAGCTCACGGGAACACCAATTACACTGCTCGAAGCTTGTACACAATCTCGGAAAAACTTCCCAACATTCAATGCACACTTTTTGAAATTTCTGCAGAGGTGGTACTACTTACTGCAACCTGTTACAGCGTACCCAAAGAATATTGAATTAATTTTCAAACACACTAAATTGGAAAAAAAGGTATTTATTTACGTATTAATAATTATTTATTGGGGAAGCCAACATTAACGGCACTGCACAGCTTGGTTCTCTTTCTCCAATTGTTTTTCTTCGATCTTACATTATTTTCCACGCCTAGTCTGATGACATTTTGTGAAAATCAAGTCTAACGCTATTTTTAATACTGTTTTACAAATAATTATCAACGCCAACGCTATTTTATACAATTTTCAAAACTTAAACTAGCACATTTCTGTAACATTTTCTAAAATATTATTTGATATGCTCAAAATATTATTAATTGCTATTACAATCATAAAGGCTTAAAATGTGTTCATAGCAGTATGTTACACTATGGATCTAAGTTTTAGTGGTGCGGGCTAGTTGTTTTGTCTTACTTATTTTTACTCTTGCTTCAACTGCGTAGGTCATGACAGGCATAACAAGACTTTTGTATATTCTGATTTTATTTTCACTGCTTGTTTGTTGTTCCAGAATACATAGCGGAACTATCCCTATTTTCTTGCTCTTTTGAATATTTGTCGCTGCTCTTCTCTTGTAAGGTTTCTTTCGTTTGATCTTTCTACTTTCAGGTAATTGGAACTTATCTCATTGTCGCCTATCAACACAGCGGCTGGTCCCATTTTGTGTCATTGTTTTATTTTAATTACATTTATGATTTTATTCATAATCCAGTTAAACTACATTTCATGAGGAAAGTTTTTTGACGTATCAATTGTGTTATTGGAGTTTGGCCTCTGTCTAGTCATTTTCTACTTGTATTTTTGTTGTTACGTTGCCGCATATATTTCCTATTAAGCTTATGATCATAACTAGTAGTGGTTTTCTTTTCATTATAGATTTCAAAAATCACTAATTCTTACTCGGTCAAAAGCTTTGTATCTGCCTACAAAATAAAAGAATGCTGGTATTTTGTGCTTTTCCAAAATAATTCCGATTTTTTATTATTTTCTACACTTTTATTTGCGTGTCAAGTTATTTTCCATATTTTTGGCAAAGTTTTCTCAAAAGTCTTCCTTTATTTGCCTTATCCTCATATTGTTACTGTTTCATGTTTGTTTTTTCGTTTTCCAAATCATCCTGTTCACCTGTTGCCTTGTAATATAAATAAGCTTTGTTCTTTTCGTAGTTACCTAACCTATTTCTGGGGTGAATCAAGGTGTTCTGGTATTGTTATTATTTGTAACGATACCTATTGCTTTATCCGCATGCTTCTCCTGTTGCTCTCTGTATTTAATTTATTCCAAGTTTGCTATCCGTGTCAGATTCGGTTACTTTATTGTTTTAGGTAATAGTTATTAGGTTTGATGTTGATGGTCGATTCTGATCGAAGAGATCCGGGTAAACTGTTTACAACCTTTTCGCTATTTCAGTTAAATGAATACCCTCCCTAATCAGGAATTTAATTACTACTCGGTGTTCGTATTTCTCCATTTCCAGAAACTATCACAATACACTCGACTATAAAATATATATAGTTTGCGAATCAAGACGAAGCTTTCCAAACTGAATAGAGTTTCTCGAGGAGTTCCATTTATCAGAATTTGACACATATTTTTTGTGTAGACATAATTTTTTTGTCAAAAATCGATATTATTAACGAAAATGTATTTTAAAAACCATTACACATAACCTTCAACACACACAACAGATATTGAAATTTCTTCTTGCTTTGGTGGACATACTAGAAATATATACCAAATGATGTCAATAATTTCCAAATTATATAAAACTCAATTTTCGTATCTTATTCTTATATGATTTTTATGTTTATAATAACTAACATACAAACTTCTCGGTTTTATTTCATTTATAATGCTTTTTTTCTTAGAACATTTTCATTTAATTGGTATGTGATTATCCACAAATTAAGTAAAAAATTCGTATCATGTAGCATATAGTGCGTTCGGAAATAAGGTCGTGGTATGAAAATACTATTGGATTATAGATGCCATCAAATCGTAGTACTTATAAGAACAAAACTGTTACAAACAACAATATATTAGTTCGTACGAAATTGTTGCTTCGTCACTCGGGTTAGTCACCAGGTAAAATTTTTTTTGAAAAAATCAGCAAATTTTTTTTATCACCGGGATGAAATATGTTGCAGGAGTCGTCCACACCGAACTTTTGAAAACCTAAAAGCGCATCGGATTTGTATCGCGTAAGTTAATTAATCACAAAAAATCGCGGCAGTGCTTAATAAATGATCTGGTTAGAACAAAGGGCCTTCCGGATGTGTAAAAAACCGACAAAAACAAGAGCCCCTGAAAGAATCCTCTCGTTCCGCTAACTTATGGTATGAGTTTGCAAACATACAGAGGGCATCATTAATCATTTTTATAATGAAATCGCAATTTGTACATCTCTCATTTCGGAACGGCGTCAGTAGAATTAATTACAACTTTTATTTTTAATGAAGCGTACGGCGTTTTTAAAAGTCCTTCAAAAATTATCAGCCGCATCATTTATTAGACCCTCAAGGATACGAGTGCTGCTGGTGTTCCCTTTTAACAATTCATATCCAATTATAACGTGATTATAATTAGCAACGATTTGTTTAAAGTTACTTATTTTGTTCAATCATTTTTCCAAGTGACATAATTTTATGTACTTAAAATGAAAATGCTACTTAAAAACAAACATTTTAAAGAATTCTAAACGTTTGTTTCACAATCACAATCAGCGTATATCGCCCTATCGGCCTACCGCATTAAATTCCAATCATCTCTGTTTTGAGCTGCTGTCATCCATTTAATTCCTGTGACCTTCTTTAAAACATCTTTCCAGCGTCTTTGATCTGCCAGTACTTCTTTTTCCTATTCTAAGCCGCTACTTCATAAGATTTCTGGCCCACCTATCGTCTCGTGTTCATGCTACATGGCCAGCCTAGTTCCATTTTAGTTCAGTAACTTTATTGCCCATTCACCATTTTGTTGGTGGATCCAATCATTTATTTTGCGGTCTTTTAAAGCAGCAGAGCACGTTGGGAGTTAGTGAAGACAACGATCTGTTCGTACTCGGTTAAAGGACAAATACGTCAAATTGACATAAAGGCACCTTGGGAGGGCACATTAGTTAAAGTGCTTACGTTTGAGTGTAATTTGTTAATGATTATTTTATAAAACGCCTCACATCGCATCCTCACATTCAAAATACAGACTCACATAAATTAGGTATAAATAATAAAACCTTGCAGATATGTCATTAGTAATTCTATTGTTTCAAAGTTCCAACCATTTTACAATTTCTTTGTTTGGATTTCAATGCTTGTCAAAATTAGAATGCATTGTGTGTTGCAAAGTTATCAAAACATCTAATTTTATGTAACACACGGAACCAATAATTGTAAAATATATTCCAAAATTTTTGGAGGGTAGGAAATTATAAACTATTATCAAAATCTTCCTGTTCGGTTAGAACTTCTACATCATGTTATGGTGACGCCGACTTGATCTACAAATAAAAAGACTAATAAGAACCACTCTCCTCAATACGTTTAACGCTGCTGCTGAAGAGAAACTAGGTAAACAAGTTTTTCAGTCCCTACTGTCCAAGTTATAGAAGGTTTGATATCAGTAGTCTTCCTTGGACGATCAGACCTTTGATCAATGATAACGACGTTTTCAACGAATAATATTCAGCGGAGCGGCTATGAAGAGAGATTGGTTCGAATCAAGTGTCGTTCTATTTTTAAAGTTGAAGTCAACAACAGACCATTCAAAGTCTGTTAGCAGCAAATAGATTCATCAGCTAGTTCTCTCAAACAAAACAAACTTTATGACTACTTGGATACAATTGCTGGCCGACCAGTTCAGGAAGACGGCGTGCAGCTCTTTAAGTACTAGCAAATGATTAAAAGCCAAAAAGGGCGCCAACGAATTTTTACAAATTAACGATAAGTGTATCAAGGCATTCAACTGAGAATTCGTAAACTCAAATAGCACATTATTTCCTCAAGGAAAAGCTTTAATCACGCACAGGTAGCAGTAACCAATAATAACACCAAAATTCTAATATCACAGTATAATTGCCACTGATTCAGGTTTAACAGAGGTACAAATATAAACTACAACAGTTTAAAAACAATTGCGGTGGGGATCAACATCGGCTCCATAGCTGGAAAATCATCATTCAGGTACGCAGCTCGTCAAGAACTGCACATGGCGGCCGGACTTCAAAATTCTGACTGACTTCGGTAGCAATCGGGTGAAACACAGCACAGATACACTGTTCGCAGCATCGTCTAACTTAAAAAAGGAAAACAAAACTTGTTCTTAATTTCCTCTTGTTGAGACCCTTCTGCACGCTAAGGGAGATTGTGTGATGGCCCAGATAAGCGAAAGCGGTATGCCGCCCAAACATCCTAAGGTCAAAATATTGAGTGTTCAGTTCAAGCCAGGTCAAGGTCGACGTGCTCGATTGCGAGGAGTGCAATTTTCGGGAAGCTCAGAACCTACGATTTTCAGGGGCTCCGGACTAGCTGCTCAGATGAATTTGGGATACGTGTGGATAACGATTGGTGAAGCGTTTTCAAATCCATCAACTCGGCGTGAGAAAATAGCTCTCAATATAACTTCCAGGGCTGCATCGCCCGCACATTCGGCGAAGGCCAAAAAGTAAAAACCATAACTTGCATGCCCGCAAACACCACAAGACAATTTTTAAAGGTGCTAAACCAAAGTCACCATCACTGCGTCAGAGAGGAAAACAGCTACTCTGAGAACCAAAGGCTACAGTTTGAGAGACGTTGTCCGGCCGGAATGGAGGAAGGCGGGGAGAACGCGAAAATACAAAACCTGCACCACAGAACTGCAAAATAATAGAAGCGCAATCAAAACGTAACAAGTCATTGTCTACTTATAGTTCAACTCCAAGTCGCTTTAGAAAAATATTCCAGTTACCAAGTTTGTAATTACAGAAGTTTTGAGGTGAGTTAAGTGAATGGCTTGGATTTTGGGGATAATATCTGGAAATTATTCGAAGGCAATCGACGAGTTTGCAATCTCGATTTGGAAAGAGACATTTACTAATTCAAGTTTACCTAAGAGAACTATTGAAGACACTAAGTAACAAGTTGGAATCTTACCTAATAGCATTGTAAACCCTAGAAAACGATTTCCTATCCTCTGATGAAGAAATGCTAAGAACATGGCAAAGAAATCTGAAGGGAAAGTAGTCGGAAATAAGTACCATTAGGAGATCTTCCTGTGTAATCGGGAAAAATAAATTCGATTGTTAACAACACCATACAGATGGAATTATTTTCCCACGTACGGCATTCGTCTGACCTTCCACCCTTGTTCATCGAAACTCTGTATAGAATATCGATGGTGGAAGGGGATTTCCCGGTTAAAAAAAGTCAACACTCCAGAAGAACTAAAAGTGCAATAGCATAGTTATGCTATGAAAAAGTGAAAACCTTGCCGTTCCTGGACCCAAGAATGTTTATAGGAAAAGCGGAAGGAGGATTTAAGTTTCGCATAGTCTATTTTATTGTAGAAGTTTGAGTTATGTCAAAGTTTACCCTATTATGATTGTTTAAAAATGTTTGGCGCGCAGAGAAAGACGCTGTTAGTATTTTCGTTTGGTTGAGCCCAGACGTTGGTATCAGTTCGAGACAGTTCAGCTTGATAATTCAATTTGAGTGGTTGACCAAAAGTCACTGTGAAAAGCCGTTAATTTTCAAAGTTGACCACTGACAGTCAAGCTATGGGTTCTTGGGTTTGTTATATGAGCATACTGTTCCGAATGTAGCTATTTTGTGAAACCAGCTCAGCGTCATATCTTGAATTTTATCTTCACGGAGTGCTTCTGCAGCAGTTTTATGCGTTTTGCAGCTAAGTAACCATTTGCAGTACAGGAATGAAGTGAGGACGTGTCATGAATTTGACACGCGACAGCCGGGTGTGATAGCGAGGATACGGAAGCTCTGACCTTCCGCCTTGCAGGCCAAGCTCCTTCATGGGGTGTTAGTGGCTCACCATTAATGAAGTAAGGCCCAAATCCCAGAGCTGAGCACTCTACACACTTCGCATCGCGAACTCTTCTGTGGTGGGACTTTCTACTCTACATTTAAAATTCTTGTTACAACACGAGAACGTCGTTACAACATGAATTTGACATTTAGAATACTTAAGCGTCAGTTACCCGATAAAACGACACAAATTTTAAAATTCTCGGATCCGTTGCCCCAATTATGTTACGGTGGGCTGCAACAAAAGTTGCCGACTAAGACTCAGATGAAGAAGGGGAGGTTCATTACGACCTTAATTAGAGCAACGACCGGGTAACGAAATAAAGGACCTTAAAAGGTATTTGCAGTGCTCCATTCCAGCCAACGTGCAGCATCGGTGAACTTATCTTACGTGTATTCATTCAGCTTTCCCAAAAACTCCTTTCAAAAGAAGAACACCATATCTATTACTAAATTTTGCATGCAACATGAGGTATATGCAATAAGAACGCACGACAAATTTAGAATAAAATGTATTGATAAAAAGAAACAAAGGTAAAATCGTTTTACAAACATCAAATTAAATGCAAAAGGTTAGTAATGCTTTAAAATTAATAGTTTCGAGACGGTTAGACATAAACAATGTCCACATACGGCATTAAAAACAGTAATCGATAAACATACAACAAAAGCTACATAATTTACTAATATCGTTTCGTTGTGGACGAACCTCAAAAATCTAAAATTATATTTGTGTTTCTAATAAGACTGAAACAATCAAACGAAACACTTAGTAATTTAAATTACATTATTTTCTAAAAAACTATTGCAGTTGGTTACATTAAAGCTTACGGTCCGAGAGGCAATATGATTGCTAGTCAAAATCCTTAACCACTTGGCCAGGAAGGCTACGGAGCATAAACGCTTATAGCTGTATTACGAAGGGGAGAGTGACCACGTAATGAAGCAAGCCCAATCGTAAACGAAGCAAGTTAAATAGGAAACGATTGAAAGTGAGACACTAGTCCAGCTTCACTTTCTTTTAAATACTTCTATATGATCGTAATGATTAAAATTGAGATGAATAATGTTAAAGTTAAAACAATAAACCACAAAATGCTTTTTAATTTAGCTGCAAGGCGATTTAATTTCTAATGATATTTTGACTATGACTGTGAAAGTACTGAGTAGTGTAAACTGTGGAGTACTTGAATTTAATAGTCAAATATCAAAATAGTCTAGCAAATGTATTTATAATACGCCATTGCTGGAAATATTTGAGATTGTTTTCAATTTCAGTATCATGTTTGTAACAGAATGTGAATTTGATGAGAATAAATGCATTTCTTCAGAAAAATATTAACTATACACTTTGATATATCTAACTGCAACGTTATTTATGAGTATTTATTTATATATGAGTATTTTGTAGAAATATACCTTTCTATTCACAATAAAGAACCTATATTTTCACATTATGAGTTTTCTCGATACCATTATACTGTTTTGAATGGCGTTGATCAGCTTTTGTATTTTAAATGCAACACCCTGTATAGTTTTATATTTGTCTGTAGTTTTTTAAATGACTAAATGATGCCATATACGAGGGGCGTTCAAAGTGTGTTGCAATTTGGGGGTATCTAGCAAAGTTTAGATTTTCGTGCAAATTATGTTTGATACATTAGATCTAGTTACCCTTGCTTGCAAAAATTGGTTGTCCTATCTGCTGTTTTCCTTCTGTCAGTTGTGAAATATGGCTGAGTGTAGTTTCAAGAAGTTAGAGTATCGAAGCGTCATCAAGTTTTTGTGTAAAGAGGGTGTAAATGCAAAGGACATTTTTGATGGCTTATAGAAAGTGTACAGATCGGATGCGCCTTTGTATGCTACGGTCACTAGATGGTCTAAAGAATTCAAACACGGCCGTCAGAGCATTGAAGATGATCCAAAGTGAGGAGGTCCAAAAACTGCAACCGATGATGAACATGTGTCTCGAGTTGAGTCACTGGTACTCGCAAATAGGCGTATAAAGGTATCAGAAATTTTCCAAGAGATTGGTGTTTTACAAGGGAGTGTTCACAACATCATCCATGCCACTTTGCACATGTCGAAAGTGTCAACCAGGTGGGTGCCCAGAAATCTTTCTATTCAGGATAAGCACTGCAGAATGGAAGCATCACGCGAGCTCCTCGACCTCTTTAATTCCAATCCAGATGACTTTATGGCTCGACTTGTGACTGGAGATGAAACATGGCTTCACCACTGGGACCCCGAAACGAAGCAAGAGTCGATGCAATGGAAGCATGCGGAATCTCCAGCTCCGAAAAAATTCAAGACACAGGCCTCTGCTGGGAAGATCATGGCGTCTGTTTTTATGGGATTGCCAAGGGCTTCTCTTAATCGATTATATGCCACACAAAACTACAATTAATGCAGAATATTATGCACAATTTTTGAAAAAATGCGCAGCGTAATTAAAGAAAAGAGACGTGGAAAACTGTCCAAAGGGATCTTTCTACTGCATGACAATGCTCCAGTCCACAAGGCCAGAGTTGCACAGGCTGCCCTGAAGGACTGCGGGTTCGAACAACTTAACCACCCACCTTACAGTCCGGACCTGGCTCCTAGCGACTTTTACTTATTCCGAAACCTCAAGAAATAACTTCGGGGGCGCCGGTTTTCGGACGACGAAAGCCTTAAAGAGGAGACGGAAGCGTGGTTTGCAGGACAAGAGGAAACTTTTTTTTTCGGGGGATTGCGTCGCTAAAGGAGAAGTGGGGCAAATGTATCGAACTTAGAGGGGACTACATTGAGAAGTAATAAATGAATTTAATTGCTATTAGTCGTTTCAATGCCCGAATTGCAATACACTTTGAACGCCCCTCGTAAGTACAGTATTAGTACATAAATTAACGAATTTTATTTATGACACTTAAAATCTAGTAAGAACCGTAGCCAGCCCAAATATTAGACAAGACATATTTCCTTTTTTCCGAGGCTAACAATTGATATCTATTTTACTTAAAATTAGTATACAGTGCGAACGTTGACTGTGGAACGCTCCAAATAAAAATCCCCGATCATCTGCGTCCAAAATCCTCGATCACGTCGAACTTATTTTTTGAACGCGCATCTTTTCTGATAGTTGTAAATTTTTTTACCCCCACCTCTTTCCGTAATGACGTTATCGCCATTTTTTTTTAAATGGCAGCCACCACTTTTTTCTATGGAATCTGATTCTCGTTGAAATTCTGCCGTTGGGCGATGTTCATTTGATTAGGTAGCGAAACTATTGACATTTATGAAAAAACTGACTTATGAAAAACTGAAAACACAAAATCAAAATAGCTATAGAATTTTTATCAATTTATTTGAAACAAATGAATAACAATTTAACAGAACGTCAAATAAATAAGATATCAATTGATAAAAATTCCACAGCTATCTCGATTTTTTGTTTTAAATTTTTCGTAAATCAGTTTTTTTTTATAAATGCCAATAATGTTGCTAAGAGGCGATGACGTCATTATGGAAAGAGGTGGGGGTAAAAAAATTGACAACTATCAGAAAAGATGCGCGTTCAAAAAATAAGGTCGACGTGTCCGAGGATTTTGGTCGCAGATGATCGGGGAATTTTTTATTTGGAGCGTTCCACAGCCAACGTTCGCATTGTATAATTTTTTTTCAAGTAATACATAGTTATTTAGACGTTTCTGATTTGTTACACTTATGGTGCATATGAATATTTGGATATTTGTTAAAAGTTACTTTAAAAACATAAGCACATATTCGTAACATAAATGAGAAAAAATAACAACAAGAAATTATTTTAAAATTAACATATAACACTTTGGTATATGTAGGAACTAGCACAAAAAAAGTAACTGTTGAGAAATGATATTTTTGAACAAACATTAAGGTACCACCAAAAAACTTGAAATAACTTTACGAAAACATAAGACAATTAAACAAAATATACAAATGTAATTTTGCATTGTTTTCTACGTTATTTAATTAACACACAATTGCCCTTTTCCCCGTAAACGAATAGTTATATGAACCACCATCATTTTTTTTAAACCATTTCTCGGCTTTCATTCCAGTATTTTCAAAAAATCTTTAAAAGGATTTACATGGAACTTCTCTCGCCCGAATTTGATAAATTTGCAAATAAAAAAATGTAGTCCGCTGGGATTCGCTCCGAGGTGAATATTTCGAGCATTTTTTTTTGTCCGCCGCTAGGATAACTGAGCCACGGGAGCGTTTGAGTTGGAAGAGTTGCTGATGCGTTATGAAGCACCATACTATTTTGTCCCATTTGTGGTGTTTACCCTCTATCTGCTAGGTCTCATTTTCGCCAATCATATAGTCTAAGCTATCTGCAGACTATTACTTTTATATTTTGCAAATAAAAAATGTCTTCGTTTTTTAAATGAGGTAAGTAAAAATGTATGTTTGCTGGAATTCGCACTCCGCACTCCGCTGCTAGAATAACTGAGCCACAGGAGTGTTCGAAGTAGATCATACTATTCTGTCCAATTTGTGGTGTTGACCCTATATCTGCTAGGTCACATTTTTGCCAATAATAAAGCTTGAGCTATGTGCAAATTATTACTTTTATTTATTTCTCAGGTAAAACAAAACTAAATAAAATATTATTATTTTAA
>OW679198.1:44653037-44805676 GCA_940337035.1 Agriotes lineatus
AGTTTGGAGATAGCATCAGTTGACAGGACCAAGGAAGGGTTAGCTGTTGGGTGTTTTGGATGTTGTAATCTGTTCAAGAAAGGCGTTAGTGGTGAGTGTTGTTCGTGGTAAGGACATAAGCCATAGAAAACAGGTTTGTTAGATTAAGTTGACATTGAAGTTTTGAATACTGTCAATTTGACAGTAAATAACAAAAACTGAAGCAATAATTATCGAGAAAAGTCAATAAATAGTAAACGTCAAATGTAAAAGCACAAGTGTCAGTAAACCTTGTGTAGAAAATTTGAAAAGTAAACTTTGACATTTAAACATTAAATTAATTCAAAGAATTTGAGGTTATAAAGTTTCATTGCTACAGTAAATAGCATACTAGATTTGATGAACCCAGCCCGAAGAGATAAGAGGTCTTGATTATAGTAAATATCATTGAAATATAAAAGAAATACTTTGAAGGCATAGTTTCCTTAATAGAGGCTATATAGCAATATATTGCTACGGCCCTTTATGATTTTAATTTAATTTAATTTAATAGTTTACTCTCAAGATTTTAACACGTTATATTATATCCTACCTTTATTGATCCTCAGCTAGGATGCATTTCTGATTAAATCAATTGTTCGACTCTCAATCTCGTTTGGTTACTGCAGAGATTTAATTGGGACGTACCCAAATAAAACACATAACACTATTTTTGAATATTTATAGGTTTAATCAAATTATCGTTATTAAATTTTGTATTAAATTCAATTTTAAATAATTAATACTGTATGTTTACATGCAGTTTAAACTAATGTTTATTTTTAAATCGTTTCATATAGCTATAGCCTTTAACTTTTTTTATAATTTACTTTCTTCAATTTTAAAATTGGTCAATTAGTTTTGTTAATTTATTTTTTTGTTATTTTTAATTACATCTGGTATTTGTAATATTACCTTTGCTTTTCACTTACATTTTTACTTTTCTGTCTTCGAGCTCATTTTATCTTCACTGACACACTGGACTTGCACCTACTGCATGGACGGCTTTGCACCGTCGTCAGTAACCCTGTTAGTTATGCTACACGTATACCACCAACATCTTCATATTTCTTACTCCAAACTTCTTATTATGATCAGATTTATTTTATACAACACACTTTTTCTGGGCACATACCATTATTTATTTTTAATATAATTGAATTTTTGTAGTTTTACTTTCATTTTAAAGGTGTCATTTTTTAATTAAAAATTTTCTCACACAGTTGTTATTGTTATTTTCTGATATGCTCCAAAACCTTGGAAATCAAATATTAATAAAATTACAGATTCCTACTTTTCTACCATTGTGACTTTTTAGCTAAACATGTCATATCTTAGCATAACTTGTTTTCAAATTGAGCCTGTCTCCAATTATTATGTATCAGCGTGCAAAAATCACCTTTTTATACAACAAATATGTAAGAATCAATCTTATGTTTTATGCTTTCTAATAATATTTACTTGGAGATAGAAACTGACTAATATAACAACTTAGTTCAAAATCAACTACATTGAGTTACATTTGCCATCAACGAATGAACAACTAGCTGGTATCGTTTACAATTTTACAAGAAATTGAATTAATAACTATGATTATTTCGACTGATCTTTGTTTCAGTAATGACAGTCAAATTTGATGAAGAAATTGTCGATACCATTGTATGAAATAGAAAGTTTAATGATAAAACCGTACCTACTATGCTATTCAATATCCTTGTTATTTTCAGTTGTAATATAACAAGTGGAATGATTATTATCGATGATTTTTTTCCGAGTTAAAACCGGAACCTAAATTTAACGAGTGCGTAGCACGAGTTAAACTTGCTGTTTCGGTTTTAACGAGTAAAAAATTATCGATCATTAATCATTACACGAATTATATTTGTAAAGAGAATATATTGAATGAAATGCAAAATATCAAATATTTACTTTTTGTTCTTAGGTTAGCACTGTTAATGTTGGTTTTGACACAAACTGACACAAAACCTAACCTGCTAACGTCGAATTTGACACGGACTTAAAATTGACATCAGGGTAACCAACATTAACAGTGCCAACCTAAGAAAAAATCACAACCATTTATGATCACCCGTAAAAACAATTACGAAAATAAATTACTACTGCTGTGATAATGTGTAACTAGGCATTTGCATGCCCCTCATTGGTTGAAATTGCGTCACGTGATACATGAATTATATTCTCATTATAATTAAACTGCATGTTAATTATGTTTTATTTAAAATGCTTTGCCATTTTAAGACCATATCGATATCTTATTTTCTGATTCTGTATTAGCTAGTGAATTTTACGACATCCGGTATATTCGTTAAAAATAAGCTTGTTAATACTGAAGATTGCCGAAGTATTGTACGAGTATTTAAAAAAAAAATGCAATAAGTCAGGCGGTTATAACATTTCCCTTTTTCTTCAGGCCTCTTTTCAGCTTGCTCTAACTCTAACTCTAACAGATTTATTTTCCGACATCGCTTCGTTCACCATTGCTCTCAATAAGCGCACACTGTTTACAGTCTAATTCCTGAAAATGTTGGAAACGCGTTACCAAACTGCAGTAGCTTGCCCGATTGAGAAACACTCAGACGTTTTTCGATAGTTTTCTTTTTCTTCCTCTTAGGCCAGTGGCCCGTTATAACCACAAAGTGGTTCTATAAGCCCTCTTTGCCTTTAGGCCGGGTAGGTGACTAGCATTGCCCGTCGAAATTGAGGAAGAGTTCACTTGTTAGGGGTTAACGACTACCACTTAGCATGGTAGCCGGGGACTTTACATATTTTTAAAATCCGTCTATAGAGTCCGCCGGGAATCGAACCCGGGCCGGCCGACCTCACTTTTTTCACAAATTTAGAAAAATATCGTAAAAAACGTAGTGGAAACGTGTATTCAATTCTTTATTCTTGAAAAATCTTTCATCTAAACTTGAGAGTAATTCTGATTACATCTTTGGTAACAGTAAAAATTTGGAACACATACATCGGGTTCTTAAATATTTCGTCGCCTGTAGGTACAATAGAAATATTCATATCCAAATTTGTTAGTTTGAAGTTCATAGATGCTGTGAACATCAGTCAGAACACTTTTCATTGCAATTTTTTCAACCATAAACCAACTCGATTTAAAATTCTAATTTTCTATTTGGAAATGCTTTGATGTAAAAACCGATTCTTAAAAATTTCAAAAATACATGTGCTATTAAAATACTTTTATATTCCAACAATTTGTGTTATATAAATCTAGCTCCAAAACTTGTTTTTGCCTCGCATTTATCGTTATTTTCTCTAATGAAAGCAATACAATAAACTACAAACAATTATCATCTGAGAGATTGGTCGAAAAAGTCTCTGAGTGATTGGTAATCCAAGTCATACTAATTGCCGAGGCTGTGTTTCTTCTGACCATCTAGTGGCATGGCGTCTTAGTTACTAATTTATTATGTTTATTATGTTTATCGCTGTATATTTATTTTTGCATAGTGATCATGAAAGTCGCCTTTTTTTAACGAAAAGTCGTATTGAAAGTACCACTTTTTTAACGGAAAATCGTAAAAAAGTACACTTTTTCTAACTATTTTAGTGAAATTTCAATTTGACAGTTGTAAATTTCGAAGTCCTTTTCGACTAAATGTCGAGTTACAAGAGATCACTATGCAAAAAAACTACGTGTACAACACGTTTTGAAAATCTCTTTTTTCGTTCATTTGTTAGATTAACTCGGGCTTCACCCTCGTTAATCAAACTGCAAATACATGAAAAAAAGTATGACTTTCAAACCTAGTTGTACAAATTACTATTTTTGCATAGTGATCATGAAAGTCGTTTCTTTTTAACGAAAAATCGTATTGAAAGTACCACTTGTTTTAATGGAAAATCGTGAAAAAAAGTACACTTTTTTTAACTATTTTATTGAAACGTCAATGTGACAGTTGTAAATTCCGAAATCCTTTTCGACTAAATTTCGAGATACAATGCAAATACTATGCAAAAAGAACTACGTGTACAACACGTTTTGAAAGTCTTTTTTTTCATTCATTTGCTGCAATTACATGAAAAAAAGTATGACTTTCAAAACTAGTTGTACAAATTACTATTTTAATGGTTAGCAAAATCCTGATTTTTGTTATTATAAAATTATACCGACTCACTTTAATATAACGCTTTACAACATACCTATTAAATTAACTAAAATATACCAGTTTCTTTCAGAAAACGTAAGCACTTTTGAATTTCAATTAGTCCTCCAAGGATCTTTCTGATATTTATGTGTAACAAAGTGTCTTTGCATTAATTAGTATGTTTTGGACCGTCTGGCGATTTACTATTATTATGACGTTTTCTCCTCTGAAAATGTTCGTTTTATTGATTTCGGAAATACAAGCTACAATTTAGTATATTTGCTGCTTCTACTCCATTTTCCGTCAACATTAATATGTCTACTGCAAATTTGCGAATGGAATGTCTAACAGCTGCAATCAGATATGCAACTTAAAGAAAGAATATAATTAAGTACACACCTTGATTGGATTTTTATTTCCTGAACCATTTTTGTGTAAAATAAAGTTTTTCTAATATAATATAAGAATTAATATTTCTTTAAAATTACATGTAGGTAAGAAATAAACTCAAGTTTTTCCTTAATTTTGTTGTGTTTGTACTTTATTGTTTTTGATAAAGTTTTTATGAGTAGTACATTAACAAATATTGAATTTTGTGAGAATTGTGAAAGATTGTCGTTTTGGCCCAGGGAGCGTAAAAAGTTGGACACCCACGCTCTAATGGGTTAATCGAAAGGCTGCTAATTATTGCTTAGTTAATATTTTAAAATTTGTTACATTAGGACCACCCTGTAATCATACTAAGGTTTAAATTTTACAAATGTTTAATTTGCATTACCATAACAACGTTTTTATTCTAACGCTAAGTAATAAAAGTAATGCTTTATATTTATTTTCGATACGTTGTTAGCATTTCAAAGCAGATTGCTAAGCTTCAGATAATGTTTAAATTTAGGGGAAACTAATTGTGGCAGAGATTTGATCAACATATTTATTAATAGCTTTAATAGGTTTTGATTATTTTTAAGCCAAATAAATTTTGTGTTTCTTATGAGTTATAACCACAATAAAAATGTTCAGTTTTTAAACTCAATCCAGGAGCATCCTGTATATTATCTCAAAATTTCTAAAATATTAAAATTAACTCTGATTCCTGCAGAAACTCCAGCGAAACGAACATTCCCAGCCGCCCATAAATATCGCCCAGAAAAAGTCGAAATTTGAAAAAATTAAGCCAAAGCTCCGGCAAATCGCAGCAAGAAAGCATATTCGAATTAGAATATGCTTTTCAGCGGGGCCGAGTCCTGAAAGCGAGCCGAGCATCGGAACCGTCACAGTCTCGACGCCCGTACATTGAAAACCGTATTGGGCAACCGTATTTCAGCGCTCCGCCCTGCTCGAAAGCTCTATTGGTCTGCAACTACCCCTGAACTTAAGTTTACCCCTATAGGGTGGTTTGAACTAAACGAACTGAGTCGCAGGAAGCGGCGGTTCTTTCTACGCCACTGAAAAGCCCTATCTGCCCTCCTCGTCGCCGCGAGGGGGTAGGCGATTTTCCGACGCGCGCGTCGGGGGTAGGTCGTAATATCTAACAATATTTAGACGTTACGAGTATGTTTTTCCACAATACGTATTTTGACTGCTGGCTGAGCACATTGTGCGGCAAGCTTGGCGAAACTTCGCCGTTTCAGTGCGCTTGTGATTGTTTGTGCAGTTTTTAAAATGACGATGGACATTAGCAGCAGGAGGACCGACCTCAAGACGGATGTGCAGATAACCAGCGAGGAGCCGATTGGTGTAAAAACGGTCAAGAGGTCCTTCGACGTGGCCTTCTTGATGCTCCCCGACGATAAGCTCAAGCAGAAACAGGCGAAGGCGCAGGAAGCTCTTCTCCAGGAAAACGCCAGCTGCAACAATAACGTGGAGAAGAGCGACGGAATCGACTTCAGGGCAAGTTTCAGTTCACCCAAGGTGCTCGAGTTGCAAAAGATGAAAAATCACGCGAAGTACCTGCAGAGTGCCCTGCACAAACAACAGGTCTTCGGCGACCCTAATCTAATCAAACCAAAGATTGGCCAGGACGACAGCTTCGTCACCAAGCTGAACCCCCAGCTACAATCGGAGCAAAAGAGCGCATTTACTAAGGTAAATTTAATTTCTAAGGAGTCCTGCTCTTCGCCTAGTTTATCGGCTAGCCCCGATGTGAATTACCAGCATTCCCTCAGCCCCTCACCCCCGATCATAAATAGAAATTACCAAGGGCTGCATCCGAACATGCTGTCGCCCAATCAGATCTTTAAGGCGCAAACTCTCCCAGCATATCAGAACAGCTTCATCCAAGAAAATTTAAATAACTTTGCAAGTCCCGCGCCCATGGGCTTGGACAACCCTTTTTTGGCCAAAAACCATCCCGCCTCGGAGCTGCTGCAGCCGACTTTCGCGAAAATGCGACCGATGTTGGGTCAGTACCGCCACGAGCTGTCCTACAATTATCCCCAGTTCCAGCCGCCGGAAATGCTGAAAATCTCCCAGCCGGATTTGAAGTTCCCGCCAGAAATTCGCAACCCCGCCGCCGCCATCTTGAGTACACTGCTGCCGCCATCACTGGCGGCTTTGTCGCTGCCGGCGCAAAATATCTGTGCAAAGTGCAACGTGAGCTTTAGGATGACGTCGGATTTGGTGTACCACATGCGGTCGCACCACAAGAACGACGCCGTCGACGTCACGAAAAAGCGACGGGAGGAGAAGCTCAAATGCCCCGTGTGCGCCGAGTCCTTCAGGGAGAGGCACCACCTTACGAGGCACATGACGGCGCACCAGGACAAAGACGAGGACGAGGAGGAGCCAGCTAGTAAAAAGAAAGAGTTTTCGAGTTACAACAAGTGATCCTAGATCTAGTAGGCCGTTATTGACTGTTATTAAAATTGTTTTCTCTTGTACAGGGTGGTCCAACTATAATTGTTACTTTATTGCTCTGTTAAGAACAATGAAAGTGGTATAAAGTGAAGGTAAACACATTTTTCAGACAGTTTTTCTTAATAAAGAAACAGTTTATATATACTACCGTGCTCCACATTATCCCACTTTTGATTTGTTGTTAATCAAGGCAATCCATGGTGCTCCATGGGTGACTGCTTCCAAGTAAGGTTTAAAACGTTTTAGTAAGCAGTGAGATTGAGAAAAAAATTAAAATTGGCCATGAATCAACGCTGAAGTCAATATAGGATAGTGAAAAAATTTAACAATGTTAGATATTGTTAGAAAAACAACTCACGCGTTTCTTCTTTATTTTAGTAACGGAAATCGGAATTTCGTGTGTTACTTCTTGCAGTGGTATGTTTCTACAAATTAAAAAAATCTAGGAGTTTTATTTGCAGTGTGATCAGGGACGTTGTATGGCTGGAAAATCAGTTTCATAGTTTTTCAGCATCCACTTCAATGAATAAGTTAAAAAATAACAACTTAAGTACAAATAAGCGACCAATTTTGACTGATTTTTTAATCTCACTGTATATAATGTGTCTTTGTTAACGGAAAGAGGTAAAAGCTTAGTTAAATTGGAAGAAAAATTCACCATTCCAAGCGCTGATTCTATGATTCACAGTAAAATTTTAGAATTTTGAAGTAATTTTCACTGAAAAAAAAAATCGATTTTGACACTACTACTGCAGTTTTAAAATGAAGTTCGAATTCTCAAATTTTGTATTAACCGGTAAACATAAAAAATATGTATTTAGTTTTTTTTGTTGAAAATTGTGAAATGCTACAATGGAATCACTACAGGGAATTATTTTGCCAGTTTTCAGTGATTTTTTTTCACTTTTTGATTAACAACGTACTTACAGATTATGTAATGATACAAAACTACTTGTTTCCATATAAACCTGTTTTATATACATTCATTCAACAAACTCGCGTCATTGAAAACAAAAAAAAAATAATGTCAAAACCGCGCTGCGGGGCGCTATGGATCAAAATAATTTAAATATAAAGGAGAGTCAGTATAGGTATTCGAAGAGTATAAACTTCAAAAAAATATTTTAATTTTTTTTCTCTTTTCAATATCTGCAATTTATATTATGTTACGAAAATTTTAAAAAAACTGGAAAAAGATAGTTGATCATGCTTTTTTACATTCCTAAAATCACTGAACCAGACAATTTAATTACAAATTGTTGGTTCTAACAGATAATTACTGAATTTTTACAGGTCAGAGTCTACTCACTACAAAAAGAATAGTTTAAAAAATGTAATCAGCTAACTTTTACCTCAATGTTTGCAAGTTTCACAGAAAAATTTAATTAAAAAAATGCTGTTCACGTCCCAGCTCTAATATATTAGAAGAAAAAAATCATTTAGTTTCTAATGTTGTACAGACCGGAGAGCATATACTGACCCATTCTGTACCCTAAAAAAAAACAAAAAACTGAAAATACTTCAGCTCTTAGAGCAAATTAAACAAAAATTCTAGAATTCGGATGTGGTTCATAGCAGCAAATTTCTTCTGAATTAACAAAGCTGCACTCCGTTTTAGGCACCCTGTGTAATAAGTGACCCCCGATGTTTCGATGCGTTGATTACATTAATTAAATTAACGGTTATGTATGTTTGTCAAATAGTGTAAAAATGTATTATTTAAATCTGTTGGTTCAGAACTGTGCAATATTATATGACTACACCGATGTAGATAACTGGGCGTCTACCAAAACCTAGCGAAATAAAGCAATAAATCATTAAATTTTCCAGCAGTCTTTGCGTTTCTTGCGACGAATGCTTCTTCCGCCTGATACAAATTATGCATCCCAGATTTAGCAGGACGCGGAAAGATTTTCTCCGCAGCCGCCCTTATTTGCGCCCCGGCTAATGACTTTCAACGCACGTCGATTCTTACGTCGCAGCGCTAATTCAATTATTTAACCCTCTCTTAAACAATAGGTGGCTGTGAAATGAAGCGCTTATTTTATAATGTTTGAATCTCGGTAACGTGATTTGGAATTAATGGTCTGCGAATGCCGTGATAAGCGACTTGCATTCGACAATATTCGACAATGTTCGCGGTTATGCTGCTGTAAATATTTTAATGCACTTTTTACTGCTGATAAGCACATGCTATCAGCGCCTGCTTCGGGTTTTGTGCTTACAATTGATACTTTGATTGAAGGTGCTTCGTGGATAGCATCTACTGACTTTAGATAAGTGACCATCAAGTAATATGGCATTTATTCCATATTAAAGGGTACAAATGCCACAAATAAAATCTAATTAAAAACATTAAAAGTACATACAGACAAAAGTGATAGAAATTGTATAATACTTCTACCGTCATTCAAGTACCCATGCTCCAGAAAATAGCTCTTACAGAAAAGTGCAATTTGGTTTACGTCGTTACTTTTCTGCTTGTTACATTGTAAAATTTTCCTGGGTTGCTAACGGAAAATTACGTTGCCAGTTACTTAGCCTGTATTACGATATTTAATTATTTATTTATTTATTTACAAGTTCTGGAAATTAACATGCAGTAGGCCCAATAACAAATTTCCCAGATAAATTCAAAAAATTATAATGAAAGAGAGCGTGAACGCAAAAGTAAACATAATATTAATATTAACATAATATATATAATAATAATACCCACATTGCCAAGCACTGTAATAAGGAAAAGTTATTAAATTTTAATGCATAATGTTTATTTGCATCGAAAGTACTATCTGGTTTAATTATTATTTGTGATAATTTTTTTATCAATTACTAAATTAAGAGAGAAGATGTCGGGATCTTTTTTAGTTATTTGTGAGTTTAGTAAAAGTGATAAGCGAGATACAGGCGAATTCATGGCTGAGTTAGTGTGGTTGAACCGAATTGATAACAGTTGGTCACTTCTGAACGACAAAAGTGATAATAGCGGAGCACAGTTTTGAATATTCATAATTATTTTATAAATAATAATTACTAAATTGCATATATTTCTCCTTTTCCCGAGCGGAGTTGGATGAAATTCAAAGTGTGGAAATTTATATAATAAATAATTTGCGACTCGTTTTTCTAAACGGTTGATATGAACTTGCTATTGTGGTGACCAGATATCAGATGCATATTCTAAATGACTTATAACTTACTTGCTTTTGAAACAATGTCAAAAATAATTTTGGTATCAAAAGTTATGCCTAGGTCTCTTTCTTCTAATTTTTGCAATAACAAACATTTATGGATGATATAGTCAAAATCTATTTTATGTCTGTTTCTTGTAAATGTTATTGTAAAACATTTTTCAATGTTTAATGTTAATTTATTATCTAAGCAATAGGTATAAAATAAATTGAGATCGTCTTGAAACATGCGGCAATCATTTAAACTTTAAATTTTTGCATAAATTTTACAATCATCTGCCTTAAGAGAAATTGTGTTGATTTAGAACATTTGCTAATATCGTTAATAAAAATATTGAAAAATAAGGGACATAGATGCGAACCGTGAGGTACCCCTGAGGTCGCACAATAGAGTTCAAAACGGAAACCTTTAACTACAACTAACTGAGATCGTTTAGTTAAGTAAGATATTACCCAACGCAGAAGGTTACCGCAAACACCGACTTGTTGTAATTTTTTAATTAAGATAAAGTGATCAATTTTATCAAAGGCTTTGCTAAAATTGGTGAACACGGCATCCACCTGCGTTCTCTCATCCAATGAGGTAAGTACAAATTCAGAGTAATCCATTAAGTTTGAGGTAACTGAACGCCCTTTGAAGAAACCATGTGCTGCGGAATTATTATTTCCCGTATCGAGTTAAAAATTTATCACCTGATTTATAAACCGGAGTAACATATGCGATTTTTCAAGTGTTCGGAAAAAACACCCTCTTCGATCGATTTGTTGAAGATTAAAGATAAGGGTTTACTAATTGTATAGTGACAATTCTTTAGAAACATATTGTCTGGTTCCCAACCTTTATTTGAATGTAATTTACTTATTAATGTAGCAATTTTGACATCCATGATTTCAATATTATTAAGATTAAGAAATTTGAAATGTTGCGAATAAATTGCTGATCTCGCCTCCTTCTGTTGCGATCTCATCTTTACAATACACAAAAAATCAACCAGTAATTCCAACTATTTGCTATATACACTCCCCTCCATGTACATGGTTTTTGCTTAATCTCTAAGGTTTCAAACCTACTTACAAATATATTTCTATAAGAAATCGTCGGAAAGCTAATCGTTAAAGATTATTAAATTTGATTACAATTAAAAGTCATTTTTAAATACAGTTTTTCTCTGTTTTCAAGCCTGATCTTTATTGTTTACTTTAAAGCAAGTAGTGTTGATATTGTTATATCTATAAAGCTCTTATTGTTTTACTACAAGCTGTAAACATAGACGATTTCTATGTTATTTCTAGATATGAAGGTACAATATGCATTATCACTTTCGTTTTTTATTCTAATTTTTTTCTAATTTGTGGCATTTTTTAAATTGTTGAGAAATGAAATGGATTCTCTAATTTACTGTGTGTATTTATGTTTACAATATTCAGTTTGCCTAAATACTGCTCACGATATAATTTAAATATCCTATTTCGAATATTAGTTCGTCAATTTCTTCTACGAAATAGTTTTATCTCCCTCTCTGTTAAAAAAAGCGCGAAAAGCGTGTGAAATCTTCTTGCATAATGTGTACACCAGAAAGTACAAAATAATTTTTGGTACTAACTCATAACAATATAAATACAGCTACAAAACGGTAATAGGTAATGTAATAGTAATAATACCTTTTACTTTTCCTTTTACAAAACAAAAAAACGTAAATATAATTAAGTTAAAATAATAATAATGGTCAGATGGTTCTATAAGGGAAACCCCTGATCTTCCCTATCATCGCGTAGATATTAAAATATGGAATGATGAGATATCAATGCGAAACTTGTATATTCCAAATGTAAAAACATACTGAATAAACAAGAAAAAAAATATTCGTAGAACGAAAAACACTAAGAACCAGATTTAAGCAGTTAACACCGACGTACACGTTGTCTAAATAAATCAACAGAGTGTGAGAGTTATAAAGTGCATAAACATTATATCGTGTGTTTCAAAAACAAACTCATTCGCAGCATGCCATGATCAAATTGAAGTTTGCCATAACTTGATACATACCCATTGAAGCAAATGAACTACTATAAGTCAGAGAGAACTAAATTACATCTTGATCTTGAACTATTTTCCTAAAAATATACAAAACACTGAATAAAAACAATTTTTATTGACTGTTATGATTAATATTTTATTCTTATTAAGTTATTATTTCATTCTTCTATGATTTTGTTGACAAGACCTTTCAAGGTTAAAAGGTTTTTTAATCTCTCAAACATTAGTTAATTTAAATTGTAGAAATAACATATTAAGTTAGATGTGAAATATAATGTCCCTCTTCATTAATCGAACTCTTCGTCTAAAACCTTCAAACACATTGTTTAATATTACGGCATTATTATTGATTTCACACTGTCGACATGTTTTGAGTAATAACTCTCTTTTCGTAAAACTCTTCAAGTAAATTTAAATTTTCCTGTGTTGTGTGAAGTCTAGTGCCATTTTGTTAAAAGTAACTCATGTCTAATTTATCGTTATGTAACTCTTCAAAAAATGGCGTAAATTTCAATACGATATCGTTCTGCATTTATCGAACCTAAAATTTGAATTATTAAAATAAAATTTAATCGTTGTGCTTCAAAAAATATAAGACCTATAACTCTTCTTTTACTAATTGCTGCCCAAACACAAATTTCTATGGGTGAAACAATACTTCGACATATAAATTAAGATTTTCAGAGCTCCGCATCCTCATATTATGTGAATCCATATATATAAAAGTATGCTTCATCATTACTGATAGAATTCCAACCTAGTCGGAGGTTCATTTGGCAGCAGACCACCAATCCCAGAATTAAAAAAGGCAGTGTTTAATAAAAACAA
The DNA here is from genome assembly GCA_940337035.1 of Agriotes lineatus. Taxonomy (NCBI): domain Eukaryota; kingdom Metazoa; phylum Arthropoda; class Insecta; order Coleoptera; family Elateridae; genus Agriotes; species Agriotes lineatus. The sequence continues at coordinate 44,666,093 of OW679198.1, forward strand.
GGATGCAAATAATCAATATCATGGGCGGTTCTTTATTCATGTAAATTTTATGAAAATATAGAAAAGCACATCGTATGTTGGTAGTACATATACGAGGGTAGTTGAATAAATCCTTAGAAAAAGAGAGAAAAACAAATTATTTGAGATGGATCTTTATTTACTTTTCAACGTAATCGCCTTGTAGATCTATACACTTTTCCAAACGTTTCTCCAACTTTTTTAAACCATCTAAAAAGTAAGATTTCGGAAGGTCCTCAAAATAGGCATCTGTTAGGGCGATGACCTCTTCGTTCGACGTAAACCGCCTTCCGCCGAGCTATTTTTTTAAGTTTGCAAATAAAAAAAAGTCTCTTGGGGCCAAATCCGGAGAATACGGTGGATGCTGTAGTAACTCGAACTTTAATTCCATGATTTTGGCCATCGCAACTGCACAGGTGTGCACCCGTGCATTGTCTTGATGGAAAAGGATCTTTTTCTTTTGCAAATGGGGACGTTTTTTTTAAATTCTTCGCTCAACCGGTTCAGTAACGACGCATAATACTCTCCAGTTATCGTTTTTCCTTTTTCCAAGTAATCGATGTAGATGATTCCTCGTGCATCCCAAAAAACTGTGGCCATCACCTTACCAGCCGATTTCACCGTTTTCGCCTTCTTTGGAGCCCGTTCCCCTTCAAAAACCCACTGTTCCCTGTCTCGGGAGAGTAGTGGTGTATCCACGTTTCGTCCACAGTTATGTATCGATGCAGAAACTCCTCAGCATTGCGACGAAAAAGCGCCAAAATAGTCTCTGAGTCGACTACGAGTACGTTTATTCTCCACCGGCAGCAAACGTGGCACCCATCTTGACGAAATTTTTTTCACACCCAATTTTTCGTGCAAAATTGAAAACACTGTACCTTGCGATATGCCCATAGCTTCAACTATTTCGCGCACTTTGATTCTTCGATTACTCAAAATCATGTCGTGGATTTTGTCAATCATTTCGGGCGTTGTCACTTCAACTAGACGTCCTGAACGAGGTGCATCTCTTGTGGATGTACGGCCACGTTTAAACTCATTTACCCAATTTTATTGTATATAGTTGCAACCACAGGAGCAGATGTGCCATGCACTTCATCCAACTCAGCTTTCATCTCTTTCGGTGTTAAGCCTGTTAAATATAAGTGTTTAATTACCGCTAGAAACTCACTTTTTTTCATTTTTTCAAATCAACAATGGTTTCTTGCTTCAATCGACAATAAAAACGAAACTACGTGATGGATGTGGCTGAAACTTTGACAGTTGTCAAGTGAATAATGACATTTACTAAAAACAAAAAATATTTGATGCTATGAGTACGATATCTTGGATTTTCTAAGGACAAACTGAAATACCCTCGTAAAAAAATAGTTTTAAAACGAAATTGCTGTGAAGATTTTTGGTTTACTACACATTTATGTACACAACGCGTTTATATAAGCTTCAATTCACAATAATTAAAAATACACTCATATCTTAAAATCTAGTTAAAAATTGTTCACCAAATATCTTTCGTAAAATGATTTCAGTTTAATAACTTTTGATATCGTCATAACTAAATTTCAATAAAACACAAACATATATTTTCAGGTATTTTAATCGATTCTTGATAAACTTTCTGTTGAGTAATAAATATTATTCTTCGTATTAAAGTTCCTTTTCTTATCGGAAGTTCGAAATCGTCATGGCAATTTGTACTTTACGGCCACTTTAAACAACTTGCTTGAACCACAGCTATTCCAGTATTTCAGGTGGCCTATATTCCTCCTTCCTCTTCCCTTCGCTTGCATTATAAGCCTCAGTAATAAATATTTTCCTCTTCTCATAATATGCACCAAATTCTCCAACCGTTTCTTTTTAATTAATTTTTAATTTTCCACATTCTTTTCCCAATTTTTCGCAGCGATTCTGTGGGGGGAACTCTTCCTGTCTATGCTATTCTCCACATTCTCGTATAACACCACATGTCGAAAACTTGGATATTATTCGTATTCAATCTACAGCTGTACTATTGGGTGAATATGACCCATTCTTCTTCTTCTTCCTCTTATTATAGGCCAGTGGCCTGTTTTTATCCACAAAGTGGTTCTATGAGCCCTCTTTACTCTTACCCCGGGTAGGTGGGTAGCCTTGCCCGTCGAAACTGAGGAAGAGTTCCCTTGATAGGGGTTAACGACTACCGCAGGTGTTACCGTGGTAGCCGTTGGTAACCCATTCGTTGTATACTACTGACTAAATAGTAAATAAAATTGCATAAACAACTAATATTAGTATACACTGATAAACGCCAAGGGTTGCAGTTCTATAAAGTTTCAGTATGTTCGTGTGCATGTGTTTTGACTGGTTATCGGAACTCCGTAAATGTAGAATAGGAAATTGAAGGCAGGTTTGAACATGTTTAAACAAGTAACTATAATGTCGATCGGTAGTAAAATTGCTGAAAAATATTGCAATTGTGCCAGAAATTACCTCTTTATTGATATTGTCGGACGACCCAACTACTAATTACTTGATAAATTAACAAATGAGTGACTGTATAGCGAACAATATACGTAAAAATGACAGATTTAATACAATTTAAAAATTCGAATAGAATTGATTTAGAGCAACTGAAACCTTCACAGTAAAAATCAAACATCTGAAATATTTTTTTGCAGTTAAATAAATATGGTTTGGGGTCACAGTGACCCCAGCAGTAGAGCAGAGTTAATTATTCGTTTCAGTTCTCTATGTTTTTGATCATTTTTAGCCCTACTGTTACGGCTTTCTTTCATTAATTATAAAGATTTTTATGTTATTTTTTTTAACCCTAGCTGGAACTAAGGTATATTTATCAGCTTTTAATATTGCAATTTCAATACACTTAAAAATCAATTTACATCATTGACGTATATAAGTTTAACAGTCATCGAGTAGGGGTCATATAGTATTTTACAATTTTAAATTTTTCTGTCCTTTTAGACGACCTTTACGACACAATTCTTTGTAAACTTGAAAAGAGTTATTCGAATGCAATATACGGATTCGATCTCCACTTACTGCAATGACTACCAAAATCTTATGTCGACCACTGCGATCTCCCAATTCGACTTCGGAAACCTTCGGGTCTTAACACCTAAACTTTCTCAAAAAAAAAGAAAGAAATACAGTGCCCCTGCAGTTGAGATGTAGGCTAACAACCAGACTGACAACTCTCCATAAGTTATGCAGGGTGATACATTAAAATATGCTTGTTACAGGATGCTATGATGTTTTACTTAATACTGAAGTTGATGCAACTGCTAGCTACTTTGACCAGTAAATCGATTCAATATGTTGTTCAGTTCAGCTGTTGAAGCATTTTACGAGATGCTCCAAATATTAAAATAATTTCGGGCTTTTGGACATTTAATGTATCTTTTATCACATTGTTCAAATTTGCATACAATTATTGCTAAACATACCTATGTCAAATTTATTGCTTCAGTAGATATGATTCAGTAACTAAGATATTGCAGTAGTCTATAGTAAGGGAGGCTCGTACTCTCTGGTTAACAATTCAATAAATTAACATATTCTTAGACATTATAATATATGCTCTTAATATTGTTCATTAACACTTTCTTAGTAAGCGGACTCGGACTAAAATTGGAAATAAAACCTAACTAGCGCAATTAGTTGCCGGAACGTACCGGTGACTATTGTAGGAACTTTAACGTGTTTATCACTAGTCATGAGCACGTATTATGAAATTTATATTACGTGCATGCATATTTTTTGGTGATCGCAACGTTTAGGTGATGTTTCTAGAACCTGTTCAGCTACGTACCACGTTGTGGTTTGGTTGACGCAACTTTCATGAAACTTGACTACACTTTTAGATTACCATTGCGTTCTCTATCTTGCAACTAATTTTATTATGTTTATGTTTTATTTCTTCATAATCCTTTGTTCATTTCACTAGCACAGAAATTAAATCTACAAATACTATACAAGTAATATTATAAAATAAAACGTTTGCTTTTTCCTGGTGGTTTAACTGACAAAATTAGAACTAATGCAAGTTTATTGTCAAATATAATGATACCTCCAAATCAGACCATGTCATTCAAAATTGCATTTTTAAATTAAAATATAGGTAGGCTTTAAAATATTTAGCACCATGCAAGAATATTACATCTTAGATGCTGAAAACTTTTTTTATTGTTCTTTATTGTTCAACGGAATAATAATATTTGCCCATAAATTAAAAGTTCCACGACTTTAAAGGCAATATCCGCAACTAGCAAAATTACTTGAAAGTTGTTGCAACTTTGAATGCCGTGTTTCAGTAATATGAATTAGTCGCTGCTACCATTGTTTGCCATCTTTAAGTTCGTGAAACTTTAAGGTTGTCCCAAAGATAACTACAACGTTTCCAATACTCAGAAATCTGCGTACAAAGTATCATAGTGGTGTAAAACTACGTCGCATCAACTATCGATTTGTCAAAATCATACTTTTAGCGACTGTTCCGTAAAATTTACTCATTCGAGGTTTCTGTGTCAGTTACGGGTAATTTTGTAAAAGTTGGAAATGAAGTCACTAATAAGCTCAATTTGTAAACCCGTTAAAAATGCTATGTTTGGCATTGCCAGACGAACTATACAAAATTTAAAATTTTGCTTAACATAAAAAATAATTTTCTTCGCTATTTTGTCAATGTTCTTTGCCAGATAGGAGGTTTTTCAGACATTCCTACTCTACTTTTTCATCTTCTATTCGAATCAGAAGTCAACATTTAAAATTATCAGAAGCACGCACAGACAAACACGCTGCGAATTCAGATGCGACTTCGTTTCAAGGAGTTAGGAAAAATATATTTTATAGAGCAAAAATAGGGTACATTCCGATTTTTTAGAGAATATTTATTGCAATATGATTACTTTTTTCGTAGCTGTTTGTTTACTTTTGAATACAAGAGAATGTGCTTTTTGTAAACATCGTATCATATATTCATGCTGCTTAATGTTACTATTTCAATAAATGAATTAAGCTAGACACAGGCTCTGTACGATTATCAAGAATGTAAAAGCAAATAATAACATTTACCATACTTTAATCCCTAAAATGTAGGCACAGCTAATGAATATGAAGTAATATCTAGGAAGCGTTTGATTAAAACGGTGATGTTCATATTTTGTACAAATGTAACTTTGAACAGTTTCTGGCCGTGTTTCTACTTTTGCACCTTTTGGATAGCAGGAGAGTGAACAAAAACAATCTTGTACACTTTCTAGGCAGTCCATGCGTCCAAGCAAAGTCAAAAAGTCCCTGTATTTACTTAATACATCGTTAGTTGTTCAAATTTGTCCAGTCCAGCATAGATATTTGAATAGATACAACAAATTATCCAAAATTAAACTTGTCTATAACTTAGAGACTATTGTTTTTACTGTAACTTTTGTAAAAAAAACTTTTAAATAGTAGTAGAAGTAGGTTTTCGTATATGGATCAGAAAACACCATTGTGTGTACAGTACTTTGAAGACTTTTTTCTTTTGGTACTACTCGAGAAGGATAAACAAAACCAGTAGGTTTTCTGCTTTTTACTTCCTTTTACTAAAAAGGAAGTATTGGATTCACCCCAAAAATTCGAAATTGAGTTTTCAACGGATCTTCACGTTTTAGAGTCCCTTGATCCCAAAAAACATATTTTTTTTCATTGGTCTGTCTGTGTGTCTGTGTGTCTGTCTGTCTGTCTGTCTGTCTGTCTGTGAACAGAATATCTCAAAAACGAAAAGAGGTATGGCGTTGAAACTTCATATATAAGTTTTGTGTACTATGTAGATGAGACAGCAAGCTTTTGAAAAAAATCGCATAACCGGAAGTAGGTGTTTACTCTTGTGATTTTTCAGTTTTTTTCGATTTTTTCAAAAACGGCTCTAACGATTTTTTTTAAACTTTACATTTTTCTTACATTTTTAATGTGTATTGATGTGAGATAGGTGATATTCCAGTTGAATACTTCTAAAGTGGGTTTCTTTTGTTTTTTTTTCTATTTTTTTTATTAACTCCTATTTTAAATAAAACACCCGGTATATTATTACATTTTTGAATTCACCTTAAAATTCTAGAGAAAATTTGTCTCTTCAACTAACACTCGATTTTGTACCGTTTTTGTAGAATTTGTAATTTTTGAAAACTTTTAACAAATGGTTAAAAATTAAAAATGAAATTTTTGACTAATTATAAGATCACTGTAAAAGGAAGTTGTGTGAGTGTATCACACCAGATTTTTACTATTTTGATAGCGACACAAAAGCAGACTAAATGTAGTTGCCAAAGTAATTTTTAAAGGGGATGTGCGAAAAGAACATAAGAAGGAAATGTTTTCAAAATAAGCTCTGCCAAAAATGATAACGTTAAAAATTTTTTAAATAATTTACCAGCAATGGAAATCCATAGAAAAAATTTATAAAAAATGTACAAAATAAATATTGGTATGTTGGAAAGAATATTTCATGTTGTGTATAATGTTGGATTTTTATCACCACCACTGCGAAATATGTTTAAATTGGAATAGTATAATCACAAAAAATATTGAAAATAACAAATAAAGGGAAGAAAAGAGTAATTTTACACTAACGAATCTTTCTTTGGGCAATACTAGATTTTAAAAACGTCAGATTTCTCAGTAAATTGTGTAGAAAGAAGTTCTGATGTCACACATGAAGAAAATGTTGATGAAGGCGGATGTGAGTCACCCGCCTAAGCAATTTGGAACAGAATACCTTCATTTGTTTTAATAGAGTTATGTAAAAGCACCAATTATGGACAAAATTATGATGAACATAACACTATTTGTAAAATATTACAGTTACAACAATAAGTTTTCTAAACTTACTTTCTAATTATACTTGTAGGAGTAATAAAGATTTCCATATCCATGACGTGCTTTTTCTATGGTTAGAATGTACATAGTAGCCGCAACTAACCCTAAAATTAAAGAAAACAACAAATAGAGTTTAAATTTAGAGAATCTTGCTTGTAAAACATAACAGTTTCATTACTAATTATTATATTTATTTCTTTTATTCCCCAAGAGAATAGCGCATTAAACCTACACATCTATTGTTAAATGGTGAAAAATCAATGATGTAGAATTAATGTGCCGACAAGAAAAGGAACAAATAAGAGTCACGTGCCGCAGCGAAACCAATCGCGGTCCTGGAGGCATTCAACGCCGCCGTCGAGCCAATGATAATCGATTCTGCATGCCTTGTAAGCGCGGGCAGTTTGAATGCACCGTGTAACGAGATTACATGGGAGAATATGTCCCTTCAGGATATGTGCTAATAATGATGTCGAAACTAGCCTGACATGAATCCGAATTAATTTCTTAATCTTTCAGGGCAGCATCTATTCAATATGCTTGTGTGTACATCGGTAAATTGAAATCTACACCTTGTAAAACTAAACTTAATGTTATTTACCAATATATATTTTTGAAATCACAGGAATATTCTGCTATTGGTGCTGTTCAACGATTATCTCTTTTTGCTCGAAACAATTAATGTTTTAGTAGTATTGAATACTGCTTTTGCTACCATTTACTTTGTGTTTTTATTATCATCGGTTACGTTCATTTTTTACTCTACGATATCAGACCTACCTGTTACGTACAATTAAAATAACTTTTAAGCTTATGTAATTGTTTCATTGCAACCTTAAAACTATATTTATTGTGTTAATTACAATATACTCAAGTACTACATTTCTACAGATATTTATGAAATTTTACTCCTACGTGAAAGCGAACAACTATTTCATATTTTTCGTCGCTCTATCATATTATTATATATCGTAAAAGAATATTACGATTTTCCCAATTTATCCATTTGTTTATTTTAAGTTTTATTTGTAAACAAAGTAAAAATGCGCATTTAGATGAAACCATTTTAACTAGCATTAACGAAGTATAATTTGAATAAGGTATCGTAATTGGATTATCACTCAGTCACAGATTTAAAGTAAATAGTTTTTATTGACTTTTGTAAAATTTACTTTGTTTATTTAGCAGTTTTAAGTTTATAAATCGACTGGTTAATAATATGATTTTATTAGTCACGTCGTCAGTAGCAACGTGTTTAAAGTTTTAACCTTTCAAAATTACGGCTGCTTGCTAGCTAGTAATCCTAGTTTACATTTAAACCATTTTTTATATTTACCGTGTTTCCTACATTCTATAGTAGATAAAATATTGTACGATACACATGTGTAAAGCATCTTTAGTTACTCGCGGGACTAAAACGCTCGCTCACTCTCGTTTTAACTCTGCCGCTTTACGCACTTGTATCCTAAATAACTATTTCATAACACCTACTTGTTATTTGTCAATAACAGAACTGTCAACCTGACTGAAAAGTTCCCCATAACAGCCTAGGCTGTTAAACACTTAACAGCCTAGGCCTTTAAGAAATAACACAACAGTAACATTTTAACATTGGCAATACTGAAATGTATAGTTAGTGACACTGTAAGTCTATGTTAAATTCGAGGTTAGCAGGTTAGGTTTTGCGGCTCACCGTCTCGTTTTGGCAATCAAACTCGTATCGTTAAGATGCTCATAATGAAACTTGTATCGTTAATATCTATTATCCAACACCTCCTAGTTATAATGCCATTGCTAGATGCATTTTAGACCTCTAAAGTACCCCTTTACTCACTAGTACGATATAAACCATGTCACTCGCTGCTGCACTGTCAAGCTATGTCAAATTCGAGATTATCAGGTTAAGTTTTGCGTCAGTCTGTGTCAAATAAAAAACAATGCCTAATCTACTAACCTCAAATTTGACATAAACTGACAATAGACTTCAGTACTGCCAAACGTATAACAGGCGACTCTTTCCAATGTCACTATGATTTTTCGAGGCGTTCAAATCAAAATATATGATTTTTAGATAATTTTGAATTGTTGGATAAAACGTTACATTTTTTCGGGTTTTAGTTGCGCTTTATCCACGAAAAAACGAAACTTCTTCTAAAACACTTAGACAATAAATTACTATTATTAGTTATTAACTTAAGCAAAAGTAATGACGATTCTAGCGTCAAATAAAACAGAAATTAAAAAACAACGAATGAGTTTGGGGAAACTTAAAGTTCGCCGTGCAAATAATCCACTTTCATCGATGTGTTTGTTATATCCTTCCATAAATTTATATGGTGCGATACTTCTCAATATTTTAAATTCACATCAATTTAAACTCTTTTGGCAAATGTATGGTTCTAGTGTGGTGGTAATCAGTTCATATTTCCTATATTTCAAACAATGGCTTTGTTACTTATTCCATTCAGTAAGACGAGAATATTAAAAGCTGGATATGTTGATAAAAAAAATACTAATTTAAATGTAGTGTCATTAATCTAAACGTAGACATAATTTAAGTCATAATTAATTTTAAAAAATATGATGCGGTTTTTAAGAGAGGAAGAACGGAGATCAGAGATGGCCATCGTTTTAGCAGACTCGTTTTTATACACACCGCAGAGATGTCGATGCTATTCGCGGTATGATTTGGGAGATCGACGAAATGAGTTAAAACGCGTATCAGATATGTTTACAATTCATAAGAACGTATCGCCTATATTGTGCGTTATTATTTTGATATACGAAAATTATCTGCTAAGTGAATCCTTAAATGCCTACTAATAGCTGATCAAAAACCACTGTAAGTAACAGCATCTTTGTTGATATTTTCAGGAGAATTTTTCCAGCTGTTAGGGTCTTATTGCATTACTTAAAGCAACAGTAAATGAAGATTACTTTGATAAATAAAAATGTGTCCTCAGCCAGAATAACTTTTCCAATGTTAGGTTCAAAGTGTAGTGCGGTTAAAATCTCTTAGCCTACCTTATTGATATACCAACTCTTATTTCCAAGTAGTTAACCAAGTGATAAACCTGAGAAATGCTTTCAGAAATCGGGTAATCAACCCCGGTGGATTCTGGATCAGAGCGATCAAGAGTGGGAGAAAAACTGTTGCACTTCTTTCTAGTTGGGATTGGGCCAGCACCCCATTTCCGTATAATGCAACATTTTATGCCAGAAAGCTTATTATTAAACCTTGGATGCTGAACAGAATTAATTGCGAACGTTTAAGCGAAAGGAAACGGACAATGATTTTTAAAACGCGGATTGTCCAGAGTATTTATGAGCACGAAATTCAAGGAAGCACTTCAAAAAAAAACAAATATTTACATTTGATATCGCCATTCCAAGCAAAACAAAAAAGAAAAGAAAACTGCTAGAAAAAAATGAGAGTCACATCAGGAGTTTACATATTTGTTAAAAAAATTCTTAAAAGGTTTATTAAGAGCTGACACCAGGTGAATGAGGGAATCATTCAAATACAAATAAATATGAAGGTAGATAATACGCATAATGGTTGTCGGTGTGAATGCTTCTAATGACAATGATGTTGATAATGTTAGTAATAGAAAAAAGTCTATTGGGGGATTTACGACCGAGGAGACTTCTAATGAGAATGGTGGAAGCCTAATCAAATTCGCACTGTCTTAAAATACCTAATAGCTTATTCTCCCATAGAGATATATACCTTTATACTTGGTTCTGACCAGAAAAGAAATTAAAGTCAATAATTCATTACATGGTTGTTAAACAAAAATGTAAACTAAGGGTCAATGATGTAAGAGTCAAAAAAGGAGAGGAATGTGGCTCAGATCACCTTCTACTCTTATTGCAAGCCAAAGTGTATTTCCAGTATGGGTATGTAAACATTACGAAGATCTTAAACTAAAAGTCTTCGACATAGTCCAATAGAATATACATAATCTAAAAGGCAGTTACAGCGAGTTTCTATACAAATTCAGAATAGTTCAGAAGTTGTACAGACAGATCAATAAAAAAACCAATTAGGGCAGGCTGTGATATGTGTTATACGTTTGACAGTACTGAAGTGTATTGCCAGTCTATGTCAAATTCGAGTTTTGCAAGTTAAGTTTTACGTCAGTCTGTGTTAAACAACAAACAAAACCTAACCTACTAATCTCGAATTTGACATAGACTGACAATACATTTCAGTACTGCCAAACGTATAACACATATCACAGCCTGCCCTAATTGGTTTTTTTATTGATCTGTCTGTACTATAAACTATTAAACTAACAAGAAAAATTAAACTATGGTGGGCAGCAGAAATAAAAGAATGCACCGAATAAAAGGACAGATGTATGGAAAATGGTTGACTATGAAAGCATCAGATTATAGAAAGAAGATGTTAAATTACACAACGAAACAAAGAAATTAATTCAAGAGGCAAATAGTAATATGTGTATATTGGAGTATATACAGGACCAAAAGCAGTTTTGAAATGTAATAAAACGACTGAAGGGCAACCGACCAAAGCCGATACAAAATATTCTATTTTAAAGAGAGAAGCTTGAAACAATAACAACAGGGGTCTTACAAGCCTGGTGGAGTTACTACAGAAAACAAAATCAAAAAAGAAAAAATACATCAAGAACAAGAAATAGAAGCAAAGAGGCTTGAGCAAGTAAATGAATATGAAGAAGAAGAAAACAGCATAATGGAAGAAGAAAGCAGGATGGGAATAGTAACGACACGAAACAGAAAAGCCCCAGAAGAGGACGATGTAGCACCTGAACTACACAAGAAAGAAGGGGAAGTAATACACAAGTGGCTAAAAGTAATGTTTTAACCAGCATGGAAGACTGAACATTTCTAAGGACTGGGAGAGAAACATCATAGTTTCCATATATAAGAAGGGCGAAACAAATTGCGACAACTACCGTACTCCAAAATTATAGAAAAGGGAGTCCTCCTCTTCAGTTTTCAGTCCTCAAACTACAAAATGAAATTGAAGACAAACTGGAAAGCGGACAAGCTTCATTTCGTCCAGGAGAACACAAACAAAACCACATATGCATGATTAGAAAAATAACAAGAAAAGTAATAGACAAAAATAGTGAGATCTACCTGACCTTTATAGACCTTAAATCAGCGTTCTATCAAGTACCAAGATATCACGTATCGAGGGCACTGGAAGAACTGAAAATAAGCTACTAAGAGTAATTAAAAGACTCAATGGGCAAAATTCACAAGAATTTAGTTTAAATAGGGATGAAATAAGACGATAATCTAAATCCACGACTTTTTGTAGCGTATATAAATAGCATAACTAAAAAATCTGTAAAGGAGTTTACTTAGAACTTTCCTCGCAAGTGGACGTTGCGACACTAAACAATTTAAAAAATTAAAGGAAATAGAAGTAAAAATATCTTCGCTTGTGTAATAATACTGAAATAATAAAAGAAAACACTTGGTAATGGAAATTACATTAATTTTTAAATTAAAAAAATCACTGATGATGGGATTCGAACTTCAGCGCCTGCGAACGACCCAGCGAATATAATTTCAATAATATGCGCATAACCCGATGGGTGAAACGCGGCTGCCTTAAATAGAACGCATTTATTGTTAACTCATGTTTTATTTTTCAGAACATTTATTGTGTATCTGTTGATTCCCATTATCGTCAAGGGTAAATCCTGAGGTATGTGCAAATTGCTACTATTATCTATTCCTCAATTAAAGCAAAAATTTATGAAATTATATTTCTTAATGTGCTTGTTACGATTCATTTGCGCCGCCTCCAATTTAGCATTCTGTAGTATTCATTTTGCTTTGTTACGCATCTTTTCGCGCGGTTGTCTGTGAGCATCCGTTTGTATTCCCTGCGCTGCTCCACGCCCATTTGGCCTCGCCGAGATAATTTAATTAAAAAGTAATGGCATTTGTTTCGAGACGCGTTCTTTCCGATTTCGCTTGCGAAACGAAGAACATGCCGCGGTAACAGTTAGAATTTTGGAGGTTTAATTTTGGGCTGCTGTTAGTTCGATAGAATGTATGTGAGCCTACACTTTTGAAGTGGATTTATCCCGATTTCCGATGTGAGGGAAGCTTGACTCCCACGCCGTTGGCGGAATTTTTCACTTGTTTAGCAAATTCGCCCGGAATTTTTCCAGGGTGAGTAAAGAGTTCGCTTTGAAGTATTCTGTCGGTCTTATATGTTATCGTGGATTCCTTTCCCCTTTTATAGCACCTAGTGCGGGAGAGCCAATTTGAAGCTTTGACTACAGCTGGTCTTATTTGCATGTGGACGTTCCATGCGCTGGGAATTTTTTTGGATCTTCGAACCCGCTTGGCCCCTGTTGCAGACGCCGTTTGAGCGCAGGGGAGGATCCGACAAGGAGGCTTACCTATTTTGTCACAGTATCGCACTGTAAACTCCCCTCTGAGCCACCAGCTTCTGACCGTCCGAATTTAGGGCCAAACGACTCCAAAAATAGTGATATCATTCGGCCGTGAGTTCGCAGCCGGAATCGCATTTGCGTTTCCTCCGAAACCAAGCACTCCCCGGATTCGTCGCTGTAATCTTTGCTTGCCCCTGAATCTAATTTTAATGTGTGAAATAAGGCGGCTGCCTTATTGATGTATTACAAACTGTGAGTATTAGTTTTAATTCTGGTCTGAGGTACCTCATGCTATTACTGCTAAATTAGCCAAACATAATTAGTGTAGCAAATAATATTGTAGCCACCTGCAATTCTGGTAGTGGATCGATAATTTTGTGATATTTACATATACAGTCGGCGCCTTAGAAATCGGGACAATATTATGATACATTTTGCTTGTATTTTTTAGTGTATTAACTTGGTTTTTACAGTTGTGTTGGTTTTGATTGTTATGTCAGATTTTTTATTGTTTGTCAAATATGAAACGCCAGCTCACATTAATAAAGTAACCAAAGCAAAAAATAATAATAAATCAAATATTACAACACAACATATTACGTGTCCCGATTTCTAAGGCGCAGAGCCGACTGTACTGTGATCCTGAACTTTAGAAAATTATACTGTGATTTTGTCAACTATGGAGGTTTAATTTTGTTACGGCTGTCTATTGTATTTGAAGCCCCTCTTGCAGGAATTGTGTTTGTGCTTAAGCATTGTGAGTTTACGAATTCTCGTTGAACACCTGGGTGCACTCATCGTATGTAATACAAAAAAAAATCGTTGGCGCACTAGGCATTTATTTATCTTATTTCGCTCTATCGACTGTTCTGTTAAAAACCTGCACGCCTCCATACGACTGAGCTGGCGGCCGGCTATTGCACCCGAGTGTACAAAGTAAATTCTCTGAAAGAATGACCAACGAATTAAAGTAGCTAACATGCTCATCCTGTATATATTTGTTCAAAATTTTCTCGGTTTTATGCCAAGTTATAAATCTCCGTTATCGCAATACCTTTGAAAAATGCTTGTTTTCTTCAAAATTGTTTACTGGACTAGTAATAAACGTCAAATGGACGTCAGTTTTTGAAAAATGGAACTGGAGCAGAATAAATTCATTTAATTATAGAAGCTTATTTTAGAAAGCGTATTGTTGATAATAATTGTGTCTGTACATACTTTATCGAGCCATGCCTGGAACAATATCGTATTAGATTTTCGGATTACCATTATTACGACCAGTGTCTACGTCAAAAAATTAGACGAACTGTCGAACGCTTTCAGCAAATTGAAAGCGTTGTAACAGGCAAAATAGTTGGACCAATAATCTTTAACAACACCATTAATGGACCTAGGTATAGACAAATTCTATAAAATTTCGTTGAGCAACTCGATGAAAATGAAAGGAAAATTATGCTTGGTTCCAACAAGATGAAGCCACTGCTCTTACAACCCAATAAAATCTAACTTTTTTGAGACAGATTTTTGGAAACAGAATTGTTAATCGATTCACGAATCGTCCATTCCCAACCCATTCTTTAGATCTCACTCCTTTTGATTTTTCCATTTTTGGCTACCTCAAAGATAAAGTACCTATTTAGAAGAACATTTAAAAATTTAAATAAACTTGCGGAAAAACTTATAAAGTGTTGTAACAATTAATCAAGTTAGGAGGAAGGTGAACAACCGAAGGAACTATAGAAAATGGAAAGAAGAAGAAAATGTTTTCGTGGCATGAGCACCTTCAACACACGCAAGCCTATAAGTAGATGGTCAAAAAGATTTGAAAGTGGAGACCGACAGGTAAAGGAAAATAGAATGTCTTAGATTATTCTGGAAAAACTAGTTACAAGATGCACTGAATATCAGATGCCTCAGAGAAAAAGATTGGACGCTTGGAATGAAAGCTGCATACCTCGCGGTAGGTATAACAAACACCTTTGTATTGTCTTGATAGCTAAGGCAGCTTTATGGATTAGTAATCAATACCAATTATCATTTGAGCAGGCAGGTATAAATGTTTTTCTCCGTCTTCTTCGGGTATTAACCTACCTTGGTCTAATCTTTTCTTTGGTCTTCCTGCTAATTTTCTATCTTCAGCTTTTTTTTTAATTCAGTGCTCTCAGTCTTCAATTCGTAATGGGTGTTTTGTCTTCTTTGTGTTATATCATTTAGTGTTTTTGTTTCCAGAATTAGTTCTATTGCCTATATTTTGCAAATCTAGTAAGCTAATATTTGTTGCTAATCTCATTCACCACCATATCACCATATTTTCGCTCAGATCTTTTCCTGTCTTGTTTTGAGGGTATATTAGTTATTATAATTTCGGATCGCATGGGGTGTGGTTCCTTGAAAGCCACATATTTAGTCTTATTGGTAAAGATATTGAGGTTGTAGCTGCTAGCGATTTTATTTAGGTAATATATGTTGCTTGTTGTAAAGAATTCTCATTTTTTTCTATTATAACATGATCGTCCGCACACTGCGTTTTCAATTTATTAAAAGCTCGAGAAATTCTGTTACCTTGGTATTTCAATCTCTAATAATTAGTTCGTCAATATGTAGAGTAAATAACCTGGATGTTTAATTTTCATTTTTTATAAAAGTTTTTGTATTCGAACCGAGGACTTGCTTAATGCATTCCTAGCGCTTTACCAACTGCGTTACGCAGCTTCCTTCCTAAATTTTAATGATAACTATCTTATCAATTAAAACTTTTTCCAAGTCTTTTATGACTACATTGTCGACTTCAAATGTGAATTTTTCTTTTTTCCTACCCTTCTTCGTCTGTTGTCTATAAATTTCAATAGCGTTTCTCCCATTCTTGTCTATTTTACTTTCAATATATCAGAGACATGTTTGTCTCTTATTATTTATGAGGTTCTTTAATTCTTTACTCGGGATAAAAGTTTTCCTTCTGACTATCTTCTTTTTATTTGAAGCAAAACATTTTTTTGTGGTTTGCTTTAATCAGGTAAGCCTGCTTCGCTGATAATATACCGGTTTAGTTAGTAGAACGCTAATAAGAAATGCTTCGGCTAGCTCAAAATCGGGTGGATCATGATCCAGTTACAGATTCGACGAAAAAGAAAATTTTGGGTGTCAATAATACAATGATATAAAGCAGTGGTTCCCAAACTTATTTGGCCTACCGCCCCCTTTTCAGAAAAAAACTTACTCAGCGGCCCCTGGAAATCTACATTCTTTAAGCGAACAAACAGATATTGTAGTGGTAGCTTCTTGAGACTGATAATTATCTATAAGAGTATTTCTAGGTAGGAACTTATTTTGAAAGAATAAGTACAAGGGGGGATTTATACATTAAAAGTACAACATAAATATTTGAGAATTGTTTAATGAATGATACATTAGATACAATTACTGTTAAATTGTGAATAGTTTATTAAAAAGGTTCGAGCATATAAGTTGTGTTAGTTGGGATAGTTGTTTGGTAACATCAGAGCTTAGATCTTAATGTGTATTAACTGACGGAATAACTAAAGTGAAAGCCAAACTCAAATGATTATCTGAAAAAGTCAATTATGAAATGTTATAATAAAATATACCATATAGAAATTTGGTATAAATTATAATTGTTAGAGAAAATTATATTTTTAAAATAAACAAATCTTTTCTGAATTTGTAACCTATATTTTGAGTAAAAGCAAATTTGAATAATAAAATCCCTTTGTTATAATGGTATTTACTTTCTGGATGGTGTATTAAAGGGTGTGATAAAGTAAAATTAAAGAAACGGAGAATACACAGACTGAATAAATAAAGTAATATATGGTATGAAGAAGAATAAGAACGTTTAATAATGGTAAATAGTCTTCATGAAATAAATAAATCTGTAACTTGCATTTTGTGTGTTTATTTGGAAAATTATGTTAACTATGTTACACAACAGATGAAATATGTACGAATGGTTTTTCTAAATCTTCTTATTTTCTCTTCCTTCTTTAAGCTTTCACCGCCCCCTTATTTTTATTCACCGCCCCCTTATTTTTATTCACCGCCCCCCAAATGCACCCAAGGCTACTATCGCCCCCCTGGATCATACCAGCGCCCCCCAAGGGGCGGTATCGCCCACTTTGGGAATCACTGATATAAAGCCTGAAACACTATTGGAGACACACGCCTCTGATTCCAAACTATAGCTGGTACAATCCAAGCAGCAGCCCAAAACAAACGCAACTTATCGTCGAGGGCCACTTTCACCACCTTATAGAGTAACGGAATAAATTATAAGATAAGATCAAGGATCAACGCCAATTACATAGCAAAAACAATAAATACTACCAGAAGTAAATAGTTGACATCAACATTGATATTATGCAAATAACACCAGTTTTTTTTAATTCAAAATCTACTGAACTCAGAATTCAATTTAGTATTATATAAATTATTACAAGAGGCTGAATAAATAAATAGTATACTGGAATTGTGCAAGCAAAAAAAAAAGAGATTTGATTATGTAGGGCGTTTTGAGGGAAATTTATAATCCTTAAATTGAATAAGCCTCAGGTGCTCAAAAAAAACGCCATCTGCTAAAGTAATTACGCAACGCATCGCAATCCAGAAGTAATGTTAAGTTTATCTTTTTTTCAAAAATCAAGCTCTTCGCACAATATTGAAGGTTTGTTTACTCAATAGAAAATTATCAAACAAGAGAGATCGATAAACAACATATACGAGTCCAAATCGCAGCGGGGTGAGCAATCAGTCATTGATCACGCAAAAGGTAGAGTATAAAAAATCTGGCCTTCAATCGTAGATCATATGCGTCGAAAGGTTGTAGAAATCGCAAGGAAACTGAAACGAAACCGATTCACCAGGTGCAGTGGCTTTTCCAGTGACTCACCGCTTTAGATGGGAAACCAAATACGGCTTCTACGCAGTTCGCAAATTATTACGTTAACACCGTTAGAAGTTATTAGCTAGCTTCTATTATAATTCTCCGTCTGAAGCTCTCCCAATTGTAGTTTTTCAAACTAATGTAATGCTAGGAACATATTTTAGCCTTTATAATTATAATAGTAATTTATAACATTTCAAGCATATAAAATAATATTTTATAAAATGTTCCAGACATTTTTAATTTTTGTAAATAGTATAAAATAGCATTGGCCCTCATAATAATCTGTAAAATAGTATTAAAAATAGTGTTAGCCTTGATTTGAACAAAATGTAGTCAGAGCAGGCTCGGAAATAATGCAAAACAATGTAAGATCGAAGACAAACAATTGGTGAAAGAAAGCCGAGCGGTGAAGTGGTGTTAATTTTGACTTCCTCAATAAATACTCATTAATACATGAATAAATATCCTTTTCCCACTTGAAAATTAATTCTATAACCTTTGGGTGTGATGTAGTAGGATACAATGATTCGTGGCACCTCTGCAGAGGTTTAAGAAAGTGGTTAATTTTTGCATCGAATGTTGGCTGTTTTTTTTTCGAGATTGTATACGAGATTCGAGCAGTGCAATTCGTACCCTGTTAGCTAGAGGTAGGCAGTGGCCTTCGTGGGAAACAGTTGGAGCCCTAGGTGTGAGGCAACGGCTGAATTGGAGACGTTTTCGCCGCGGTCGAGCTAGAGGAGTCGTTCTGCAGGGCATTCAGCGGCTTGTATTTGCAGCCCAACGGAGAAAGAAGGGCCAAGCATCGTGGGACTTGCTAGGGCTCGACTTAAGCCCTATTTTCCATTGGAAAAGCAACAGAAAGGTTAGGAAAGTTTATCCTAAAAGATGGATTTTAGTGAATTCCAAGCGTGACGTCGGTTTTATGTGCACTTCCGGCAGAAACGTCCCCTGAGTGTTTTTGTTTGTGACGTGTATTTACTTACTGCAATTGTTATCACCCAGCCAAAGCTTTAATTACGTAATCACAGATAATTGTGGAATAATAGCGAACTTGTTTTTCGAATTGTGAGGTTGAATCGCCATATTTGAATTAATTTTCCATTAGTTAAATAATATACAGTATTGAAGCGATCCCATTAGTTAAATCAGCATTATACAGAACGTTTACAATTAATTTATTAAAAAATACCACGATAATCAAGTTGATAGCAAATGTATTTCCTATAATATACAAATCAACATAATATTTGCTAGGATGACATTAATTATTTTATATTTATTTAATAACAACATCAAATAGTAGTAAATTTATATTTTTTAACGAAACTCTACTACTTCTACTTCTGTCTAAAGTTGTCGTTAAAATTTATGTTGCACAAAATTGATAATGATAATTTAATTCTCTAAAAATAATAATACAGTCAATAACTCCAATTAACCGATTAGTTCGATTGAAGAAAATCACTTTGAAGCCCAACTGCTCCTCTGCTCTAGCGATTCAGCAGGAAGCATGGACAAAAGCAACAAAACGGATCCGATAGATTTTAAAATGCGATTAAACTTTAGCCGGCCGTAAATTGAACTAAACCCAAAATCCCAATGAACGCATTCGAACAAGAAGATTAGATAAGTGTAATTACTGATTTATTAGACAAGGCAGTACTGAGAAGGGTGTGACGTTCTATTTAAATATGAACTAATCGGATTATGTCCGGAAGCAAAAAATCTGGTTATCATTAATTCTGCCACGGTTCCGTCCGGATATTGCGAAATGGGGTCAGTCCCTTTAATTGAATAAAGCGAATTCAAAAATCGCGCCCTGCCGAAATTAGCCTAAATTAGACCAGGTGCTGAATTTACTCGGACGCACTTTCGCGCTCCGGCTTAAATTTTTCAGCCTCCGCTAATAGAAATTACGGAGTGATTTCGCGCAACAACAGTGGAATTTTGACTAATTGTTTGAGATTTCCATATGAATGAGATAATGAAATATGGTAACATTAATATGGATATATGCTCGAAAGCGAACTGTAAGCAGTCGGGGGTGCTTCCTTACACAACAGGCAATAATGGCGACATTAGCACGCGCCGCAATCTGTATGTATGAGATTTTCACTAATTTGCATAAAATGTGTCTCAGTGATTCATATATCTTATTGCGTTTGATATATGATTTCTGCTCAGTCCTGTTTGAATTCCAATTTGGAACTTGTCTTGCGCCTTCTTCACAGACGTGGCCCGCATTGATCAACCACCCCTTTGCCGATTTCCGAGAACATGGTGCTGGAAAGTTATGAAAATTGCGATTTGTAAGCGGACGATTACGTGAACAGGGGCAAATAAGCGCAGTTTGCTTTGTTGTGTTTCCAGGGCAGAGGTTATACTTTTTCGATTTCAAGCGTTGTAAAAACCTGTAATTATTTAAAAGAGTTTTATTTAGTGACAACACGGGATTTTTATACCTACTACAAAAAAAAAATTAGAAAGTCAGTACTTCGGCAAACCAATATTTTGTTTTATTTCTCAACGAAAATAATTAATAAATTTTAGAATTGCTAAATCTGTTTACTAAATTAACTTTCTCCAGAAGTGGTTTTAAATGTTAACTTATGATGAAGCAGATTGATATTTTTTTATACGGAGCAAGATCGTTGAAGTAGAGATATTTATTCAAATGCTCACTCGATACAAAATCTAGGGCAACAACAGAAAGCTTAGCGAATTACCGAGGAACGAATTAAAAAAATGCTGGCTAATTTGGTAATGTCACTTCTTCTACAAGGTGTTACGTTTTCAGACAGTAGTTTTAACAATTTTTGCGCAGGTTCCTATAGCTAATAATCGATGATTGATAACTTATTTGCCGTTCAATAACTCAACCTTCAATTTTAAACTGATCTTTGCACAAGATTTCATGCATCATCATGTTACGTGTACCAGAGCTCTCCGCACTATAAATTAAATTGAGAATAAACTACTTCGATAGGGTCCCTCTAGAGAAAATTAGTGGCTTCTGGGAAACCGAAAGGTTGGCAATAACTACCCCCAGAATTTAGAGAACTTTTAAAATTTCCTGGTTTAAAAAGGGAACTCTCCTGATTAGATATTCATTAGAATGGAACAAGTGAGAATGCCTCTTATTAAACGAGTATAAATACAAAAAATAATTAAAAACTTTGAATTTTGACATTTCATAAATGTTACAGTGTGTCAGTTGTATTAACCAAGGTAGGATGTTTCAATGTTTTTCGTATGAAAATACAATGCAAGGACAGAGCTATAATGGACTCTTTGTAGCACTGTTTTCGTTGTTATAATACCCAAATTTTAACATCGAAGTAGATAATAGCTATTTTTGTATTAAGGACGTGAAGGAGGCGATTTTGACCCGCGGCGGAATTATAAGCCAGAGGCCCGAAGGGCCGAAGGATTATAAAACGCCAAAGGGCCAAAATCGCCGTTCACGCCCGAAATGCAAACAAGATTTTTTGTAAAATCCACCATAAAGCTTTGAAAAATAAATGGCACGATTCGTTCTCAAAAATCAAATTGTTGTTGGTTGCCAATGTGATGCTGGTTTTTTAGGCCTTAGGGCGCAAAAGGCATTATTTACGCCCGCAAATTATTTTTAGGCCTTAGGGCGCAAACGGCACTATTTACGCCCGCAAATTAATGCATAAATGACCATATTTTAGTACGATTTTACAAAAATATATTTATTATTTATTGTTTATATCTGTGATACGAGGTATATAAAGCAGCCTATAAAGCCTTAGGGCGTCATGAGCGGGAGTAATGATAAAGCCCCCTCAATATGCCCCCTCACGCCCTCTCGAGAGAGCATAATGAGCGGGCGTTATGCCTTCTGGAGAGGGCATAACGAGCGGGCGTAACCATTACGCCCACTCATAGCGCCCTAGGGCATTATGAACTGCTCTGCAAGCTTTTCAAGTTATTTGCTTATTTAAAGTGGAAAATTACTTGATGTTCATAGTTCTCGGGCGACTTATAAACCGCCGGACCAGAGGCCCTCAGGCTTATAAACTCGTCGTTCCCGAAAGGACATAAACATCTTCATAATGCCCTTGGTACATATATAACTATTAATTTTAGTTTAATCGGAATATAATTGGATCTCTAATATGCTCAAGATTCTTCTCGCCTATGTACCTATGTATATTACAGGATACTATGTTATTACTATTTTCCGCAATTATGCATCATTTAGTATTTATGATAATTATGATGAACCCGCAAAATGCACATATTTTAATTGGAAAAAGATTTAGCTCCATTAATATAGCATACAAACTGCTCTCGCCTTCTTTTTATAGACATGCTTAAGTTGGTCTCGTTTTCTGGTTGTATTGTTTCCCCACATCCGTGTTGTTCAATTTGAGTTGGATGCTGGATGTCATGCTATGGGGAAAGCTAGCGATCTATAGTTCGTTCTAGGAATCTCTTTCCTAAAGCAGAGCTGGGCAAATTACTTTTAAAAAGTAATTAATTACTAATTACCAATTACCGCCCAATGCAGTAATTTAATTACCAGAGATTCAATTACTCACAGGAAATAGTAATTCAATTACCAATTACTTAGTAATTGTAATTGTACAACATCAATTACTTTTTCAATTACTTTCAATCAAAATTACTGTAATATACGTAGTTTTATTTAGTAGAACCTTTTTGCAAGTTGCAACTATCATTAGTGTCGTGTCGATTCGTAATCGTAATCTAAAAATGCTTAATTTTTATGTTTTGTTAGATATAGTAACCTACATACTCTTTCACTTTTGAAGGTTTTTAGATAATTAAATCTTGTAGCTACATGCACCGTTCACCAAAACCAAAAGTTTTTAGTTTGTTTTGAAGTAAGATGTAAGTAAATAAATAAATTCAAGGATAGCAATTATACAGTGTCCCAAAAAAATGCGACACCGATTTGGCATAGATTCCTTAGGTTATAATAAACCAATTAAACCTAATATACCTTAGTACAAATCTCTTCAGTAAGAAGGTATAGGGACTTGAAAGTTCAAATGTATATATATTTTTTATATTAGTTTCCACAGAGGTTATCACTGAAGTTGAGCTTTTTATCACGATTGCGGATTTAGTTGCCGAGGCCCGTAGGGCCAAAGCAAATAAACCACATGAGGGATAAAAAGGAACTTCCAGTGCCGAGGGGTACATTGTATTTTAAATTCGAGAAATCGCGAAATTACAACATTTTAACCAACTTTTGTAGGTTATGTTGACGTCAGTTGACGTTTACCTATTGTATGGATTACTTCACTGCCCATTTCTCGTATTTTATTTGACGATTTCGACGTTCTTCACTGCCGATTTCGACGTTCTTCACTGTTGATTTAAAAACAATAATTTTTTTGAATATGGAGAAATGTTGAGTTTTATTTTGGCTAAATTTTTTAATTATATTAGAAAAAAATAGCACGCTGAATATGTTATAAAAGTAATTTTTCCATGTTCGTAATAAATTAATCCACTCGTTTTGCATCGCTCGCTCGTAAATTAAACGTTGAAAAACTCTCACTTTTCTTAACTTGAAGAACAATGTGCTATTAAATACGCCTAACATGAGGCTGCATGACGAAAATATGTAACTTACCTAAGTATACAGGGTGGAGCATTGGATTTTTTAATTGTTTGACAGCAAATTTCTATTTAGATTTTGTAGAACACTACGTGGTGATTCAATTGGCGCAACTTGAGTGTTTTTTGTTGGCTCAGTTAGAATAGATATTTATGCATTAAGGGAGATATGAATATGTTTTTTCCCTGATGTTGACATGTGTTACAGACTGAGGGCTCTGGCCCGAGGTCTGTAAGTCAACCGAAGGTAAAGAACATGCATATACCCCGTGGTGCATACAATATTTTTTCTACTAGCATATTCGTAAAAATAGTATGACATTTCAAAATGTCATAATGACATTTAAAACTAGAATATGTAAGTAACATCAAGAATTGCCTCATTGTATGGTTGCTAAGACGTCAATTGTAGTTGCATTGTTACCATGAGTTTAAGGGAGAAATAATTTGTCAAGTCCCTTGGGAATTATGAGTAGCTTTTCATATTTTGTTTCTATGACGAAAATGTACAATATCATGTTGCTAATAGATAAAATATTCTTTTACCTCTATATACGAAAGTAACATTTTTTTGTCGCCTGTTAGGGGTTTCCCGAAAATATACGTTTGGTTCCCTGGTCGGTTTCCAATGGCAGTGGGAGGGAATATAATACATTGACTACCGTTTCCATTACAGACGGGAGGTAATGTGATTAATCAACTAACCTGCTGGTTTTCATATTTAAATATTTTTGAATGCAGCTGAATACAAGAGATTGCCACATCAAAAAATGTAAAAGTGTTTAATGTATAACTCTGGACTAAAACGTAATTTCCGCCCTTGCATGATTACAATTGATTAGGTACTGTTCTCGCTAACGCTGAAGAATTAAATTACATCCGCGGGTGAGAATGATACATTTTACTCCCTAGTAATACAAATAGCTATAAAAAATGTATTAGGTAACTTGAAATTTTAAAACAAAATATCAATTTGGTCAGGGCTGTTGAAAGTTGACAGGTGACTGATAAACATAGTTGAAAACCGCTGATTGAAATAAGAATTTGTACAGCAGATACAAAAACAGCTACAAACTATGAAAACTAAGAATGTTTTATCTAACGAGATCTATCAACAATAAAAGATGTTACCATTCCAACTACTAAAACTTTTTGAAAACAAAAGACAGGTAAATTGACATAATTGAGGATACTTATTCTTTCACAAGTCCAAACACTAACATGTGCCTATATTTTACAGATTGTTATAGTAAATGTCCCTTTGTCCTATATTTTAAACCAATGTTTCTGATGAAGCTAAGAATGAATTAGCGAAACGTAAAATATATTTTTAAATAAAGATAATTTTAATTATGTGTAATGACAAAAACGACAAAATTTTTTACTTACGTTGTAAAAAAAAATTTAAATTAGCTGATTTTATCTCTAAATCTGTTAAATAGATGTTTTTTGTGAGGAAAATAGAACCCTTTTGGATAGTCTTATTTCCGATCCAGCGAACGTCTGTTTTATAATTTCACTTAAAAAAATAACCAAACACGAACAACATTTTCAAATGAGCCGGTACTTCACACCATAAAAAAGTAAATAAGCGTCCAAAATCCAAACCTAATCGGCGGTCAACAGGACTTTATTTGTCGACTTTGCTAAGTATTGCAAAGACTGCGGTTTAAATTCGCAGTGATTAATAATGGCCAATACGTGACATAAACATCATTCCTTCTGAAGCGATGATAAGGGAATTTTCAGGCGCAAATCTCACGCATAGTATCCGCGATCAGATTACCAAGTTAAAAACAAACAATAAACCACTATTGAAGTTCGATACCTTCAACAGAATTTTGCTTAATATGTAACTTTTTTTATTTGTTTGCGTTCTGGAGATTTGGCACCCAATCGAGGTCAGGAATTCAGTAATTGAAATACCACAAAGTAATTCAATTACCTCGAGTAATTTCAATTGCCACAGGTAATTCAAATACTTGTAAAGTAATTTAAATACTTTAGAGTAATTTAATTACACAAAAGTAATTGAGTAATTGAATGTAGTAATTAATTACTTTCAAAAAGTAATTTTCAAGTACTTTTTAACAAAAATGGCAATTCCCAATTACAATTCCCGCATTTTGAAAAGTAATTCAATTTCAAGGCAAATACACAAAAAGGAATTTAATTAGTAATTTAATTAAAAAATAATTAATTACTGCCCAGCTCTGTCCTAAAGTCATGTGCATATGAAGCAATCAGGCGGAATAATCTAAATTTGTGTTTGAATTGGTTCCCCCTTGTTAGTAGAATAGAACATCCTAGATAAATTGTGTATGTATTTGTTTTATAAGCACATTACGCCAGGGAAAGATATCTGAAACAAACTGTAGCTATAAGATTGATCTTATTCGATGTTATCTTTCCACAGGTTCGAACGTTACTTCACCGTATTGCTGGCACTCGCTTTTACTTCCCTTGTCTAAAAAACGTCGAAAGTATTGTAATCGCGAGAAAATCACCTTCCAACATTTCTTCAGGTCTTCACGTATCAGGGTTCTTAAAGGACGAAAAACAGGTTTTATCAATTCCGTCTGTCTGTTTGTCTGTCTGTTCGTCTGTCCGTCCGTCTGCGTGTCTGTTTGTTCGAGAAAGACGATATCTTGCATGTAGATTATATGTCTACCTGGCAAAAAACGGAAATAATTTCGATCAAATATACAAGAATTCTGCCTATTATTCCTTTTACTCACGAACTATTAGTTAAATCAAAGTAATATTTTGTACATAGCTCAGGTTATTGCCCTTTCCGAAAACGGCAAATTTTGGACTCATAAATGGCGAAGGGATTGAAAAAATTAACTAATTTTTTTCCTTTAATATTTTCAAAATTTTTGTTTTAAATATTTTCCTTGCAAGGGAAGTTCCGTGTAAAGCACTTTACAATTTTTTTTAGCTCGAGTTGAAAGTTATACAGGGTGTTATGGAAATGAGTGGAAATATTTTAACCTGTAATAGAACTCGCTAAACTGAACAACTTCTCCATTTATAATTTTTTCGAAAACGCTACCAAAACTGAGTTAAAATTCAAAACAGTTTTACTCTAAAAATGCATACCCGCCTATGGAATATTTTAATTTAAACGCACACTGATAAAACCTATAGTTCACATCTGGTCACCAACGTTCCTTATCAATTGAGGTAGATAAGTTATTGACCGCATGTTTTTTGTGCAAGAACTTTGCAGTTTTAATATACCTTGTGTCGTTCACCTTTAACTTAGATTTGCTGACCAAGCGGCTCGTCAAATTTAGGGGAGATAAATTATTGAAAAAATATGCGATTAAATTAAAAACGATAAATAGAAAAGTTGTTCATTTTGGTGAGCTCTATCACTGGTTAAAATATTTGCACTCATTTCCATAACACCCTGTATAGCTGTATAATCTGGTCGTACGAAGGCCGATCAGATTTGACGTAACTATTTATTATTATCATCATCCAAAACTACTGATATTATTATTACTTACGAACAGTAACACAACCTGCTGTTATTTAATTGTATGTTATTTGTTTGATCACAATAACAAATATGTGGGTAATTTAGGACGTATTGTGCTTGGAAGAAAGTCGGATAGCGCAGTTGGTAGAGCGTTAGACTTGCATTAAACAGTCCTTGGTTCGAATTCCATGTCGGACGGATTTCTTCTACAGCCTTGGCGATCGATATCGGATCCGGTGAATCAAAAATAACTCTATTCTTATCGTCACTTGCGTTGATAGGTTGTGTTAGTTCGTTTACAAAGCCTGCCAGCTAGGGTGCTTTGACATTTATTTCAATAGTTCATATTTTGCGGTGTTTTAAATTTGAACGCTTGTGTTTGGTTAAAATATTTTTGAACATGTTTCGTTCCATTCCTTCATGTGGAAATACGGATAGAAAAAATGTCTCCTATCATGAATGTCCGTCAAATACCGTTAATTTTTGTGCTTGGATAAAGGCTATGACGTAAAGAAAAAATATGCAATATGTCAGTTGATCACATCAGCAATAGCCGACATGAATTGAAATAAACCCCAAAGTAGAGATGGCATAATATCTGAACTAATTAAAGAAAGAGGAAGTAAAATTGTTGAATGTCTCAGAGTTCTCTTTCGTAGCTGCTTGGCAGAGGGGAAAATTCCTTAACGCCTTAACAGTAGCAACCTCAGCAATTACCGGCCGCTCGCTCTACTTTTTAACTTTACAAACTGCTCACCAAAACCATAACCAAACGACTCACACAGAAATTTGACAACTATCAACCAATCGAGCATGCCGGTTTTAAGAAAGGGTTTAGCACCACTTCCTAGCTCTTAAAATTCTCATAGAAAAGGCTAACGAGTACAATCCCGCTCTGCATTTGGCGTACATTGATTATGAGAAATCCTTTGAGAGCTTTGAGTTTTGAGCAATAAAAGAAAGTCTTGTTAACTGCAGAATCCACGATCGATACCGGATCATCTTCCAAAATATTTATAACAAGGCGACAATGACAATACAACTGGATGAGGACACATATACAGACGCTATACCAACAACAAGAGGTGTGTAGCAGAGCGATACGATTTCCCCTAAACTGTTTACATTTGTGTTAGCATATATCTTTAAACAGTTGAATTGGGAAAATATCGACATTAATGGGAAAATACTCAATAAGATACGATTTGCTGACGAAGAACTTTTAATAAGAGATAACTACTATCACGTCTACAAGATAATAAGCGAGTTACACCATGCTTCTAAATTCAAAGGGCTTAATATGAATCTATACAAAACAAAGGTAATGACAAACACCAATGACCTAAGCTCAAGAATGGTTGAAAACATAATACTGTAAAGAGTGGAAGAGTACATATACAGAGTCCAGCAATAAGTATTTGTGTAGGGTGCTTAGAAACGTAAGACTATATAAAATAAAACACAGCTTTAACAAAGCAACAGGGTATTATATGTAATTTTTCATGCTTAGATATAATGTTAGTTAAGTGACCACCATTAACGTTAATACATTGTTGTAACCGATTTCTAAAATCAAATATAACTCTAACAACTGTATAGGAATTGTCTGGACCTTCTCTCTGATGAACTTCTTAGTTCTTCTATTGTCTGGGGGTGTCTCTCGAAGACTGAATGCTTAAGATTCTCCATAAAAATCTAGTGCTGTAAGATCAGAAGATCTTGCCAGAAACTGCAGACCTTAAGGGACTTCTTTCAATAGCCGGCCGAATACATTCAATATTTGCTGGCGTTCCTACATTTCGAACGCGTCCAGTATATAGCGAAAAAATACTTTCTCTCTCATTAAATTGTGTTGAAATCTGGCCATGTCTGGATTTGTTAAATTCGCTTCTAAAATCCCTTTGAGTCTGCACAATTGAATTGGTCACAATAAATCTATGAACTGCTAAAACTCGTTGAATTACGAGCAAGTCAACCATGCCGTAAAAAACTGCATATATTGACAACTAATTATAACATGAAATGACACTAGATAAAACATAACACTGTTCATGGCATTTTTAAGTAGGTTATATCTATTGCAGAACCCTGTACTTGGGGCAGTCTATCAAGCCAAATAAGTTAGGAGTTCTGGGAAACTCTACCATGTTTTAAAAAATAAAAAATATCCACTCGACCTGAGAGCCAAAGTACTTATTAACTGCATTCTAATCATCTTAACATATGGCGCACAAACATTCACCTTCCCCCAATCTATCTAGACAAGCTATGCAAAACCCAATGTAAAATGGAGCATATTCTATGAGAATTAATCTCAGAGACCATAAGAGAAACGAAAGGATTCGAAGGTCGTCGACGTAGTACAACAAGCAGCCAAACTCAAATGGAAATGGGCAGGTCATCACGAAAGACACCAGAACGGCAGGTGGAATCATGAAAGGCAAAGATGGGGAACATGTTACATACACAGGAACACAGAAAGGCAATCAATGCGATGGGGAGATGACTTCAAGCGTCAGGCGGCTTGATGTGGAAGAGAACGGTTTTGATCAGAGAAAGATGGAAGGAATTAGGGGAGACCTATATCCAGAGCTGGACTGGATGACAAAAGGCTAAGGATTCAGATGGTGTTAACAAGCGCGAGTTTCATGATTTGGCTATAATGCGCATATTACCGACATTCGGCAGCCGGTAGGCTTTATAAAGATGTGATTTTTATTAATCAAAGCAAACGACGATTCTTAGAAAATTATTTATTTACATTAGCAAGTTGAATAGTTTGAAGAGTTTATTTTATAACAAAAATATAAGATATATTGCAGTGGATCTACCTCTCTAAGTTGTATTAGGTCTATAATTATCTAAAAATTACTCTACTTTATACCTCGGCTAGCTATTTTAATTTATCTATTATAATGATACAGTCTATTTGATTTTAATTGATCGGTAAAGCTTTACGACTCTTTCAAGGTGAGGTTCCTATCTTTATCAGCCCTTTCTACTATATGCTATTCATGTTTAAAATCAAGATAACTCAGTTTCCAGAATGACGGCAAATGTCAATCCTGTTCTGTCAAATTAAACATGCCCAATGCAGATTAGATATTACAAACTAACAAGTTAATTCAATGTCATGAATGATTTACCTTTTATCTGTAAGTCTCTTTTAATAAATACCACAGTTTATTTTTAATATTATAGCTTTGTTTCAGTCACTTTATATCTCAATTAGACAAACCTGGCAATCTGTGCACTTCCTTCAGTAGACTGTCACTCCAACTGCAGACAGCTCCAGAGTCCCAAGATCTCCGCAAACTCCTTCCAAAAAACACAGCAAACTGCTTCCAGCCGCTATTAACTGCTACGTCTCGACCTTAACTTATTCTTGTGTTCAAATGACACCTATCCCAGTCAGTTCAGCTATTAACAATCCTTTTCTACAGGTCATCATCATCATCATCCCTCAGCCGTTTGCATCCACTGTTGGATATAGGCCTCCTCCATGTTCTTCCACTGTTCTCTGTTTTGTGCCTTGTTTATCCAGTTCCCTGCCACTCTGCGTATATCGTCGCTGCATCTCGTTGGTGGTCTACCTCTACTTCTTTTAGTTTCCCTAGGTCTCCACTCCATGATTCGCTTGGTCCATCGATTGTCGGTCATACGGGCTACATGGCCGGCCCACCTCCATTTGGATTGTGTGATGCGTTGGGTGATGTCAGTTACTTTCGTTCTTTCTCTTATGATCTCGTTCGGTATTCTATCTTTTATTGTTATTCCAAGCATCGCTCTTTCCATTGCACGCTGGGCCACTCTTAGTTTATTTATGGAGAGCTTAGTTAAAGTTAAGGTTTCGGCTCCATATGTGATCACAGGCAGAATACATTGTTCATACACCTTTTTCTTTAAACAGATAGGAATGTCCCCTTTGAGGATGTCACGCATTTTGCCAAAAGCTGCCCATCCCAAACTTATTCGGCGGTGAACTTCACAAGTCTGATTATCTTTCTACAGGTATTATGGTCCAAATCCAGTTGTCCCCAGATGATCGGTCCCTCTCTCTGCTCACAATTCCTGTAGCTCTGAAACTCCAATCAAGCAACGGATGTCCACCTTCTTCACTAGTTTCGACAGGCTGCCAACACTTCCATAAACGTCCAACTAATTATGTTTTTTCTGAATTGTAACTTCTTACAATAAATCACTCTCTTGCCAAAGTACAGATGTTGATTGCGCCGTAGATAGAACCAGCTTACTTCTCAATCCTCTCTGCTTCTTAGTCCAGTAGATATGTTTAGCTTCCTTATTAATCTTCTATGCTTCTTACATGCTAATTATACTTGTCTTGCTTCCATCCATTACGTATTAAAACTTGATCCATTATTAACGCTTCTATGTTTTTACACTTTGATGAATTCCATTTAATATCACCTCGCAGATTTTGTCTTACTCTATTTTATTCAACCAAACACTTTTTAAATAAAAATAGAGAGAAATATCCAATTTTATATTAGACCCAAATTCAAATTACATCATTTTTTCAAGTTGTTTATTTTCTTAATAATTAGGACAAAATTCCTGACTACCACTTCTCATTATTCAAGCTTACTATCCTTATAAAATATCTGACTTATACATACTAGAGCAGTGGTTCTCAAAGTGTGGTACGCGTACCCCTTGGGGGTACGCGAAAATTTTTAGGGGGTACGTGGCAGGCCAACAAAAAATAAAGCAAACCTTTAAATTTAAATAAAGGAAAAAAATTATTTGTGTGCTTAAGACCACACGGGAGAAGTGTAAACTTCAATGGCATTGGGTATAATAAAATTCTGCATAAAAAATGACCTTTTGTATCACCCTGTATAATTTTCCACCAAAAAAATGAAGTTTTAGCGAAAATGTAAGGTTTTGAAAATTTTGAAATTTTTGACTCAAAAATTATATACCGGGTGTCAACGAATTTATTAGACAAGTCATATCTTCTAGAGTATTAGGTGTATTAAAATGAGATTTGGTACAGGTAAATGGTATAGGAAGAGGAGAATTTTTGCGTATTTTTCACTTTTCGGTCACTTCTGGTTTCACCGGAAATGGCTACGATTTCGAATTTTTAAATGGAACACCCTGTATATTTTTGCATATTTGGATTTCAGAGACAATTTTGGATCAGAATGTGACATTTTAAAAAGTTTTTAAGCCTACTTGATTTTTTTAGAGCCAGTTTTAATATGGCATCTAGGTGGCCATGATCAGACGCAAACTAATCTAAAGACCTCAGGTGATGTCAGAAAATTACAATCGCAAAGTTTGAGTGATTAGTATGATAGATAGGAATAAGACAAGTTGGCAAAAGCACGTTTTCTTGTCTAACTATTTTTGTTCAAATGGCGACCCTTTTTTGACAAGCACTTTCCGAAAAGAGAATTTTTTGGCGAATCTAACGATACTAATTTATTTGCGATTGGATTAAAAATAAGCTCATAAGTTAAATATTTCTAAGCAAAATACTAGATAATAATTTATTTACTTTTGTCAAGTGTGCCATGGATAAGTTTTTAAAATGTCACATGCTGATCCAAAATTATCTCAGAAATCCAAATATGCAAAAATATACAGGGTGTTCTATTTAAAAATTCTAAACGGGAGCCATTTCCGGTGAAACCGGAAGTGACCAGAAAGTGAAAAATATGCGAGAACTTTCCTCTCCCTATACCATTTACCTATACCAAATATCATTTTGATACACCTAATACTCTAGAAGTTATGACTTGTCTAATAAATTCGTTGACACCCGGTATAGTGGTGGCGCGACGGTAGACGGGTGGACAGAGTACATCAACTGATGTGATGTACACCTAATATAATAAAAATGTATGTAAGCAATATTTCTTTGTTTTATTTAAACATGACGCGTAAATGAGTTACACAGGTTAAAACTATACCTACTAAATAAAAAGGTTTAAGATTTTTTTTTATATTTCAGTTTACTTACTGATAAGGGGTACCCACAACTTTTTGTTGGTAAAAAGGGGTACAGTGTCTAAAATAGTTTGAGAACCCCTGATCTATATTACTGAAACTTACCAGGAGTTGATTGGAGTGACGGTGACATTGATAAAGGGAGCAGGACTGGATTCAACGAACAATAGGAGTTATTGACAGGTTAGATGCGGTTTGAAAGTTGACGGACCATCATAGTTGTGACTATTGGAGGAATCAGCGGTAGGCGTTACAGACTGTGAACATCGGGATCTGTGGACGTTAGAAGCTGTGGGTATTTGGATATTTGCAGTGAAAGCTGGAGAAGTTTTAAGGTTTGTGTTAATAATTCATATAAAGGCATTTGAATAATAAACAATAAAAGAAAGAGTGAAAATAAACTTAATACAGTACTTACCTTGGTGAATTGATTAATAGATGTGTCAATGTAAAGGATAATTGTCAATGCTTGGTTTGATTGAATGTAGAAGTTAAGTTGACAGTTAATGTCATTCAGTAGTCAAAGATTTATATAGAATTTAAAATTTAACTAAGAGATAACTAAATTGGCGAACCACCC
Organism: Agriotes lineatus; assembly: GCA_940337035.1. NCBI lineage: Eukaryota > Metazoa > Arthropoda > Insecta > Coleoptera > Elateridae > Agriotes > Agriotes lineatus. The sequence continues at coordinate 44,699,929 of OW679198.1, forward strand.
TGATAAGAGTACTCAATTGAAATAATTAGTTAAAAGTAAAATTTTACATAATTGATTTGAAAAAGAAATTAATTAAGGGTTAGCTCAAAGTGGAGTTACTGCATAATTATAAGTCGCCTAACGTGGTGCATTACAATATATGTAAGTTTATAACTACAATATATAGCCGCGTTGGTGGCTTAGTGGTAATAGTGACAGACTCGTAATCACAGCGATCAGTGGACGGGAGTACATCAAAAATTCCCAAAACGTCGTGTGATAAACACCCAAGACAGTGGAAAAAGTCAGATAAAGCATTTTATATTTATTTATTTATGTAGCAGAATATGTTTTCTGTCTTTAGTTGTTATACTCGATATACCATAATCGTTATCATCACCATTAACCCTTTGTCATCCAGTCCAACTCTGGATATAGGTCTCCGTTAATTCCTTCCCTATTTATTTGTTCAGGGCTGTCATCTTCCACATCAAACCGTCATGACGCTTCAAGTGGCGCATTGGTGGCCTTCCTCTGTTCCTGTGTCCGTAGTATGGCCTCCATCTTTGGATTTCGTGATTTCACCTGTCGTCCTGTTGTCTTTCGTTATGACCTGTACATTTTCATTTGACCTTTGTTTTACTTCTAATCCATTCGTTTCTCTTCTGGTCTCTGAGAGTAATTCCCAACATTGTATGCTCCATTTTATGTTGAGTTTCTTTGTAGCTTGTCTAGATTAAATTGGCTGAAGGTCCATGTTTGAGCGCCATAGGTTAAGGCGGGCAGAATGCAGCTGTTAATACATTGCCTTTCAAATCTAGCGGCTTTTTTTTTCATTTTTTAAAACAAAGGAGAGTTTACCAAACACCATTCATTTTGTTCTCTGAATGTCATTTTAACTGGATTCTTCGTTTTATTTCTGTAGTTTGGTTCTTCTTATTTGGCTTGATAGACTGACCCAAGTATATGTACTATTCCGCTCTTTTCAGTATTATGTTTTAAATCATTATTGGAAGTAGGTCATCGGTATTTGACATTACCTTTACTTTGTCTAAATTTATGTTAAGTCCTTCGAGTTTCGAAACATGGTGTAAGTAACTTATTATCTTGTTTAAGTAATCGTAGTTATCTGTTATTAAAAGTACGTCATCAGAAAATCCTATATTATTGAGTCTTTTCCTATTAATGTTGATACCGATGCTTTGCCAATTTAACTGTTTCAACATATCTGCCAGGCAAGCGTGAACAGTTTAGGGGAAATTGTATCGCCCTAGCGAACATCTCTAATGGTTCGTATAGCGTCTGTACGAGTATGTGTGTCCTCATCGAGTTGTATTGTCATCGTCGCCTTATTATAAATGTTTTGGAGAAGGACCCGGTATCGGTCGTCGATTCTGCAGTTAACAAGACTCTCTGCTATTGCCCAAAACTCAATGCTTTCAAAGGCTTTCTCATAATCAACGAACACCAAAAACAAAGGGAGATTGTACTCGTTATCCTTTTTTATAAGTAGTCGTTAGTGCTAAACCCTTTCCTAAAACCGATTTTTTCTTATGAGGATATCTCAAGATCACTATTTACAAATCTGAACCACACGATTTAGATAACTTGAAGAAACGCATTGCCAACACCATTAGATCTATCCCACCACAGATGTTAAATAATATCAGACACCACTTCTATTTAAGATTGGGGTGTTGCCAGGACGTACAAGGGAAAAATCTCTTACATTAACTGTTGGAATATAAAAATATATAGATAAAGAAGAATGTCCTTAGAAACCAACTAAAATGTTATTAAGTACATTTATTATATTTAAGAGGTTTACAGAATAAAAAAAGCAAACAGTATATTGTTAACGAATCATGTTAGATGAAATACGTCTCAGTCTGAGTGACGCATATCAATAGATTGTAAACTAATATTAAATCATTGAAATCAGATACTGAGTGGGATGAGACTTAAATGAACGATTTATATATCTCAAGGGGAAGTATGTTATAAAGACGTGGAGCTTCAGACTTACCACATTTACAACCAGTTGCTTTATTTGCAGTTGTGATCACTTATTGTTCTACATCTCTGGTAGAGTATTGATGTAGAACTGGGGGTTAATCTTTAGTGCAAAAAATTTGTAAAAATTGGTTTAACAAATTGTTGTCTCAAATTGCAAGTCCTTGATTTTTGCAAAACCTTAACGCAACGGTACATGACTGGTTTGTTTAGTAAAACTTTTAATACAGTTTTTTGAGTAATTTACAATGTTTGTTGTACGTATTCTCCATTTAAGTGTACAGCTTACATTACCACTTTGTTCCAAATATTTTTATATTACTGTTAACTAAGCTTTTTCCCCACGAATTTCGTTGTAAATGTATAAGTGTTATAATTTTTATAATAAGGCACAGTTTATTTTATATACAAATTTTTAATATCGAGCTTTCTGCTAGCTTTTAAAATCATTCATTAATTGCTTTTATGAATTGCTACAAATGTTTTTTCTTAATCGCCTTTATCTTCCCAAAAATTAACTTATCTAACTTCAAAGGCTTTGTTACCAATATTTATTCCTTATTGTCAATACAGGGTGTTACGGATATTCGAGTAGTAAATTTAAAGACATAGACATAGACTTTTTTATTTGCTATTTATTCCTGTGGAATAATATTTTAATTTAAGGGCACAAACCATAACAAACATATCTTTGAAGTGCAAACTAATAAAAACTGCATAGGTACTAATAAAACGTTTAGTTGACATCTGGTCACTGACGTACCTTAAGTTATTTACTGCACGTTTTTTATGCAAATACTGCAGTTTTAGTATACTCGCCATTCACATTCTTACTCGCTTACCAAGCGATTCGTCAAATTTAAGAGAGATAAATGACTTCCATAACAGCCTGTATAGCAATTCGTATAATTACATTTTTTGTAAAAAATGTAAAACGATTTTTAATGGTTCTCAATAATTTTTCTAGGGCAAGTAAATATGTTATGTATTATACAGGTGTGGTTCTGCAGAAGTTTAAATGGCTAGTATGATCTCCACTCCATTTAAAATGTGAAACTTTGCATTTTTAAAGTATTTTGTGTTCCTCCGCTATCTACAATTACATGATATACAAAATATACAACTTAAGCTAACTTTATTGATATCTAAGGCATTCTGTATGGGAAATAGAAAAATACACGCTATTTTTAAATCAAATATTAGAATATTCACCAATTCTTTTATTACTCCCAGAGACATTTATTACAATCTGCTCCCACTCCAAAACTACAATAACTTTGTCATTAGATTCTAAAATGTAAGGCACTTAAATAAGATAGTATTTCAACTTAAACTAACGGTATACCTAAGAGGAAAGAATGAAATAGTCGTTGTGCTACACAGAAATTACATATTTACGGTAAAACCAATTTTCTTTTCCAACATGCCTACTTGAGAGCTAACCACATTTACTCCAACGGTACTCAAAGTCATTTAAACCATTTTTCTAGACCGATTCGTTGAAGCTTTTAAAATCTGCCGGCCTGAAATGTCTTCAGATTTGGGAACAAAAAGTAGTCGCTGAAGTAACATTTGTTTTTGCCATCATCTTCAATTTTTCCAAAATGTACAATGATATACAGCGTATTCCCAGATTGCGTTTAACATAGGTATGATGACTCAAAAATTTTGGGATAATATTTTCATAATATTGGGAAATCGTTCGTGCTTACCCTGAAACTTTTTTGTCTATAATTTCAATTCAGCTGAAATCAAGTACGCATTGATAGCTTTTTTCGGTTTCATATAAATTACTATAATTATTAAAGATTTAAGAATTTTTAATGCAGTTTTAGTTTCGAGAAAGTTAACGCAATAATTTGCATGTGAACGAAAAAAATTCTTAAAAAAATTTCACCTTTTGTGGTATTACCCTTGAATATTTTAAACAAATGTGATTTTTATTAGAAAAAGTCGCTATTAGTGTTCTGTTATTATAGAAATTGCGTAGTTTGTTGCTAGATTTAGTGAAAACTAATTTGAAAAAGTAGTTTGGTTCATTGAATAGTCCCTCGAATGCCATTCTTAGACAAAGTTAAGTAGCATATTTTTGCGATGGCCTCACTACTCATGTCCATTGTGCTTAGGATCGAACCTAAGCGCAATGGACATTCGTGATACCACAGCAAAAATATTCGACATAACTTTGACTACTCATGGTATTATAAGTGATTATTTTTTCTGCTGCACACACGTGTACTCTGTGTTATACAGGGACCGGCAGAAACATATTAAACATTTTAACGTGCATTATCCCACTAAGGTTTTTATCCATACAAATGTGATGAATATCATTGTATTAAGTAGGATCAGGAGTTTTGTATTAATGTTTAAGTAATATGTCAAAGTGCTTTTTAATGTGCAAGAGCGAGCTTATTGTGTTGAGTTATTTATTAGGACCGAATCAATAATAACTGTGCAATGTGCGTTCAGAAGACAATTCAACAGGCGGCAGGATGTTCCATCGTACTTGACAATAAGACGATGGGTTCAGAAGTTTAGAGAATTCGGTTCACTCCACGAAATTAACGGTATTAGGCAGGATATACCAGAAAAAGTTATGCAAGATTTTGTTCGACGTATTAATAAATGTTCTGAAGAAGAAGGTGGACATCTCCGGCACTCGATATTTGAATAAATAAACTCCCAAGTTTTGTGAACATACTCATGTTTTCGTTTCTTTTGTTATTACACTGTATAATGAAAAAATTGTAAATGAAATGTTTAATATGTTTCTGCCGGTTCCTGTATAAGATGCAATGTTGGTACACTTACCATGTGGTATAAGGGGCTATATTGATCTTCAGTTCGTATAGCCAGCTTGAATTTTTTTAGAAACATGAATGAATCCAGCTTTCTAGACTTTTTCAAAATTTGACATTGGTAAATACTGCAGTGCAATTTATCACTTTTTACGGCTGTCAATACAAAATTTATGTTTTTTAGATATTTATTGAGTTGTTGGATAAAATTTTGTATGGCATGCGTGTGTTATTACAAATAATTCACTCGAGAAATGGACCCCACTCGGCCTGGCGGTCTCGAGGGCTCAACTTTTCTATCGTGGATTATTTGTACTATAATACACTTATACCATAGGTTGCATAGCCGCATGCTCCAAGGACTGGTCAAACTGTATCGAGAGTTAGGCAACGTTTGTAGCGCTCGCCACTCGGACGGGTATCCGACCTATAGTAGTAGTAAAATCGCAACTAATCGTGCCTCAAAGATCACGTTAAGCTGTTGGTTCCGGTTGTTATTTTGGTGTCAGTCGTTAGGTTGCCTCAGAGGCGCTCGCGCAACCTGAAAATTTTGTCACCAGGCTTTCTACCACAGCCGTACGATACACACACACACGCCATAAATAACTATTGTGGCATTATATTTGACAACGTTGGAAGCCACGTGTCTAGAAACTTGGGTAAATATATATTATACTTGACTGTTAGTTAATTATTGTTGATATATTGAACAATTGTAAACAATCTTAGAAATGAAATAAGCAAAAAATTTGTTTATTGGATCTATCACACCAATTTCACCACATTTTTCATAAGCCCACTTCAAACATCTGTGGCATCGAATTCAATCTTTCCCATAACTTTCGCCACAGATCAAACAGGCGGTTTTTTCTTTGCTGCTTCACTTCGCTTCTTTATCACTACTGGCACGTATTGGCGCACTTGTTTTTCATCTATACTCTCTTTTCATCTTCTTTATTACTTTTGGTCCACTTTTCTGTCATGCTGTGACGCATTTTACTCTTTCTCTATTGAAATTCGTTTCTCTTGTGATTTACGGTATGAGAGACAGTATTGCCACAACTGTTTCGATTTCTTCCACTGCTTTCGAAGAACTAAGTATGGTCACTTGATGACAAGGACCACTTGATGTAGATTCAACAGCAACATGTCGATCAGGAGAGGAAGTTGATTGTCGAGGATATATCTTCAACGGTTTGATTTGTAGCAGAAGGCGTAATAATTTGCTAATTGTTTTAGCTACAGTTTGAATATGCACAGTAGGTTCGAGAATGTCTGTCATGATGGATACAAAAAAGTCAATGTCTTCTATAGCTTCAATGAATTATACTCGTCAAGCTCTGGAGGTGGCTCAAAGGTAAAGCCTCTGGTTCTAATCAGAAAATATTCGTTCAGACCTCACTAACCCCAACGGCTACGAAAAAACCCGTGCCGATTCCCCAAACCAGTTTTGGCAAACAGGACATCTTAATGACATCTTAACCCTGTGGTGGGGATGTAACAACTAGGCTGACGATGACGATGATATTTTATATAGTTTTTTGCAGTTTAAAACTATGATGCTGGTATTACCCTGATATATTATACAACTGTGACAATTTTTTCTATAATTTCCCATTACACATTTTCAATATTATATATTTTTTATATCTGTAATGAAAAATTTTTGTGATAGCTGGTTATTCTCAAAACAGCTTTAGTAAGAAATTATTTCTTCCATAATACACTCGAGTTATATTATGAATAGACAATAGGCCCCCTGTGTAAAACTGCAAGCTTGCAACCTTGAACAATAATAGCTTCTTTGTATGAACTGCAAGTCTGCAACCTTGAACGCACGTGGCTTCCTGTCTCACGCTCCCTTTTAGAGATAACGCTTATCTTAGCTGATTAGGCATAGTATATATACTAGTAGCTTGCACCTCTAAGTTAAGCTCCAGTCAGTCGATAAGTTCCATTGTGTTCGTATCATAGCTAGATGTAAGAAATTGTCCGGCGGCTAGCTGTGTGCTTCCAATGTTATATTTCATTGTAAAATAAAAATAAACGTTTTTTAAAAAGTCGTTTCGGCGGCCTTTTAATAAAACTGGCGCAGTCGGTAGGATTTGTGGAGGAAAACCTGGAAAACTACAAACATCGAGTCGACCAGCAACTTTCCTTGAGGTTCAGCTCTTTGCCACAAATCGAAACCTACCACCCAGCGGATCTTCGGACATCTCCAACAGGGACAAACATCGCCCGATTTTGAGAAGCGCCCGTCGACCCAGCTCCTGCTCCTCCGTGGTTATTGGAACCATCTGGTCATTGGGACCACTCTTGATCATTGGGATCAGTCTCTGGTTTGGCAACGTCAACAACGACGACCCCAGGACAACTTTTGGATAACGCTCTAGCGCAAAGCAGACTATCCAAAGTCGGACTTCAGGACCTAGCTGTTTGCAGGCCAGCCGACATCAATAGGATCGACGCATCCTTTTTGAAGACAACAGGACGTAGCTTGATCGCACGCCGTTCGTCAATTTTAACGCACAATGTAAGTGCATATTTTTATAATAATTTTCAAGCTTTAGAGAAAAAGCAAAGGTATATTTTAAAAATAATAATTTTCAAGCTTTAGAGAAAAAGCAAAGGTATATTTTAAAGGCAACAAAGTAACGACTATTAAAGCGTTCGCCTAAGTAATAATCTTTAAGTTTTAAAGAAAAAGCAAAATAAAAAATTTTTAAAGGCAACAAAGTAACGTAATATAATTTTCAAAAGTAATAATTATTAAAGCGTTCGCCTAAACAACAAAGTAAAAATTTCAAAGGCAACAAAGTAACGTAATATAATTTTCAAAAGTAATAATTATTAAAGCGTTCGCCTGATCTATAAAGCTAATTAATCTCAAACAAACTTTAACTTATACTAACATAGTTCTAATATTTATTTATAATATTAGGCAGAACGTAGTAAGCCAGACCAATTGCTGCACATACTAGGTGTGCTTAATTTGCATTTGTGCTTGCGTTCTTGCGCGTAGGGCTCCTACCCCCTGTTAAGCATCCCCTAGTCAGTAAATTGTTTACTAACATAAATAAAAATTAAAAATAAGTGAAACAAATAAAGTAAAAGTAATTTTTGTCAACAAAATTTTTATGTTAAAGGAGATCTTGAATCATTAGGTAAAACACCTATAATTATATTTTGAAACAATTGTAAAAATTTTATGTCACGAGATAGATCACGCTCACCAAGGAATTCAATCCCTAGAATTTTATTTTTAAATAATTGTAACAACATTAGCAACCCAAATATGGTTGACCAAAACGCATCATTGTTTCCCCCACATTTTAATGTAGCTTTACTAAATGAAATTCCCACATATGATGGTAATCAAGCCACTCTTTCGGAATTTGTCAGATCGGCAGAAATCATTGCAACTAAATTTTGCACAGAAAATTTAAACGATTATATCAACCAAGTAATTTTAAATTCGATAAGGAATAAATTAAAAGGTCAAGCGTTAGAAGTAATTACAGGTTACGAGTATGATACTTGGAAAGACTTAAAAAATGTCTTAATTGAAAATTTTGGCGACCAAAGGTCAGAATTGAATCTTTTAATTGATTTAACCAAATTAAAACAGAATAAAGACTCTCCCATAGAATTTTTCAATAAAGTTAGAACCCATTTGGCTATTTATAATTCAAAAGTTTCTCTGAGTCAAGAATCAAAAGACATTATCACTTATAAATTAAAGGCTAACAAAGATTTAGCACTTCGCACTTTTACAAGTGGACTAAATGAAAATTTAGGAAGCTTCGTAAGAAGTAGAAACCCAACTTCACTAGAACAAGCCTTAAGCATAGTAAAAGAAGAAATTGATATCAGATATTCTCAAAATCAAAATAATTTTCAAAGTCAAAAATTAAATAAATCAAATTTAACTTCCGATATTCAAACAAGAAAGGTTGATATGAAACCTAAATTTAATAACCCAAATTTTATGCAAAGACCATTCCAATCAAATCGAAGTAATTTTAATCAAAATCCCAACTATTTTAAAAGTCCAACAAATTTTAACAATCCTAATAATTCTAGAATAACTCAAAATTCAAGCTTTAATGCATTTGCACCAAAACCAAATTTTTCACCAACAAATAAACCAGAACCTATGGACTTTAGCACTATAAAAAGACCAGCTACTCAATAAACAAATTTCCCTAATAAATATCGAGCAAACTCTCAAAACGTTAATAGAAATTTTAATCAACTATTTTATCACAGTAATGTTCAACAAGAAAATTCCCCTGTTGATCATGAAAATCTAACAGAAAATTTATTCGAAAACTCTCCTGAAGAAAATAAAAATTTCATTGAAAATTCATTCAAAAATTCTCAAGAAAATCCAGAATACAACCAATCAAACCTATATTTTCAAAATGAACCCCAAGACTTGGACATTACATCAGATTATTATGAATTTCCAGATCCAAACGATACTGTAAATTTTCATTAAGAGCCTCGGAAAAGCATATTTTAACTTTTAATATAAATTCAAAATCAGATCTTCCGTATATTATAATTCCCGCCACTGGCGATAAATTATTAATTGATACAGGTAGCTCACAAACAATAATTTCTCCAGAATTTGTACAACAACATTTTCCAAATTATATTTACGAAACAGAATTCGAGATAGTTACATCTCATGGAATTTCTCAACATAACTTAATTGCAGATTTACCAATCCCCAGTCTTTTTTATGAAAACGGAACACATACATGTTATTTATATAATTTTAACCCAGACTATATAGGACTTATTGGATCCGACTTATTTTCAAAATTATCCGCACGAATAGATTATAAATGGATGCATATTCAGACAGAAAGAGCTACGATACCATTTTATTACAACCCGTAAAAAACTAAACAAAAAAAAAAGTGAAACTAATGTAATTTTTCCAAACCTAAAAATTGAGATTTTTATTTTTCTTAACAAAACCTACAGTTAACCCTGTGTACAGAACTTTTTGTAAAATTTATCAGCATAAAAAAAATGTAACTAAAATAACTCCAAAATTAAAATTTAATGAAAAATTAGTCATGCCTTCAGCAATTGAAACCATACAATAATCAATTTAAAACAAGCGTAATTAATACTTTAAATGAAATACAAGAAATTAATATTTATAATCCTTAATCTTATAAAAATAAAAATTATGAGCTCAACAAAAATCAGTCTATCAGATTTAACAACTTTAATATAAAAACTCCAAACATTAAAAGTATTTTAGATAATTAATTTAAATAACAATTTTTTGACAACTTTAATATAAAAACTCCAAACATTAAAAGTATTTTAGATAATTAATTTAAATAACAATTAAAAAAAAAATTGAGATTAGACCATTTAAACGAAGATGAATAAACTCTTTTGACTAATTTATGTTTTCAATACAGAGATGTATTTTACTCTCCCGAAATACCTTTATCCGTTACAAAACTGACAATAAAAGTCAACTCATAAGATTTAGTAATTCAAACATAAATTTGTAAAATATTTAGATTATATAGCTACCTACTACTTTAGAAGGAATAAAATCAGATTCATTTAAAAATTCAACAATCAAAATTTCCCAGCACCTAAAAATCGAAATAAAACCATTTTTAACCAAATAGTCTATTATAGAAAATTTATCAAAGACTTTTCCAAAATAACTAAATTTTTAACCGTATGTTTAAAGAAAGAAAATAAAATTGTACACACCCCTGAATTTTTGAAGAACTTTGAGTATTGCAAACAAATTTTAATGAATGAACCAGTACTTCAATATCCTGATTTTGAAAAACCTTTCGAACTGACTACCGATGCATCTAAATTTGCGATAGGCGCGGTATTATCCCAAGATGGTAAACCCACCTGTTATGCCTCCAGAACCCTTAATAATGCAGAACAAAATTATACTACAATTGAACGAGAACTCCTAGCCATAGTTTGGGCAACCAAACAATTTCGTCCATATCTGTATGGAGTCAAATTTAAATTGTACACCGATCATAGACCGCTTGTTTGGCTCAAAAATTTAAAAGAACCAAATTCCAAATTAACTCGTTGGGCACTTAAATTAGAAGAATACGACTTCACCGTAAACTATCTACCAGGCAAATTAAATAAAGTTGCCGACGCTCTATCACGTGTTCAAATTCACCCCATGACTTTAGAAACACCCGATAGACTTCATACACCAATACCAATACAAGGCAACGAAAGCTTAATGGCAAGTAGGGCAAGCACCCCCGACATACGAGACTTTTTTTCAGTACCGACCATCGGACCACCAAAATCAAAAATGCCTAAAGTAAAAGTTATATCCGACATCCAAATAAGACCACCAAATAACGACGATAATAAATCCTATGTCGAAACAATACATTCGCAACAATCGTCTACCCCCGTGATCGATATTGCCGAAAAACCTTTACAACAATTTAAAAATCAAATTGAATTTATAATTTCTCAGCTACCACGAGATATCGGAATCACTAAATACGACGGAATTACACATTATTCTGTATCCCTAAATAATACAAATAAAATTGACGTATTCAACAGGCTATTAATTGAACATTGTGAACCTAGAACACATTACCATTGTTATTTTCCTAACGACGAACTTTGTTTAGATTTTTCAAATTTTCTGCAAAACATAATTAACGATAATACACCCAAATTTCATCGATGTATGTCACAAGTGACTTACGTTCTAAATCCACAAGATCGTCAATATCAAATCCAAAATTACCATCTAGGCAAAACCAATCACCGTGGCATCAATGAAACAATTGAACATATAAAAAGAAAATATTATTGGAAATCAATTAATAAAGATGTCACCGACTATATTAATAATTGTCATATTTGTAAAGCGCAAAAGTACAATAGAAACCCAATTAAGCAGCCTTTACAGCTTACTCCTACACAAAACCAACCATTTCATACTATACACTTGGATATTTTTCAGATAGGTAAGAGAAGCTATTTAACAATAATAGATTCATTTTCCAAATTCGCCCAAGCATACTATATTAAATCTCGAAATTTAACAGACGTCATTGAACAACTACTTAATTATATGTGTACTTTTACTACACCAAATATCATTATAGCTGATGGAGAATTTAACAAAAATATTTTTAAAGACTTCATAGCTTTACATAAAATCCAGTTGCATACGACAACCCCACATCACCATCAATCTAACTCCCCAATTGAACGACTACATTCGACAATAATTGAACACTATCGACTATTGACGGATGTACCTGAACAAAACAAAATTCAATATTGTATTCTTGCATACAATCATACGATACACTCTAATCTCAATTTAACCCCTTTTGAGATTGTATTTGGTCATACTGAATGTAGAAATCAGTTCGATTTAGACTATACAAAAATCTACTATCATGATTATTTATCTGGTCACAAAATCCGCATGAAAAAAATTTACGAAATATTGCAAGGCAAGCAAATTGATAGTAAAGAAAAACGAAATTTAAAATTAAACCCAACCCGGAAAAATAAAACATTTCAATTAAATGAAAAAGTATTTGTTAAAACAAATTCCAGAAGTAAAGATGAACCAAAATTTATAGGACCATATACAATATCCCAAATTTTAGAACATGACATATACGAGTTAACACCGCATAATGGATCGTCCAACATTAGACGCCATGCTAATGAATTACTACCTTATTCAGACTTATTACCTTCATCGTCTGTATCTTGATTAAATATTCAATCATACACGGCGATATAATATTGTAAATATTTAAAAAAAAAAGTAATCCAGAACTATATTCTTTAAATTTAAGCAATGTAGCTCTTAAATAAAGTAAATAGACGCTTATTAGAAATATATATGATATTCCTATTTTATTCGTTATGATACACTTAGAAACAATTTAATGAAAATCGTATTGCTATTTTATTATTCAGTATAAAAGAACCTTAAATAAAATTGCTAATTTAAAAGTTTCAAACATTGACCGCTTAATAATTCCTGAATCGAATTCATAAATGTCTTGAAGATTGACTTGATACCAGTTGACACCCAGAAATTGGTTGAGGACCGAATTAAGCTTAATAAATATGAAAATTTGTTAAAACCTGTTAATTATATTAAATCTGATAATTTAAGTGTGTCTGCGATTATATTTACTCTGTGTACTATTCTTATGTTAATAATTTTATATTGTATTTGTATTATAATAGAAACACAATGAAGATTAAACTTATTAGATTTTTAAATAAAGATTTTGAACCAGTTAACGTAAATGCATAAGTTTAATTTTCTTTTCTTTTTGTAAGTTCAATAGAGGCATATTTGAATACCGCTATTGAACATTTTATCGGCTGACGAGTTATATTATGAATAGACAATAGGCCCCCTGTGTAAAACTGCAAGCTTGCAACCTTGAACAATAATAGCTTCTTTGTATGAACTGCAAGTCTGCAACCTTGAACGCACGTGGCTTCCTGTCTCACGCTCCCTTTTAGAGATAACGCTTATCTTAGCTGATTAGGCATAGTATATATACTAGTAGCTTGCACCTCTAAGTTAAGCTCCAGTCAGTCGATAAGTTCCATTGTGTTCGTATCATAGCTAGATGTAAGAAATTGTCCGGCGGCTAGCTGTGTGCTTCCAATGTTATATTTCATTGTAAAATAAAAATAAACGTTTTTTAAAAAGTCGTTTCGGCGGCCTTTTAATAAAACTCTCGTCCTGGTTATCGAATATTCAATGATAAGTGCGCTGTTTATTTAGCGTAAATCTGGTACATTAATTGTGTTTGTGATTTTATATAAACATTGAATCCCCAAACGTGCACAATAATTTTATTAACTGTAAACAGCTGCAGTAAGAAATTATGTCTAGGTAATACACTCGCCACTGAGTCGGCGACGGAAAACTGGTTATCGAACATTGGGTGATAAGTGTATTGCCTATTTAGCGAAAAACTGACTCATTAATTTTGTCCGTGACTGTACATAAATATTAAGGATCCGTAAACATATACAATACCTGCATTTACTGTGGTATCCGTACCTAGTAACAGTTGTTACTACATAAAATTCCACTGAAATCAAATTTGCGCGTTAAACTTTAAAAATATCGACAAGTGTGATTAGAAATTTAGTGTTTATTGCAAACAAAGCTACGCAACACATTAAAAGTAAATGTATCGGCAACGGGTATTATCGAATTTCGATAAGTACACACGGTCATAAACGCTATTTAAAAATGATTACCTCGAATAAACAAATTCAATTCGCAAGAATGATTTAATAAATCTAGTAAATGACACTTTATGAAAATATATCGCCCTGCCATATTTCGGCCCCATACGCGATTGATCGCAGCGGAAACCGCTCCTTACCAGAGCTTTTGATAGGGGCGACGTATTAAGTTATTGGAATTGCGGAAGCATTTCTATTAGTTTGATTAAACTGTGCAACTTTTCTCGGTGCATGAGCCCGAATATGACATAAGCGTTAGATAGGTTGGGGCGCAGATTGCCCTTTTATATATTTCGGAACTTGGGCGATATTTTTTTCTTCGCCGACAGCGGCCCTGATGACAAAGCCCTTTAAAGTCGGTGCCTCCGCGCTGCGGCAGTATTTCACGCATTTTCCAGCCGAAATTTCAGCTTTTCAGCGGGACACGGGTCAGTTGATGTACGAGTGCTATTGAACAAGCGCCCGGCGAACGGAAACCAAACCATTAATTGCGAAGAACACAATGGTGGCAGGAAAGCACATGTTAAGTTTAGTTTGTTAATTATGGCGTCACACACAATGGAGGCGCTTCCGACGCTACGCGGCCCGGAAATGTGGCGCTCGTTCCCTGTTTCAAACTCTCACCGTTGTGAGAAGACTTTAATACTCATTAAGCGAGTGTAGGTACCGACTGAATTTACTTCGAATTTAACCTGGGAAATTCCGCTTCTCCGGGAATTAATTTCACTTTTGCGTTTACCCAGTTCATTAGACGCCCAGATGCATACTTAAAATATGCACATTTTATCAACTATGCTTTCTCTTTTAAGAAAAATATTTGTATAAAACAAGAAGATCAATAAACTGCACTCATTATCATAAATTCGAAAAAATATTAAATGGAACAAAATAATACAGTCAGTATCATTTTATATACTTTTCGATTTTAGTTACGAAACGATAGGAATTTAAAAATTGCATTGTACTAATATTTTACCGAATTATATGCAATTTCTATTGATTACAAAGAAAAAAACACGACAGTTTTAACATAATAGAATAAGTGTTAATTGATTTTAAGAACTTTAACTTAACAAAACCAAATTTAGAACATTACTTCCACCTCTGTAGAACGATGTATGATGTAGCGTAACAAGACCACATACAAACATGTACACAAAAATGTAATTTGGAGGTAGCCCGGCGGTCCCACCTTCTGGTCTTCGTATTTTAAATATATTGAAAGCAAAGGATGCATTTTCTAATTAACGAAAACATATTTCGAATATCCATATATTCGTGTTAAAAAAGAATTTCGGCTTAGACCGCGTAGTCTTTGTAGATCAACGTCCAGCATTTTCTGGCTTACAGTGCTATTTCATAAAAGGTCGTTATGGTACGATACGTTGTCTAACTATAATCCTTGGAAGCGTCAATTACAAAGTTGCGAGCGATTTGGACAAACATGTTATTTTCTAACCATCATCGTTAAACATTGACCTTTTTCTTAACTATACACTTTTGATTTTAGGACGAATAGTATACCTGCAGCTTACTCTATTGTTAACCCTTTAGCGGCAGATTTTTTTTAAGAATTCAAGGACATTTATAATATACTTCGGTATTGATGTCAGAATTGTAAATACAAAATATTATTTGAATTTGATACGCCAGGCCTGAGATATGGTGCGTGATCATATATATATATATATATATATATATATATATATATATACATATATACAAAATTTAAAAAAACACAATAAATATTAGAAAACAATTTTTACTGGCGGAACATTTATTTATTTTAAATGAAATGGCTTAAAACAAGGAATGAAAAGTCTACTTTGTGAAGTACTTGGTCGATCAGCTCCTAATGGTAAATCTCTCTTTTACTAAATAAGTATTTACTATTGCCCGCCGAAACTGGGAAATTTGTGAACCTGCATGTTTCGATAGCAACGATGCATTATGCATTGCTGCATATGACATCCAGGTAAATAGCGACCAGTACCATTTTTTACCTCGGAATGGTATGCGATAGGATGCAATGTTTTCGTCCATTCGATCTGTACCTCCCATGAATTTATTATACTGCCCTATAAGTTTGGGCTGCCATACGCTGACCTTCTTCTTTTCCATCTTGAATCACATACATCATATACACTGTTGAAACTATGTTGTCCAAAACATTCCACCATGCACTCGTCAAAATCTAAATTTTCTACAGACTGGAAATGTTCCATACATCTTTGTTGCAAAAGGGTAATCAGTGGACGTAGTTACTACATTCTATTCTGTGCATCAATGTTATTGCTATCAACAAAATGGATAAATCGATTTATTTCCATAAATCTAGATCTTCTCATTGCATGTACAACTAATTCATTTCTGAGATCTTTAGACGTTTCCCAATGCGATCGTTTAGAGGGCAAGACGTTATATAACCAGATAAATATCGAGAGATCCAAAAAAAACTGTTCCTCAGTGGGCTGTGGAAATTCAACGTATGAATAATATGTTGGTGACACTGTACGTCAATGTCAAATTCGAGGTTAGCAGGTTAGGATTTGTGTCATTTTGTGTCAAAACTGACGGAAAACCTAACCTGATAACCTCGAATTTGACATTGACGTACAGTGGCACCAACATATTATTCATACGTTGAATTTCCACAGCCCGCTGAGGAACAGTTTTTTTTGGATCTCTCGATATAAAATAGCTATAAAAACTTTCATTTCTTCTGGAGTTACTTTTGGGTCTTTACAATTAATGAAGACTGCATAGTTGGAAGATTCGCTAACGAATAAATATATTATTTCTTCATCAATTAATTTCTCAAATATGTCAACAGGTGAGAGATCCCGATATTTGGAATAATTTGCAATTGGAAATATACTTCCTTTATTTAGTAAGTCTTTATGCACCCACGAATAAGTTTGTTTTTGTTTTTTGACTAATTTTTATTTTGTGGCTGAACTAAGTCGTTCCCACTTTCGAATTCTTCAATGCGTTCATTACTTTGAAGCACTATTTCGGCCCGACTTCGCAGCTGGCGTCTAGATAAATTATCGACCAAACCGCCCTCAACTTCGTCAGCTGAATCTTCATCAGAGTTGGCATGTACCTCTGGCGGTTCAGTGAATATTCCATCACCATCTACTTCCTCTGTTTCTATCAAATCCAACGCTTGCTGGAGAGTTATACCACTGTAAATAACAAAATAGCATCAAAAATACGAAAATTGCATAAGTAGTAAATTTGTCTTGCGTAACGCTTAGCGTTTTCGTATGATCAAGCTGTTATCACGTTGCTAATAATTTCATAAATTCTTAAAATCATAGTAAATCTAATATATATTCTAATAATAATAATAATAATAATAATTTAACTAAATATTTTAACTTTATAGTTTCGAAATTAACAGAGATATAATATTTTACTTACCGGAAACCAATATCGCCAGCGGCAGTCTCGTCTATTTTCAAACTTCTACCTGCTTTCATAATTCTTAGAATCACAAGCAAACTAAAGAGGACCTAACGTTCGTTCACACAGATGTCTTAGTACTACCCGTCTGCAGTCGATTCTGCTTCAAAACAACCGTTTTTGATTAAAAAGAAAGTGGTGGGGTAATAAAGTATAGGTACAGGGTTATTCATTATAAATTACCCACCCCTTATCATCGTTATTATTGCCTATAGAAAAAAAAGTTTTAAATAAAAGTTATGTGGTTATAACTGAATTTTGTTAAAATGCTATCAAAAGTACAGTGGCGTGCATAATTAAGGGAATACAAAAAAGTAATATATTTTTTTAAATGGAACATCCTGTATATTATTAAATTTTTGGAATGACCTTTTTTTCCTGATTTCAAAAATATACCATATGTTACCCTTACCTTATACCGTTTTTGAGTTATTAAACGTTGAATATCTTAGTTAAACTAGTTACTGTAAATAGGAATTATTAAAGTAAGCTATGAAAATGCAACTATTTTGTTTGATAAGTGACATTTCTTTAATGAAATAATAAAAATTAGTTATCATTTATTTATATTTAAATTTCCTGAATAAAACTTTGTTATATTTAATAATGTTAACTAGTTTAACTAAGATATTTGACGTTTAATAACTCAAAAACGGTATAAGGTAAGGGTAACATATGGTATATTTTTGAAATCAGGAAAGAAAGATCATTCCAAAAATTTAATAATATACAGGGTGTTCCATTTAAAAAAATATATTACTTTTTTGTATCCCCTTAATTATGCACGCCACTGTACTTTTGATAGCATTTTAACAAAATTCAGTTATAACCACATAACTTTCATTTAAAACTTTTTTTTTCTATAGGCAATAATAACGATGATAAGGGGTGGGTAATTTATAATGAATAACCCTGTACCTGTTCATATGAACACGCTAAGTAGTAAAGGGTTAAGAAATTAAATGTTTTTGACAGCGGTTTGAGAGTTGACGTTTAAAATGTGATTGTAGAGACTTTCGGTAAAAAATTTTATGACTGAAGTGGCCAAAAGAAGACCGTGGAAAATATTTTCAGATTTCCAAAATGGTCACCAGAGGGCGTAACCGCCATCTTAAACCTTTAAAGTGATTTTTCACTGAAATCCACCTAGTAAATGTTACCAGAAGATATATGCTTATTAAAGCTAAGCTTTACTCGAGTAATTTTTGTTTAACACTTTTTGAATTATCTATTAAAATAAAGTGGTGGGGGGTAATTCAATGTTTTTGTAAATAAACAGCTGTAACTCCTAAACCGCTGAACGGATTTTAACAAACTTAGTCTCGTTGGAAAAAGCATTTATTGTTCCATGAAACCCATCTTACCTGTGATATGTATAATTCTTAGTGATGCCGCTAGAGCGCGTTTTTTGATATAATAACAGAAAATTGCAAAATTCTCTAAAAAATTAAATGCAATAATATGACTTTTTTTCATAAAAATGTAGTGAAATGATACCTAAATAGGCTAGTGAAAACCGTATCTCAATATCTTATTCGTAGCCTGAAATATCGAAGAAAGAAGATTTAGTTATCATATAATTTTAAAAAGACGTTATTACACCGATATTTATTGTTATTTATTTGTCTTTTTTCAAGATTCAATGATAAAATTTCATAATTTAATAATTTTTAAATAATAAAAGTATTCTTAGTTCAAATAAGTCCAAACAGGTGAGGTCTGGGGATCGGGGTGGCCAAGAAAATAGTCTTCCTCGCCCAGTCCACTTCTGGTGATATGTTAGATCTAAATGTTCTCGCACATTTCTTGAGAAATGTGCTGGGCAACCGTCTAGTTGCAAAAACATATTTTGCCGTAATTGCAAGGGCACATCTTCTAATAAAATAAGCAATTGGTTTAGCAGAAAATCAAGGAACACAGCACCATTTAGTGGTTGATCAAAGAAATAGGGACCTAAATAGTTCCGCCCAGGATGCCACGCCACACATTGAGACTCCAATGGCCTTGATGTTGGACCTCGCGCAACCAGTGAGGATTGTTGTCAGACCAATAATGCATATTATGCAAATTAATGTTTCCATCACTTCGAAAAGTGGCCTCATCCGTCCAAAGAATTTCGGATAAAAATTCTCTATTTTTCCTAATCATGCCCAACATCCAATGACAATAATCTATCCGTCGGTCAAAGTCTTCGTGATTTAAGGCTTGATGTAAAACCATATGATATGGGTGCAGTCTAAAAATTTGAAATAACAAACACATTGTGAAACATGTAAGGTAGTATTTTTAGTGACATAAAAACTTATCTGTGATCCTTTAAAATGTTTAGAATAGTAGTACGTGATATACCCAACGCGCGAGACCATGCTCTCGTACTAACGTGGGGATTCAATTCCACGTCTGCTAAGACATTAACAATATTGCCTTCCGTTGTTCTAGCAGAGTGCCTTCGCAACTGAGGTCGAAAGCTGCCAGTATTAAACGCGAAAAAATTCTGGCATCGCGTAAACGCCGATTTGGATATCGAGCTCTGTATACTCTTTGAGACAATGCCGCATTTTGAAGACATTCAAAATATACCGCAATCATATCGACAGCTTCATCATTTGTAAAAGGCATTTTAATAGTTTCAAGGCCTTACTTGTGTGTGCAACGAACACAAATTACGCTGTCTCTATAAGTATAATTTTAATATTTGTTGTCAAGTTGATTTTAGGCATTTATTTTTCCTCCATGGCCTACTCTTCATATTCTGCCTACCTTGCACTTGCATACTAGCTGCATTGATTATTATGCCCCTACACGTTTTTTTTTAATTTTTTTGAACTAAGAATACTGTTATTATTTAAAAATTATTAAATGATGAAATTTTATCATTGAATCTTGAAAAAAGACAAATAAATCACAATAAATACCGGTGTAATAGCGTCTTTTTAAAATTAGATGATAACTAAATCTTCTGTCTTCGATATTTTCAGGCTACGAATACGATATCGAGATATGGTTTTTACTAGCCTATTTAGGTAATATTTTACTACATTTTTATGAAAAAAAGTCATATTATTGCATTTAATTTTTTAGAGAACTTTGCAATTTTCTGTTATTATATCAAAAAACGCGCTCTAGCGGCATCACTAAAAATTAAACATATTACAGGTAAGATGGGTTTCATGGGACAATAAATGCTTTTTTATTATACCTGCATCATAATCGCCGTTTAAAGCACGCCTGAGCGTGCGAATACTGGCGATTAAAGCTCGCCGAGCTTTAAAGGTTGTCAAGGAAACGACTGAATGCAACAACGGACATGGACGCGACAAAAACGTAAATAATTCTCGTAACTATAGTAGCAATATTATTATGCCTTCTCGATTTATCACGACAAAAATTATTTCTAAGTTTTTAGTGCGTAATTTATTTCCAGTATTGGAGGTATAATAAAAAATAGCGTAAAGTATTCGTGGATAATTGGTCTTTAAAACACTTGCTCTATTTCGAGCACTCCGGCTACGCCGTCATGCTCGAAAACTCGCGCGTGTTTTAAAGACCTTGTTATCCACTCATACTTTAATATACTATTTCCAACAAGACCAAGTTTGTTAAAATCCGTTCAGTGGTTTAGGAGTTACGGCTGTTTATTTAAAAAAACATTGAATTACCCCCCACCACTTTATTTTAATAGATACATCAAAAAGTGTTAAACAAAAATTACTCGAGTAAAGCTTAGCTTTAAAAACCATATATTTTTTGGTAACATTTACTAGGTGGATTTCAGTGAAAAATCACTTTAAAGGTTTAAGATGGCGGTTACGCCCCCTGGTGACCATTTTGGAAATCTGAAAATATTTTCCACGGTCTTCTTTTGGCCACTTTGGTTATAATTTTTTTTACCGAAAGTCGTTACGACGAATAGTTTCCGAGATCAGCACTTTGCATTCTTATCTGGCCACCCTGTACACAATGTGAAAGGAAGTTGTAACCACACGCCTTCCTTTACCTGGTGCTCTGTTGCTTCTATTGTGTTGGCAATACTTTAACCTATCTAAGCACCAAATGAACATATAGTGTGAATATGGCTTCGATACGTTCTGTGGTTTAGGCGTGATGATGTTACATACATAAACACCAACGCTGTTATATATGTAGATATTTACACTATATAATTTTGCCCACTTTGTCTTCACTTGTACTGCTAATAAAAAAACAGTGTTACAATAATTTTAAATTACTGTTTAATCAAAATACGAATGGCGTTACAACGTCATGTCGTGAACAAGTGTAAAAACAATCTATACGTCATATAATTGTGCTCACTTTGTATTCACTCGTACTGCGAATAAAAGCTAGTGCTGGTAAACAACTGTGTAAATAAAATATAACTTTAAGTTATCTACAGGTGCAAAAATTGCAATCTGCATTCGCCATGTATTTGTGCTAACTTTGTGGTCACCTGTGCCATTAATAAAACAGTTGGGTTACAGTTTCATGTTGTATGTAAGTACAAACAATATAATTTGTATACGTCACATAAATGTGCCCACTTTGGGTTCATTTGTGCGGTGCATTAGCAAAGTACTGTGGAAACGAAACACGAATGGGGTTACAACATCACGTTGTAAGTTCAAAGAAATTTAATTTGTATATGTACATAAGCCATGATATTGAGCTCACTTTGTATTCACCTGTATTGCTAACAAAAAAAATTGCTACATCGGGGTGTATCTTTTATTTTGACTCGGTAGTGGGCAGTGATGCTGGGGTCGAGATATTTCGATAAATTTTATTTTGTTGTCCGATTTGGCTAATATTCCGAGTATATGTTAGTTACGTGGAAATAAATATTTTTACAAAAATTGGGAGATTAATACAATCAACTTAGAAAAGTTTTAAAAAAGATTGTTTGTTTATATAAAAAAATGAGTAATGGAAGTTTAATTTGATACAATTTACAATTTATTTTGAAAGATAATAGCAATTGAGTATTCTATCATGGTGTTGAAAGTTAATAGAGAAATATAAGCTCATGTTACATGTGACAAATATGATTTCTATTACAAATTAGAATATAGTAGGTAGAAATCATAAAATTTAATTTTAAAGAGTGCATGAATAATTGTAACTAGCATAAAAAAAAATTTAATAACAACTTCAAAAATGTAGATTTATTTTGGATATATTTTTTCGGAGTCAAGAAAAACATAGACATTTTGCCCTAATTTGTATTATGGTTTGGTAAAGTACAATATACAAGGGTTTTAACAAATCTACTAGGTCTAAACAAGGTTAAAGATTTAATATTGAGAAGTTCATGTCTACAGTTCTTGAAGAGTATGGAATATGGTTTAAATAGATAGAAGCAACAATAGAATAATATTTAAATGAAATTTGATTATTTAATGACTACGAGGAATAATAAGTTACATTAATTACTGGATTTGGTGATTGTACGGAGCATGTGTCGAACATTTGACAGGAGTTGCTGGTGGAACTGCTTGATTTGGATGGTTCTATTTGGTTGCTGACTACAGAGTAGGAACTGGGGAAAATAGAAGATTAGCTTGGGACCATCAGTAAGATTGAACTTGCCAGGAAGTTGTTGGGTTCACAGTAGAGTTAGTTCAGGGAGCAGGACCATTTCCGCAAGCAGCCAGAGTTTTGACGGTTGGCAGAGGCATAGAGGCTGGTCTATCGGAGATCCCAGCTGTGAACGGTTGTGTTTTGAGGTGACTAGCAGTGGAAGTACGAGGAGTTCAGGTTGGTCTTAATTAGTCCTATAGAAGCATATTGAATAAAAGACTATTAAAATGGTGAAATAAATATAATAAAGTACCTTAGTGAATTGAGTCAATTACATGTGAGTAGAAAGAATATTTGTCATTTTTGGTTTGATTATTGTTGAAGCATTGTTTGAAGTAGAAGGTGACAGTTAGTGTCAGCACATAATCAAAAGTCATTATAAAATTAAAATTTCAAATAACAGACGACTAGATTAACGAACCACCCTTGAAGAGTCTCAATGCAATACCGTTAGTTAAAAGAATAGAATTTGAAATTTACATTAAATAAATCAATTTAAAGAAATATAGTAGAGCTACTACTACGTAATTAAATAGGCGTCTCAACGTATAAGCCACTACAATATAAAATTAATGTCTTTGTATTTATACATACACAACGTGAATGTGTAACCATTCGTGTTGTGTTCGCACAGTACTTTACTGGTGCAGCAATAATTTTATTATTGAAGGTACAAGTTAACACAAGGTGAGCACAATTACATGATGTATAAAAATAAAATTATTTACACTTGCACAAAACGTGAAGTTGTAATCACAATCGTATTTGGTTTACACAGTACTTTACATGCAGCACCATTTCTTTTATTAACAGTACGACTGAATACAAAGTGAGCACAATTACATGGCGCATATATTTTTTTACACTTGTTCGCAACATGCCTTTATAACCCAATTCGTGTTTTGTTTATACAGTAATTTACCGATGTAGCACTGTATTTTTATTAGCACCACAAGTGAACACAACATGGGAAAGATTATATGAGTAGATATAGAATGAATTTCTTTGTGCTTATATACAACGTGAAGTTGTAATCACATTCGTATTAGGTTTACACAGTACTTTACAGATGCAGCACTATTTTTTTAATTATCAGCAAAAGTAAACACAAAGTGAACACAATTACATGGAGTATATATAAATTTCATTTCTTTGCACTTGCATACAACATGAAGTTGTAACCACCATTCGTGTTTTGTTCGCACAGTACTTTACTGATGCAACTATAATTTTGTTGTTGACGGCATAAGTAAATACAAAGTTAGCACACTTATAATATGACTTATCCAAATTATATATCTTTGAACTAACATACGTCAAATTATAATGCCCTTAGTACTCAGTACTAATACAGGTAGCACTAACTTGTTTTACTAACCGCATAAGTAAGCACAATTATATGAAGCATACAAATGAATTTTCTTTACTTGCACATAAACTGAGGGTGTAACCGCAATCCTATTTTGTTTAGACAATACTCTATCCAGTCAGCGCTATTTTTTTTTTAATTAATAGCACAAGTGAACCCAAAGTGAGCACAATTATATAGCTCATAAAAAATACATACTTTTTTCATATACACACAACATGAAGTAACCGCATTCGTATTTTATATGTGTAAGACTATCGATATATCGCTAGTGAGCAGAATTATATGCCGTGTATATAAATTACATTTCGTTGCAATTCCCTATATACAATCTGAAATTGTAACTCGATTCGTGTTGTTCATATGCGCGGAACATATACTTTATTAATGTAGCACTGATTTTTTTATTAGTAGCGCATTGTAAAACTGTACCCCCTTTGGTATTTTGTTTATACATTATTTTACCGATACAGTACTTGTGTTTCTATCAATAGCACAAGTGAACATAACATGAACACATTTATATGCCGTATACAAATTAAATTTTTTGCACTTACATACAACGTAAAATTGTAATCCCATTCGTGTTTTGTTTCGACAATACTCTATAGATGCAGCACTACCACATTAATAACATCACAAGTATACACAAAATGACCACAAGTTGATATTATTAAAAATTTTATAATTTTAATGTTGTAACTACAACTTCACCTACATGAAAAAGACGTGTCACTGAGTGAGCATCAAAATCGCTGTGTGATTTATTTCTTGGGCTGGTTCAAAAGCCGTACTTGTCTACTTCAGTAAACTAGTGGAGATTTAAAAGACCTTATTTCCTACTGAAAATAGGCATGTTTCGAGCGAGTTAATAAAATTTCTATAATAGCACTGCAAGCTTATTACTAGCCTGTTTTCGAATATGCCTTTTGCAAAATGTGTGCTGGTTTACTTTAATTACTATTACTTTAGTTACCTGTTTGTGGATGTAATAAACGAATAGGAATTTGCCATTTGCAGTATACTAGATGCAATTTTTATTCGTTACCGGTGTCTTGTGCTATAAAACTAATAAGCCTCTGTGGATGGTCGGTGAATTGTAGATATTGTATGGAATTAACACTTTTTTTCTTTTATTTAGCGTGACTTAGATTTATGCCACCTTAACATTATTCTAAGCACAAAAAGCTTTTCAATAGTGTATTATTTACATGATGTATATTACAAATTAAAAGAATTGTAGATAACGCACCTTACTAAATTATTCATACTTTCTATAAAATATGTAAAATATAGTTCTGCTTGACATCAACGATTTTTACATTTACACCTTGAACTGTTTGTACAAGGAAATATCGTTCGCCAGACTTGAAGTAAGCCTATATAAATATGTTAATGATTTATTTATTAATGTAACCGCTTAGATATATGCACGTACCATTCTAGATTTAATCTTGCCATCTATATGGAATATTTTACCCGCATATCAAAATAGCAGCCCCAAATAGAAGCGGGTTAAAGCCATATAAGGCGAGGAACTTAAAAGGCAGTGAAGCATAAAGAGCTGCACTGCCGAATTGTAAGTTTGAGGTTATGTGATGATGATATATGTGCAAGGCAATATGGCGGATAGTATGCAAGCTGAGAAATGCGGTCAGAATCCATTTGTGAGATTAAATTTGTGATTCATTGTAGCGGAATGGAGAGTTGTCACATATGTCGACTTGGTCTCTGGCTAAGTGGATAGTTAGGTTGCGCTGAAAATATTTTAAAGCAAAAACCCAGCACCAGCGTGATTTACGCTTGGAAAGCTGGAAACTTTTTACGTTTGCACATTTTCCTCTCCTCTGATGATAATTCTATTACGGGTTTTGATTCTATTCGCACATTGAGTTTTTCTAGCAGATTTTTCAGGCTTGTTTTTTAAATAAAATTCTGATGGCTGTTTGGTTTATTAATTAATGTCACATTAGAAACGGTTTACACTGAAATGAATTAAAAATGTAAAAGGGTGACAAAGCGCCACCATTGGAATTACAGCTATACCGTTTGAAAGATCGACGCACTGTCACATCAAAACAACATATTTTTATTTTTATTTTCAATAAGGCAATTGCGAAATGCCCTTTAAATCATCTGCACGTAGACGTATTTATGATTGTCAGGAAGGCAAACAATTGTGATTGATATGATATTTCGGCGACAAACATTTTTATTAGCGACAGCTCTACATTGCACTTCACAATTTGCAGCATTTCCGGGCCTTCGATCAACTCTTCCCGATTTAAAACTGTGAGCAATACCGCTAAGTATAATCGGGCCCTTGCGGGAGGACCGCTCGTGTTAAGGGATGTTTTCGGAGCGAAATAGGGTGCATACATTATTTCAAACATACATATGTATATCTTCAAATTGATTTGTCACAGGCGAATAAAGTCGCGGTTGCACTGTTTTCTAGTGATAAGTATCAATTAATCCAGTGACTCTCAAACTGCACAGTCTAAAGCACCCAGTTATTAGTGGCACTTGGATTTCATGTACTAAACAAACTTTTTAATGCAATTTTACACACAATTTCTAAAATTAAAATATAGTTCGTTGTAACTAATAAATGTTAACGAAGGTACTTAATGGGTTTGAGGACTGCTGGACTTTAAAACAACCCTCTAAATATATTGACGACTGTCTTTAGTAATAGAACGTTATCTCAACCAAGCATTCTACTAATAAATTTCTGATATAGATCGTACTTAACATTTTATTTTCCTATTTTGCCCCCCTTTTGAAGCGTTCTCTCAGTTTTTGGAAGTCATATTTCTCCAATCCCTCACACGAGGAAACAATGCGAACGCATCGACTCCTGAATTAAAATTTAAAAAAGTGCGTGAGCTTTGCAGGGCAAAATCTCTTAATTAATCACAATCTTTCAGCCGCGGGATCGCACCAGGCGCTCGCCTCCATTCTTCCTTTCTGAAACGTTAACAAAAATACAATAAGAATGACGGATGCGGAATTAAGTCAAAATTCTTATTCCGAATTCAATGCGGGCCGCGCTTAAATATTAGGCTAATGCGATGTTATCGTACGGAGTGATATCATGAAGACTCGGCATTAAGATACGCCATTCTTGCTTTAATTAAGATGAGATGCTTAATTGCACGGGGCCGCTACACTGTTAGTTTCGCGACGTAATCTCCGCGTAGATCATTCTGAGCTTGCCGGAGTTTTTAAATCTTAAGCGGATTGTTTTGGGAGAAATCAGGTTTAGCATTTGGCTTTCACTGAAATTTGATTGGCTGCATACAATATTAAGTTTCGTTAGAACAAACAAATTAAAGAAAAGCTAGCTATAGCTCGAATAATCGAAAAAGAATAAAAACCAATAGCATCACGTACAGCCAAATGTAAGATATAGAAACCATGAAGGAATTCCAAGAAGATATTGTTAACATCAGCAGAAGGCACAACGAGGACTATACTGAAACACAACACTTGGTGGAATGACGGCATATAGAAAAAAACAACGGAAAGAGAACAACTATGGACGAAGTATTCTATAAGCAGAGATATGAAGATATACAAATTATACAAACAACAACGAAAACAAGTGAAAACGTGTCATTGTAAGCTAAAACGCAGCAGTGGAAAAAGTTCAGTCAAAAAGTACAAAAAAGTGCTGACCAGAACTATTTCACAGAGTAATTTAAAACTTCAGGCAAAGTAAAAACAACTATTTAGTAGCTAAAAAATAAAAATGGAAGATTTTATTAACCAAAAAGGAGCAAGCAATCGGCAAATGGAGAGAATACTTCGAGGAACTATTGGATGGAACATAAGAGCATACAATGGGCGATAAAGAGGATGATTGTCATGAATTATGAATATGAACAACTAAAAATGATGGGTCAGATCATATCAGAATAGAAGAAGTGAAAGTGGCAATAAAAACACTAGAATTCGGAAAAGCTGCAGGCCATGACAGTATATAGCCTGAGTTGCGAAAGAATATGGTTGAGAAAGGAATACAACTTCTATATAAAGTATTACTAACATAACCAGAAGATGATCCACAGAGATACTTGCGTAGATATTTGGAATAAGACATTAGTTACGAGAGCTATGAAAATAAATAAATATAAAACAGTGAAAAAGACAGTCAAGGTAGCAATCGATATACCGGGTGTCCGTTCTCAAAGTCGAACATAGGCGATTAACATTGTATTGAACGTTTTTGCCGATTCCTGCTCGCCAATTCAACTTACAGGGAAGGTAATGGTATCAATGGAAAGATAAAATTATTACGCATCAAATAATATCAATAATAATATTCAAGATGCGATTGTTATTTTAAAATACTAATTTAAAACTTGGGAATTTTTAAATATGCCATGCCTTGCTTTCAAGTTCGATAGCATTTGTCAAAAAAATTGGTAATTAGTTGGCGTAAATCAGGTATTTTCTGTCAACGTCTGTTAAAATTATCCACAGAAAAATTAATTATTTCAATGAAGAACGAGTGAATTCACTAATGTCAATTGCCTATGTTCGACTTTGAGACTGGACACACGGTATAGTAAAAAGAAAACAGATACGGAAAGAAAAATATAAAGCACGGAGTAAAAAATGTGTTCAATTAAAGAGAGTGATAGACGAGTCTGGGTTTAGGAAAACCGGAAATACTATAGATAGTTTAACGAAAAATACTAACTAGAAACGCAGAATAAATTCAATAATAATGGAGAAATAAAAATATTGTTACAATAAAAAAACAGAAATGTCACCATAAGCACATAAACACAAACTTAGAAGAAATAGAATAAGAAGGCAAGACTCAGAATATTACGCTAGAAGAAATTAAGGCAGCACTAGAAAATGAAGAATAATAAGTCACTATGACCAGGTGAGCTGCCTATCGAGTTAAACCATCATTCAAACTGATTGGAAGATGTCATATAATATAATAGTTATTTATGTATTAAGGGCATAATAAATATATTATTGCATGAGGGAATATTTAAAGCACGACGCGAAGCGGGGAGATTTAACTTTCCCAAAAGTTATAATCGTGATTATGAACGTGGTACATACATTTTATTTTATTTCGGTACTCACAATAGACTACAGATTACTGGGTCATCGTTGTGCCAGCGCTGTGAATTTTTGGCGTGTTATGGTTTCTATGTAGATCTCAGTCATGGGTTGCTTTGAAAGAAGGATTAATTAGCAACATGTGCATATAAGGCCACAAGAGCTTTGCCCAAAGAAAACTATGCTGCTGTTAAATGTGGTTATCTAATCTCATCACTCACTGTTAAAACAAGGATATTGCCGTCTTCTCACCTTTTTCAAAATCGATCTTAATGCTGCTCTGAAGCAATAGATAAAAAAATGTAGTCCGTCGAATACAAGCAGATTGACATATTTATATGTTAAACAAACTGAGAAATATAATAAGTAAGAACTACATGTTATCACAGACGAAACGCAGTGCATGGTTTAGGCAGAAGAGTAGACGATATGAAAATAGAAAACGTAACGATTAAAAGACACTCATTCAATCATGTGAAGCAAAAGCTTGGGGCAAAAAACGACAAGTACATATATAAAACAATGACAGAGACAACAATCAGATGTCCCATAAACTATTGTCAGCAGAAATGCTTTATCGGAGAAGCTGCTATGGTCTAACTTTATTAGATTACGTTCGAAACAAGGAAATAATGCAAAGAGTCGCAGAAGAATATACGATCATAGATGTAATAAACGAAAAATAGTTACAGTGATACCACCACTTTTGTCGAATGAACGAGGACAGGATGCCGTGGAGGGCTTGGAACTAGTCAAGGTGGCAAGCATGGGAAATGAGATTCCTACGAAGCGTGGAATAGGTAACTAGAATGGTCATACCAAGAAACACCAAAATTAAAAAGACGGCTGGGACTAAGATCACTCGAAAAAAAAACCTGGTGTGATACACGCACTTTCTTTTACAGTGACCTTATAATTATCCAAAAATTTTATTTTAAATTTTTAAGCATTTGTCAAAAATTTTCAAAAATTACAAATTCTACAAAAACGGTACAAAATAAAGCGTTAGTTAAAGAGACAAATTTTCTCTAGAATTTTAAGCTGCATTCAAAAAATAATGTAATAATATGCCGGGTGTTCTATTTAAAAGAGGAGTTAATAAAAAAAATTTAAAAAAAAAACAAAAGAAATCCATTTTAGAGGTATGGAAAATCCCATCAATACATATTAAAAATGTAATAAAAATGTAAAGTTTGAAAAAAATCGTTAGCCGTTTTTGAAAAAATCGACAAAAATTGAAAAATAACAGAGTAAACACCATACTTCCGGTTATGTGATTTTCGCCAAAAGCTTGCTGTCGCATCTAGATAGTACACAAAACATATATTTAGTTTCAACGCCATACTTCTTTTTATTTTTGAGATATTCTGTTCACAGGCAGACACATACACAGACACACACACACACACACACACACACACAGACAAACCAATGAACAAAAACATGTATTTTTGGGTTCAGGGGACTCTGTAACGTGAAGATCTGTTGAAAAATCAATTTCGAATTTTTGGGGTGAATCCAATACTTCCTTTATTATAAAAGGAAGTAAAAATGGAACCGAGAGTCGAAGAAAATATAAGTACCAGGCACACTCTGATGTATAAAATCAAGAGAACGACCGATAACTACGTGGGATCAAGCCACAATATGACCGAATATGTTTATCCTCTAGAGGGCTGTGGAACTGATATTAGTAGTGTCACTTTAACGAATTGTAACCACAGCTCTCTAGATGATAAAAGTATTCGACCATATATACTCGTATATCTAAAGTCTGGCGATAAAGGCTTAACCTGGAACGACGGAAATAGGTGAGAAGTGATAAAGTACCAAGTAAAAAAAAAGCAACACCATAAAGTGGAGGAAGAGAACGATTGAGAAGGTCTTTTAAAATTATTTAAGGGCAGTATGGTATTGTAAAATAGCTACGATAGGGTTGTTTAGTGTTTCATAATTTTCATAACAGTGTGTGAAAATCTAAAATTAATACATAATAGTACGAATATAATAACATGTTTGATCATTTGCTAATCATAGTTTAGTGGAATGTGACCTTTCTCCAATTTGTTGACGTCTTGACTAGTATTAAGGGTGATATTCTAATATAATAATAATAATAATATGGTTTTTATTTGCATATAATTAGTGGAAATAGATATATTTTGGTAATTTCAAAACAAGAGTGATACGAAGAACTTAGATACCTAGACTACAGGTTTAAAAAAATTATATGAGGAGGAATGAGTTTTGTAGAACCGGAGTTGGTAGTACTAAACATTGCAAGAAAATAAATGTTAGATCATACTACGAAAACAGATTCAGGATTCAGATTCTACTACAACTAAATCTAAAAAAACACATTGGGCTAAGTAGCCGTCAAGAGAAAACAAACTTTTCCGTTGCCTCATTCATACCTATACAAATCTTTGTTACATGCATTTGATCATATCAACGATGTACGTTTATTACCTAGCAGCAATTCAAATTAGTAAGTCTCTACAAGAAATAGGTTAAAAGAGTACTAACTATAGCGTATGCAGACAACATGAGAAGAGAAAAATACTTAGATAAATGTATACATATTATATGTTGTGTATTACTATATTTTCAAATAAATGACTTTAATCTCATATGGGTCGGGTTTCCACATCCTAGCAAATATTATCTTGATTTGTATAAATTATAGGAAATACATTTGCTATCAACTTGATTATTGTGTTATCTTTTTTAATCAATTAATCGTAAACACTTTGTATAATGCAGATTTAACTACTGGGATCGCTACAATACTGGATATTATATAACTAATGGGAACTAAATTCAAATATAGCGATCCAGCCTTACAATTTCGCAAAACAAGTTAGCTTTTGCTCGACAATTATCTGTTATTACGTACTTAAAGCGTTGCCTGGGTAATAACAATTGCAGTAAGTAAATACATATCACAAACAAAAAAACTCTTAGAGGACGTGTTTGCCGGAAGTGAACAAAAAACCGACGCTTCTAAGAAATTCACTAAATTCAATCTCTTACGATAAACTCTCCTGACCTTTCCGATGCTTTTCCAATGTAAACTCGGGCTTAACTCGAGCCCCACCAAGTCCTACGATGCCTGGGCCCTTGTTTCTTCGTTAGTCTGCCGATACAACACGCTGACACTTGCAGAGCGACTCCTGCAGCTTGACCGCTGCGAAAACACCTCCAATTGAGCCGTTGCCTAGGTCTCGAACTGCTTCCCACGCAGGTCGCTGCCTACCTCTAGCTCATAGGCTACCAATTTTACTGCTCGAACCTCGTATATAATTTTGACAAGCCAGCCAATATATGATGCAAAAATTCAACACTCTTTTAAACTTCTGCAGAGGTGCTAAGAATGAATACATACTACTACAAGGTACCCAAAGGATATAAAATAAATCTTCAAGCACAGTGAATTCAGAAAAGGATTTTTATTCACGTATTAATAATTATTTATTGAGGAAGCCAAAATTAACACCACTGCATAGCATGGCTTCCTTTCCTCAATTCTTTGTCTTCGATCTTATATTATTTTACAATATTTTCAAGCCTGCGCTAATTACATTTTGTTGTTCAAATCAAGACTAACACTATTTTTAACACCGTTTTACATTTCATTATCAAGGCCAATGCAATTTTAAACAATTTTTAAAATTAAGCTAGCACATTTCTGGAGCATTTTACAAAATATTATTTGATATGCTTGAAATGTTATTAATTGCTATTATAATCATAAAGCCTTAAATCTGAGAAGGAAATTTGATAGAAGCATAATCAGTGTAAGTTAAACCTTGTAATTAATCAGAAGACTATATAAATATAGCGAATAGATCTGGCGAACTGTTCAAAGAAATAACAGAAGAAAAAGAAAAGGTAGTTTTACAATACCATCATCATCATTAGGGATGGGCGGTGTCGACATGTTAGGTCAACATTGGCAGTGTTGAGACATTGAAAGATGTCAATAATCGGTAAAATAGTCATGGATAATACCACAAGCAGTGGATATATTTTTAACAATATTTTGTCGTTTTCATGTAAATTATTTTGTATAAATGTGATTTTCTTGAGTGAAATTTGCAATAACTTACATGGAAATGGCTATATATATTTTTAAATATAGCGACTTTTAGTGGTATTTGGGACAATTATTTAGAAATATTAATACATAGCAATTAACTTAATTGACAAAATAATCCAACAATTAATATAATTAGTTATAAAAATACGGTTCTTATTAGTGATTAAAGTATGGATGCGACATTTTAAAATTTTAATCAATGTTTGTTTGCACAGTTTGTTTATGTTTCTTTTCATGTAACCTAGCGATACCAATAAGATGAATATCGTTGCTAAGCAATATATTTTAGTAACAAGACTACCTAAATTTTGAGTACATACATTGCAGTTTGAATAGTTTCCAGGGTGTTCAATATTCAGCGATATAGGTACTGTTCCTATTGGTTGAATAACCAAAACTCTGCAATATGATTGGCATATAAATTATAGTGTAGAATAGTCAAAATCATTTCGAATTAAATCCTACGACTACTTAAAATTATGGCTAAAGAGCAAATTGAAAGAAATTAAGGTAACTAAATATATGAGAAAATAACCTGCCGTTTTCATTCAGCTTTCTACTACTCATTTTATGTTTTTACCAAATCACAGTTACAAGTCAAAGGTTTTGCAACCAGCAAGTCACGTCCCCACAACTGTCACAAACTCGCAACTGTAACCTCATTTTTTATTTCAAGGAACCATTGCATGCAAAAGTATCTGGGTCAGTTTGTGTTACCCTTGGTATACATGACAATATATGCATTTAATATCAAAACGACTTTGTCACAGTACTGTCAGTGTCAGTCAGTTACTGGCATTCTAGATTGTGCATAAGTCGAGTTCAGACAGCTAAAAAATACCTAACATCAGCCATAAGAGACACCTTACTTTGGCAAGCGTAAAATTATCAGCTGCATAAATACTGTTAGTACCTACCACCGGAGCATAGAAAAGTGAAGGACTCCTATAAGTCATGTACACATTTTATGGAATATATTATTGTTATGATACTGACCTTATAAGAACTTAGATAAAATCTAGTACACGCCAAGCGTACTAATAATAATAAATGAGTTTTATCGAAACATCTAGCAGTTCAAGTTGGAAACCGGAATTCAAAATGAATTTTTTGAAAATTAGTATAGTCGTTTACTTTTCTAAGCTCCCGATGATAATAATCCGAACTAACCTAAGACGGTTGTTTGTCATAGTCCTTCTTGTCCAATAACATTATAATGGCGCTATAGTATACAATACTTTACTTTTAAGTTTAATTACTTATTTTTAGTGTACTTGTCTTGTGCCTTAAGAGTTTTCGTTCCTTATTTCGTCCACTTTTCTTAGAATTCGTTTACCTCAGAATTTATTAATATAAATATAAATGTTGTTTCTTTTTTTGTATCCTACACAATTCGTTAAAAACAGCTAACCTGCAAATATTTAGCAACCCCTAAATACGTATTTCGACAGCTAAGCTGTCATTTTGAATAACCTTGAAGAGAAACTAACAGGACAAAGTGGCTGAAGATATGCTCTTTACCAAATCACCAGTGCAAGTCAGCACTCCCGCACATTCTAATGCTATTTATGCTATCTGGCCCGAAGGGATGGTTCTAAGCGATCAATTAGGTGTCAACTTCAATAGAACGTAAAGAGATCAGAGTGGGGAATGGGTGCTCCATCTTTGTTCAAATGCTGAGTACCTTGACTCGTTCTTAAAAATGGTCAAACTTTCAAAAGAATGTAGCTGCTTTGTTGAAATTAACGCCTTTACAATTTTTAGGTCAGTTTCCGTAATACTATGACCCGTTTCGTAAATATGTTGAGCAATACTAGATTTTTTGAATCTGTTGAATCTAAAATTAGCTATATCTTCTTTACATCTAATACCAAAATTACGACTTGTTTGTCCAATATATTCGGAATAATAATGGGATGGGAAACCATGGTACACAGCGATGTTCTTTATGGTCCGAAGTGCTGTGTTACATTGATTTTTGTTTAAAGGAAAGGTTAACGATCTATGTATAGTCCGTTCACAACCTTTTTGGGACAGAGTTGGCTATGATTTTTCTTTTCATGTTGGACTAACTGATTCGGTGATGTAGCGGATGCAACTTTTTTTTCTGTCAGTGTCTGTTCGACATTTTCTTACCACCACATTGCCAGATTTATTATTTTAATATTCGTAAGAAAATAATGATTTATCAAGTGTGTAAAAATAATTCTAATTTCCGTCAATGGAAAAGTCAAAATGCCGAAACTAATTTTGTTACAACAAAAAATTTCCATTAAACGATGCTACTTCCAATTTAAAAAGGACAGATCAAATTTAAAAGAACGCGAGTCGATGTGGAGACTAGAGAATATATTTGCTGTACGTTATAAAATGAAATTGTGGAAAGGAAAAACAACCCAGCGTTATGTGGCAGATGTGAAATCAACATGAAGTAAAATCAGCAAGCCATCAATTTGACAAGATATTTACATTTTTCACATGTTAAGCTCTGACCTTCCGCCTTGCAGGCCAAGCTCCTTCATGGGGTGTTAGTGCCTCACCATTATTATAATTTCTATAAGACCAATATTGCTCAATTGCTCTACTAAATTTATTTGGCATCAGTTTGTGACCTCTTTAACCTTCCACACCAGCAAGCAAGCAAGCATGTAAAATAAAGTGGCATATTCATATCATGTACACAATTCTTATCCAAACTGCAATAAACATTAATATTGCATGCTTTTCTTATTCAATATTTCTCATTTTCGTTTCTGCCGTCAACTGTAAAATCATTTCAATTGGTTATCCTTAATTTGAAACAATAAAGAAGCCGACCTGCGATTAATTAATAAAATTGATCGATGGTAGTAAAAATCGCAGATCGGCTTCTTTATTGTTTCACTGGCTCCCCACGTTGGGCGTCAGTGAAACAATAAAGAAGCCAACCTGCGATCGATTACTAATAATAATCTATGGCAGTATAATCGCAGATCAACCCCCTTATCATTTATACACCACGGTAGCTCAGAAATGTATTTACTCACCGCAATGGCCTAGCTAGCTTCAAAGTCGATGGCCTTAGGTCGCAAATTTCTATCATCAGCTGATCGGCTGCAAGCTCTTTTAATAATAGTCAAAAAAACACAGGGCGCCAGAAATCACTGATTTCGAGAAATAAATAAAATAATAACAAACAATTAAGTTTATTTAATCAACAGGTCATAATTGGTTGTAACATCTGTATTACGTCGGTAAATTGTTTATCGCAAGGTTAAAATATTGTAAATAATACGATATAATATTAATGCTGAAAATGCAGCACGCACAAAAAATAAGCTTATCCCTTCATTAAATTGCAATCACATCCAACCCAAGCGCCTAAAAGAGGTTCGCTTATTTTTTGTGCGTGCTGCATTGTCAGCATTAATATTATATCGTATTATTTACAATATTTTAACCTTGCAATAAACAATTTACCGACGTAATACAGATGTTACAACCAATTATGACCTGTTGATTAAATAAACTTAATTGTTTGTTATTATTTTATTTATTTCTCGAAATCAGTGATTTCTGGCGCCCTGTGTTTTTTGACTATTATTAAAAGAGCTTGCAGCCGATCAGCTGATGATAGAAATCTGCGACCTAAGGCCATCGACTTTGAAGCTAGCTAGGCCATTGCGGTGAGTAAGTACATTTCTGAGCTACCGTGGTGTATAAATGATAAGGGGGTTGATCTGCGATTATACTGCCATAGATTATTATTAGTAATCGATCGCAGGTTGGCTTCTTTATTGTTTCAAATTTAAACAGAGATCCGGCAACAATGCATCTATTCAGAAAATATAACCGTAAACTGAAAACAACCTAACCTAACACAAAAAGTGTCAATTTCTATTAGGGAGTTTAGTTGCCACAGAGGTACTGCCAACAAAATTACTAGATGGTCATAGCCTCACCTGACCCAAAAAGATCGTGAACGGCGTATACTAATAAATTTAGAGCAGCCATTTCGTGTTGAAAACAATGATTTGATCTGTTTACATTGCTTTCTTTTCTATAAACATCAAATTCAAACTTATTTTTATCTCGTATTACTAAGGTATCCAGAAATGGTAATTGCCCTTGGATTTCCACTCCATATGTGAATTTATTGTTAGGAAATTTAGAATTTGATTCAAGAAATTGTAATTATAATTATAAATCTTATATTTAGATAAATGATAAATCAAAAACAGCAAAAACGTTATCCACATACCTAAACCCAAGTCGTTCGAAAATATTCTATATCATTTACATAAAAAGGTTGGCAACGAAAGGGCAAAGGCTATTTCCCATTGCTGTCCATAGAATTTTCCATCTATTTGAAAGCAATTCTGAGACATGCAATGGGTAGTTAATCTAACAGACTCGTCAATTTTGTTTGAATTCACATTATTATCCGTAAGTTATTTTAGCAGATATGCCATGGTTTGTGGGGCTGGTACGCTTGGAAACAAAGAACACATATGAAATGAAACTAGAACCTCGCTTGCACCAGTCGCAGTCCATAAACCATGGCATATCTGCGGGAATTACTTACTGATAATAATTTGGATTCAAACAAAATTGACGAAAGGTGAGCGTTTAATTCATTTCTGCACCGACAGCTTCTTCATTTGCAACTCAGGGTTTCATTGTCATTCCAGAAGAGTGTATACGTGGTGCTGTCCTAATAACATTCGAACCAAATAGATTATATCATGATTAGTACAACATGAAGAACAGCAATTAAAGACGCTAAGACCTAACTAGATTATAGCAGTGATCAACCATTTCTTGCAGCTGAACTGCAACTCAGACTGAAAAGACCTACACTAAGAAAATACCTATAAAACAAAAGCTACCCCAAGACAGATATGGTATACATACAAGAACAAAAAACAGAGATGAAAAACGTCGTGTTTCCTTTATTTATGCATGCCTCAGAATGACAGCTTTATCATGACTTGTTGAACAAGAATGCGTAGAATTCCATGGACTGTCAAAAGAACCAACTTATCCATAGTAAAGAAACTGAAAATCAAAAACCGCCTGAGCACGACAATAAAATATTTTGGGCACACTATAAAAAAGGACGGGGTTGGAAAAGTTGGTGGTACAAAGCTAAGTGGAACGACACGGTGGTAGACAAAGATTACCAACGCGGCGCGCCAACACAATTACAAAAACAACAAATACATCTCTAATGTAGTGTACGAGAATGGCCGAAGATAGAAATACATGGAGAACCATAGCACTATCAGATTTTGGTGGAGATTCATGAGGTCACGATTCTCGCTACGGCCATACAAGCAGTTGGCTTTCATGGGAAACCATGTATAAAACGAATAAACTTAGGAATGATATCGTCACGGAGGAGTTTGACCTCAGATGTGGTAGGTCAAGGTCAACGATATTTTCAATTTTTTTTGCAATTGGCTAGATTTGTGTTCCACTTACCAACATTATAACAGACAATACAGTAGCACTTTTGTGATTTTAGATAGTTTCCATAGTTATCTTTAAAAACTACCCAAGTTTTGAGACATGTTTTCATATAATATATTTTTCCGCCAATCGTACTAGAATTCACACATTATTGATAAAATTTTGTTGAGCACAGCCAAACATTCCATTACATCAGCCGTTGCTAGGTAATTTACAATAAAAACTGTACCGGAATAATATTCCCGACCTAGGCAGAGAATATTCGAGTACTATTTCCTATTTTTTTTAATTACTCGTATAGATCGGCGGAAAAATAGTATGTGTATCTTGGACAAAAAGCAACATTCCCAGACTCCTGTGTTGTTGGGTTCGGAATATTCACCGGGAATGTTACGCTTTTCGGACTAGATACACAATGTACTATTATCGCATTTCATTTGGTAATGTACTACATTTCTACATTCAAAATCGTTTAGAAATGTGGTACTTTTCTGCATTAGCAACACTTTTCTGCATAGCAACAGCGATTTATTTTACGTTTGACAGTACTGAAGTGTATTTTTGGTGGCACTGTAAGCCTATGCCAGTCAGTCAAAACTGACGCAAAACCTAACCTGCTAACCTGGAACTTGTGTCACCAACAACACACTTCAGTACTGCTGATCGCAAACATCAACTGGTGCTGCTTCTTGTGATTTAGTACATAGAAACGAGTTCTGCTCAGCTTGGTTATGTTTTGACAGTTAGTGTCACTTTTATGTAAAAATGTAATATTTTCCATTTCTTATGAAATGCGATGAAATAGTATATGCAACACATTACAAAAGTAGTCTTACTGAACTCGTATGGCCGTTTAAGTACTCGCTAACGCTCGTACTCAAACCAGCCATACTTGTTCAGTAAAACATCACTTTTTTAAACTTGTTGCGTAGTATACTATTTACGTTGATCGTTTATTTAGGTGTTTCATTAATGTATAGAAAATCGTCTATTAATGACGCTTATTAATTAATGATTTTTTATTAATAAACGATTTTTAAAAATCGTTTATTAATATAATAACCTCTATTAATGAACGATTTTTAGTTCCTTTTACGATAAAGGAAGTATTGAATCCACCCCAAAAATTCGAAATTGAGTTTTCAACAGATCTTCACGTTTTAGAGTCCCTTGAACCCAAAAAACATGTTTTTGGTCATTGGTCTGGCTGCGTGTCTCTGTGTCTGTGTGTCTGTCGGTCTGTGAACAGAA
The DNA here is from genome assembly GCA_940337035.1 of Agriotes lineatus. Taxonomy (NCBI): domain Eukaryota; kingdom Metazoa; phylum Arthropoda; class Insecta; order Coleoptera; family Elateridae; genus Agriotes; species Agriotes lineatus. Next base: position 44,740,316 of record OW679198.1, read on the forward strand.
TATATCAAAAACGAAAAGAGGTATGGCGTTGAAACTTCATATATAAGTTGTGTAGACTATCTAGATGCGACACCAAGCTTTCGAAGAAAATTGCATAACCGGAAGTATGGTGTTTACTCTTGTGATTTTTCAGTTTTTTCGATTTTTTCAAAAACGGCTCTAACGATTTTATTCAAACATTTTTATTACATTTTTAATATGTATTGATGTCAGATAGGTGATTTTCCAGTTGAATACCTCTAAGATGGGTTTCTTTTGTTCCTTTTTCCCATTTTTTTATTAACTCTTATTGTAAATAGAACGCCCGGTATATTATTACATTTTTGAATTCAGCTTAAAATTTTAGAGACAATTTGTTTCTTCAACTAACGCTCTATTTTGTACGGTTTCTGTAGAATTTGTAATTTTTGAAAATACTTGACAAATATTTGGCTAATTATAAGATCACTGTAAAAGGGAGTTGTGTGCGTGTATCACACCAGATTTGTTATTAGTAGGCGATTTTAAAATTAAATTTTCTTCAAATTAGTAAGAGACGCTCAACGAAAAAATATTGTAACTAACTCGTGTGTTAATCTGCTATTAATAATCTCTATCTCTATCTCGATTATTAATCGTTCTCATTAACATACTGCTTTGTTAAATAATTATTAATTGTAATTTTTCGTCTGATTCATATAAAATTAAGATATACATTTAACGATATAAACTGATTTTAGTTACTTGATATTACAAAAACTATGTGGCTTAAATAATGCAACATAAAAAAAATAAAAGAGGACGTTTAAACAACAATTTGTAACAATTAATCTTCATTCTTTTATACGTATTTAACAATGATTGAAGTATGCGTATGCCACACTTGTGTTGCCAGTTCGTTTCTTTTTAAAAGTATTCTTTTCAAATAGTTAAAATAGTACATGGAAATATAAATAATTGTTTTGACGAATTGACGAATTACAGGCTACATTCGAAAACTGCTAAATGGAATAATGTTTGCTTGATGACTAGCAACTGAATAAGTTCGCCCCGATTCCATTACCGGTGTAGAGCTGCAGAAGCTTCTTATGTTTGTTCGTGTATGCAATAACCTTAACAGTGTAGACGTGATGTCGTCTGTTTAAGACTGTTTGAATATTCCAAGCTTGTGCCGGGTTTAGCAACAATCTTAAACGCAAACGACTTCTCAGACTAATTGTTCATATCTAAGCATTAACATGCTAATTGCCCGCTTACTTTATTACCTCCTTGTACGTGAACGCGTACGTGCCTCTTGGATCCGAAATTTATTATGCACGTGCAAGACAGAAAGCTGAAATGAAGAAAATTTGCCGGCAAAAAGGTCTTTATGCTAAGCTCTCCGTGTTGCCTTCGGAAAAATTTTCGCCATTTTTTCTTTATGTGTATACGGTTCCATTGTCGAAATAATTTTGAGTTGCTGGCAATATTTATTCCGTTTGTTTGATCATTTTGTCAATTACAAAAACTAGCTACCAAGTTTTGAATAGTTTTAACTGCAGGAAAAAAATTCAGTAATAAGTAAATTAATAACACCTGAGGTGCTTTTTGGGGCAGTAGGTGCTGGAATTTTTGTTAATATGGAGTTACCGGCGAATATGATGTAATGAAAAAGCCTGGTTATTTAAATGTTTAATCTGTTGCAAATTCGCTTTTGCAAGATGTATTGAAGTGGTTATTTCTGTTGGTCTTCAATGTCCATGAAAAATAAACAGCATATACTATTCTAAGTAATACAATTAACAGCCCATAATTTTAATTTTAGATATACGAAAAATACTAAAAATAGTACACTAAAGTCTCGTTAATGCTATATTTAGTGATCGGAAATTTACGAAAATTCGGAGCATCAAATGCGTCCATATAAGAATTGAGTAATACCAATTCAGAAATATAAGTTTCAGATTTCGCCGATTGGATTTTCCAGAATAACATCACGTCGCAGGCATTGACGTAAATATTTTGACTCGTAATTATTGTATATTTAACTAAAGATACTTAATTTTATTATATAATACGGCAATCCGGATGTTTCTATTCTTCGAAATAAGCTGGTTTTAATTGATTCGGTTAAATGGAATTTTATTGTACCGCAAAAATGTGTTATACACATTTCAAGCAAGACTTATTTTATTTTATTTTAGATATCTTCGTCACTAGAAGAAATTCAAAGAGAGAGGACAATTTAAAAAGCTCTTGTGGTTTAAAAACCAAATAGAGCTACGAAAAATCATTCGACAATGCCCATCGAAAAATTAGTATTTTGATCTGAACAAGAGGTCAAGATTTACCAAGAAATTATTTCTAAGTTAAATTATTACCTGCATTTTTAATTTAAGAATTATTGTCTTCCAGTTTCTATAGATTCGTTCAGTTCTGTTACGTTGCATTTTTTCCTTGTTTTCACGAAGAACAAGCAATGCACTACACTAAATCTTGTAGTCTTCTTCGCTTTAGGCTTTTCTATTGGTCGCATGCTTTGAAAGTTAAAAAGTTCTAACATTGGCGTGGTCACCTGGTTAGTGGTCATGTAACTTGGCTTGCTATAGACAAATCCCAGTTTAAAATTTACAACTACCTGAAAGGTTGCTTAACTAACTAGTGGGAAGGGGACAGGTCTTAAACTAAAATCAGAGCTTTCTCGCCATAATTAAATTAATAGGTACGGAGCCAAATTTTTCATATTGAGTATTTTGTCTGCCAGTGATATAATGAGAAGAATCCATCAGGGATACCTTCTTCACGTGAGCGAAGTATTTCACTTTACTGGAACCACTCACTACATTTTGCTTTACAAGAAATGGAACAATATGAATTCTGATACGGCTATATTAAACACCAGAACACACACAATTTTCGTCGGACATAGCAGCGAAAGCTGGGATTCGTAATAAATCAGTCTAAAATTACCTAACATTGATGTTACGTCGGGATACAAACTACAGAAGTTAGTTTTTTTTTTAATATCCCACTTTATTTGCGATATGTAAGATTACATTTAGCAAATTATTTGACAATTTATAATACTCGTATGACATGTCGAAGAGTGCTCAGTAGCACACTTCATATATTAAATAGATTTTTTAGACCTTGTGTGACTTTAGGATGATTTGCTTAACTACTAAACCTTAATACTAATACTACAAAGTAACTTAACTTAAGCATACTTAAAATCTATTGGGTAAATCATTGGCAGCATGTCTTACAAGTTTTTTGTTGTTTATTGGCTGGTTTACAAGATTTTTTGCCAAATCATTTGGGTGCACGCTGAGTCGAGCTCTATAATTTGTGCTGAAATACTAATTTCTTCCTTAACCGTTGGGATTTGGAGATCATGTCGAATAGCTGCATTTGTTACGTACCAGGGCGCATTTACAATCATACGTAGCACTTTGGATTGAAAACCTTCTAGGAACTCTATGTTTGATTTGGAAGTAGTTCCCCAGAGTTGGATTCCATATGACCAAATAGGTTTAATTATGGCTTTGTAAATAAGGAGTTTATTATCGATGGTAAGTTTCGAATGGCGTCCAATTAGCCAATAAATTTTGGTGAGAGTTAGACCTAGTTGTTTTCTTTTCGTGAAGATGTGTTTGCGTCAGGTGAGTCTTCTATCCAGGTGTAATCCGTGATATTTTACTTCTACTTGTTGTGGTAGTTGTTTCTGGTTAAGATCAATATGGGGGCCGGTTTCTCGTCGTAAAGTGAACATTACATGTACAGATTTGGTTTCGTTGACTTTTATTCTCCATTTTTTCAACCACGATTGTATTGGATTTAGGGTAGTTTGTAGTTTATGTGTGGCTACAGATGGGTCGTTGTATGTGGTTAGGATGGCGGTATCATAGGCGAAAGTTGCTATTAGAACTTCTGGTGATGTTGGAAGATCTGCAGTGTATATTAAATATAACAATGGCCCAAGAACACTGCCTTGGGGTACACCAGCGTTTATCGGGAAGAGTTTTGTGAGTTCAGTGCCAACTTTGACCAGAAAATGTCTATTATGCAGGTAGGATTTAAGGAGAAGGAAGTAGTTCACGGGAGGATTGAACGTAACTTGTATAACAGTCCGATGTGCCACACCTTATCGAACGCCTGTGTTACATAGAGAAATGCTGCGGAGCAATATTGTTTGTTTTCAAAGGCTTCATTAATTTTGTCGACGACTCGGTGAACTTGCTCTGTTGTGGCATGCATCTGTCTGAAGCCAAATTGGTGGTTGGGTATTGTTTCATTAATATCAAGGATTAGAGAAAGTCTTTTTTGTAGTATTTTTTCAAATACTTCGGCCGGTATGGGTAGTAGAATTATTGGTCGATATGACTCGATCTCATTGAGTGATTTGCCTGGTTTAGGAATTGAGACAATCTGTGCCACCTTCCATTGGTTCGGAAAATACCCGTTGTGTAGTATTGCATTAACTAGTTGCGTGAGATATTTTATTCCATTATAAGGCAACTCTTTGAGAATTCTGCCAGTAATCAAATCGTACCCCGGCGCTTTCCGGAGATGTAGAGTTTAAACCACGTCATGGACTTCAGCAATTTTGATACGGCAGACTGGTGGCTCAAGTTGGTAGGGAATTTGTAGTAGTTGAGTCAGCTCTTCTTCCTCAGGTTCGTTCTCTGATGGGTGTTTAGGAAGTTTTGAATACATGCATTTCTGTTGTCATTGAGGAGCTCTTTTACTTTTTGCAGTGCTGCATTGAACAATCGTTTGCTTTCTGGAGTTCTTAGTCTTTGCCATTGTTTTCTAAGCCTTCGCTTTTCCAATATTTTTTGTTTAATTATCAAAGGACAATTGTAAGTTGCGTTTGTTTTGTTTGGTTCAGGTGTTGTGCTCCAACCGGCCTGTTGCACTGTATCATTGAATAATTTGACTGCTGTTTCGATGTCTTCTGCCGTTTTAAGGGGAACACTATTAGCGTTAGGTTGTCATCTACGAATCGCCTGAATTCTTCCTAATTTGTGAGTTTATTGCTTAAAATCGGTTGTTTGTTTGTGCTTAATACTTCTGTGGATAGTGTGATTAGAATTGGAGGATAAATCAAAACATGATTTAGCTGTAGCAAAGCCTTGGGGGATACCCTTTGTAATAGCGAAGTCCACTAGATCGGATGTTTTCTGTCTATCTGATGGCCAATACGTGGGTTCATCCGTAGATATATGTTTCAGGTGGTTTTTCTCTAAAATTCTAAGTAATTGACGTCTTTTGGGCGTAATAAGTCTGGAACCCCAGTCAGTGTGTTTTGCGTTATAGTCGCCACCTGCAATGAATCGTCGCCCTAAAGTGCTGAAGAAGTTTTTATAATTTTCCTGTTTTACTATATGTTTTGGAGGGAAGTAGACAGCCGAGACGATTAGATTGCCAATGGAATCTTCTATTACCACATTGGTTGCTTGTAGGAAATTTTTGTTATAGCTGTTTATTTGGTGGTGCTTAATCGAATTTTTTATTGTTATAGCTGTTCCACCACGCGCAGTGGCATCTGGATGATTGGTGGAATAAAGTGTATAATTGGGGATTTTAAAGTAACTTTTTTGGGTAAAATGTGTTTCTGAGATAAGCATAATATCGATGTTGTAGTTGTTTATAAATACTTTTAGTTCCTCTGCGTGTTGCCAGAGCCGATTTGCATTCCACAAGGCGATGCGTAACAAGTTGTCCATTATTTGAGTTTGGTAAGCACGCTTGTGAGAAGGTTTAACATGGTGTTTATTTGTTCAAATAAACCCTTCATCATATTTTTTAATTCCAGTAGGTCGTTAGAGTGCTGAAGAGGTTGATTATGGGTTGGTATTTGTGCAATATTGTTGTTATTATGAGATTGTTGGCTTTTCTGATTGCTTATTGTGGAATATAATAGTCCTGGTTGAGTTTGTTGGTAAGTTTTGATATGCGCAGGAGGAGTGTACATTTTTGGACGGAGTTGTGGAAATTGTTGTTGTTTCTGTAGTTCTATACAGATTGTGCAACCCTTATAGTTTGCGGGGTGGTTTTCTGCGCACAAGACGCATCGCACTTCCTCGGATTTTGTTTTTCGTAAACCTTGATTAGTAGCGTGGTCCCCTGTGCATTTAACGCATCTTGGTCTTAACCGGCAAAGATTTTTGGTGTGCCCATATCTTTGGCATCCAGCACATTCTACGATTTCTCGTTTCTGCTTGGGCGGTTCAAATTTAATTTTACATTGTTGAAGGTATTCCAATTTGTAAATGTCTTTTTTATTAGCCACAGTTTTCAATTCCACGAAGAACATTGGAAGTGGTGTTTTAGTTTTGTATTGCTTGATATTCCATATATTTGTTACTGTGTGACTTAATTTCTGTATTTCAGTTTTCATTTCATCAGTATTAATTGAGTAGTGCAAATTTTATAGCACTACCTTAAAGTTTCTTTCGTCCTTCGGTTTGTACGTGTGGAATTCTGTTTTTTTTTCATTCAGAGCTTTCACAATTTTCCTATATTAATCAGTTGTTTTAAGCTGCACTTTTACCTGGTCATTTGTTAAGGCTTTAATTTCATATTGTTCCTTAGCTATAGCCTCCAGTAATTGTACTAAAGGTGTGATGTCCTTGACTCCATTTACAAAAATTGGAGGAGGTTTCGATATTTTTTCCGTGCTAGTGTCCTGTTCTTGATCGTTTTTCTTTTCTTGATCGTTTTTATTTTCTTCTGCTAGAGCTGAATAGCGGTTAGATGGGTTGAGTCAGTAATCATTTTCTTTTGCTTGCTTGGATTTAGCTTCGATTTCGTTTAAAGTATTTCTACCTATTTTGTGTGTGACTGTAATCCATGGATTCGGTTCTGTTTGGAAGTGTGTCATGGTGGGTTGAATGAAATGATTTAATTGGTAGGGTTGAGGGTAAAATATTTGTTGTGGTTGTGACGAATAGTTACCTGGAATTGGTTGGCACTGTAAGTTGTACAACTGGCTTGGACCGGCCCATTGATGTCAATTGTAAGGGTTTCACCCCCCGGGGGGAGGTGGGAAGGCCATAAGGCCCGCACTTATAGTATTAATATAAATTTAGATGGATTGTTAAACTTTCATTCGCACATTTAAATAATATTTAAATGAATGAATTTACACCTGCGTTATCACGGGTCACTTGATATATATCACAGAGCACAAATGAATGTCTTTCCTCTTTGAAACTCAAATAGGAACTCGTTAGTATTAATGGCTTGACGATAAGTCAAGTCACTGATTTCAAACAGCCGTTTGAAAATCTCATACCTATAGTTTATTCAAATTCAAGATAGAGCAAAATCCGCAACCCAAGTTACAAATACCATCAGTCAGTTGATTACTAATATGATTTTTATTAAAATTTAGATCAGAGAGATATGGCTTTGTTGCTGTCTTGATGAGTGTTAAAATCAATGTGTCATTCTCAGATCACATTCAGCAGATTTCATTTACTTCAGCAACTGCATTGGTCTCTCATATATTGCAGCGGCCGCACATGTGCGGATTGCAGGTCAGTTGTGGTTGCGATCGGGTGAATTAGGACGTTTTGAAAATATGTCGAACACCGATACCGATAACGAAGTTGTTGCAAATGTAATAGGTCCTAGTCTCCCACGAAAGCGCAACAAAAAGAGTCACTTCAGTATACAAGAAAAAAATCTAATATTAAATGTATATAAAGCGGAAATGCGGATGTTGTTCGCGATATTGTTACTAAAGTTGCCAATGCAACTGGAATATGTTGTGCCTCTGTACATAAAGTAATTCGTGAATACAAAAACTCTCACACATTCTTAGCGCCAAAAACCAACCAGAATCGTAAAAAAGGTATCGATGCCATAGACGATTTTGACAGGAATGCAATCCGAAGAAAAGTGCATCAGTTTTTTTTTAATAACGAAATTCCGACTTTGGATAAAGTTTTAAAAGAAGTCAATGACGACAACGATCTTCCAAATTTCAAACGAACAACTAGCCCAGTCAAATGTTACAAAAAAAATGCATGAACTAACATTAAATGGGGTATTAATAATTTTTGGAGAGGTGTTTCAGACCATTACTGGGACTACAAATCCAGATTTGCAACCCTCAAATACCTGTGCTCGCTGAATGGCGGTCGAAAAACAGTGATTTTTTCGGACTTTTTTCAATTTTTTGACAAGATCTCGTAAACTATGCGTTTGTTGGAAACAATATTTTATAGCTTTCATAAAGTAAATTCAATTTCCTACAAAATAAGATTAAAAGCGTTTTTGTAAGTTATATGGTTACCGAGGTACGGCTTTTCAAATATTGACCTGTTTTTCAAATAGTGAACATTTTAAGTTTTCTTCATGTTTCGAGTTAGGATACCGGCAAAATGACACGTCCTACAGAAAAGTCAAGAGCATGAAAGTTGTAGGGAATTTAATAAGCTTTAATTTGAGCCAAGGCTCTTGTAGCTCAGATAGTCTCGTCAGAAATTACAAAAAACAAAAAGATGAAAAAAATGCTTTTTTGGTTGAAAGTTAAGTAACATCGTTTCCTTCAACAACACCTTAATTAATGTTTTTTCATCACATGTTGGCGGAAAATGTCATATAACTAAGTTGAGAAAGTTTACAGTGGTTTTTATAGTCATTGAAGAACTTTTTAAAAGGGCCAGCTCAGCTCAGACAACATCTACCTCCAGAAAGGCAGAAGATGGGAGCCAGAGGTCCAATATTCATCTACATCGTTCACCACCGAGACCTCTAATTACTCTCCTGGGGTAATTATGTTTCTTCACTCATTTAGCGGGTGCGACACGACCTCTGTCCCTTTCTGGCAGGGAAAAACCAAATTTGTCAACACCTTCCCCAAGAACCCAGCACTATTTAGGCAAGCAGAAGTCTTCCTCCGTCCAGATGTGAGTCACGATGAAATAGCTGCAGCTGGAGAGAAGTGCCTCGTCGCAGTATATGGAGGAGAGACTGACACACTCTCATTGTACACCATGTGTGTGCTTTGAAATATGATACATAACGAATTTTCATTATATTCTTTCGCAGGTACAAAAGTGGTTGGGGGTGGAGAAAAACCCCACGGATTGGGGGTGAAAGTTGGACAAGTTGGGGCTTACTCCAATCACAATGGAAGTTGAACCAGCACCTCAAACCCTTCTGCAACTGATCTCGTGCAAGTGCAAGATGGGCTGCGCTGGGGGATGCAGCTGCCGCAAAGCTGGGCTGAAATGCTCAGTTTTGTGTACTTTCTGCAGGGGGAAATCCTGCCACAATGTGCCCACACTCCAGGCTGACAGTTCTTCAAGTGAGGATGAAGACATCTCCCCGCCCTCGGCTTCACTGTCCCAGGTCCCCCAGATGCCATACCATCCCATACCCGGAACCTCACAAATGTTGGTTTAAATGTACCTGTTAGTTAAAATGTAAATAAATTTTTATGAAATATTCTGCTTAAATATTTTTTCTGGCAAAATCCCATCACCCACAGAATGTAATTTTGGTTATAATACTCAACTTTCAACTAAAAAAAGCTTTTTTTTCATTTTGTCGTTTTTTGTCATTTCTGACGAGACTATGTGGGATACAAGGATCACTTAGCTCAATCTAAAGCTTATTAAATTCCCTACAACTTTTATGCTCTTAACTTTTCTATAAGACGTGTGATTTTGCCGGTATCCCAACTCGAAACATGAAGAAAACTTAAAATTTTCACTTTTTGAAAAAAAAATCAATCTTTGAAAAGCCGTATCTCGTTAACTATACAACTCACAAAAACAATTTTGATCTCATTTTGTAGGAAATTTAATTTACTTTAAAAGATCTGTGAAATATTTTTTCCAACAAACGCATAGTTTAGGAGATTTTGTCAAAAAACCGAGAAGAGTCCGAAAAAGTCGCTGTTTTTTGACCGCCATTCAGCGAGCACAGGTTTCTGAGGGTTGCAAATCTGGATTTGTAGTCCCAGTAATGGTCCGAAACACCCCTACAAAAATTATTAATACCCCATTTAATGTAAGTTCCGATGTAACATTTGACTGGGCGTTTTATAAAGTTTTAAAATCGCTCAATATCGAATACCAACGACGCGGAAGAAATAGTATGTTAATGGACAAAGACGAAATAGTAATATGGAGGAGAGACTATTTAAAACAAATTAAATCCTACAGAAATGAAAATAGAAAAATTTATTATCTTGGATTAACTGCACAGCGACGCCTATAATTGGCCTAACGGCTGTTGGCTGAGTGCAAATTAAATTAAAAAAATTACCTGGATTAACGCTGGTCACACAAAATCGCATGTTTGGGTTGATAAGACAGTTCAGTCTTCAAGAGGAGCGTTCTTATCGGGTTTGTCAACGGGGTTAAAGAATCCTGCAGGTAAAAGTCATTTAACAAGTATTATGTTATTAACACTGACAATTTTGATTTAATGATTTGTAGGGAAGGGGAAAAGGCTAATAATTTGCCACATCGGCAGTGATGATGGCTTTGTTCCAGATGCCCTATGGGCTTTCGAGTCCAAAACAACGGAGATTACCACGAAGAAATGATAGGCGAATCCTTCGAAAACTGGTTTTCGAATGTTTTACCAAAATTGGCAGACAATGCCGTAATTGTTTTGGATAATGCGCCGTATCATTCCAGAAAACTGGAAAAACTCGCCACGTCGGCTACTAAGACGGCAGACATACAGAACTGGTTGTCTTCAAAAAATATTTCTTATGAGGAGGATTTGTTGAAAGTACAATTGCTGGATATAGTTAAAAGGCACAAACAGCAGTGGAACAAATATATTGTTGATGAGATGGCGAAAAATCACAATAAAATAGTCTTACGCCTCCCGCCATATCAGTGTGAGCTCAACCCAATCGAGCTTGTTTGGGCGGAAGTAAAAAATTATGTTGCTTCGAAGAATACAACTTTTAAATTCGCAGATTGCAAACATTTATTTACCAAAGCCTTACAAACTGTTACTCAAGAAACATGGCAGACGTGCATTCAGCATGTCAGGGACAAAATTGAGGTAAACATGTGGCAACTGGATGACATCATTGAAATAAATGTTGAACCACTCGTCATCAATTTAAATTCGTCCGATAGCAGTTCTGAATTTTCAGAATAATATTATGTATGTTTAAACATTAATTAGCTTCCCTTATGTTTATATGTTTTATTTTAATAAAATTTTCGTATAGTGTTTGACAAATCTTTTCGGCAGGTATTTTGTATTTACGGTGTCGGCGCTACGCCGCCGCCGGTTCGTCGTCTGAGCTGATACTGCCCTGTTCCATGCAGCGATCACGTGAACAGGGCGTGCAAATTTGACAAAAACTATAACCTCTATATTATACTACGTACACCTCATGATCTAAATTTTCATAAAATCAAATAAGTACCTAATCAACTGACTGTTGATATTTGTAACTTGGGTTGCATATTTTGCTCTATCTTGAATTTGAATGAACTATAGATATGCTCAATATTGGTGCGTTAATCGATCAATCCTGAAAATTTAATGTTATGGTACGATTTCTCATAAATATAATGGCTTAAAACTAACAGATTATGTCATAATAAAATTATAAAGAGGCTAATGGAAGCAAAAAGCGTATTCCCTGGTTATTTTGTAATGCTCATTGACCTCTGATTAGAAAAGAGAATCTGGAGCAGATTTATTTAAGTCATGTGTTTTCCGTATGAAGCTGAAGGAAGCTACATACATAGCCCTGGTAGTAGAACCAAAATCAGCCAGGCTAGCGCAGAACTAAAGCCCATTTGGATGCCATTACTGCGCAGAGAATTACAAAACTAGTCTACTGCGCATACAGCGGTAAGATATAAATAATTTTATAACTAAAATATTTAACCGTCCTGCTGGCCTAGTGGTAAGAGTGTCAGACTAGTAATCACAGCGATCAGTGGTCCCGGGTTCAAACCCCGGGGTAGGCACTAGTGTACGTTATAAAAAACGTACATATAATCAGTTCTTTTCAGGACTAACCAGAAGTTCATTCCACTGAGGAGGGGAGTAGATCAGAAACTCCCAAAACGTTGTGTGATAAACACTCGAAACAGTAGAAAAGGTCCGATAAAATATATCATAATAGACCACTATCAAAAAATGACATCATTCAGAGAAAAACATGCTTTATCAGTTGCGTCTGTCTGTCTCCCTGTCCGGTCGTCGGCCTTTTTTCCCGTCTATTGACGGTATAGACGATATTTTGCATGCGGATTATACGTCCACCTGGCTTAAAACCGAATATACTTTCGACCAAACATATACAGGGTGAGCACATTATAAAAATATAATGTTGTCTATTTTTGCTTTAACTGAAGCATAGATAAAAATAATTATGTGCACGTAGCTTAGGCTTTACTCTTGACGCAAATTGGACCCAATAGATACAGGGTAAATGTTGTAAAATATACAAAAATGGGCAACGATAAGCGCGTCACATGTAATCTAACCGCGAGGGCAAACATGAAGCGTTCCTTCGTCGCCGAACGGGACCAAGAGGCTGGTTGCTCCCGGTCTGCTGCTAAGCGTTGAAATCGCTCTCACAGACGCTGAAATCGCGAGTTCGAATTCCACTGTCTGCAGTTCTTTTGCGTTTGCGTTTGCAAATTGATATAATTTGCATTACCAAGTGTTCCCTTTTATTGTTTCAGTATTATTAGGGACGTTAAAATATTTTTACCCCTAGTTTTCTTTAGATTTTTTGAAATGTTTAGTGTCACAACTTTCATTTGCGAGGGAAGCTCTTGGTAAAGCCCTTTACAGTTTAGATATGTTAAAGTAAAGCCCGAAAAGCAGTAAGTCTTAGAATTTACGCGGTAAACTTAGGATTTACCAATTTCATGTGGCAAAACTACGAAAAAATTTAGGTATCATCAATATAATTTCGGACTTCTGCCACGCCATGAAGGTTAATCTTAGGATTTTCTAGTTCGCGTTGGTAAATCTCAGATTGGTGGGCATGTGTCTCATCATATTAATAACAGCTGATTTGTTAGTATACACGTGTTTTCTTGGTGAATTGTATGTTTCAGTACAATTTGACGATACAATGGCCAATGCAAAGCGTTTTTATGATAAAATGAATTGATCCGTCGCTGACAAAAATGCTGACAACAAACGCGAAATAAATATAGTGTGTAAAATAAACAAATCTACTCATTTTGTGGTTTTTTGGTTTTTTATCGAATCTTTAATAATACGTTTATTATTAACGTAAACTTGATTTTACCAATTCGAACTAATAAATCTTGGTGGCCGCTTGGGCGTGGTAAAACCCCAAAATTAAATAATTGACACCATTTTTCGTACATTTGCCACATCTAATTGGTAAATCCTAGGTTTAACGCGTTTATCTTAGGATTAGCTTTTACAGTAGCAGATCTAATTCAGTCAGAGGTTTTCTTAAGCTCGGAATCTTAATCGCCTCAGTTATTTTCTATTGTCTCGGTATACCTGTGTTCCAGTCTAAAAGATGTATTTACTAAGTACGTTAACTTAACATTACCTTTTATAGGAAGTTTCTTTGGAATTAATCTCTTTATAGGTTAAAACTGGTGCTGATTTAGGCGTTGCGTTTTCTTTCATTTATTTACAACTTCTCTACGGCTAATCGGTTCTATATCTATTTCTTTCTTATTCGTTCCAAAGGCTGCTTCTTTCACATCTTGAAGAATGAAGTAGAAATATATTTTATAAATATTTATCAAACGTTTCTGCATTTTGCTTACCATTTCTGGAAAATACTCTGGCTACTTTTCGTATTGGTTGATTTTGCAGTATTGATCGGCTCAGGTGTTTGGGGAATTTCGTGAGATAATATTCTGTGTAACTATCGTTTTTTTAATTTGTAATTGTCTATTGTTTCATTTTTAAGTGTTTGTATTTCTCTTCTCACTTTTTGGGTGCTGTTATTTAGGATGTTTTTATTTGTGATGTCATGCCTTTTTAGCTATTAGTTGACTAATCTCTTTTGGATAGTTATTTACCTGCAATGTAGACTAAATTTCAGGATTATTATTTCAAGATTCCTGATGTAGCTTTATTACTTTCAGTAGAAACGTAGTTGAATTACTAAATTAGAAACTATTCCATAGCCATACTAAATGAAAATAATTTTTAATCATACTTTAGTTAGGTATGCCAGGACGTTTCTATGCCAACACTTGCTATTCGTTTAAATTATCGCGTCACTTGTCATAGACTACGCGAGTAATTTTAAATTTATTGCCAATCGATATTTTCAATAAAATGAAATAACACTGGTCAACACAGTTTGGTTTTCTTATCTGATTTCAAATTTGCTCCATCACGTCAGAATTTTGAGAAATGTTCTTATAGTTTTTTTCAAAAAACGTTTAAATTTCGAAGTTACTTTTATATAATAAAGATAGTAAAAGAAATTTTGTTCTACGGAACATTGAGTGGAGATGTCTGAACATGTCCTTGCATGTTTCCTACGTCAGGGCACTTAAACCAAACCCATTTTTGCTCTGGAACCAAGCAAATTAAGAATTGGTCGATTTCTTGCTATGTGGGTATATAAAGAGCTACACCAGCTCTTTCGATGCAATGTAAACCAGTTTGTGTTAGCAGAACGTCTTTTTATTTCATAATGTCCCGTACGTGTATAAATAATTCAAACAGCCTTCTGTTATGTATGTGGATAATTCACTACCCACCAGCATAAGCGGAATATTACACCTTTAATAGAAAACTTATATTTTCACTATTTTGGCTTAACCAATAAACATCAAGACAAGCCATGGGCTCCCAGTATTTGCTGCGCACGTTGTGCTGTTACTCTGAGGGGCTGGTTAAACGGTAAGAACATTGCTACCTATGATTTGGCGTGAACAAACGGACCATTCGACTAATTACTACTTTTGCTGCACGAAAACATTCGGGTTTCCCAACAAAAACAAGAAAACTATTAGTTATGCTAGTCTGCCCTCTGCTACTCGTCCAGTACCTACCTCATTCGGAAGCCTTACCAGTACCAAGACCCATAGGTATTTCGAGTGAAGAATATGCTGTTACCGAATCAGAAAAACCAAGTGTCGAGTCAGTATTATTATCGACCAGCGATAATAAATATTTGCCATCTCGAGAAGATGGACCACACTTAATAAATCAGTTAGAATTAAATGATCTTATTCCAGATCTGAATTTGTCAAAAACTAAAGCAGAAATACTAGGATCTAGACTACAAGGATGGAAACTGTTAGCTCCAGGCACACATATTTCTGTGTATCGTAATCGTCAGAAAAAACTATCACAGTATTTTTCAACCGACGAGTATCTTTCATATTGCAATAATGTGGACGATTTCATGCTGGCATTAGGTCACCAACACCATCCAGAAGTGTGGCGTCTTTTTATCGATGCTTCGAAATTGAGTTTGAAAGCTGCCCTTCTTCACATAGGAAACGTTTATTCATCCATCCCTGTTGGCCACGCAATTCACATGAAAGAAACGTATGAAAATATGACTCGTATTCTCGACAGAATTATTTATAAAATGTACAAATGGCACATCAGCGCAGACCTCAAAGTTGTAACAATTCTACTCGGTTTACAAATAGGGTATACAAAGTACTGCTTTTTTCTTTGTGAGTGGGACAGTCGATCAAGAAATTCCCACTACAATGTTAATGAAACTGAAAAGACGGTACTAGAGAAGGAACTAAACTACGCGGTAACGCGAAGGTATATTCCGAAATTTGATCTCATAACCGCCGTTGAAGAAACAGCAGCACACCTAAGACCAGAAGAGGCAAAAGAGTATCGATGGAGAGCAAGGGAAGCTTTTGAGCCATCAAGGAGAGTTAAACCTAATCTCACCAGAGCTGAGATTAGAGCGATCAAAGTTCTCAAAAACGAAGCTACCATCAAGATACTACCTGCAGACAAAGGCAATGCAACAGTGATCATGGATTCAAACACCTACTCAGAGAAATCCGGGGGAATACAAGAAACTTCCCACAGACCCAACACCGAAGGTCGAACGGAAAATATACCAGACGTTGTTTAAACACAAAGAGGAGTTTTCAGACTTCCAGAGAATGAAACTTACTCCGCATTACAGCAAACCGCCTCACCTATACGGTCTACCCAAGATACACAAAGAGGGAATACCCCTAAGACCGATAGTTAGTTCCACAAATTCACCATGCCATCCTCTATCAAAGTTCCTGTTAATAATAGATAATATCCCCACTAGCGGCCAAAACAACATCCGCCGTGAAAAATACTGAACACTTTGTAGACAAAATCCAACAAACTCACATAGCTCCGAATGACATGATGGTGAGCTTTGACATAGTAAGCCTCTTCACAAATGTGCCGACAGATGACGTACTAGCAATCATCAGAGACAGACTGGAATTGGATGACACACTTGTCGAATGCACAGATTTATTTATTTATTTATTTATTTATTTAATTCGCACTCAGCCAACAGCCGTTAGGCCAATTATAGGCGTCGCTGTGCAGTTATGAGGACTTCCAACCCCACTAACGACTGTCACGATGTTGTTATAACCGCCGGGACCAACTTTTTTCCGTGATAGCCGTACCATGAGGCGCCGAGAGATGCAGCCGTGGAACTCCCATCCAAGTTCTGACCAGAGACAGCGTTGCTTAACGCTGCTGATCGAACGTGGACGCTTGTTCAAGCTACACCACTCGGGACCAATCTACAGGTAGATACAATAATGGAGCTGTTAACGATCTGCATTAACACCACATACTTCCAAGCAGACTAGCAGTTCCACCAACAAGAGTTGGGAGTGGCCATGGGATCTCCACTCTCTCCAGTAGTCAGTAACATCTATATGGACGACTTTGAAGAACGAGCTATATCTCAATATGAGAACAAGCCTAGTCTATGGCTGCGATACGCAGATGATACGTTCGTAATATGGTCCCATGGAAGAGAGACACTGGACGGCTTCCTGGAACATCTCAATAATCAAGCCCGATCAATTAAGTTCACGATGGAAATAGAATCGGAAGGTAAACTCCCACACCTAGACGTACTTGTTCAGAAAAGTGGTGACACGGTAGAAACAAAGGTATATCGAAAACCAACTCATACGGGGAGATACCTACACTACGATTCTAACCACCACAATAGCGTGAAACGTGGCGTCGCGAGATTCCTATATAGCCGACCAAGACCATATGCTCGGAGGAAGAAGACCTTAAACGGGAAATTGAGATAGTTACAGAAATGCTTCAAGCTATTGGCTACCGAAAAAGAACTCTAAGCCAAACGCCAAAAGAGATGGAAAGAAATACAACACCGGCAGGGGATGAGAAAACGGAGCCAACAACCACGGCCGTAATACCGTACATCCGAGGAGTTTCCGACAAACTGAGAAGAATCGGAAAAAGACTGCCTTCGAGTCCACAACAACTCTAAGAGCCATGATGATGCATATCAAGCCTCAGAACGAAGATCAGATATCAAAGAACTGTATCTACAGCGTACCGTGCGAGTGTGGAAGACAATACATAGGGGAAACACAACGACCTCTACGAGTGAGATTATCGGAACACCGCAAAAATATTAGACAGGGCGAAACCATCAAATCCAAGATCGCAGAACATGTCTGGAACGAAGATTACCGCATTCAATGGGATAACACATCAATTGTAGCTAAAGAGGAAAACAGGTTCCGTAGGAAGCTGAAAGAGACTACATACATAGCGCTGGCAGTAAAACCAATTAGCCAGGCTAGCGCAGAACTAAAGCCCATTTGGATGCCACTACTGCGCATAGAATTACAAAAATAGTCTACTGTGCATACAGCGGTAAGATATATATTGAAATTGTATTTAATCCTTAAATCAGCTCTGGTAGTCATGCCCAACAATTAAATATTAAAGTCATAAAAAAACACAAAGTTGAAATGATTTGCATATCTGAATAAAATCACATAATTTGTCAATTGAAAGTTGCACTGTAAAATGTAGCTAGTAACATTCGAATTTACTTGAATAGGCTTGAACGGAATGAAACTCTAATTTCATAGGTTGTAGGTAGCAATGTAAATTTGTAAAATATAAAAAGGTTGAAGTATTATACCAGCAAAAGCCAATTTAATAGAGCTGGCACAGTAAAATTTAAAACATGCAAAGTCACAAAAGTGCTTAGCAATCTAAAGTAAATTACAATAGGTCTTATAATGAGCAGTTTAAAATAATAAGTGGTAAGAGGAGGATTAACGATTGTAACGTGCAAAAGAGCACAAAGCCAGCCAAATTTATATACAGAAGGAAAACCGAGGAATTTGAAGGATAGCAGGCAAAAGTACAGAAATTAAGATCCAAGCAGGCCAGTGATAAAATTTTGGTGAACACATAAATAATCAGTGCAGTGACCAAGTTAAACTTAAAAGTGCTTTTTAAATAAACATTGTGGCGCATTCCTAGATGGACAATTTTATGAAAATCAAAGAACAATTATTTTAGGCTAAGGTTATTGTACATAATTATCACATTTGTTAGTTTTAGAATTTTAAATTAATGTAATTGAGTTACTTACTTTCTGTTAAAATCAATGTTTGATGGTAGTTGTATAGCAACCAGACTCTCGCTTGTTTTTAACAATAAAATGATGCTGACACGTTGAAAATTGCCCGAGTTTTAATTAATCTTTTTGGGTGTTGAACATAAATCCAGGTAAAAATAAAGTACACCATCGTGTTTACAAGGCTGCAGAGCATCGACACCAATAAAGGCAAGAGTTTCCAAGTCATTTCTTTCGGCTGCTCTTCGACGTTGGCATCGGGGACCTTCCGGACACCACAAGGAGCACCGTAAGAGGTCTTGAGAAGCAAGCAGGGATTACCAGTGGGCAGTTCGAGCAGCCAGCAACCTTCAGATCATCGCCGGGGAGCTGCAGGAAGCGGTAAAATTACCAGAGGGGACCTGGCCGTGACTTCGCCTGCAAGAGAGGTTAGGTCAGTGAAATTTTTTTATATACGCCCGATCTGGCTGAAATTTTGGCCAAACCTGAAGGCAGTCTTGGAGAGCCGGTTTCCGGATTATTTGTGTGCCCAAATATAATAGCAAGTCCAGGAGAATTAGTTAAAATTGGCAAATGGGCCCCATAAACAATCGAACGCAGACCCACGCCGTTTAAAACAACCAAGGCTTAGCGTCCCTAGAAAACAAAAGTGGTTTAGACGCCGTTTGATGGCGGTAAATTAAAATTGACTTACCGATAAAATCTGCTCATTTTAGTTGATTTAATTTCACAAAAACGCACGACTTCTGTATGTTTACAATTCTTACGCCCGTATTCATAGTCGTTCGCCAGCGGATCGCCGGCGACTCGCCAGAGTTTCGTTATGAATAGTATGTTGGCGGCACTGTACGTCTATGTCAAATTCGAGATTAGCAGGTTAGATTTTGTTTCAGTTTCTGTCAAAATTGACGGAAAACCTAACCTGATAACCTCGAATTTGACGTAGACGTACAGTGTCGCCAACATACTATTCATAACGAAACTCCGGCGAGTCGCCGGCGATGCGCTGGCGAACGACTATGAATACGGGTGTGAGTGTGTCACCATTTGACGTTGTGAGCGCAGGCGCTCTGTAAAGTAATTTTCACGATAATACAGCGGCGTCTCGCACTAATTTTAACTAAGGAACCCAACGCCCGTTTGAGATTTTTAAGTTTCATGCTGTGATTCTATGAGCTAGCCAACTTATTAATTCAGATAAGTAATTCAGATAGGGGCAAAACACCATTTTTAACGACATTGCCAGTAAATAAAGAACCCGGAGTTGTTTTTCACCAAACATTCAATGTCCGTTTAAAGTCAAATAAAAAGTATTGTGTGGTGATTTATGTTTAAAGCTAATTCATTACAATATAAAATAATATATCACATAAGTCATTGCAATATATAAGTTTAGAACTAAAATATATAACCGAGCTGGTGGCCTAGTGGTAAGAGTGATAGACTTGTAATCACAGCGATCAGCGGTCCCGGGTTCAAACCCCGGGGGAGGCAAGAGCTTACGAATAAAAGCGTACAATATCAGTCCTTCTCAGAACTAACCAGGAACACCTGAAGACGGGAGTAGATCAAAACTCCCGAAACGTTGTGTGATATACACCCTAGACAGTGGAAAAAGTCCGATAAAACACATCATAATAGACCACTGCTAAAAAAATGACATTCAGAGAACAAATTGTTAAAGACTGGCCAGTCAGGGTTCAGTATATTCCTGGACAAGAGAATATACTTCATAAGCCACTAGTGGAACCTGATAAAATATTTCTACCGCCATTACACATAAAATTAGGTTTGATGAGAAATTTCGTTAAAGCAATGAATAAAAATGGCCGTGTATTCCAATTCCTTAAACAAAAAATTCTCAATATCTCAGATGCAAAACTTAAAGAGGGAATTTTTGCAGGACCCCAAATTAAACTTCTACAAGATATAATATTTGAAGAAACCTTAAGTGACTTGGGGCGTGTTGTTTGGAATGCTTTTAAAAGTTTTTTTTTAAATAATTTTATTAGCAATCAGAATATAATGTACACATTCTATGAGCTAATAGTATGTATGTAAGATTGACGTTAGGATAGACACCCAGAGGTATCGTCCTTTATTTATTCCGGTAGATCTTTTGGCCACTTTCTCTTCAGTCTTCGTACTTCAGGTTCTGCAGTTAAGGCGTTGACTGTTGTGTTGTCGTGAAGTTCTATGGTGTGCTGATGTTTTGTAGTTTTCTTTTTAATAATCTCTCTGACATATGGAATTTTCAAGTCAGTGTGCAATGTCTGGTTTGATACATACCATGGGGCGTCGGACATGTATCTCAGGGTTTTAGACTGAAAACATTGTATTATGTCTATTGTTGACCTGCTTGCACACCCCCAGAGTTCGCAGCCCTACGTCCATATGGGGCGGATTATGGTTTTGTATAATAGTATCTTATTTTCTATTGTCAGAGTAGACCTTCTGCCGATTAGCCAATACATATTTTTAATTTTTAAGTCCATTTGTTGTCGTTACGTTACGTGCAACTTCCATGTTAATCGTCTGTCTAGGTTTAATCCCAGATACTTCGTTTCGTTTGATTCGTTATTGTTTAGGCTAACTGGTGGGCATGTTTACCTTATCATCGTGAAGGTGACCTGTACCGATTTGTCCTCGTTGACCTTAATTCTCCATTTTTTCAACCATATTTCGATTAGATTTAAATGGATTTGTAGTCTTGATGATGCTATCGCTGGGTCATGACTGCTGGCAAGGATCGCTGTGTCGTCGGCGAATGTTCCCGTGCTCGTTTGCTCTGTGGTTGGCAAATCAGAGGTAAATACTAAGTACATTAAGGGACCGAGGACACTGCCTTGGGGAACTCCTGCTTTTATTGGTTTCATTTTCGAGGTTTCATTGTCGAACTTTGTTTGGAAGTAGCGGTCAGAAAGATATGATTGGAATATTTGGTAGTACTGGTGGAGGAATAGCTTCTTTAACTTGACCAATAGTCCTCGATGCCACACTCGGTCGAAAGCCTGGCTCACGTCTAAAAACACTGAGGTACAATAGAGTTTTGATTCGAGTGCTGTGCGGATTGCGTTTTTTAGTCGATGACACTGCTGTATTGTGGAGTGTTGATGACGAAAGCCAAACTGATGATTGGGCATCCATTCGTCTTGCAGAGAGTTTTCGTTGATTCTTTTTAGGAGTAATTTTTCCAGCAGATTTGCAATTATGGGGAGCAGACTGATGGGACGGTAGAATTTTATTTCGTTAGGAGGCTTGCCAGGCTTAAGAATGAGGATAATTTGGGCAAATTTGAGTTGCAGCGGCCAATATGTCAGACGGAGTATACTGTTAAAGAGAATTTGAATAAATTTAAGTCCTTTTTCTGGCAGTTGTTTTAGCACAACGCCAGTTATGAGATCATATCCTGGTGATTTCCTATTGTTTAGTAATTTCACTTCGTTTGTTGTTTCTTTGTCGGTAAAGTTTCTTATAGGTGGAGACATCTGTAGTGGAGTCTGTAGGTTCTGTTCAATTTCTTGATCGATTTCCTCCGAGTTTGGCGTAAATACTCTTGCTAGATGTTCTGCGAATGCCTCCGCTTTTTCCTTCTCCGATCTTGCCCAGTTGCCTACTTGGTCTTTCAAAGGCAGTAGGTGAGCTTTTGGTTGCTTAAGACCTGTGGTAGCCTTCCAAATTGAATGATCATCTGCAGAGTGGCCGGTGACGTAAGTTTGGAAAGTTTCGTTTCGGATTTCTTTTAGTCTGCTTCTTAATTTGTTGTTTAGTTGCTCTTGCACGTCTTTTCTCTCTCACTAGTTCCATAACTTCATTGGGGATGTTTGGTGAGTTAATTTTGATTTTAATAGGTTGTGGTGTAGCATGCCACCCCCCTTCTTGTATTGTTGTTATTAAGTGATGTTCATTAATGTGCTCTTTAAACGTTTCCCAGTTTGTTCTTTTGTTGCTAAGGGTGGGTTTAGGTTCATTATATATTATTGTCGCACTTATAGTAGCTATCACTGGGGTGTGATCAGATGAGAGATCGTAGTTGGAGACGGCTTCCATATAATTCAATGCAAGGCCCTTGACAATAAAGAAGTCTAATAGGTCAGGAATTTTCCTAGGGTCTGTTGGCCAGTATGTGGCTGTTGGCTGCCTGTGGAAAGAAAGTTATATCTATTAGTTGTTATAAGGTTGTATAGTTCTCTGCCTTTCGTTGTAGTTAAACGCGAGCCCCAGTGAGTGTGCTTAGCTTTAAAGTCTCCGCCCGTTATAAATCTGTGTCCCAAGGTGTCGAAGAAAGGTTGTAGCATTTGCTTCGTAATGTTATGTCTAGGTGGACAGTAGATGGCTGAAATGTTTAATGGCGCTGGAAGTTTTTGAACTTGGATTGTTGCAGCTTGCAGGTAGTCCGTTTTGTATGGCTGCAGTTCGTAATGCGATAGTGATTTTCGAATTATTATTGCTGCGCCTCCGTGGGCCATCCCGTCTGGGTGTTCTGTATGATAAATAGAATACTGAGGTATGTTTATGTATGTTCTTTCTGTATAATCCGTCTCTGATATTAGCATGTTGTCCATGTTATTCATGTGCAAAAATGTTTCGACTTCTAGCTTTCTCTGTTGCAAGCCATTGGCGTTCCATAGCGCAATTCATAGGAATTGGGCCATTATTGAATTACTTTGTTGATGACGGTAGTCAGCATGTTTAAGATCATGCTGTTTTGCTGTATGAGTTGATTAAACATGCTTTTAAACTCGTTGAGAAATTGACTAAGACTTAACTCTTGATTGGCAGGGGAGGACTGTGAATTGGCTGGATTTGTGTAAACCGACTGGCTGGGAGGAAAATGGAGATTTTGTTGTGTTCCTAGGGGAGGAAAATTTCGTTCTGTTAGGCTGGGGGTTTTATAGTTTGTGGTTGTTTGTTAGGTTGATATTTTCTCTGCAGTTCTTGATAGATTGTACATCCTTTATAGTTCGCTGGATGTGGTCCTCCGCATAGTAAGCATGTAGCTTGAGTTTCTCTTGTTTTTTTGTAGGTTTTAGTGTCATGTCGACCGCCGCATTTGAAGCATGCAAATGCTCTGTTGCAGTAAGCTTTTGTATGGTTGTAATTTTGACATCTGGTGCACTGCACAATGTCTTTGTTTGTCCTTGGGGGTTCAAATAGCACGTTCTTATTCTGTAGTTGACGGATATCATAGACTTCTTTGTTGTTAGTGGACGGTTCTAGGTATATGAAGAATATGGGTAACGGGACATTGGTTTGTTTCTGCTTTATGTTCATTATATTTCGTACGCGGTGTCCTAATTTTTGAAGAGCATTTTTAATTTGTATTATTGGTGTAGTGTGGTGCAGATGTTTCAGTACTACTCTATACGCTCGGTCTTCCTTCATTTGGTAAGTATGATGAATAATCTTGTTCTCCTGCATGTGCTTAATTAGTTTTCGATATGTTTCTGAATTTTTTGTATTTAGTTTGACTACATTGTTTAACAGACCTTTAGTTGAATATTGTTCTTCTTCGGCAACTGCCAACAGACTTTCTGTCATCTTTTCGTAATCTGTTACTCCATGAATAAAAATGGGCGGGGGTTTAGGTGTTGAGGTTGTCGTTTGATTATCGTTGGTCTCGCTGATTTGGTTTTCATTTAGTGGTAGTGCTGAGAATTTATTTGGGTGGGCGTTAGTGATTGGTTTTCGTTATTTATTGATTGGGTTCTGGGTTTTATTAATCTCTTCCGTTTATTTCCGGTGACCTACTGCCAACTATTATTGGGATTATTTTCGATTTCTATGTATTCGTCTTCAGAGTATTGAGGGGGGCTATTTATATTTTGTTTCGTTTGGTTGTCTGACATATTCTGCTGGTGGGAAATAGATATTTGTGAGTGGCTTGGTTGTGAATTTGATTGATACTGAGAGGGTAGATATTGTGGGAATATTTGTTGATTTTGTTGCTGATATTGGCTAAATAAAGGCTCTTGGATTGATTGAAATGGGTTTTGTTGTGCAAAAACTGGTGGTTGCTGATTATAAGTAAAATATGGGACATTGCAGCCACCGCCGCCGGCTGGCAGCATTATTGCTTGCTTGTTGCCGCTTCTGCAGCACTCAGTGGTGGTATCTTCCTTATAAGTAAAATAATATTTATCAGTTACAGTTAAGTAGTTTAATTTTAACGCTTCTTGCGTCTGCAATCACTTAGTTCACGGTTCACTACACGATATCAGCTCGCTGCATACGTCCGCACTGCTTGAACGCTTGAACCGGAATTCGATAAGAATGAAACACTTTCCACCTCGGTATGTAATATACTGCTTTTAAAAGTGTGACTCAAAATTTTTCAGGAAACACAAAATCTGACAATTATATAACACTTGTTAATGAACTTAATTAACTTAACTTACCTTAATTACCATAAATTGGGCTGTAACATGAGCCTTAAAATACATTTTTTGCACTCGCATCTAGATTTCTTTTCCCCAAACCTCGGCGACGTCATTGATGAACACGGTGAAAGGTTTCATCAAGACATTTCTGTTATTGAAAAACGTTATCAAGGCAAGTGGAACAGTGAAATGTTTGCTGGACATTGATATCAGAAAAGAATCGTAAAACGAAATACATTTTAAACAGGACGATAGCATACCGCTCCATGCAATGTATGTACATCCGTACCTAATTAATATTATTTCATTTACGTTTCAATAATTTTATTTTCCAAAACCTGACGTGCCAGAATACATTTGTTTTTATTGCTATTATTCCAACTATAAAAGAAACGAAAATTGTACATAGTTTCTAAAGAAAAATAAAAAAATTAACATTTGTTGTCTAGTGTAATATAATTATTTTCAGTAATAATAGGACGATAGATCAAAATATTGCCGACAATAATTTTTGCGATTCAGATACGAGTGTTTCTGCGACGACGAAAATAACGACGAGTGCTTGCACGGGTCGTTATTTTCTAAAGCAACAGAAACGAGACAATCTGAAGAGCAAAAATTGTCTGCAATATTTCGACCTAGAGTCCTATTCGTCTTGACAATTTAACTCTTCATTTAAAAATAGTTACAGAAAAAATTTGTACCTGAAATAAAGCTCCTCGAAATATTGTCACTACAATAATTGTTACAGAAAAAATTGTTGCTGAAATAAAGCTTCTCGAATTATTGTCGCTGAAATAAAGCTCCTCGAATTATTGTCACTAAAATAATCGTTTGATTGGTAGTTTACTATTAAATTGAAGAATGCCATTGGTTGACAATGACTCCAGTTAAATTGTCACTTTAATAATGTGCTCAGTCATCGATATAATAGTATGTATATTTCAGCTAAAAGTGTTCTTGCCGCTTTTGCATGATTGCTGGTTGAGGCGCAAGTGGAAAGAATGCACTTTCAGATTTGAACATATAATATACTATTATCTATTAAAATAAGAGTGGGTGGCCTGCTAGTAGTGCGTTTGAGTTTCTAGTCGATAGGTATTGAGTTCGAAACTCACTCCCGAACAACTGGTTACATTGTTCGCTCTCGTCGTGGTCATCATCTCTGTGAAAGGGTATTTCCTGTTAATTCAACGCTGTAGACCAGCCACCTCACCTGACTTATAAAACCACACCTTCTGTGGTTATTAACCGGCTCTCAACCTAATCGATTTACCAACGTTGACAGCATCAAGTGCAATCTATTGTTTTCAATATTATTTTTATATATTTAAAATTTAAGAATAATGAACACTTAAATTGCTTTGATCCTAAAATCTAAATTACCATTCTATTATTATTTACAATGATAGAGTACATGGTACATGTCTATGGTGCAGCCCTTCGACGACTCAGCTGTATCTTCAGCCGTTCTTACGCTATTAAGCATTTGGAACTCATTTTCTTAAGATGCTCATAATCAAACTTGTATCTTTAATATCTATAACAACAAGACTTAAATTGACACTTGAAAATTGAACGCATACATAAACTTTAAAATTTAACATTATTCTGACAAACTAGTAGCAGTAGACAACTGTCTACTAAACAATTTCACAAAAAAAAATAGAAACTATAACTAACATATTAATCAAAAATTAATATTCTATAGAATATATTAAAAAACAAATTAACACTCGTATCAATAAAATTAAAAACACAAATAAATTTAACCAATCAATAGAATTACAATCAAATTGTTGAGGCGCTGAGTTTAATATTTCTAATACCTTATCACAGAAAATATGTTTTTATTCACTATATTCCTAAAAATGTCAGAAAAAATTCAAAATAAACTTACAAAATTTAATCTTAATCCAATTTACAACAACCATAATACTATAGGTTAAATGTGTTTTACTAAATTTAAAAGATAAAAGTGATTTAAATATGTAATCCAAGTTAGCATATCAAATTAACTGCAATTCCATATATATTGAGATGGTATTTAGCCCTTAAAAAACAACTCTGATAGCATGAGAATAAGTTGAATACCAAGTCATAGAAGCACAGAGTCGTTATGATTCACAAATCTGTATAATTGTACCTAATGTGTCAGTTTAAAATGAAATGGACAAATTGAGCCATTATTTGTCATTAGAATAAAGTAAATAAGGCCAGAATAAAATGAAACTTGACTGTCATAGGGTTGCAGGTCTTAAAGCTTTTTAATAAGACTATGGCATTATTTAAAATATGCAATTGAAATATTCTTACAGAAGTCAGATTTAAATGCGTGTATAGCAATATTTAAAGTAATAATAAATAGTAAATAATTTCTTTGAGCGAGTTAAAAAAGAGGTAATCAAACAGAAAGCTTATCAAAGAAAGTGCAATGAGCACAAAAATCAGGTATAAAAGAGAATTACAAGATAAAAATGGGTAAATAAAATTGGAAAATTTGGCTGGATTATGAACAGTGTTTTGATCAGCAAGTACGAGTGAAAATGGACATTACATTGATCTTCAAGTAGCTAATGAGGATATGGACACAAAAGGAAGCAGTGATCAGTGTGTACTCAGTGTACAAAAAAGGCCTGTTAAAGTGTGAAACGCGTTTAAAAATCGATAGACAATAATTATAAAAATACAAAGGCAATTTTTATAAATTGATTTAATTATAAACATGTATTAGATTTAAGATTAATAATTGTTAAAAACATAATTTGACTAAAGACAATATCCTGTTTGTAAATTTCAAATTAGGGGAGAACAAATGAATAAAGTTTGATGCTTAACATTCAATTTATGGCTTGTGTTTAATTATAAATTTTACATACTAAATATTAATTTACAAGCATATAAATTTACCAAAGTGCTCCTGACAAGTTAGTGTTCATGCACAAGTGAAGAAGGCAAAATCCGTTGCCTAAAATATTTTGTCCTGCGGTCGCCTTCCGATCCTGAGGACGCAGCCTTCGGAGACCAGTTCGTGCTACGCCAGGGGTTCCAGAGCCTGTATAGGAGTTCCTGCCGTTTCAGCCGAGGGCCACGGGCATCACAGCAGCATCACACGTCCATCCTATTACTGCGAGAGAAGGTCTGGGCATTTTCTTCAATCGGCAGCCTATCGGCTCGCACCTAAGACAAGGCATAAAAGGTTAGTGTGAATCCATTTGATTTATTACAACTGAGAAACGCACCGAGGGACCTAATAGCTTTGCTGCGGAGTAGTTTCCAAGTAGAATCCATGAGATCCGCAAATAATTCATTCTAATACAAACTCCAGTAGAAGTGGGGTTAGGAAATTCTCAATTTTATGCAGTGGACAATTTTACCTGAAATTAAAAACAAAAGCTAGAGGGACGCTTAAATAAAGCGCCAGATTCAAATCTTACCTGTTAGTTCGCTCATTTGAATTGCTTTTAATCACAGTAAAACACCAGGCGACCCGCATTTGAAACTAATTTTGTGAAAATAAATTTTATGTCATGTTAGGCAAAAGCGAACTGCGTCTCATATAAACTACGCGCTCAGTGGCGTACATTTTCTTATTGCAAACGGACAAAAAGAACCTCCGACCTGTGGGAGATTAGAGTTTCATGCGAAATCTTTGAGCTAGCACAATTTACATCAGATTAGTGTATTATAAATAAAAGGACAAACTACTGTTTTTAAACTTGAAGTAAACAACGAACCTATAAGATATGGTCACTCAGTTAAATTTGATTAAAGTGAAAATAGGCAAATATTTAGTTTGTAGTGATCCTTGATTTATTTCATAATATAATATAATTATTATAATAACACACTCAGATCATTGCAATATAGGTCAAACAAGACAACTATTAAACAATAGAATTAATCACCAGAAATACTCTATTAAAATTAATAACATATCGCCTTTTAACAAAAATATACCGAAAATACCAATGAAAATCATCAGACATTTAACTTCAACACCCTTACAATCTTGCATAAAGAGACCAATTTAAAAAAATAATCGGATTATAACTGATTGAAATAGAAAATAGCTCTACTGCTATTAATGCTAAAACTGATATTGATAACTTAAGCTGAATTTATCTGAATTTGTTTAAATAATCTACTTCTTGAATGTTGTATGTTTTCACAATTTACGTTTCTGTAACAAATGATTTTCTATTTATTTCTTTTGACAAAAATCTCATTTTAATTTAATGCTGCCCTGCATAGTCGAAGTTAAATTCCAAGCTTCAAGTTTCCTTCATTCTGGGCATAACCGATGGGCAAGCATATGGAAGTATCCATAAATTTATCTACAGTTTATTTCCATTTTCGTATTGGATCATGCATTTGTCAGCCCTATACTTTTATTATAAAAATGGGAATTTCCTAGTTAACTAATAACGTCTCCGGAAAATTCCTCGAATGCAATTGCTCGAAATCAATTGCTCGAAAATCAAATTGCTCGAATGTAACTTTTCTCGAAATACAATGTTTTGCTGGAATTTATGTGGTCAATACTAAAATCTTCAAAATCTTTTGTAGTAAGTGGTCAAAGACAGTATTATGTTCTTGTAACAGGAAAGTGATTATCATCGGAATGTCATACAAACCTATACCTATTTTTTATTATAATTTGTAATTTGTGTTTTTTTATATTCGATATTAACTGTTTCGAGTTAAGGCTATTTCACAACTTTATTTTTTTCGAACAACAGATAATCGAGAAATTGCTGTTCGAGAAACTTGCAATTCGAGCAAAGTCACATTCGAGCAATTGACTTTGGAGCAACTAATTTCGAGCAATTCGTTTTCGAGCAATTGCATTCGAGCAATTTACCTAAAACCAAATAATAACATAGTTTTGTTTTAAATATGTAATATGAATAAAAAAACACATTTTTTAATAAAAAACGTCGTAATGTATCTTTCCTAAGCGGAAAATGTTACTAAATGCCTACTAGTTACATTGTATGCTAAGCTATTGTTTAAAAGTGCTAACTTTAACCTTGTATGCACGCGCATCCTGTCACGTGCATCATCGAACGATAAGCTTATCTTAGTTGATTAGAAATGCTATATAAGCTAGTGCATGATATTTTATCTTTAGCTCTTAGAATACTAGTGTTCAAGCTCTCAGCTTTTTAGAATACATGTTAGATGTAAGAAATTGTCTGACTGTGTCTTTGAGCTCCAACGTGTCGCATTGCCGTTGTAAAATAAAAGTGTTTTTTAAAGAGTCGTTTCGACGGCCTTTTTATTTAACTTACTTAATATTTCGTAAGTATGCAAATTCCAGAAAGTTTAAATGTGTTTCCTAACCTGTTTTCTCTTTTCAGATATGTAAAATTTAATTAAAATTGCTAATTGTAACTGATAGAGCCATCAAAAATGCCAAAGAGAATAATTTAATTATTAAAATATGTTACGAGAAAATGGCTTCTATTTAGTTAATTATTAACAAAAGTCACAATTAAACTAAAAAAAATTAATGTATTCCTTTTGGCGAATATCTCATAAAACCTTTCTTTGAACATAAATTATCTTTTCAATTACTTTCGCTAAACATTGCTATCGTATATTTGTATTTAGTAGTATTTATATAACCATGTGTTATTAGAATATCGTGTTAAACAAAAACATTGAAATTAATAAATAATTATTATAATGTGTACTTCCTGTAGACTTATTTTTGCATTTTACACAATAATATTTATTAACATGCTACAAACATACGCGCCTGCACCAAATATCTTTGATCGTGCTCAAAACTAGCTGTTATCCAATTAGTCATAGGAAATCATGAATTATACGTATATTGCTCCAGGAATTCCCGAAAGCCATTTGCTTAACATCTAATTTAATAAGGCTTTATCTTTTTTTTTTGCTTTCTGGAGATTTAATACTCAATCGAGGTTAGTAATTTAGTATTTCAATTTCAATTACCAAACACACATTTAATTACTACGAGTAACTTCCATTACCACAACTAATTCAAATATGTGTAAAGCAATTTAAATAAGTAATTTAATTGCTCAAAAGTAATTGATTGTAGTAATAAAAAAAATGGCAATTGCCGTATTTTTAAAAGTAATTCAATTGCATAGCAAATCAACAAAAATGAATTTAATTACAAAGAAATTATTAATTAGTGTCTAGCTCTGTACCTATAAAGATGCGTTGTGAGCTGATAAGGATAAGATTAATATTATCACCATATTTAAAATTTAAATGGTTATAACCATGATATGAAGACGACTTCCTATACAAAATATTGTCCACATTGTTTCTGTTACTCGTTTCATAGTTGCATAAAATAACTAATAGCTTGTGTGTTTAAAATATTCTTTCATGCCAAAAATATAGAGGAATTTCTGTTGCTAGGAAAACTTGTTCTTTTGTGAATATACGAACTTAAATTTTGTTGCATTTTAAACGTTCTGTCTGTTAATGCAGACAGAAGTTGCGAACGCTAAAAACGATTCAAATTTCAATAAGCACAAATTTGCTTGTTTTAAAAAAGCATAATGTCAAATAAATCAAACAGGGCTTTTATCAAAACGGCCGCGCACATTTACCGCTGCACAACTGCATCCACGAGATAAAAGCTTGACAAGTACAAAACCTCGCTAGATTGTGAGATGAAAAGAATTCTACTTTTTGGCTTGGACTCAGGCATTAGGTGATTTTACTACAAAAAATATTTTTCGACTTAACTGTAAAATAGGCCGCGAGAAAAATGTAAATATTGAACTATTGAATTGTAGATTAGTCAACATTAATACCATTTAGTTTATAAATATGTATAATATAAAAACGCAGTTTCTCTTTATTCAAATTACATTGCAACTAGTCTTAAGACTAACCAAAAATTCTTATATCGTGTGTTCAAAAAAAAAACTCATTCGCAGCATGTCATGATCAAATTGAAGTTTGCCGTAACTTAAGATGTACCCATTGATGTAAATGAACTACCAAGTCAGAGAGAACTAAATTACATCTTGACCTTAACTGCTCAACATTTGAAGTCGCCCATCAAAAAATTAGCATATAGCAGCAAAATAATTTGACATGGCACAACGAAAATAGTATAATGTTAATATGTTTTATTATAGTTTCGTTGTAATTAATAGTAATATGGAGTAATTTGAGTAAACAATGAATTATACAACAATGAACTAACAGAAACACTTTTTTTATATTTTTGAAACGCAGTTTTTAAATTAGTATCGAGTGGGACCTCCTCCTACTCGATATACTTCTTGACATCGTCTGGGTATAAGAACACAAGCCGCATTAAAACAATGTAAATAAATTATAAGTAAAAAATATATAAAAGTGTTACCCAGAACTTCCCTCGTCGACATTGTGACACTAAATAATTTTAAAAATCAAATTAAGTTAGGAGTAAAAATATCTTCACGTTTCTAATAAATTAAATACATTTTCAAATAAAAAAAACGTTACTGGTGGTCGAATTCGAACGGCAGGCGGACTTCGTGTGCAGCTTCAACGTTTTGTGGGATATTCTAAAGGATTGCACAATTTGTACCTGCGCCACGGAGCACCGACCTTCCGAATTTCTGAGTCGCAGCTATATTTACTAAAGCGCTAATTTGTTTCTCCTTTTTGTATCGTAAAACATTTACTCTGTATCTATTGGCTCTCATTTTTGGTAACAATAAAACCTGCACTATGTACAAATTATTAATTGTATCTATTACTAAGTTAAATGAAAAATAAATAAAATTTTATTTTTGTATGCAAAATATCATCTTCCTCCGAAAAATAGTTTTTGAGTTATAGCGCCAACAGACATATACAGAAAGACAAACAGACAGACAGATGGAATTGAGAAAACCTGTTTTTCGTCATCTAGGCACCCTGAAACGTGAAGATCTGCAGAAATCTGGGAAGGTGATTTTTTCGTGGTTACAATACTTCCTTCGTCTTTCAAACGAAGGACGTAAAAATACCTTGACGATTAAAGTAATAAATATTAAGTTTTATAGTCTAATAGTGTAGCAATCTTATTTCATTTCTAACAGAAGCTTGTATCAACAAATGCTACACTTGACAGCTACATACGACATTTTGTTTTAAAATAAACATGGTAGCATAATTTTTGTAGCTGAGCCACTTCAATTGTTGAGCAGTTGCTAAAAATATACGAAACACTTAACAAAAACAATTTTTATTGACCGTTATGATTATTACACTCGTTGTTGTTGTGTACAGGCCATCTTATTTTCCTTTTTGCTTAATACAATTAAACTTAATGCAGTGTAAAATTTTACCTGTCACAGTGATAGCTGTTTTCATAAACAAAATGCAATTTGACATTCACCTACAGACTTAAGTTAAGACATGACTAGATTTTCTATCTTTCTTTCCAATGCCTACCCTAAATAAGTTTTTTTTTTTTGGAACTCACGATATAACTTAAATTGTCTACCTGCTTATGCTCACCAATATTGTTATCGCCTCAATTCTACTATCTTAGAACACTCTTTTCACGTGTTAGCACTTTCTGCTTTCTTTTCTATCACTGACATTACACGTCCACTGAACCCTAACTCAAAAGTTATGGTCTTCTTAAGCATTTTCACTAATTCTGAGTTGTAAAGAAGTTGGATGGCTTCGACGTTTACCTGGTGATGAAGCCTGGTCTTATGCTTCTGCGCGAAGTTTTCTTATTAAATCTCAATTAATATCACTATAAATACATAGCGTGACAAAACTTCTAAAGTGAAGCCATTTAAAAAGGTATTTTAAATTTAAAGGGCAGGTTATATCGCAACTAATATATAGATTTAAATAGAAATATCCACAGTTATTCGAAAATATCACAGCTAAATCTTGTTAAATTTCCTTTCAATTTATGTTAATAGTGCTGTGGAAAAGTCCAAGCCATCTGACTTACTTTCTTTTTAATAAAAATGTCTAAATTATTTTTCTGGTTTGGATCAACGACTCAGTTGCATTTGTTTCTCCCTTTATGCCACATATTGAAGCATATACCTGTACTTTTCTGCATACTTTTTATACCGGGTGACTATAAATGATTATGATTTTTTTTCTTACGTTGGCACTGTTTATGTTGGTGGCACTGTAAGTATATGTCAAATTGGAGGTTAGCAGGTTAGGTTTTGCGTCAGTTTTGACACAAAATGACGCAAAACCTAACCTGCGAACATTGAATTTGACATAGACTTACAGTTCCACCAACATAAACAGCGCCACCCTAAGAAAAAAAATCACAATCATTTATAGTCACCCGGTACATATCTTAGCACACGCACCATATTTACTTACCTTACTCTATCTATGAGCATTCTTTTTTCTGTATCCAAAAACAACGTTTATGATGCAACATAGAAAGAGGATACATTGTTGTGGTACACAATTAACTCATCTACCATGGAGCAACATCGTTGTTAAGGTGATTCTGGCCTTTAAGTCAGGTCACGAATTCAAGCATTTGTCATTTTGAATTTCCTAATAGTTACTTCAGTTGCTATTATTATTGATTTTATTCTATTAGTAGGCTCCTCTACGATTTTTTTATGTAAGGCTATTCTGTACAATATTACCATATGCCATCTAGAGACAAGGTTAGAGCCATGCTAGAATGCACTGATTTAAATATAATTCAGCTGTACAATCATATCAAAATGCGTTTGATAGGCTTTCCTAATAAAATTTTCTTTCCCTTTTGGTCAAACACGCGTATGCCATACAGAAAGCTTAGTGTTGTCGGTCTAAGATTGAAAATCAAAAACGCAATAAATCAATGGAGAACGGTCTCAGGAGACTCGGGAAGTATGCATGCAAATAGGGGCCACTGCCTTGAATGCCGGGAACCGAGCTCCAACCTTACACCAGGAACCAATATGTGTGGCTGCGAAATAGCTTTTAAGAAAATATGGAGTTGTGTGGACACTGCCCCTTACAATATTGCATATTGGCCGACATCCAGGTACACACCGTGCAAAAACGCTGGCTTCGAAAGGAAAAGTAATTTCCATAAACATTTGTCAGAAGCTGAAAGGACGGTTAAGAAAGTGATGGAGGACACCATTTAACAATTGCGATATTGCAGAACGTTTTTCTTGGAAGTCCACCAAAAGATATATACATACCACATGTGTATACAGCATGTTTTCGAAGTAGTTCCCATAATACAAGAAAATTAAGTTTCTATGCAAATATTTTTTAAAGAAATGTATCTCCCTTTTGCTTATTTTTTCTAGATATTGATGAGCATTTCGATATGTGAACATTTTAAACATGAGTTATGGTGATTTGTCTTATTGTCATCTACAAAATTAGCTTTTTCGAGAAGATGTGTCACATCTTTTCTCTTTCTAGAACTACAATAGTTGGTCGATGTGTTAAATCTTGCATACATTTTTAATATTTCGACTAGTTTACTATTGTTTTATATTTTTTTTTGTATTGCGTAATGCAATAAATACAAAAAATTAAGAGCAACCATCACTATCTAAGTTAAACCAAGTATTGTAAGTAATAAAATGTTACCTACCAATACATTCTTTAAAAATCTGTAAAGGGCTTTACTAAGAACATCTGTCGCAAGTGGAAGTTTTGACACTAAAAATTTTTGAAAATCAAAATAAACTAAGGGTAAAATACCTTAAAATTCCGTATAATATTAAAATAATAGAAGAAAACACTTTACAATGCAAATTACATCAATTTGGAGATAAAAAAAGTATTACAGGCGGTTGGATTCGAACTCAACGCAATTGCAGCGCCTGCGGGAGCGATTTCAACGCTTTGCAGCATTCCGGGCGCAATTTGCTCCTACTTCCGTTCAGAAACGAAGGAACGTCTTGCATTTGCGGTCGCGGCTGGACGACATATACGACGCGCTTATCGTTGCATATTCTTGTCTCTTTTACTACATTTATCCTGTGTCTGTTGATTTCCATCTCCAGCAATGGTAAATCCTGAGCTATATGTAAATGATTACTTTTATCTAAGCCTGTGTTATAGATAAATTCAAAATACATTAGACCGAAAGTATATTCGGTTTCGAGCCAGGTAAATATATAATCGGCATGCAAAATATCGACTTCCTCCAACAAATAGTTTATGACCTATACCACCAACAGACGGAATTGAGAAAACATGTTTTTTGTCATCTAGGGACCGTGAAACGTGAAGATCTACAGAAATCGCAAAAGATGATTTTTTCGTGATTACAATACTTTCTTGGTCTTTTAGACGAGGGAAGGAAAAAACTGCAGAAATATGAACTACGTGATCACAAATTAATTCTTTCGCAACGCATAGATTAATATATACAGAATTTAACATAAACATCAATCAAGAAACAGGAAATTATTAAAGAAAACAATTCAATGAGCAACAGACAATGAAACAATCAGGACAAGTTGGACAACTGGAAACTTTACAAGAACAGGAAAGACGGGGTAGTACCGATAACATATAATAACTAAATAAGACAATCGGAAATGCAGCAACACAAGCAACTACATAGGTCACCCACTAACAAAAAATCGAATAAAACGCTAAAAAATAAGAAATAAAACGAAGCAGATGAGAAAGAGAAGATAGGGGACACAATCGATTATGTGGAATTAAATAAAGTGGTGGGAAGGCAAATGAGAAACTATATATTCAAACACAGAGAGAAAATAATATAAGAAGTAGTAGAGAACAATAAAATCTTAAAAGTGTTCCAATCTAAAGTAAGCATGGGAAGAACATGAATTGATTAAATTAAGGATAATACAAGAGAAGAAACAAGAAATAGAAACAAGTTAATAAAAACAGTTGCAAAGATGTACACGAATCTATAGCAGAACCTATACTAGAACGAGGAAATCATTATAAATGAATGTGGGTTCCGAAGATATACCAGATATCACCAAACGAGAAATACAAAATGTTTTATGTCAAAAAAAAAATCTAAAGCCCCAGGGTAAGATGGAATCTGTTAACAATAATTTATATATGGTGGATAGAAGTTAATAAACATAGGTAAATAGTTAATAGATACATGTTTGTAGATAGAAGATATACCTGACACTACTTGGAACACTGCGACGATGATAGATCCATAAAAATAGACCCAATAAAGACCTTCAAGATTATAGACCAATTAGCCTAGTGTCCTATTTCTAAAATTGTTACTAAAGATAATAGCCAGTAAAATAAGTAACAAACTGGACGCGTACCAACCGATGGATTTGAAATTAACAATCATATGCAAACCATAAAATAATTGGCATTACAAAAGGAAGTTGTTGGAGTTTGTTTGTTAAAAATAATTTTGATCCCATCTTGCCCCTGCCAGACTTCATGTTACTCCCTGGTCATACAAAAGCAATGAGTAAAACAATCAAGTCGACATCTTCTCGTATTATTGTGACAATGTACATTGTATGACCAGGAAGTAACGTATACTTCATGAAGCCTGGCAGGGGCAAGGTGGAATCAAAATTGTTTTCAACAAACAGGCTCCAACAACTTTTTTTTGCTGACACCATCCACCTTCTCCATGCCTTTAGCGGGTGTGACACCACCTCCGCCATTTACAACAAAAGCAAAGAAGAAATGGTTAAGCTGTTCAGCAAGATTCCCAGGCAAATGAAAACAATATAGAACATCTTCACTAACCCCTCGACACCAGCAGACAAATTGTCACAGGCTGGTGAGATGTTTTTAGATATGTACCAAGCGACTGCAGATCAGCAAAATCTGAATAAACTCCGGTATGCTAGTATTTACAGGTATATTAATTTTATCAACTTACTGTTTTTATATAAAGCTTTTTACAACAGTATTTCTTGTTACTTACAGCGGTTTGATTACTTACTTACAGATACAGCAATGGCTCAACAACCCCCTATCCCCGACCGAGTGGGGATGGAACCGTGGAGAGAATGGATCGCTCTATGGTGTGCCATGGTACGTGTACGAATGGTGCACTGTTACTCGAACTCCAAGATGACCCTGGCGATGATGATTCAATTGTTGATTTTTGAAATGTGCACATTCAAGATGATGTTTGTTTTTAATATATAATGTAGTTTTTTTTTGTTAGTTCAAAGTTTATTTAACATTAAATATTAGTTTTATACCATTAAAATACTATTTTTAATAATCCACGATTCTTCCATTTTGAGTTATTCAAGAAAAACATGAAAAATTTCCTTTTTACCGCTCCCCCCCTCCTCATATTTAGTATGTTGTTCATGGCACTCCCCCCTATAACTGTACAAAAATTTGAGACTACACGAATTATTTCCCCTATTTTTCCTTCGTTGACTGGACTAAAGGGTCGCCATTTTGAATCATTGTTATAAATTTATTTTCGCGTTATCTTTAATAAAAATTAACTAAATATCGAAGTTTCTGTAGAAGCTATTGGAGCGTTTCCATACTTTATGAACGCACCGCATAAAGATGTCAGAAATTTAAGTAAATAATAAAATTAAAAAGCATGAAATTAATCTAATATAATAATAAAACTGTAGTGTTTGATTTTTAACATTTATGTTTGTCTTGGACAATAAAAACCCAAAATTTTTATTTCTAGTTAAAAGGAGGGTAGTTTACATGGACCAGAGGACAAAACTTTAGTTAGATTTTCGCATACTTTTTTGAATTGTTCTGAGCAAACCCAGCATTTAGAATTAAAATTTTCTTAAAATAAATAATTATATAGAAAAAAAATCTTTTAAGACAACGTTAAGTTTATTATATTCTAGTAAGCCTTAGTATAATTAAATAAACTAATAATTTTGCTTTATTGTTTTATATCATATGATTAGATAATTTTATCATAGTTATGTAGACATTTTTCTTAAGTTATGGAACGGTTTAAAAAATTGGTATCTTATTGAGTTGTTACAGAGGAAGTTTTTTAAATATTTTTATTTCTCTAAAACTGGTTAGATACTTTTAAATTTTGTAATTAACAAAGATATAGTTTATATAATATTTTTATTTGTTCTTAAGTAACCCATTATGTAGTAGTGCTTCAATACAAAAAAATCTTTTATCCGCAAACGTCACAAAAGTGACAACTTATTTGTCTTTATTGACAAGGTAAAAGTGTCACTTTATCTGCCTAAGCAGATAAAATAGCAACTTTTGCGTACTTTATCTGCCTAAGCACACGAAATCGTTGCTCTCTTTCTTTCTTTCTGTGTTTGTTCGCTATCTCCTCCGAAGATACTGGACCGATTAAATTGTATGATGGCTTAAAATTTTGCTAATTTTTAGACTTAGATCGTAGGCCGGTTTTTATTTTCAAAAAGAGTACGAAAAAGTTTTAATTTAAATAAACCTTTAAGCAGTGGGTCGGAGCATCTGTCGCCGTGGGTTATGGTGTGAGAGCTGCTGTGGCCGTGTGCTATTAGCTCGGGTGATTCAGTAGGTTCATCTATCATTATAGTAGCGCGTTATTTGAACAACAGAGGTTGGCGCAGGGGTACAGTGTTCGACTGTCACGCGGGTGGCCTGGGTTCGATTCCCGCCCGATGCATCCTTTTTTTGAAATTTATATTAATGAAATTTACCTGAATACGTTTGCGGATAAAATAATATATGTTATTCGGAGTAAAAGTGACTTTATGTGGCTTAGCTGAATTATTTGCCTCACTAACGTTCGGCTAAATAAACTTCAGCTTCGCCACATAAAGTATCACTTTTACTCCTAATAACATAATCTACTATTATTTTCCTAGGAATATTATAGCTTTTTAATAACTTTCCTTTTTTAAAATTCAAATTGTTAATCTTGAAGTCCTATTGTTAAAGCAGTTTAGAATGGCACCTTCTACATAATTATATCTATTTCATTTAAATTTAAGCAACATATAGGAATTTTTAAATAAATTTTAAGGTTTGGAAATTTGTTAAAAAATATTTATCGGCCATGTAAGATATCTCGCTTTCCTGACGACTAAAAGAAACGTCCAACATTAAAGTTAAAAACTGGCACAGCTTTATTTTGAGACAAACGCTATCGCACCAAGGGTATCGGAAAATGCATTTTCCCATTATAAATCGTTTAGCGATTTGGGGTTATATGACGCGCTGTAATATACCGGAAAAGCAGCCTCAGTACTGCTCCAGGCTAGCAGATAATGAACCAAACTCGATTTTGTTCTTGCTCGTCTACGAATTTCCGCTGCGTCTTCGTCGCTTTCCATCGGTGCAAATCGGCAGTGGAAAAGGAAGGAAGTCCGCGTGCTTACTAGGCTTTTCTTCGACCAAGGAGCCGAGATTGTAGTGAAACACTTGACAATCAATTCACTAGACTACTGTTTAGGTACATTCGACGGAAAAGTCGAGTTTCCGCTGCTTTCCTCTTCCGGCCAGATTTCGCCACTTAACGGAATTATGTTTGGTTTAACCAAAGCCGATTATTTTCGTATTATTGTGTCGGCCGATTTGTTACCTACTAATTCTTCTGGCGGTTGTTTTCGAAGCGATTGCTTCTGTTATTCAATACTTT
The DNA here is from genome assembly GCA_940337035.1 of Agriotes lineatus. Lineage (NCBI taxonomy): Eukaryota > Metazoa > Arthropoda > Insecta > Coleoptera > Elateridae > Agriotes > Agriotes lineatus. The sequence goes on from OW679198.1 coordinate 44,780,769, forward strand.
TCCCTAATTGCTTGATTGTAATTGATGCACCTACTTCAGTTTCCATTCTTTGCTACTCGGCATAAACTTGTAAATATTTAGAACTGCAAACATAACTAATATGTTTTTCGTAATGTGATCTCACAGTTGTACTTTTGTTTTTGTGGTGGCGTACTGAAAAAAAGCCTTAAGTTTCAGAAGTAAATTGCAGATTTAAAATTTGATTAAGTTGCTCTTGATTGTATTCATCAAGTATCAGACTGCTGCTCCGTTATTAAGCTGGCCGTGAGAATGTTTCGGTTTTAGAGTTCTACGAAGCATTTCAGGAAAATCGTTATTATTTGTTATATAGGGCAAGTTGTCGCAAACGGTTTACAGAAATTTCAAGTTATAAAACGTTGATATTAATGGTCACAATATCTATGTAAATACATGACTAGGTATATCTGATAGTATATAGTTATAGACTAATTTGAAAATAGTAGCTGAGTGGTTTCTATTCACTGGAAGTGCTATTTTTTATAATGTTAAGTGTTTGTTAATATTTTGCAATGTGTCCAAGACAGCGTGTTCAGCATGAAGGTCTGAGAACCGGTAAGAGAAAGGACTTCAGACAAGAAGTTCTGCACCAATTGGTTAGGAAACTATACGAGCTTTCTTTCTTGGAGCGCAAGGTGAAAATATTAATTTTAAAATATACTATTTTTGTTATTTATGAAGTGATATCTCCTAATGTAACACCCCGTGTCAATTTTATTTCAAAAGCGCGTAAATGCATTTAACACCGATTTTCGGACCACTTTGTAGCAAGAGAATTCAAGGTAATCGCAGCAGGCGTGTGTGCGGAGCGATAAACACCTGCACATTTTTGCGTCTGAACATGTCGTCAAGTTTCGATCCGCGTTGGCTGTGAAAACAGTGCAATAGCTAGTATAGTATTGATTTTTCGGGAGGTGTTCTTGTTTTCCAAGCAAGCGAAGCCGCTTGTAGCATTGTTCGCGGGTGCGCTTCCAGCGTTGGTAAGAGCGTTTCTACTAATTTTATTCTTTGAGTATTAATTTTGGTTATTTAAGCTGGATTGCTTTGCGCTTCCGCTCCTCGAAATCGCTGCCATGCGTCTTCTAAATTAGGGCGTAAACATCATCGGTAAGAATGCTTTTCCGTGCATAATTTCGTTTCTAATTTTCCAATATTTAGGCCGTTCGGTATGGGCTAGTTTGGGCAATAAATCGCTAGTATTAGCTTACAAATCAAGCAGCTATTTGGGCTCTCAGGAAAGCTTAAATTCAGCACCCCGGAGCTAACATGTTGGCGCTTCCTTGAGCTAACCAGTTTCCCGAATTCGCACCTGTACGTATCCAGGAATTACCTTCAGTTTGATGCTAGTTCTTTCGAGCGTCGACTTTGGGATTCTGAGAATCATGCAGTCAGTTGACTATAGGTCTTTATAGAAAAATACAACGAACAGGACCCCCCTGCCGATCGCTGGACTTCATCATTAATTAAACTGTAAGTATATTGCATTCGCGATCTTTCTGGATGAGGGTTGGCCATAGAATTTAGACAGTTTTGGCAGTGTGATTGGTGTTTAAGGAGTTAAATTGTGACTTTAATATTTGACGTTCGATAATTGTATCTTAAGGTTATGTTTTCTATCATTTATCGTTTGCGCTGTTGCAAGCGCTTCCTCTGTATCTTAACGCAAAAGATTTTATAAATCTACTTTTTTATTAAACTAATCACAACATGTTTTTTACAAGTAGCAGAAAATTGTTAGAATTTTAATTGTCTTCCTCTGTGTTTTAGCGTATATTTCGACGATATTGGCAACACGTCTTTTATTTTCATGTTATAGTAGGTACCTCGGTTAATCCCTTTTTTACAATAAGCGCCTAAACGAGCTGAAGGAGAAACATGAAGTTAAGCTACTGTTCCGTAGAGTACCTGAAAAATGCTATAACTTCAATCATGCACAGAGAATAAAATAAGAACTACCGCACTATGCTATGCTTTGTTTCGACTGCACTTTCGCTGCATCCACTCAGGGATTTGATCTTCTTCAATTTTCTTGTTCACTGGGCATTGCTATATGATTGCTCCGACGTTCGCGTGGTAGTGTACAGGTATAATAGACGCCTCTGTTGCTTAAATAACTCTTTCTGGTTACTTACGCCTAAATTACTGATAACTGCCTTTTGGCTTGTTTGGCAGCCTTTTGTGTTTGCCACGTTTGCAATAACTGCGTTTTTGCTCTTGAATGTTTACTAAAATTTTGAACCATCAATCTTAGCTAAAGCAGAAACAAGCTGATTAATTACCCAACTTTGAAATACAGTTGCGGTCATGGTCTTGCGGTAATCTCTGCCGTTGTTTTTTGAATCCAATAAAAAATCGCGTCCTACTAAAAACCCAAATTTAGTTCCAGCATGCAAAATTGTGAATCGTTTTGCTCCCCCCTGAATTTAGATGGATTACTTTTACTATCATCTACGTGAACCCAACGACGATTCGGAGATCCATTTTGGTAGATCCACGTTTCATCAAGGTACACGAAGATGATATTTTCATCGAAATTTTTAAAATGTAGATATTTTCGCAAGAAACTAATTTTGGATGCAACAACGTGCTTTTGTTCACATAAAATTTTGCGTCCATTGGTAAGTTTATACTTATATCTCATAGATTTTAGAATTTCGTATAGCAATGTTCTCCCTCCCGTAAACCCACACTGTTCCTTAACATCAACCAATAAATCACTTACTGTAAAAAACCTATTTTCGGAATTATATTGCCAAATCAGTTGTTGCAAGTCCTTCCTAAAAAAATGATTTTGATATAAAGTAGATTTAGAGCGTACGCCAACGACTGAAGATTGCAACTCTTTAGGCTGTTGTTTTATAATAATTTCTATTGTCGACTTCCCAAACTAAAAATTAATTGTAATTATCTTTATCCCAAAAATATTGCAAACGCTGTTTACCAGACAATCATGGGTTAAATCAAGCCGCATATTTCGTAGGGTCTCAAAACATTTTTTAATGTGCACTTTGGTTTCTTTTGATATCGTTTTGGGCATCTTCTTCCTGCGTTAATTCAACTTGAATTCAAATTGACACGAACTTGACATGAACTAACGAGATCTTTTCAAAATCGCTAAATTTAGATTTGGCAGCACCGTAAAACGTAGTTTTTAATAACAGGAAAACCTAAAGGAAACAAAAAATATAATAAAGAAAGTAACTTGATAAAACATCATGGCCAACCCTCATCCAGAAAGATCGCACATGCAATATACATGCCATTATCAGCTCTATTTTTTTATCGACAAAGACATGATGCCGCAAACTTATGTCAGTTCTTACTAAGATCCTAGCAACTCAAACTGAGCGTGTCAAATCAATCTTTGGCTCACTTGTTATTACCTACTTCAAAAGTGCGAGTATTTAAATGATTCGAAATTGCTGAAATAGAGTGTATACTATATCTCAGATAGCGCCCTTAGCGTTATATGTTTATGTCATTTGCAATTGCACAGGTGTTAGTCTGAAGTTGTAATTTAAGCTACAACTAGCGAGTTCTGAAATGCTACTGCTATTTGAAGTTTTTTAAAATGTTGTTTTGTCTCTTTTGTCTCGATAAACAATTACATGTGTGTGTAAGTTGGGTGACCTCAACTTGATTTGTTTCTGCTAGATATTAAATATTCTTTGACTGTTACTGTTAGTATTTATTGTTGCTAGCGAAGCTTACAGGGTAGGTGGTGATTTATTTTGCTAGTAGGGTTTGTTTATTTGTTGTGAATAATGACATGGCGCCCAATTCTTTTATTAATCTACTGCTCAATAGTAAAATCCCGAATCATTTCTTAGCCTGATTCTTACACCACGCCATATTCTGCCGAGAGTTAAAAGAGCTAGCCGAGGTCATGTCAACCCTTTCGCTAAAAGCGGTACACTAACTATATGCTATTTGTGCAAAACCACTTACACTGGTAGTGAAGATGCACTTGAAGAGAGAGTAAAAACCTCCAGTGAATTGGTTGACACTATCAGTGGTTGGTCACTTTTCAGTCCTAGTGAAAAGCTAAGTTCCGGTTATTCATTTTTAGTTTTAATTGTTAATTCGGCGATAATGAGGAAAGATTGTCCCACGAAACGTTCGATATTTAATATTTTTAATTTTTCACAGTGACGAAATACTTATAAAAAGATCATTAAGTAATATGGTAGATCACGGGATTATGAGCACATAACAAAAATGAGGCTAAAATTTAAAAATTAAACATCAAGTCAAAAAACCTAATTAACGCTATGAATGTGGAGAAGTGAGATTATTTTTATAATATAGTTAAACAATTTTCCTTCTACACTTTAATGTTGTTCATTAACTTTTTTTAACTTGTAGATGCTCAACTTTTAAATGTTAACCTTACTTTTGCCATGTGCTCGTAACCCTGTAATATATCATATTAACGTTTGGACATGATGATGAAACCAGTATTGATTTCGAAATATGCCGTTTGCTAAACTGTAATAAACTTATGGAGAAGACTAAGGTTTTATATTACTTCATATCACGGCAACTCCGCTATGAGTATCACATGTCTTCCTCCTTCTAAGATTCTCCTTCTGCTAGTGCTTTCCTTTCTTACTATTTAGCCCTATTAAATGCTTTGTAAAAGGTCTAGATGTTGCAACTTCCTACATTTAATTGTGTTAAATATTTCTCTTCCTTTTGCAATTTTTGTTTGTTTGTACGATCATTTACCTATAAAACTCTGCAATGTAGCTAGCTATACTTGTGTAAGATTCTCCTTTTTATCTCATGTTAAATTATAGACTACCTTGATACGAGGCTTTTAATTTCCAGATTATAGACAGACATATTTGCTGATCTTTTTTATTGACTGATTATTTATTTATAATTTTTTTCACTACAATTTTTGTAAGCGATCCTTACACTGTCTGATTTGAGGGATGTAGGAAACATTTACAAAAATTGTTACAGTTTCCATGACAATGTACTTACTTCCCTAGAGAAGTGAATTACTTACATCCCGCATTTACTATAACTGACGAGATGTCATGTCTATCATTTGATTAACATGAAGAAAACCATTGTCGCTCGTACTCTTATTCAAATTTAATCAGAATACAAGCACAAAGCACACAAACCAGTACTCACAATCGTATTTACACATTTTTCACAGTGCGTTTATAACTGTCAAACAAAATGTCACAGCACTGAAACAACGCCCCAAGCTCCCGACACAAGCTACTATAATTTAGAAAATATAATAATTTTACGCTATTACCATTTACTTTACATAAGGAAATATTGGTAGTGAAAAAAAAGTACTTTACACAGGATGTAGGTAAGACTTACACTGTAACGATTCGCCCAGTCGAAACGCGTTTTTGTGAATTAAAATCAATTCGCGCGTTCCAGCCTAGCGATTTCTACGTTACAAGTTTGAATTTTTCGCACGCGCGGCCGGCTACGTCATCAAGAGATCCCTGCTCCACGTATTGCGCTGCTCCCCCACTTAAAATGCCCGAGATGGTTGCTTGATGCACGAAGAGGAGCTATAAAAGCCGCTTCTCGTTCGTTCCAAGGGCACTTCCTTCGCAGACTTCATTCATACATTCTTTCATTCCCTCCCTTCATTCCCTTCCTGATCCTGTCCGACCGTTTAAAGAGAGAATTTTACCCGTCCTGTCATTAGTATTTTCCCGTAGCTACGATCGAACCCGAAGCCTCCAGTCTTGGAGACCGTGTTCCTAGCTAATGTTTACTTGAACTCGTTCTCCGAATAAACAGCTTTAAGAGACGACGCCCACGAATGGGAAACCGTTTTGCTGTTTAATTTAACACTTGTGAATATCCTGAACTAATAAATGTTGAAACATCTCCTGGAGGACGCTAGTAAATAATTATACCAAAATTTCCTGGAAGACGTATTCGAAACGAGGGTTAAACAACCAGGCCGTTTCATATGTCAATTTGGTATCACTAAATAAATCCAGCGTCCAACACAATATTTGCTCGGCCTTGAAGGCCCCTGTAAGATTGCACTTAATTTCTGTTTGACTACAGGTTTGTACTCACCGTTTCAAACATCTTCCTATCGTAACACCGGAGAGCGACAGCGCCGCAACGATCTTAACCTATCTTGGGCCGACGACACGAAGCAGTCCCCCAGGTGGAAAACGTCGACGATAACTTCTCCTCCGGCCGCAATTCGCACTACCACTTCACCGTATCCCCGAGATTCACAACGCTAGCCCGGTGTCGTAAGGCAAAAAACATAAAACATTCGAAATAACCTATACTTGCAGCTGCACGCGGTTTTCAACGTCGGACGTGACATTCGAGCGCGAAGGTTGGCTCCACTGCAAATTACTTTGGGCAAAACGTCTCCCCGGCCAGTGGCGTCCCGTCGATTCCTGCAGAAGGCGGCCAATCGGACCTTCCACACACAGGTGCAAAACGGGTTGCCGGCGCGTAAGGAACTGGCAACTGGGTGCCCATCATAATTAATTAAATACATTGTAAAATACATTTCATTTGATTTCTTAAGAGCAATACCTATGTTTGTAAATAGTGAACCTTATAATTAAACTGTCTAAAATTATCCTAGTGTTTGCTTGCTTATCTCCAAGTGTATATCTGGCTGAACCAAATTATCTCCGACTGAGAAAGATACCCGAAGGAAATTTATTAAGTTCATTAGCCCTAATTAGCAGAGGGCTAGTACCGTTTCAACACTACCTCGCACCTTGCTGTCCTCGTTCCCTGCACTCACTCAGATATCAAACTGTCCTCGGTAGTGTAAATTTTACCTACATTCCTTGTAAGTAATATACGATTTTTTTTGGTTCTGGTGTGTAGGTCCTCAATGATTGGTTTTAGTCTTTTTAGCAACAGTTTTTCAAATAGTTTCAAATGATCGGCAGTAACGATAATGGCCTATATGATAATACTTCATTGGGAGGTTTTTTCCGGCTGGGGGATCATGATCATCTCAGCTATCTTCCAGACCTCCATGGAGGAATTTTCTTTCAAACTGGAAACATATTTGCTGTACTCGATTTCCTGTCGAGTAGTGTTGCTGACGGTTCGATGATGAAGACGTATGATGATAATTACTTTGACAACTGTCAACAAAACTCCCATGCTTCCTTGATAAGATGTCATTTGAAAAGTTGGAATTGGTTAATCTGTTAATTTTGAAAACTGTCAGTATATTTTGGGATTCCCTGTAGAAGCTATTGGAGCGTTTCCGTACTTTATAAACGCACCGTATAAAGATGTCAGAAATTTAAGCAAATAATACAATTAAAAAGCATGAAATTCATCTAACTAATATAATAATAAAACTGTAGTGTTTGATTTTTAACATTTATGTTTGTCCTGGACAACAAAAACACAAAATTTGTATTTCTAGTTAAAAAGAGGGTATTTTACAAGGACCAGAAAACAAAACTTTAGTTAGATCTTTGCACCTGGCTGCTTTCGTTCTCTGCGCTCACTCAGGCATCAAACTGTCCTCAGTAGTGTAAATCTTACCTACATCCCTTGTAAAGTTATATACTTTTTTTTGTTCTGGTGTGTGGGCCATCAATGATTGCTTTAGTCTTTTTAGCAACAGTTTTTCAAATAGTTTCAAATGATCGGCAGTAACGATAATGGCCTATATGATAATACTTCATTGGGAGGTTTTTTCCGGCTTGGGGATCATGATCACCTCAGCTATTTTCCAGACATCCATGGAGGAATTTTCTTTCAAACTGGTAACATCTTTGCTGAACTCGATTTCCTGTCGAGTAGTGTTCCTGGCGGTTCGATGATGAAGGCGTATGATGATAATTATTTTGACAACTGTCAACAAAACTCCCATGCTTCCTTGATAAGATGTCATTTAAAAAGTTGGAATTGGTTAATCTGTTAATTTTGAAAACTGTCAGTATATTTTGGGATTTCCTGTAGAAGCTATTGGAGCGTTTCCGTACTTTATAAACGCACCGTATAAAGATGTCAGAAATTTAAGTAAATAATAAAATTGAAAAGCATGAAATTCATCTAACTAATATAATAATAAAACTGTAGTGTTTGATTTTTAACATTTATGTTTGTCCTGGACAACAAAAACACAAAATTTGTATTTCTAGTTAAAAAGAGGGTATTTTACAAGAACCAGAGGACAAAACTTTAGTTAGATCTTTGCACCTGGCTGCCTTCGTTCTCTGCGCTCACTCAGGCATCAAACTGTCCTCAGTAGTGTAAATCTTACCTACATCCCTTGTAAAGTTATATACTTTTTTTGTTCTGGTGTGTATGTCATCAATGATTGGTTTTAGTCTTTTTAGCAACAGTTTTTCAAATAGTTTCAAATGATCGGCAGTAACGATAATGGCCTACATGATAATACTTCATTGGGAGGTTTTTTCCGGCTTGGGGATCATGATCACCTCAGCTATCTTCCAGAAATTCATGGAGGAATTTTCTTTCAAACTGAAAACATATTTGCTTAACTCGATTTCCGGTCGAGTAGTGTTCCTGACGGTTCGCTGATGAAGACGTATGATGATGATCATTTACGCTTGCTGCGATGAGTGTAGTAGGTTGGGATGGTCTTGTTGCTAAATGGAGTTCTATGTATTTATAGAAACTTAAGATTTTTGGGCATAAAGTTTTCTTCATAGTGCTTTAGGCGGAATACTGCATTTATCAGGTGAGTGAGCTTTACTATTGCTTTTCTTGGCAATTTTTAAGTATCTCTCCAGTTACGGCTTCATAGCCTGGGGCTTTTTTCGGGTTAATGTTGGTTATAATTTCCTTGGCTACTTCTTTTGGGGTCACTAGATTTATGGTCGCCTCTTCACATTCTTGTTCGGACAGGTGATGTTCAAAGTGGCTTTGATTAGATTGGAAAGTCTGTTGTAAGTGGGAAGCAAAAACTTCATTTGCCCAGTTTCCACCTGTAGATTGGTGGATTACGCAATTTACTTGCTGTTTGGTTTTCAGAGGTACATTGAGTTGTAAATGATTGCTCAGGTCTTCTTAGAATCCCTCCCAATCGGTATTTTTGTTGACTTGTGTTCTTTTTTTCTATGATATTTTTACTTAGTGTTAGGGTTATTGGAGAGTGGTTAGAGCCAAGTCAATGTTTTCGGTAACAGCCATGTAGATTCGTGATATTTTTCTGGATATGAAAATTTCCAACAGATCGGGATCTTTCTTGGGTCAGCACTTGTTAACACAAGAATGGGTAAGGTAAAAAATGAGCACAGAATTAACTATTGTATTTATTGCAAGAAAGTCAGTATTTTACACTAAGAAATGCACTTGATATGAGCAGTAGCAATCATAATTTGAATAAGAAAGGTCGGCATGAGATAAGATAGAATTCGAAGAGGTACGTTCAGAGTTTCAATCAGAATTAATGTTCGGAATGGCAAATGCAGCTTGAAACGGCAAGAATCCACGCGATGGTTATGCTCTTTAGTGGCTCGTGTTGTTTGCGTACCTTGAGAACGAGGATACTTAGGCAGATTTGGCCTAGTTGCTGTTTGTGCACCCATATTCACTAAAGTTCCCCAATACCTTGCAACTTGAATAATCAGAGTGAAAGTCGTACTAAGAACTGAAGCTCGGTGTGTAGCTATTTATAGCCGCTTAACGCTGATTGGTCGTTCCAGTGCAGCATGGCCATCGCGTGGATTCTTGCTCGAGTTCACAAGGTGGAAGGCACATTAAGCTAGAGAATGCTGTATGTTTAACCACAATACTGCGCTATCTAAGCCGAAGTTCTACGTTAAAACAAATAATTCATATATAGTTTTCACTTCCTCTGTATGTTCGAAGGACAACTTAAATAAAGGAAGTTATTTCTTTACTGTTTCGTATGCTCCTTCGCTAGTTTCTATTTTTTCTTTCTTTAGTATTTTGGTGGAACCCGTGCATAGGAATTTTTGTTGGTTCAATTCATTAATGTCCTTCTAAGGTTTTGCTGATGAGCCATCACTTTTATATTTCTGATCTGCTTGTCTTCATACGAGTACCACTGTAGATCGTTTTTGTGAGACAATCTATAATGCCTCTAAAGGCTTGTTTTTCCTCAACGTTGAGTTTTATGTGATCGTTATTCAATGCTGCTGCTTTGAACGGGATTTTTTAATACCGTGTATAGGGAGTCGTAGTTGATAACATTACTCACTATTATTGGTGGTGGTTGGGTTCTTTTTTCTTCTCTTCTGTTATTCGCTGTGGTTTTTTGCTACTATTTTGTTGCTCTAGGAATCAGTCAGGTGAGGAGTTAGCTTCCCTTTCTTATTTTTGTTCTTCCTGCTAGTGGCTGTTATCCACTCTACTTCTTGGACCAGTTCTTCTTCGTCAGTCTCGTAGTGTGTTGAGGCAATTACTTCATTTTGATTGAATAATAATAATTGTCGATATTATTCTTTTTACATCTATGTAGATCTGTAATAACGAGTACAAGCAACAAACGGCGGAGTTCAACAAGATCAAGTTTTGCTGCTCTTCCACTGAACCGTAAAGTAAAAATACAACTAAATATAGAAACTAAACTAACATACAGATTTATTAGCTTGTTATAGTTACTCCAATGCATGACCGTTAAGCCATTTATATATTTATCAATATTAAAGTATGTACCTACCTAAGAAAGAAAAACTAATTATTATTAATAAGACAATTTAACTGGTGTCACTGTCAACCAATGGCATTCTTCAATTTAAAAATAAACTACCAATCGAACAATTATTTTAGTGAAAATAATTCGAGGAGCTTTATTTCAGCGACAATAATTCGAGAAGCTTTATTTCAGCGACAATTTTTTGTGTAACAATTATTGTAGTGACAATATTTCGAAGAGCCTTATTTCAGCGACAATTTTTTAATGAAAAGTTAAATTGTCAAGACGAATAGGACTCTAGGTCGAAATATTGCAGACAAATTTTGCTCTTCAGATTGTCTCGTTTCTGTTGCTTTAGAAAATAACGACTCGTGCAAGCACTCGTCGTCATTTTCGTCGCCGCATAAACTCGTATCTGAATCGCAAAAATTATTGTCGGCAATATTTTGACCTCTCGTCCTATTATTACTGATTATTAACTGGGCACTCCAGACTAAGGTATCAGAAGCAGAAAGAAAATTTGTGTAGTCCAGAATAGTACCTGTTGCTTCTGCCTGTGTTCGACACAATAACCCACAAACGTTGGCTTCCATGGTGATACCATTCAACCAACAACATAAGACAGCTTCACCCAAAAGAAGTACTGCACTTCAGTGAGGGTATAGAACTCAATGGTAAACTTTAACAAGGAGTTTTTATTACACTACGGGCCGGTTGCAGAAAGCAATGTTAAGTCTGGTGTTAGCTAACATCGCGTCAAAGTGAACAAAATCGCATCAAATTTTGTTTACTAATGTATTAGTTACCATAAGCATTTGAGAATTGATTCGTTTTTGTTCACTTTGACGCGATGTTAGCTAACACCAGACTTAACATTGCTTTCTGCAACCGGCCCTACATCTTGTAGGTCGCAATATAAGAGAAGTGTAGGAGCGCCCCACCTACCTAACTCTAACTCAACTAAAATAGCTAAATAGTTAAAAACAGTTTCCCAGAACACTTCTCATCAGAATTGATCATGCGTCGATGGGCAAATTAATGCGTGACAGAAAGAGCTTCGAAGACGATACAAAGAATAGAAGAACTGCAGCGACACACAGAACTCAGCGAGATAATTACTGTTAAAACGGTAGCTAGAACTAAAAATTGACGAAAGATTGATACTGCATGACTTTTGCATAAGAATGAGCTCTCAACCCGATGGGTGCCTCGAACGTTACACAAAGAAGATCGAGTGAGCATTTGCCATGAGCTTTTGACCCATGCCGATACAGATTCTGATAACTTTTTTGACAGAATCGTCACTATGGAAGAAAGTTGAGTCCATAACTATGACGCTGTCATCAAACAAGCCAGCATGGAGGGCAGCATTTCAACTGTGTGATACTAAAGAAATTCACGAAACCGTCGGCAGGCAAAGGATTATCGACTTTCTTGACAATGGTCGTACCATCAACTATGCGAATTACTGCAACATTTTATCCAAATTTCTTGACTACATTAAAATTAAATTCCGTCGACGACTGCAAAACGGAATGCTCGTATACCACGACAATTCGTCGTCGCACATTTCTTTCTGTTCGGGAAATTAAAAGCTCAACGTCGTGGAACACATTTCAGGGGCGGGGAGACATTAAAAGCTAATGTGACTTCATGGTTAGAGGGTTAAGTGGAGAATTTCTATAAGAAAAGAAATTGAAACATCGATGGGCCAATGCTATACTCGTATTTATGTATATGTTGAAATAAAGATGACATAAGCGCTATGATAAAATGTTTAATGGTGTGGCAAGCTTACTGTATGTTAATATACAACTAATTTATTCCCTAGCATTCGATGTAAAAGGTATTTATTGTGTACCTAGAGGCGACGGTGCCTAGTATGTCGTTTAAATGTTACATATGTACAGCTCGCCCAAGCTTAGAAGACACATTTAGAGCAGGGGATGGCACTACTGTTTATACCTTCGAATGTCAACGTACATTCAAAGAAAAAAATGTGTATGAACGGGACTGGCACTCAACATACGAAGTGTGAATAATTGGTAACAATTGTGTGTTAATAACTTTCATGATTGAGGATAGTTGAGTCTAGGGAATGTGGACTGTGGTAAATTCAAACTTATTGGTTAAACTGCCATTGCTTGGAGTGATACAATAAAAATGTAGCACTTTTTCTTCGAATGTACAAAGGCCATTTCTATGGATATTTTATTACTTTTCTTATTAGTTCAAGAATTTTCCCAGTGCCTTCTAAGCTTGTCGAGCTATATATCTATAGAAAATTAATTTCAAAAATGCAATGCCAATGTGGTAAAGAAATCGCAAATATCTCAATCATTTAATGAAGATATTGTATTTAGACCATAAAGTTGCTTTCACTTTCCATTGTTTCATTTCACGAAATTAAATTTTTGATTACTGAAAATAGTTTAATGCGTTATCACTTCACACACTTGCCTAGTTAAGACTGTTTTTTATACGGTAATGTGCACTGTTTGTGTTTTAACCTGTTGCTTACAACTTTTCTCCATTACGCATACTAGTAATTTTAGATCTTGTCAACGTCATGGCGTAAATAAAAGGTGCAGGTTTTTGACATCCTTTTATTTGGATATGTTCTGTTTACAGATGCATTTTAACGAATTGAAGATACCACAGCAATTTTCCAGTTTTATTGATTAGTTTTTTGCTTTTAACTAGCTGGAAACTTATTTATTAAGTCAAGTGCGTATACATTTTTGAAAATATAATCCTATAAATTAATAATGGCTGTAATCTGCAGCAACGCACTTCGGTTTAGTCGCATACTGCTTGTAGTTTACACACTTGTTGGACTGAATAATTATTTTAAGGGCGTTTGTCTGTTATCCCTTGAAATAAAGCATCTTAAGGGGCTTACATTTTTTTATGTTGAATCGCGCATATCTGAAAAACAGTTGAACTTAGAGGTATGAAGTAACATATCAAAAGAAATCGCATTAAAAGGGCTTTTCAGAAATGCAAAAATATACAGCGTGTTCCATGTGAAAAAAATCGAAATGTTGTATAGCATTAATACCCAGATCCATCATTTTACACTTGAGAGTTCACGAAAATTATAATTTTTTGGTAGCGTTTTCCTTCATTCAGTTGTGTTCTGTTGCTTACAGCAGCCGCCTGAAGTTCAGCATTTTTTTGCATAAAATCGTTAATATCTCCAAAATAGTTGACATTAGACCCATATAGCTTTGTAAAAATTATGAGTATGTCAATGTAAAACTTTTAAGCTACCCAAATATAGGGCATTCCATTTAAAAAAGTAGGTATAATTCGCAACTTTTTTTGAGACACCCTGTATAATCAAAACTATTTTAGTAATATGCACCACCTTCGCAGCTACAACTTATGTAACTCTCATAGTTTTAGAAATATCTTCCACCCCCTGTTTGTTGCCGGACCCTGTATGTTCTTCATTTATAAACTCAATACTACAGCTGAATCATATTGTTTAATTGTCATCGCTGCTTCAATTCAAAATTTCTTTTGCTTCTGTTTCACCTCATTAGTAGAAAGCAATACTTTCAATAGACTAAATCAATTTGCGTAGCTGCATAACGTCAGATGACCCAGACAAACTGTATTGTAAAGTTTAGCTGTGATCTACTCACATCATTTCAAAATTTAAACTTTCCATCGAAATACTTCAACTCGAAATACATAGCGCAAGTATTTCTAATTACAGCAATAAAACATAAAAAATAGAAATTACTTATCCTCCAGTATCAACGTGCATATATTTTTTTAAATCGTAGTGTTTATTTAAAGGATGCTCTGGCAATCGCTGATTTAGAGAACATGCAACCGTTTGCTTGAAACCTGTAAAACCAAAAACTGCCAAAAATAAGCCGCAGTTTCAGAATTGAATTCCGCAATTCCGGCGCAAAACGTTTTGCTAATGGAATTACGAAAACAGTATTTTAATTGTGTATTAAAACTTCCGCAAGTAAACCGAGTTAGGTACGTTAGCACATTGGGTTGTATTAAGGGCGCAGTGCTGCCAACGGGCGCCTAGGGATATTTTAAATGGCTTCCATTTCAACCCAATAAACATGTAAAATACCCTATTATTACAAACCTTATACTCCCGTATACTCGACGCCAAAGCTCACGTTAAAACTGCTAAGATCACAAGCTAGATGCCAGTTTTTCAATAACGAAGCTTTAGGCGGCGGCAAATCGTTCTCTCGTCTTAAAAGTTAATGAGCTGCGTTTTGCTGAAGATGTTAGAGTAACTGCGACGTGTAATAGAGTTCATAAGCTCAGCAATTTTAAGAAAATAGCTGTTTGAATGGAATTCTATGTAGTGATATTATTCTTAAGTCGAGTCTCAAGAAAAATGTTGAACCTATAGTCTTTAAAGCAACTTCTAACATGATTTTTTTCTATTTCTAAATCGACATATATAATCGACACATACAGGGTATAAAAAATAGTGGAACAAATTTTAAGGAGTAATACTCGTAATACTAACCAAATTTAAAAAAATAAATATTATGTACAAAATAAATCAAAATATCATAATGTTCCTAATAATACCGAAACAGTGGAAGAAGTAATGCGAATTACATTAATTCGCCAAAAAAACCTTGAGGCTCGTGGGCTTTGAACCTGAGCTCCCAAGCCAGATTCGATTGCCACTAAGACACTTTACCCGACCAGCTAATGAACGCTACCTAACATAATGGCTTATCGTTGCGTTGATGACTTCGCAAACGAAGTGCGCCCGATCTGTGATGATGAAAACGTAGCACACGCAGACACAAACGCAGGTAAATAAATTGCTTGACATTCCAATGCAATATAATCTCTATGAGGTCTTGCATTATCTCGCAACATATCGTCTTTGCAATTTGCCATCGCGAAGTTAGTCTGTAAATAATTACACATTTTTGTTTCTACATCGTTCGTCGTTTATCTTTTCCATAAAAAAATAATATCTCTCTTCTCGGGTTTGAATATTATTTTCCTCCACTCCGTTTAATGTTGGACGTTTTCTCTCCACTTAGTGGTTTCCGACTTGTGTGTTTTTTCTGTTAGAATTTCTCTTATTCCTATGTCGTTTATCACTCTCCATATGCATTGCTGCCAGCTTCCTCTCTGTATTTTTATTAATGCCACTATGACATCTTCTTTATAGAGCTGGCTCAATTCTTTATTAGCTTTCCCCTTAAACTCCTTGTTAACTTCTTTTTCTGACATTTTTTCTCTCAAATCTTCTTAGGTTTTTTATAACTATTTCTCTTCGAATGCCAGTTACAATCGTTATTTCAAAATCTAAGAAAACTTCTTGACTTTATCAAGTTTTAGTGTTCTTGGTTTTGTATATTAATTCTTAGTTGTTATCTTTCTTGAGTTTGGTTATCTCCATGTACTATTTCGGTTTCTCTCAATTTATTTTTAACCCGCACTTTCTTGCCATTTTTAGTAACCTTACTGTTATTTATTTTAACTCTTTTTTTGTTCTGGTTATTAAGGTGGGATCGTCATTGTTTGTGATAAATTCTTCCCATAGTAGTCCATTTTTCAAAGCGCACGCCTTTTTTTCCTTCATAGTTATATCAATAATTAGTTTGTCTGACACTTTTAGCTCCCTTAGTGCTCTTATCATCTCTGTTATGTTTACACTGTCGTATACTTATTTAATTAATAGACAGTATGCATACTCTTTCATTTATTACACTGTATTTTTGAGTATCCGTCTTATCGCAAATGACTAGTTTGTTTTTCTTCTTCTATCGCCGCATTAGTAATTACTAACTTCCTTCTCCATGTGGTTTCTCAACCTACTGTTTATTGCTGTAGCCATCATTTTGCATGGTCATTCAATAATATCATACGAATACTTACCTCTATAATTGGAGCATTGTTGCGTTTTCCCTTATTTTAGTAAATCTGGAAGATTATCTCTATTTTTCTTTCAATGACGGTTTTCGGTATGTACCGTTTTCTCCTGTCTCATTTTCTTGATCTGATTCTACATTTTGACTTTTCCTTTAGCTTTTATTAACGCTATTGTGTTCATGGTTCCGTCTTTTTAGCTTATCTTGGTCATTGTAGGACCTTTGATTTCCTTTTCTTCTTCTTTCCCAATGGTTCACAAGGTATATAAGATATTCATAATGCATACAAAGTATGACAAATAGATTACATTATAGGCAACGTTTTTGGATACTGTATCACTAGAAGATTTTCAGAAATGAAGCAGTCAATTATGGCGGCAATTTTTCAAAATATAACTGAAGAATTATATATTTTCTCTTTCAACAGATTATATAAAACCTTCGTTACATTTGTCCTATTTTTTTAATTCTTGAAAATCTATATCACTGGTTCCACTCATATCAAGAAAGTGTAGACATTTGAAGAGTTTAATTTGACTAAATATTTAGCAACTTGATTTTTTTTAAATAGTTTGAAAATTTGTTTGGCGTAGTGTTTCAAACTAAAGTAGGTAGCAGAATAAGAGGAATACAAAATAACGACAATAGTATGAACAGTAGTGTTAGTATGTTCTATAAAGAGTATATTCCATGAATATTCAGGTAAAACTAAAATAATAAAAAGAGCTGTAATTACTAAAGCTTTTCAAAATGTCACTATACAGACACGGCTTTGTAAGAAATATTTTTGAGTCATCAGATAATAATTCTTTTTCTGCGATTGTATCAAAAGTGGCAACTTGTCGCAGTTTCCAGTGTCAAAAGTTACTGTTTATACAACTTTTCATTTTATCGTGCAAATTACGTTTTTATTGCACGCTACCATTGCCGACGTTCAATAAAAATGTAATTGCACGCTTTGCCATAGATTTGTGTGTCAACAAACCTCGCATATCTAATACAGTGTGACAGAAAAACTTTCACCGAACTAAATTATTATATTTTTGTTACGACCGTCGAAATAATATTTTATGTAACAAGAGCAAAAGGTGTCCTTATGGCACTTGAGATGTTGTCCAACTCGGCTTCATCTCGTAAGACAATTTATACCTCGTGAAATAAATACGCACTTTTTGACCTTCGTAAGTAAATAGCTATTCCAATACTTGAGATACTCAAATACGTAGTTGTTTTATTATTTATGCTACGAAGCCTAGATATTTTTGCATTATTTACGTCGGCCGGTGCAATGAAAACATTGTACACATTACCGAGAGTCTACCTCAAACCTAAAACATAATATCTATAACTTGTTTGGACGTACAAATTGCTAGTGAATACCTAAGCCATCCAATATTGATGTTTTTTGAAACTCACTTTCTACTTATGATTTTTGTTTGTTTGTAATTTTTAACAATTATTTTATGGCTTTACACATTGTAATTTCTTTTAAGAATATGCGTAATTTCAAATAATTTTTATATCAGAATATTAATTTGGTTAAGTCCTCTAACTAGAGTATGATAGGATGAGCAATAAATGTTAACACTTTTGAACTTAATAAAGTTTTTATTTACAACGATAAAATGTATTATACATACCTACACTTGAAAATACGAACACGCGATTATGTTTAATAGAAACTATCAAAAAGATCATATACTGGCATGGAGGTAATAAGGTTATAATAGTAAATTTTTGTCAAAGTTAACTCTTACCAAACATATAAAGTGATAACTGTCAAGGCTTAAGACAGTATAGGGTATGGCGGAGGCTGTAGCCCTTCGTGCCCTTTAAATAGTTGGGCTAGAAAAATGTACCAGCAGTTGCTATATGTGAGTTTTCAGTGTTGGTTTCCAGCTGTAAATCTAAAACATTTAACTGCAAATGAAGTGCTTTGCATTTTTTGTGTTCTATATTTCAATCATTTAATTCTATGTACAAATGGTTATTATCAATATAAAACAAATGTTGCTTCAAAATAGAAAATGAGAAGAGGTACGCATTATACATAGAATACATTTACATCATTAGCTTTTTTATTTCCTTTTACAATAAAGGAAGTACAGGATTTATCCCAAAAATTCTAAATAGCGATCTTCACGTTTTAGAGTCCCCTGAACCAAAAAAAAATTTTTTTCTTTATTGGTCTGTCTGTTTGTCTGTGTGTCTGTGTTTCTGCTTGTGAACAGAATATCTCAAAAACGAAAAGAGGTATGGCGTTGCAAATGTATGGTAAATGTACTCGGTGGCAGCTTTTATTTAAAAAAAGAATTATTCTAAGCGTGTCACGTTCTAAATATATAAATAATGAAAATTGACTTTAATAGTTATTTATGTTTTAATAGCATAATCAATAGATTATAGCACGGGGTTTACATTTCCCGAGGGCCATAATCCTGATTATGCACATGGTGCATACAACGTTTCATTCTATTTTGGTTTTCAAAATGGACAAAATTCCAGGATTCAGTATTTTGGCTACAGACTACTGCGTCATCGTTGTACTGGCATTGTGAATTTTTGGTATGCTATGGTTTCTTTGCAGTTTCTTGGTGTTGCTTTACTACATAGTTAGCGTTTGTTATACTGCTTAGCAACTTTATAGGCCCTCGGGTCATAAAAAACCATATTAAGCTCGCTATAGAGTGCCAATAGACATTATGGTTCCAAAATAAAATAAAAACTATTTAGTACCATTAACAGACGTTGTTTAGGCCTTATATCCTACAACAAATTTACTGTCATCTGATAGAATAGAATATTGTTGCCAGCTGGACTGCGTATTTTGATAGTACATGTAGAGAAATATTTAAAATCTAAAGTATTCTAAGACCGTTCGTTTACTGAATTCAAAATGTCTTCAATTTCATTACTGAAATTGAATATATACGACTACATGAATATGACTAAAGTTCTATTTTCTATTTTGTTTAAATATTACAACTTTGTATTTGAAGGTGTTTTGTACCCCACATATACTGGGTGATCACTCTGTATGGGTCGTCTCAGCATCACGTCCTTTATAGGCCAGTTGTAAGCGAATATAATACATGGGCTTTGGTAATCCAGAGGTTAAAGCTGGCTACAATCGGTTTCGTTTGAAATCTCCAGTTTTTATCCCACCGCCACCAGAGATTTTTCTATTTGCAAATTGATGTAATACGCATTACTAAGTGTTTCCTTTTACTGTTTCAGTATTATTATCGATGTTGTACCTATTTTGTTACCGCACTTCCAAGTTCAGTATAAATTCCTTTACAGATTTTGTAAAATATACTGAAAAGTTTTAGTCTCGCTTTAGTTCGGTGAATAAATTATGCTATTCCCCATTCTTTCCTACTACGATTTATTGGACTAATTCCATATTAATTTTTATTTCAATTTAGAATCGACACTATCGTAAAGAACAAATTCTTTATCAGATGACGAACAAAATATGTTCATTGTTAGAGTTATCCACACATAATAACTAGCAGGTTCTTCGGCTTTCGCCTGCGTTCTTTATATACATCCCAAACTAGGAATTTAGGCACCTATCAGTGCTGAAAATAGGAAAATGAGCTACTCGCTTTCTTTCTGAACGTACTCTTACTCAATAGATGTGGGCGTTTTTTTCGAATTACAGCCCGAACTACCACCAGAACTTCAGAGTCAAATGCAGCATTCACATTCTCAACTCATCCCTGGAAGTAGGCTAGCAGCACTCATTGAAAATCCTAAAACACTGTAAAAAAACCTTTTCTAATCCCTACTCATGGCGTAGTCTTCCATTTCCTCGTTGAAGTCGAAGAAAGATATTTCCATTCGATTGAATCATGCTTTGAGTCAGGTTAGTAATGGTGTACTCTTGATAAAAACCTATTAAGCATGTTGCAAGGACATGTTCATAAGATTTATATTGTGTTTCTGAGTCAGTTTTCCCGGCACCCACCGATTATGTTGTAGGCTATACCATGAGAACATCCTATTCCAGTTGCTATGCTATATGTCGTTAGTCACCTATCAACTCTCAAATCATTTCCTCCACCAGCCGCACAGTTTGTTTGGCGCAATATGAACAGAACTACCAGGTCCTCCTTAATAACTTTTGATCTTCCTTGAGAAAATGTATCGACGCAGTTATGCACCTCATTACGCAACACTTTCTTGTAGGAGATCTTTTATCGACTAAAAACTCACAACGGTTCGCTGTTTCTCGATCATGCATTTCTCAAGCATGATTGTCATATTTAATCATGCTACCAGTATTTATCAGATTTGGTCTCTTTGAATTATTAGCTATTTCCAAAACTCACTAAATATTTAACTCAAGTGTTGATATTTGCTGTGTTGGAGTGGAGAAGGACAAAATGAAAAGGTGAGAAAAAATATGATTACAAGAGACATAGAAAACCGGCAGCTAATTTGGCATGACCACATGTGATGAGTACCACAGAAGAGAAGTGATAGAACCCACAAATACGTATTTGTGGGTTCTTGAAACCCGTAATAATTAAACATTCACTAATTCTAATTTGTCTTATGCTTGTGGACTTACAATGCTTTGTGAATTATAATTATAATGCATGATGCAATTTCCTCAGTTGTGGTTTCGTTCATGTGATTTATTCTGAATTCAGACCGACAGAATTAAAGCAAAATCAAACGCAAAATTTCGTTTGTCAATGTATCTCGTTTTAGTAAAAAAAAAACAAGAAACGCTATCAGCATTATTGAACATATTTCTTATATATAAATATAGATATTTATGCATTCAAGGATTAGCTCTAGCTGCTTGTGGACATCTTGATAAAACTAGTAATTTAATCATTTTATGCAAGGTTAGAGCAAGTGGCTGTGAGCTGTGATTATCTCACAATATTGAAAGTGCTTTCGATACTTAGTCATAAAGTACTTAGAAATCTAATTGCACAAGTAAATGAATCAAAATACTACTCCTTCATTGTGGATGAGCCTTTCAGTTGATATTTACCGTGGCCAATGTTTTGACAGAGTTGCAAATATATCTGGTGCAGTAACTGGTCATCAAACTTATTTTGCGACATTAGAACCCCGAGTTACTTAAGTGCATAGCCTACCAAATAATATAAATTTGGTTATTCAGGACAGCGGTCAGTTTCAAGTGAGATTGTCACAATACTCTAAATTTTGCAAGAAAAATGGTTACATTTTTGAAAACTTCTTCAAACCTACTTCTTCTTTCTCTTATATTAGAACAATGGCCTGTTTAAATCCACAAAGTTGTGATTCTACGAGCCCTCTTTGCTCGTAAGCCGGGTAGGTGGCTAGCCTTGCTCGTCGAAATGGAGGGAGAATTTCCTGATTCAGGGTTAACCAGTATCACACAATGTTAGCGTGGTAGCCGGAGAGCGTACGATTTTTAAAATCCCTGTTGTATAGTCACTGGAAATCGAACCCGATCCAGGCGCCTGAGAGTTGAGTATATTGCTTGTTTGGCCATCCATTCAAGCGACTTGTTACATTTAAACTTTACAATTATAAAAATTAATTTAGTACCCAGGAGTGGTTTTGGATTTTTAGTTATTATGCTGTAGGTTGAGTCACCGTGTACATTTGGTTGCCTAAACCTCTTTTTCAAGGTAATGCAAATTATGAAAGGTTTTGTAGCTGGGAAACTTTGGTGATTTTTGAAAGACTGCCAGTATATCCTGTGTCCATTTTGGGAGATGGATTAAAATATTGCCACTGGTGCTGTGTCATAGACCTTTTTAAAGGTGCATGATACATCTGCATCGAGTCCTTTGATATCGTTGAGAAGTTTAGCTCAGCAACTGCTGAAATTCGCCTAATTATGCCAGGATTAGATATTATTTCAGAAGCAATATTCACCTGTGGCATTTTTTCAACTTTGGTGTAAATTCACCCTTGCACGTACTTGTAAATATTTTAGGTTTTTTGCCCTTTTTGGTATTTTTCTCTGTTGTGCTCTGTTGTCACCACCTGCAAGTACAGTTCTGTAGGTGAATCCGAGTGACTTCTCAAGCTATGCTTGTCATTTCCTTGCTTCCGAGACCGCTCAATGTACTCTTCTCTCATGCGACTTCATATTTCCACCTGGAGAAATGCCTGCACAAACTGGCCTTGCAATGTTGGGCAGCTTCTCCACAGCCCCTGTAACTTTCTTATCGTCGTCCGATCCTCTGAAATTGCACATCTATTCATCAGGTATTTGGGCCCCTTGTGGTCGAGCCGTTTTGTGGCCTGCAAAAACGTAGACTTTGGAATATCTAGTGTGAATGCTAGATTTTATCTTAAAAAGCGTCTTATCTACAATTTTCAGTTATGATTTTGTGCGGATTGTAAGGGAAAACTGGACATCAGCAGCAGCATTTCTTATTGCACTTTTGTTAAGTTAGCTGTAAGACTGGGACGTGCTAGGTTCCTTTAGTATTTTTATAATCACTGTTAGCTTCGTTGATTTTAGTTGCGTTTAGATCTTTGATTAGCAGGCGCTTTTGAAATTTTTGTTCGTAATAAAATAAAGTGCAAAGGAGTACTGGAACATTTGAAGTCTTTCTTATCAGTTTTACACCAATAAATGAAGTGTATAGTAGTTGTGACGTCATAGACATCTTGTGATAATTCGACTGAATAGCGTAGAACCTCAAATGTGAATGTTAGCTTTGGTGTCTTATTATCACACCGAGTTCACTAGCGGTTGAAAACGTGATAATTGCGAAGAAATCATATCACCCATTATTTAGTTTATTTTATTCATTTTTCCAACAAAGCTATGTACATACATACATCACTTCACATTTACAGCTAATAAAATCAATATAAGGCGTAAAATAACTTCATCGTCACGATTTACAACAAATACAATTTTTATTTTATTTTATTTATTTAGTTATTCCCAACATTTTAAAATACATAATTTTTAGAAATTAATTTACAATAATATAAAAACTTAGTTTAATACATTACTGCAAATATAATAAAATACACAATATTGTAGGTTAACCTACTCCATAAATGATTGTAAACAGTCGCCTTTTTTCTTGGACATTGTCTTTTCCAATGTTTTCGTTCTTGTCAATGTTTATGTTATTTTTGTAGCTGAATACATATACTGTAGTAATATTATTATTTCCCACTTCTTGTTGGGGAGTAAGTATGTTATCATACAAATTGGAATAAATAAAATAAGTATTACCGCAATTGCTATACAGTTTTATTCTAAATAATTGCCTCTTTCAGGGTTAATTAAAAATTATGATTTGTTTAATTATTAGCAATAAGTTTTCCCTATATCTTTTTTTAATTATTGGCAACTGAATCAGTTAATGCGCCGGTTACTTTTACAAAACTCCAATACCAACGGGTTGGGTTGTAACACAGTATAAAGTTTATCATAGTATAGCAAATGCTCACTTTTAAACGAGTGACAGTTAACCTCAAAGATTGACGAACAGACAGAAATCCAGCGTAATTTGAACGCAAATCGACCAACAATTAATAAATACTCCTCAGGTAAGCAATAACAATGCAATTTAACAAATCAAGCTGTTTAGCTAATCTGCATTTGTCTTCTTTTCAGGTCATGGGTGACGTCCACAGGCAACTGTTTTATTTTCTGCTTTACGAATCTATTTCCGTCCACTGTACAATGGTACGACGCCAACCTCGTAATTTTATTCTGGACCGCTCTCTGCTTTTCGACCACAAACAAAGTCTTCCCTAGGTGCTGCACGTTGCTGTCCATTTCCAATGGTTTCCAGCCTTCTCGAATCGGACTTCAAAAGTTGACCACGGATTCGTACCTTTTCAGAAAAACGCTAACCTTCGACCGGGCTTCTGGAAAGCCTTTAACTGCTGCTGCCTTGTTGTATGCCACAAACAAAGACCCCTCTATACTCTGCACACTGCTATAGGCTTGCTGCAGCACCACAACTTGCCAAAATATCGCTTCGAAGTCGAACATAAATGGGCGAAGCTTCAGGATCAATTTCCTCTGGAACTGCACTTTGGAACTTTATGAAATGATGCACAACTGGGCTCTGCACACTGGCGAATAAATAAAACCTGACAACTGGCACAAATTCTAAACTTTTAAAATAGGAATTCAAATCAAAACTCTTAGCCAATATTATACACATCTTCTGGCTTGGTTTCTTTAATAAACAATAATAAATAAACTTCTGGGTATCATAGTAACCAGTTAACAATTCAATTGTTTCACGTAAGTTTTCACAATAGTTTTCCTTACATACTACATTGTTTTTGCTAAATGTCATTCCGGAGCACTTTAACCGCACTTTGATTGCTTTTATGTACTTTTAGTTGATAAACACTGATTCAAAAGTTATTTAGCACTCTTCTATCAT